>CM066032.1:1484563616-1485163616 GCA_033557465.1 Ichthyophis bannanicus
GTGCACACAAACAATACGGGGGATGGGCCTGGCTAAACTATGACATAAAGTTCAGGAGAAGCATGGCAGAGGATCCCACGCTGGCCTGGCATCACAGGATACTGGACCTCTGGATGGAAGAAATGGCACCCAATTGGCCATGGAGCCAGGATGGGTTGAAACAGCCTTTTCAAAGCACGCAATGGCAGCATCCTTTTCAGAGCTTGCAATGGCAGCAAGCGAATCAGTCATCTGTGTGACGCGCGTGACGCCAGTTCAACTCAGGGAGTTGCACATGGCAGCCCTGTAAATACAAGCATTCCTGTTCAGTATGTGGAAACGGACACCCAGCTTTCACATGCAGAGCATTGAGGGAGACTAAGCCCTTCAGAACGGTGCAGCAGCGCTCAAACGAGGGACTTGGCACCAACACCCATCAAGCTTGAGCGGATGCGCCCTTGGCTGAGAGCCTACCCAAAGCGTGAGTTAGCATGCAACATTGAAAATGGCTTCTTGTCTGGTTTCCGCATCCCATCCCTTATATCAATAAAAGCACCGGAACGCATCAAAAACAACCCCCCATCGGTCCATAAACATAACACTGTAGCACACAACAAGATAGAAAAATAAATAGGCATGGGGAGAGTAGCGGGGCCTTTCAAGTCACCGCCATTCAAGAACATTGTAATCTCTCTACTAGGTGTGATACCAAAAAAAGAACCAGGACAATTCCGGTTAATTCACAACTTATCATACCCGGAAGGGGAGTCGGTTAATGATTATATCGATCCTGATCTATGCTCCGTGAAATATGCGACCATCGATCAGGCAGTCACACTCATACAAAAAAAAGGGAAGCAGGCACAGCTGGCGAAAGCAGATATAGAATCCGCTTTCAGGCTATTGCCAGTGCACCCGGAATCCTTTCCATTGTTGGGTTTTACTTTCAATGGAGAATTATTTTATGATAAATGTTTGCCCATGGGATGTGCAGTATCATGTACTTATTTTGAACAATTTAGTTCATTCATTCACTGGGTGATTGAGGACTTGGCGGGTCCCAACACAGTGGTGCACTACCTAGACAATTTCCTATTCATAGGAAAAGATTATGATGACTGCAAAAGGATATTAGATATCTTTGAGCAAGTGGCACAGTCATTTGGAATTCCATTAGCGACAGAAAAAAAGATGGACCAAAGGAGATTATCACATTCCTGGGCATACAGCTAGATGTGCCGGCTCAAAGGTCTCGTTTGCCAGCTGATAAGGTGCTGAAGCTGAAAAGAGATATTCAGCAAATTCAAAGCCAACGCAAAGCTACATTGGAGCAATTTCAGTCAATACTGGGCCTGCTCTGTTTTGCATGCAGGGTGATTCCAATGGGACGGGTTTTTTGTCGGCGCATGGCATGGGCATGGGAGGAATCAAGAAAAAACACCATAGTATCCGGATCTCTAAAGAAATACAGGAAGACCTGCAGGTCTGGCTGCAATTCCTGCACACATTTAATGGCCTCGCATTCTGGCAAGCGCTTGCAGTATCCAATGCCGAATTAGAATAATTCACCGATGCCTCGGGAGGAATTGGCTTTGGCATTTACTTCAAAGGGGCATGGTGTTCGGAGGTATGGCCCGAGGAATGGCATGCAGAAGGTGCGACCAGGGACATCACATTCTTGGAACTTTTCCCGCTAATGGTTGCCCTACGTATTTGGGCGCCTGAGCTATCCAACAGAGCTATTACCTTCCATACTGATAACCTAGCTGTGGTTTGGGCGGTGAACAGAATGCGAGCCAGGACGACAAGGGTAGTGGCATTGCTAAGAAAAATTGTGTTGCTATGCCTAGTATACAACATTACCATTAGAGCCGAGCACATTACGGGTGTAAATAATAACATTTCTGATGCTCTTTCTCGTTGTAAGATCAAGCTCTTTCACCAACTCGCCCCCGAGGCAGACGAGGTCAAGACAGCAGTACCCGCCTAAGTCTGGGAGTATGGTCCACCGAGATATGGGAGGTCCTGTTGGGCTCCTTAGCAAAGCAAACAAGGCAAAAATATGTTTCAGCATGGGAACAGTATCAAGAATTTTGCAGAGAGGCCAGAATCCAAAATGAAGACAGACTTAAAGTAGGGACCATACTGAAATGGATCTTGCACTGCAGGTGCAGGGGGTGCACAAAAGCTGCCGTACAAGCCCGTTTAGCAGCAGTAACATTCTTTGCAAAGGCGATGGGGGAAAGGAGCCCTAAGTCGAACTTTGTCATTAAGAAGGTGATGAGAGGTTGGGCTGGCGAGCAGCCCCCTAAAGTAGACCAACGGCGCCCGATCACTCATCGGATGCTGCAACAACTGATGGTGACAACACAACGAGTATGTTTCGATGAGTATGAGACTCGACTGTTCCAATGTGCCTTTTCATGGGCATTCTATGGAGCGTTCCGGATAGGGGAGCTGGTGGCCTCCTCTAGGCACAGGACAGCCTATGGCGGGATAGAAGACAGTGATGTAAAAATACATGGAGGCGCCATAGTGATTCACTTGCGCAGATCCAAAACCAACACGGTGGGAAAAGGTGCGCAAGTGGTGTTGGCGGCATTGCCCGATGACCCCTCATGCCCGGTAAAAAACGCCATAACATATCAACAGTTACGAGGGGACACAGGAAAGCAATGGTTCGTGCATGCAAACGGCGCCCCCCTATCACGCTTCCAATTTACCAAGGTACTCAAGCTGGTTATAGGACGAGCGGGACGGGAAGCGTGCTTTTACGGCTCGCATTCCTTTCGCATCGGGGCTGCTTCAACGGCAGCCAATATTGGAATGTCCAGGGAACAGATCATGAATATTGAATGAAGACCAGATGGATTTACAAAAAAAAAAAAACCTAATAAACTTACAATGGGGCGAGTTATAAACATACAAAGGGGCGGGCAATTTTGGTATTTGTAATGGGTGGGGGCAAATAATGTTTGGGGAAATGTTGTAGCATTTCATGTTGGGGCAGTTGTGTTAACTGGAAATAATTGTATCTTTATGGTGGTGATGGTGTTAATGTTAATGTTCCTGTGCGCCATACAAGACAAGGTCGAACGTTTATGGAGGAAGCAGGTGTTGGCCACAGCAGCGTGTTGACAGGTTGGGGCCCTGTCAGCAAGCGGGGTTGGCAGAAAAAACAGCCCCGATGAGAGGGAACACTGCCCAGGCTTTGAGTAAAGGGGGAGAGTTGCAGGAGAGAAACATGGACCTTCCCCCAGAGAGATTTGCAAGGCAGCAAGAACACCGCTCAGATGGCCCCTGTCTCGCTTTGATGGCGTGCAGGGGGACAAAGGAGGGGAAAAGGGTTGCTAAGTCAGCTTGCACGGCAGGCACATCATCTTTTCTCCCAAAGGATACAGAGAGGAATAAGGACAGAGGAAAAAGCTTTTACGGTGAATTTTCTCCACCCGCTTACAGGGCCCATGGAATATTGGCTGTGTTTCTCGAGGGGGCTGCAAAAGGCAGGTGGTGCCGAAAGAAAGTGTGTACCAATGTTTGACGATTGCTATAGGGATGCTGTGGCCAACAGTTTTGTTCTGTTAACTACCATTGTTAATAATAAATAAAAGAAATGTGTGGCGAAAGAAAAGTGTAGTGAAATGTTGTGACTAAAAGGGGGGAGGGGGAGGGGGAGGACGGAGGCGGGGATAGGACGAACCTGAGGCTGTTATGCCAGTTGCGCGGCTGAGACCCAGCCACGAATTAACGTGGCTGAGCACGGGCGCCCCGCTGGCAGGCCGAGGACAAAGGGGGGCGGCGAAGGCGGGCCACAGGCCGAGGATAAAAAGCCTGTTCGGTGCTGGCCCGGCCTCTTTCAACGCTCCCCCCCCACTTCCTAGAGGAGAACGGACACCCTCCCGACCCACCCAATTAGCAATAGAGGGGGGGATCGTCACAGCATGCCGGAAGAGGGATGGCAGGAAAAACAGCCCCGATGAGAGGGAACACAGCCCAGGCTTTGACTAAAGGGGGAGAGTTGCAGGAGAGAAACATGGACCTCCCCCCCCCCGGAGAGATTGGCAAGGCAGCAAGAACACCGCTCAGATGGCCCCTGTCTCGCTTTGACGGCGTGCAGGGGGACAAAGGAGGGGGAAATGGGTTGCTAAGTCAGCTTGCACGGCAGGCGCAGCATCTTTTCTCCCAAAGGATACGGAGAGGAATAAGGACAGAGGAAAAAGCTTTTATGGCGAATTTTCTCCGCCCGCTTACAGGGCCCATGGGATATTGGCTGTGTTTCTCGAGGGGGCTGCAAAAGGCAGGTGGTGCCGAAAGAAAGTATGTACCAATGTTTGACGATTGCTATAGGCATGCTGTGGCCAACAGTTTATGTTCTGTTAACTACCATTGTTAATAATAAATAAAAGAAATGTGTGGCGAAAGAAAAAAGTGTAGTGAAATGTTGTGACTAAAAGGGGAGAGGGGGAGGGGGAGGGGTAGGATGGAGGCAGGGATAGGGCGAACCCGAGGCCGTTATGCCAGTTGCGTGGCTGTGATTTCTGCTGAAAGATGTCCCAAAACACAGGAGTCAATCTCACAGGAGAAAACAACCCCTATCATACCAGTAATCTGAAAATGAACTGCAGTCAAGAACTCCTGAATTCTCCGGCACTTCCACCACATATGCTTAAAGGTTCCATGCTGACTACATAAATGCCAACATAAAGAATCATCAGCTCTACCCCATCTATATAAGTTTTCAGGAGTAATTGACATACAAATTAAAATCCGCAATTGGGTATTTACAAGCGATAGTGAAATGGAACACATGTGAGTAGGAATAAGTTCTAACCAAAACTCCTCCAACCGATCCAGAAGCTCTCTTTCCCAGTGTTTACAGAAGCTAGACATCAAAGCAGAAGAAGGTATGTCCATGGAGAGAGCTTTGTAAAGGCGAGCCATTATAGCTCGGGAGCAGGAGCTAGTAAAGAGTATACGCTCCCAGGTTTTTGGTGGTCGCATACCTGCCTTAATGTTTGTTCGCTAAAACAATGTCTAAATCCTTTCACTGTTCTTGATGAGGGTGAGGGGAGGGGAGAAGGGGGGAGGGGGAGGGGAGGGGGAGAGGAGGGGGAGGGGAGGGAGAGGGGAGGGGTAATTCGGGAGGATGAGAGTTGAGATTTGTTGGTTGGATATGAGCTCCTGTATATTATGCCCTCTAGTTTTCCAGCTTCCCCTTCTTTGGAAGAGGTTTGTTTGTTCATTATTTCTCTTTAAGTATTTAAAGGTCTGAATCATATCTCCCCTTTCGCTCCTCTCCTCCAGAGTGTACATATTTAGGTCTTCAAGTTTCTTCTCATAAGACTTCTGATGCAGGCTCCAAATCATTTTGATCATCTTCCTCTGAACCGTTTCCAGTCTTTTTATATCCTTTGCAAGATATGGTCTCCAAAACTGAACACAGTATTCCAAGTGAGGCCTCACCAGCGACTTATGCAGTGGAATTAGTATCTCTTCCTTTCCGCTGGTAATTCCTCTTTGTATGCAACCCAACATCCTTCTGGCTTTTGCCACCGCCTTGTCACACTGTTTTGCCACCTTGAGATCCTCAGAAATAATCACACCAATGTCCTTCTCCTGGTCCATGCACACCAACCTCTCGCCCCCTATCATGTACATTTCCCTTGGATTTCTGCTTCCCAAGTGCATGACACTGCACTTCTTTGCATTAAATCTTAACTGTCATTAGACCATTCTTCCAGCTTTTGTAGATCTTTCCTCATGTTTTCCACTCCCTCAAGGTTGTCCACTCTGTTGCAAATTTTCATGTCATCTGCAAAAAGACAGAATTTTCCATACAGTCCTTCCGCAATATCACTTACAAATACATTGAACAGTGACGGGTCCAGGACCAAACCCTGGGGCACCCCGCTAATCACCCTCCTTTCATCCGAGTAAGCTCCATTTACCATCACCTTCTGTCGTCTATCTGTCAGTCAACCGATTTCTGATCTAGTTCACCACCTTGGGAGCCATCCCCAAACTACTGAGTTTATTGATGAGCCTCCTATGCTGAAATCCAGGTAGATGACATCCATCTCATGCCCCTGATCCAGTTTTCTGGTCACCCAGCCAAAGAATTCAATCAGATTTGTTTGGCAAGATCGTCCTTTGGTAAAGCCATGTTGCCTCTGATCAGGCAACCTGTTGGTTTTGAGAAAGTCCACTATTCGCTCTTTCAGAAGCGCCTCCATTACTTTTCCCGCCACCGAGGTAATGCTCACAGGCCTCTAGTTTGTCACTTCTTCCTTATCACCACTTTTGTGAAGAGGTACCACATCCGCCCTTCTCCAGTCCTGAGGAACTACTCCTGTTTCCAAGGATCTGTTGAAAACATCCTTTAGCGGCCCTGCAAGAACCTCTCTGAGCTCTTTCAGTATCCTGGGATGTATCCTATCCGGTCCAATGGCCTTGTCCACTTTCAGTTCTGCAAGTTGTTCTAACACATCATCTTCTGTGAATGGTGTGGTATCTACTTCATTCCCATTTTTATATTTGGAGAGTCACAGATGGTCCTTCTCCAGGATTTTCTTTAGTAAAAACAGAGCAGTATTTGTTTAGCAATTTCACTTTTTCTATGTCACTTTCCACAAGTCCGTTCCCAGCATTTCTGAGTTCTCCAATTCGACCTCTGATTTTCCTCTTCTCTCGAATATACCTCATCTTTAGCCATCTTTTCTTCTGCCTTCGATTTTGCCTTACTTATTTCTCTTTTTGTCTCTTTTAGTTGGATCCTGTATTCCTTTCTATGTTCCTCTGTTTGCAAGCTTTTGAATTTTGTGAAAGCCATGGGTTTTTGCCTTTATTTGAGCAGCCACTTCTTTGGAGAACCAAATAGGTTTCCTTCTCCTCTTGTTTTTATTTACTTTCCTTACATATCTATCTGTTGCCCCTTTTATTGCCACCTTTAGTTCATTGCAATTCCACTTCCCTTATCCCCTCCCACCCTGCCAACTCCTCCTTCAGGTACTTGACCATTTTACTGAAGTCAGTGTTCTTGAAGTTTAGGACTTTGAGCTTGCTATGATTAGACTGCACCTTGGCTTTTATCTCAAACCACACCGTGTGATGATCGCTGCTGCTCACAGGGGCACCCAGCCAGACATTGGACACGCTGTCACCGTTGGTGAGCACAAAATCCAGCAATGAGCTTTCCCTGGTTGGTTCCACCACCATTTGTCTAAGTGACACATCTTGGAAAGCATCCACAATTTTTTTGCTTCTTGCCAGATTTGCAGAAGGAGTACTCCAGTCCACATCAGGCAGATTAAAGTCACCCAATATGATCACTTCCCCTATAATTGGACTTGCCTTGATTCCCCCCGAACGGGACCGGACCCAAGCAGGGAGAAGAATCACTTACATTTCTACTCTGGATCAGCTTTACAGAAGCGCCACCTGTAGTTATACCAGTGACAAATATTGAGGTTTGAGCTGGCGATTTAACTTCTTTTTAAATGTCGCAGACGATCGGGTGCAGACCGAGTGTTCAGCTCGCATTAGGGTGGTAAACCGGAAGCTGCAGACACAGGCAGTATTGCTCATGCACAGAGAAAGGGAGGCATACATAACTAGAGAAAAAAAGAAGAAAAAAACCCTACCAGTCTTTAAAGAATCAGATGCTTGTGTGCCTCTGTTCTCTCTTTGGATCATCTTTAGTTAGGAAAAAGTTCTAAAATCAGCCATTTGAAAAGGGAGGAAAGAACCTCGGCACGGAGCTTCATGAAAAGCCAGCCATCTCAGCACGGGCTCACGAGCACCCCCCGTCCAGTTATCTGCTATTTTATCTGCTATCAGAGAAAGAAAAACATTCTCTGGCCTATCACAGGGTGGGGTTAGGATTGTTACTGTTATTATTTCCTTCACCCCCCCAATATTCTTGTATTCTCTTCTCAAAATCTGAAGTAACAGGTTCTTATATTTCTAAATGGTTCCTAACTAAGCATTAAAATAAAGATAATTACGATCTCCTAACGAATGACACAATTTCTCTCACCCTTTCAACCCATTGGGCTTTTGACCATTATCTCAGACTCATATTTTCCTTCTCCTCTGAAGCACTGTTTCTTTGGCAGTCAACTTCTTTGCCCAACTATTGTTGAGACTCAGCCTAATTTCTTCAATCTGACCTTCTCACTGGGGTTGCCCCTTTTTATAGGGTCTCAACTCAGGGTCAACTCTCAAGATTATTGAGCTTGACTGGGCTACGCTTAATTTGGCTCTCTCTCTCCACTATCAGCTTTGGCAATATTCTAATGCACTCTAAAGAGACTTTCAGTCATTCAGTTTATACTTTCAGCCAGCAACCACTGTGGATGAATATTATCTTATTTCACTCACTCCTCCCTTGAACTAAAAAAAATAAATGTTCTTGCACCTTTTTGACTCAAGTACAGGTCTCAGTCTCTCAGCCATTGAAAATCAGGTCTGCTCTCTTTCTGTCCCTGGTGATCTCTCTCTTTCTATGGTATCAGTACTGATTCTAGAATGCCGCCATGCCATTACCATGACACTGCTAGGGTTCATCCAATGGGACATTGTAGTTTAGTTTGGGCATTGGTTTGGGATCCTAAGGTTCCAAGCTGTGCAGTTTAGAATTCTGCTGTAGTTTAAACTCGTTCTATCATTAAAATATTTTTTTAATTAAAAAAAAGACATACTTTCCAATAAAGAATTTGCCCAAATTAACCAGAAGTCACAGAAGTGTTCCCAGCAGTGACTCCATACACCATCTCAGGACCCTTTGTAGCTCTCTAACAATTTAAACCCTGCAACAGTGCTGTAGCTGTTTGAAGCATTAAAACTCCTATTAAACTTCTTTCTCTGTTCCTACTCTGCCTCCAGTGTCCCCAGACAATATGTCCAGCCATACTTTGTCATTGGCTGCCATTTTTGCCCATCTCTCAGCACTGCCAGAATCTTCTTTCAAACAGAGTGCTGGTCCATTTAAATTTTCAGGCTGTAAAGATCTCTGGGCTTCTCTCTCACACTCCTCAACCCATGGAGAAATTCTTTTTACCACTGGATCACCCCTGGTCAGTTTTTTTATTTTTTGGACTGCAGTCCCTTTAAATTTAAAAACAGTTGTTTTCTTGCATATCTCACAGGCCCTTTAGCTGTCCTAAAAGCCAGACCACAGTTTAATGTTTGTTTGTTTTTTTTACTTTTTAAAAAATGTGATCATGGCCACCATGATTGGTGGCCTGTTTTTTTTTTTCCATTCTGGTTCTCCTTTTTCATTTTAAACATGTGGCTTCAACACTTAACTCATAGCCTTGCTTCACAGCCATTGCATTCTAATGTTCCAAGCAATGTGACCCATGGTAGCAGTGCCTCAGCTACAATCTCAGCCTCCTTCCAGTGCAGTCTGCTTCTCATAATCATGGCCACCAGCCCCTGCAGACCAAAAATGCCAAGTTGTTGTGTCCTTGACGGCTTGACCACTCAGTACCTCAGCTATACTCCTACTGCAGCTCCAGGCCTGGTCCCCGGTCATAGGCCATGAGGCAGCTGCCTGTGCTGAGACAACCCGACCCCCAGGTACTTCAGAGTTGCCAAGTTGCCCATTTTCAGGCATGAGATTTTTGTCCAGTTCTGATTTTAAATTTGCCTTGCAATGCAGTATAGTATTTATAGACCCTGATTGTACCCATTGAAATCAGCGCTGTAGGTCCCATAATGCATCAGAATGAGCTTGACAGAAATCCAGGACTGTCCACTAAAACATATTCACCTATCCCTATTATGTTCTAGGCCAGGAGTTCTTAACCAGGGGTATGGGTCTGGATCTCTGAACAATTAAAAAGATGACTCAACATTGACTCTACGACACTTAACAACAACAACAATCACCTGCCTGGAATTTTATGGGAGAATAGTGGGCTATGAGTACCATTTTAACTTAAGTTAAATCAAATTATGCAAAGTGAGGCTTGAAATAAGTACCTTTTTTGGACTTTAACATATAGTAGATACCCTGCTATAAAAATAGGCCCTTGGGCAATAATTGTCATATTGGTTGCATAATTTCAAAGTCCATGTGTATCGGCAGACTGCAAATTTTTCATAGTAAAAGTATGTGCAGAATTTCATTCTGAAACTAGACAAAGGACAATGTATTCGCAGGCACTTTATAATGGCTGGGTCAAGCTCCATGAAGAACACCAGGAACCCTGGGACTAGATTGTGCATGTTCACCTACAACATTCCTCTTTCAGAGACTGCCAGGACTTGAACTTGAAGCACAAACCCAAGGGGTCCCCCTCAGAGGCAGAGTAGACATTGATTGCCAGAAGACAGAGGGATGAAGAACAGCCAGACCAATAGAACAACAGGAAGAGACCCTAAGAGCAGTCTCACAAACCAGGGAAGTTAAAAATTCTCAATAGAAAAGTTCCAACAAGAATCAAAGTAACACAGATGGTTTTAAGTAAAGAACAAAGAGAGCTGAATGATTCCAAGTTACCCCTATCAACTGACAACCAGATTGTTAATATGAGCAAAATACAAACTTTGAAATGCCTGTATGCAAATGCTAGAAGTTTAAAAATAAGAAGGGATAATTAAAATATATATATAGCACCAAATTATAGGTTAGATATAATTGGCATCTCAGAGACCAGGTGGAAGGAGGACAACCAATTGGGCACTGTGATGCCTGGGTACAAATGATATCACGATAAAATAGGGCAGATCAAATTGGTGGAGGGGCTGTCTTATATGTTAAACAGGGCATTGAGTCAAACAGGATAAATGTTTTGCAAGAAAAAAAATACATTGTAGAATCTTTATGGATAGAAATTCCATGTAAAAAGGGGAAGGGAATGGCACTGTGGGTGTACTACTGTCTACCTTGTCAGAATGATCAGATGCATAATGAAATGCAAAATGAATAGGTAAGCTAACAAAAACTACAACACAGTGATTACAATTACCCCAATATTAACTGGATCAATGCCACATCAGAACAAGCTAGGAAGATAAAGTTTCTAGATGAAACATATGACTGATTCATGGAACAGCTGGTTCAGGAACTGACACAAGGGGAAATTATTTTAAAACTAGTCCTTAGTGGAAGGCAGGATCTGGTGCAACAGATAACGGTGTTGGGGCCACGTGGCAATAGTGAACATAATATAATCATATTTGATTTAATAAAGGAAGGATAGATAGGAAATCCACAACACTAGCATTTAATTTTCAAAACAGAGACTATGATAAAATGAGGAAAATGATTAAGAAAAACCTAAAAGGAACATTTTAAAAGTTAAAGGTTTGCATCAAGCCTGGGCATTGTTTAAAAATACCTTCTTGGAAGTCCAGACCAGATGTATTCCATACTTTAAGAAAGGTGGAAGGAAGGCCAGATGAGTGTCAGCATGGTTTAAAGGTAAGGTCAGAGAGCTTGTTATAACCAGAAAAGCATCTTTCAGAACATGGAAAAAGGAGCAAAATGATGAAAACAGGAAACAACATAAGCACTGCCAACTTAGATGCAAAACACTGATAAGGCAGGCAAAGAGAGAATTTGAAAGAGAGTCAGCTGTGTAAGGAAAATAATAATAATATTTTTTTTCAAGTGCATTCATAGCAAAAGACCCGTGAGTCAGTTGAACCATTAGATGATAGATGGGGTAAAAGGGGGCAGTAAGGGAAGATAAGGCCATAGCAGAGAGAATGAATGAATTATTTGCTTTGGTTTTAACTGAAAAAGAATGTAGGAAAGTTACTCATGCCATAAATGATATTTAAAGGTGATATATCAGAGGAATTGAAACAAATCTCGATATACCAAGAAGATGTAATATAGCAAATTGAAAAATGAAAGAATAGCAAATCACCAGGACCAGATGGTATATATCCCAGGGTGCTGAAAGGATTCACAATTTAGATTGCAGTCATACTATTTGAAATCTGTGAAGTATCATTAAAATAATCCGTAGTACCTGAAGATTGGAAATACTGAACACAGAGATACTGTAGTCATGGTTTTATGTGACAACATGGGCTTAGCCAAGGAAAGTTTTGTTTCACTAATCTGCTATATTGTCTTTGAAGGTACAAATAAACAAGTAGATAAAGGTGAGCCAGTTGATATAGTATCTTGATTTTCAAAAAGGCTTTTGACAAAGTCTCTAATGAGATCTTGAGGAAATTAAAAAAATATGGGATAGGAGGCAGTGTACTATTATGGATTGGGAACTGGCTAAAAGATAGAAAATAGAGATTAGGACTAAACAATTTTCTCCATGGAGAAAGGTGAATAATGGAGGATCCCAGGAATCTGTGTTGGTGCTGCTATTTTTTAACATATTCACAAATGACCTGGAAATGCAAACTATGAGTGAGCTGATCAAATTTTTAGATGATACAAAATTATTCTAACTTGTTAAATCAGAAGAGGATTGCGAACAATTGCAAAGAGGCCTTGAGAATTTGGGAGAATGGGCATCCAAATGGAAGATGAAATCTACAGTTACATGATTCAAGGTTCCATATTAGGCATCACCGCCCAGGAAAAGGGTTTGGTTATCACCGAGGATAGTAACTTAAAACCCTCTTCTCAGTGTGCAGTGGCAGCCAAGAAAACATATAGAATGCTAGGAAAGGAATGGAAAATAAAACCAGAGATATTATCATGCCTCTGTATTGCTCCATGGTATGACCCCATCTCGAATATTGTGTGCCATTCTGGTCACCATATCTTAAAAAGGAAATAGCAGAATTAGAAAAAGTACAGAGAAAAACAACCGAAAAGATAAAGGGGATGGGAGGATACTCCTAAGAGGAAAGGCTCAAAGGTTAGGGCTCTTCAGCTTGGAAAAGAGACGGCTAAGGGAAGTTAGGATAGAGGTCTATAAAATAATGAGTGGATTTGGACAGGTAAATGCAGATTGATTGTTTATTCCTTCAAGAAGACATACTGGGACACATACTGAAGCTACAATATACAGTGCCTTGCAAAAGTATTCATTCTCTTGTTTTTTGCCCTGTTTTGTCGCATTACGTAAACCTGGAATGAAAATGGAGGTTAATTTGGATGTTAGGTAGTCCAAATTGGTGAAGTGAAATGACAATAAAATACCTTGTATATATTAAAAAAAAAAACAAGTAAAAACTGAAAAGTTGTGAGTGCATATGTATTCATCCCTTTTGCTATGAAACCCCTAAATAAGATCTGGTCCATCCAATTAACCTCAGAAGTCACATTAGTTGGTAGAGTCCACTGTGTACAATCAGTGTCACATGATCTGCCACATGATGCCTGTATAAATATACTTGTCCTGAAAGGCCTCTGACTCTGCAACACCACTAAGCAAGCAACATGAAGACCAAGGAGCACTCCAAACAAGTCAGCGACAAAGTTGTGGAGAAGTATAGATCAGGGCTGCATTATAAAAAAATATCCCAAATTCTGAATATCCCATTATAAAAAAATAAAAAAATATGGCACCACTACAAACCTGACAAGAGAAGGCCGCCCACCAAAACTCACAGACCGGGAAAGGAGGGCATTAATCAGAGATGCTACAAAGACACCAAGGATAACACTGAAGGAGCTGCAAAGATCCACAGCGGAGATGGGAGTATCTGTCCATAGGACCACATTAAGCATAAGAACATAAGAACATAAGATATGCCATACTGGGTCAGACCAAGGTCCATCAAGCCCAGTATTCTGTTTCCAACAGTTGCCAATCTAGGTCATATGTACCTAGCAGTTTCCCCAAGAGACACAAGTTCCACAAGCCATACACGCCACAGAGTGAAGCTTTATGGAAGAATGGCCAGAAAAAAAAGCCATTGCTTAAATAAAGAAAGAAGAAAACATATTTGGAGTTTGCACAACAGCATGTGGTGCCCCCCCCCCCCCCTCGCCCCAACACATGGAAGAAGGTTCTCTGGTTAGATGAGATGAAAATTGAACTTTTTGGCTATTATGGGAAATGCCATGTGGGGCACAAACCCAACACTTCCCATCACCCTGAGAACACCATTCCCACAGTGAAACATGGTTGTGGCAGCATCAGGCTGTGGGGATGTTTTTCATTGGGAGGAACAGGAAAACTGGTCAGGATTGAAGGAACTCTTGAGGAATTCTTGAGGAAAACCTGTTTCAGTCTGCCAGAGATTTGAGACTGAGATGAAGGTTCACCTTCCAGCAGGACAATGACCCTAAACATACTGCTAAAGCTGGTTTAAAAGGAAACATTTAAATGTCTTGGAATGGCCTAGTCAAAGCCTAGACCTCAATCCAATTGAGAATCTGTGGAATTACTTGAAGATTGCTGTACACCAATGAAACCCATCTAACTTGAAGGAGTTGGAGCAGTTTTGCCTTAAGGAATAGGGGAAAACCCCAGTGGCTAGACTAAACTAATAGAGACATACCCCAAGAGACTTGCAGCTGTAATTGCAGCAAAAGGCGGCTCTACAACATATTGACTTTGGGAGGTGAATACATATGCACACTCCTGCTTTCAGTTTTTTTTGTCTTAATTATTGTTTGTGTCACAATAAAGGATATGGTCCACCTTCAAAGTCGTAGGCATGTTGTGTATATTGCATGGTACTAACCCTCAAAACTCCATTTTAATTCCAGGTTGTAACGTGACAAAACAGAACAAACATAGAGAGGATGAATACTTTTGCAATGCACATTTAAGACTATTTGGAGAAAAACATTTTTTTCACTCAATGCATAATCAAACTCTGGAATTTGTTGCCAGAGGATGTAGTAAAAGCTATTAGTGTAGCTGGGTTAACAGAAGCTTTGAAGAATTCCTGGAGGAAACATCCATTAATCATAAAGCAGACTGGGGAAATCTGCTTAGCCCTGGGATAAGCAGCATGGAATCATACTTTTTGGGAATGTGATGGGTGCTTGTGACCTGGACTTGCCACTGCTGGAAACAGGATATTGAGCTTGATGGACATTTGCTCTGGCCCAGTATGGCATATCATATGTTCTTATGTTCTTAAATCAAACAGGAGGAAGAAGAGTCGTTAAGCAGAAGACCAGCAAAATTCAGAAATGGGAAGCAGAAGTAATGCACTGAAGAACTCGCAGATGAGAGTTAGAATGGATGTTACTGTGTATAAATAATTGTAGATAGTCAATCAGAGAGGATGCATTATTCGAAAACCCATTAAACCAGGATGGATCTTCAGATGGCAAATCAGGACATGCCACATCATCAGTCTGAAATTGGCAGTAGCATAAAATGCAAGAAGAGGAAGTGGATCACTTCATACGAAAGGAAGGCTTCATGGGTGGTAAATACATGACACACTTGCATCTCCTTTTTTGGGGTCCTTTTTCTGATGTAGGGTTGTTGCAATCCTGTCACTACCTTCCTCTTGAGTAAGGCTCTATTGTAGATAAAGCATGCATTTTGTAGATATGGATACATCTTTATGGTCACACGCAGGGTGGGACATTTCAGAGCCAATGTCTGTAGGTATTACATTATATTAGGTATGGAAATTGCCCTCTTAATTTTGCAAATTTTATATATGATGTACATGGTGCTACCAGACAAACAATATGGGCTTGATTTGATTACAGGATGCCTATGTGAGAAGTCCAAAACGATACCTATTGTAAGTTATTTTATAAAAGCAATATAAATTCCTATGTGCCTTTATGAAATAGGCTCCCAGATCTAGTTCCAATAGCACAGAAATTCTGATGTACTCATTTATACTTGCTCTGCAAGAGGTGTAAATTTGTGTGCTTTCTCTCTTCATGCATACACATAGAGGCACATTACATATTGTGCGTCCCATCGGGACCGGACGCACAGAGGTAGACGTGATTCTGATCCTGCGGGGCATGTCTTGCCCATGCAGGATCAGAATTGTGTCTAGGCCTGTACATGCAGGCCGGGACCCGATTCCCATTGGCCTGCATGTATAGGCCCCTGCCCTGCTATTTCAGTCAGGCTCCTCAATGGGGCCGTAGTGCCATGGTGTTCGGTTGCCATGGCACCGTGGCTCCATTCATGAGCCACAATCCCCGACCGCCCACCACATTCGCCTTTCCCTGCAGCCCGACCCCCATTCAGCCTGACTCCCAATCTGCACTCCCTCACCATTTTGATCCCGCCAAGGACGCTTGTCCCCCGACATCTAGGGGGACTTATTCCACCTCTGAGGAGGAATAAGTCCCCAGTCCAGTCTGCCGGCCCCGGACGTACAGAACCGACTTCAGAATTGGCTCAGTACATCCGGGGCCGTGAACCGCCCCCTGCCCGCCCTAACTCTGCCTTAGCAATGCCCCTTCCTGCCCCCATCTAAGCCTCCCCGTATAAATTCCTTGTTTGTATGGGGAGGCTTAGTCAGAGACAGCAAGGGGGATGAATAATAGGACAGAATAGACCCCGTATTTTCTAAAATTCACATATGCATCAAAACTCCACCCCGATCCACTCAAACTATACCCCCTGCAATCCCTATATGCTGATCATGTAAAAGTAGGCACACACTTTTATGTCTGTGTGTAGTGCACAAATTTATAAAAACACTTTTCTGCATGTAAAACAGGCTTTAAAGATAGAAACAAATATATAATAGCCCTCCCCCCATATATCAATGAAGGCAGGAAAAAGAACTTTATAAATAAAACAACTACATTGGTTTCTTTATCTACTAACCTTAAGTATGACACAACAATCAGGCTCCTTCTTTTCCACATAGACTTCAATTAATAGATCTCCAGCCCTGGAAATCTAAAAATGAAAATATATAAAGAAATTGAGAACATGAGATATCAGCATTTGATCAGCTATATTATCACCAAAAAAATTATCGGCATAACTTATCAGGATTAAATTTGTACCACCTCCTTCTACATGTTTCTAAACCCGAAATGCAAGAAGTCACACTTTTGCAACATACATTACAGGCCCGATAAATGGTGTAAATTCCTTAAATGGAGATATTTAGCAGCACTTACATGGTTGGTGCCATGGACTATCCCCTCCTAACTCCCCTACGTGCCCCAATGTTATCCGTTCTGGGGCAGAGCAGAGGCGGCGACAAGCGCTAACTCGGCAGCAGCAATGTTCCATGCTGCCCAGTTAGCGATCTGCAACTTAAAGAGAGGCGAGGAAAACCGTCGCCTATCTTTAAGGCACAGGAGCTTACCGGGCAGCATGCAATATCGCTGCAGCCCGGTTAGCTACTGCGGCTTCCAGTGTCTGTGGCGATCCCAGGATATTCAATGCTGGGGCCACATATGATCCCGGCATTGAATATCTGGGGTTAAGGGTTAGTGGGCATTACCACTGTCCCTTCTGGATCCCGTGTAGCCATCGCAGCTGCTAGGCGCACATCCACCTGACCCTCAGCCTGACTTTGCAGCACTGGAACGCTTACAAGATGACCCAGAAAGGAAACACTTCTCTCTTCTTGCTGCATCAGGGTCACCCCTCATGGGAGAGCCGGCTCACCGGCGCTGGTCACAGCCATCACCACCCGACCCTCAATGGAGCTCAAATCCAGCGCAGGAACTTTGGATGCTGGCCACTACCCGGAGAAAAGCTGTTTGGCCCTGGACTACTCGACAGGCTCATTGCCCTTGACGAGCAGTCAATGGGGCTCTTAAACTCTGGTACATTAGCAGGCTGCTGGGGAGCGCAAGACAGGAAAGAGTCCAGTGTAGATTCCACAGGTAAGGGAAAGGAAGCCTCCCGGGCAGCGGAGGGCTTTCTACTGCCCTTGGCTTTTCTCTTCCCCGTGAAAGGAAAACACTACTCCACCAGTTACAACGCTGTCACCATTTTGTATCCTCCCCGTACCCAAACCTTTTTTTAAACCCAGCTACACTAACAGCTTTTACTACATCCTCCAGTAATGAATTCCAGAGTCCTAGAATCCAGTTGAAAATCTCTACCCTGGGTGTAACTCTCATTCGGAACCTACATGTTGGAAATGGTTGGTTTTTGTTGGCAATTTGATTTTTTTTCTGGTGCATACTTACTTCTTTTGTATTGGTCTAAAAGTACTTTGTGATAACCAACAAAACTTAAAGAATGCAGTGTTAAGTATATTTTGAGAGTAGATTCTATATTTTCCATTGAGAAAATCCCCCTGCCCCCCCCCAAAAAAAAAAAAACTACTCACTCATTACACCCATTACAGTCTCAGGTCACCCAACAGAAAATGGGTAATTTTGCCACTCCACATTTCTTCCTACAGGCAGGAAGAGAACAGCACTTTCTACATCTGTCTTCTCTCCTGCTTCAATCTGACAAAGTCTGAGATCCTGTAATCTTGCAGGACCTACTGGCCTCATATATTCAGGCATCAGATTGAAGCCAGAAGAAACACAGGTAGGACAAGCACAATGCAGTAAGTATGGTAGGTATGGCAGGGAGATAAACATTTTTAGGAGAGCCAGAGTTGGCCCTACTACCATTGTGGACATGGGAAGGAAGGGGGAGAGGGTAACAATTTATGGGTTGCAGAGGGGCACTGGAAACTCTAGCCCAGGTAGAAAATGATGTTTGTCATCTTCCTACCGGTGGGAGGGAAGGGGTTGAGTATCATACAAAACCTGGTTTGGTGTGCCATGAATATTGAACAAACTTAGAAGTGTGCCACAAAATAAAAAGGGCTGAGAAGTACCATTAACAGACCAGGAGGTAGAGTTACTCAGCTACATTATGTGATTTGCTTAAGATAACATGCACTCTCATTGTAATGCATACTAGCTTAAAATACAATGTATTATTTGAATGCACGGCATGTCACTTGAGTTTTAGTGCTAATAAGATGGAAATTTTATGGAAATAGAGATGGGGTATTCAGAAATACAAACCTGGGGATGAGGGGCAACAAGGCACGCATTAAAAACACAGCAGCACACATTAATGTCAAAATTGTATATTTATTTACACATATAGATCGATTTACAATGAGAGTTAACAAATTAACAGCTAAAACAACAATCGTATCACCTCACACCTTACCCATTCATATCTGGGAATGCCTTTCAAAATAACAGAGAATTAAGGTCTCTACAAAACTCTTTCAAATCATCCATGAGCTGTAATTCACTAGGAAGAGAATTCCAAAGGAAAGGGGCCTGTATAGAAAAAGCGTAATTATAATGCTAGGCCTTATGCATCACCTCATTTGAAGGCACAATCAGTAAATAGTCCTCCTGCAAGTGGAGCACTCTAGTTGGAACACTACATGCTCTAGTGGAAGAGTGGCTCAGTGGTTGGGACAGGTTACCTCAGGCCAGAAGGCTGGTGGTTCAATTCCTACATGGGAATGAGCAACTTCAGACCAGTGGGACTGAGGTCTCTAGTCCCATGGCCACTCCTTGTGGCCTTGGGCAAGCCACTTAACCCTTTATTACATCAGGTACACCTAGATTATGAGCCCTTTAGGGACAATGGAATAGAAACGTACCTGTTAGTATACATGTAAATTGCACTGATTCTAAAGAGCATGGTATAAAAAATAAATGAAGGTGGACCTTAGAACTAAGATAAGTGAGGGCCTTATTGTGGAGATTCTTGAAAATCAATACAAAATTTTAAATTCAATTTAACATTGCACAGGACATCAATGTAGCTGACAAACATGGAGCATGACAGACAGGGGTAACATTTGTATTTTTTGAGACCTTTGTAGCCTCTTTTACAAACACTGCTTTTGACACTGTTGACCACTACTTTCTCCTTGATACATTGCCCTCACTTGGTTTTAGGGGCTCTGTACTGTCCTGGTTCTCTTCTTATCACTCCCACCATTCCTTCACTGTCTGTTCTGGCAGTTCCTCCTCTACTGCTATCCCTCTCTCATTTGGTGTATTATTTAGTTTTGAATGGCCTGCTTTTGCTGCCCTATGCTACTGCCTAGTTTGCCTAGTGGTTGGGCCAGCCCTGCCCCAAGGTCTGTTCTAGATCCTCTCCTTTTCTCTCTCTATACCCAGTCTCTTGGTGCTCTCATCTCCTCCCATGGTTTTCAATATAATTTTTATGCTGATGACACTCAGATCTATCTATTTACACCTGATATTTCTCTTATACTCCAAGCACATATATCTGCCTACCTATCTGACATTACTGCCTGGATGTCTCACCACCATTTGAAATTGAACATGGCCAAAACTGAACTTCTTATTTTAATCCCGAAACCCATTTCCCCCTTCCTTCCTTCTCTGTCTCTGTTGATAACACTCTTCTGCTTCCTGTTTCCTTAGCCCATACGCTTGGAGTCATCTCCTTCTTCTCCTTCTCCACACATATCCAACAGATAGCAAAAACATGTTGTTTCTTTCTCTTCCACAGTAACAAAATTTGCCCCTTCCTATCTGAACACACTACTAAAACACGTATCCACTCTTTAGTTACTTCTCACCTCAACTACTGTAACCTGCTCCTCGCTGGTTTCCCTCTGAGTCATATTTCTCTCCTTCAATCTGTTCAAAACTCTGCTGCACGGCTAATGTACATAAATCAAATTGACTACATTTGAGGAATATAACAATGGAAAAGCTTGATAACATCAACAAAGACAAAACCGAGAGCTGACTGAGGTACAGTTCACTAGCTACTAATATGCAGACTCAAGCTAAAGTTGAAAAAGAGCAAATCACTCATGAATATAGCAAAATATGACATTGAGAATATACCACTGGAATTTAAAGACTGCCAGAAAAATTGATTTGCTGCTTTAGATATAAATGACAGAGTTCCAGAAGAGTTATGGGATGACATCAAGAAGGTTGTGTTGGAAGAAAGCGAGAAGCCTCTACATAAGGTGAAAAAGCAAAAACAGCCAAAATGGATGACTGAAGAATCTCTGAAAATTGTCCAGAAATGCAGAGAAGCTAAAGCCAGAGGAGAAAGGTAGGCAATTGCAGAACTCAACAGAGATTTCCAATGTGCAGAAAGACAAGACAAGGAGAAGTACTACAATAACACATGCAAGGAAATAGAATCAGAAGCTATTAAAGGAAAAACAAGATTGGCTTTTCTAAAGCTTTGAGAGTTGAATAAAAAATTCCAGCCTCAAATTGGAATGCTACAAGATGCGCAAGGATCCATGTTGAATGATGCTCAGAAGATCAAGAAAAATTGGAAAGAATATACAGAGTCATTATACCATAAAGATCAGGTGGACCAACAGTCGTTTCAACCTGTACCTTATGATCAGGAACCATCCGTGATGAAAGAAGAAGTTGAAGCAGCATTGAAAGCCTTATCAAAGAACAAAGCACCAGGCATCGATGGCATTCCCACTGAAATATTTCAGCAATGGGATGAAGCTGTTATCATACTTACAAGGCTCTACCAGGAAATTTGGAAGACAAATTCATGGCCAACTGACTGGAAAAGATCTGTATTTATACCAATACTGAAGAAAGGTGACCAGACTGACTGTGGAAATTATCGCACAATCATTCTGATCCCCCATGCTAGCAAGATTCTACTCAAGATCTTTCAGCAGAGACTACCACCATACCTGGAACGAGAACTGCCTGAAGTGCAAGCAGGATTCAGGAAATGGCAAGGAACAATACATTATTGTGGATATGAGCTAGATCCTTGGAAAGACAAAAGAATACCAAAAGGATACCCATATGTATTTTATTGACCACAGCAAGGCTTTTGACTATGTAAGCCATGATAAACTATTGAGTATAAGAAAAATAACGCTCCAATTCTTAACTTAAATACAAAATCTGTTAACTTTTCCAGTTCGACTAAATTGTAACCACACTGAATTCTTAATTCTAATATGGATATTGTTTTTATTTTAAGCAACAGGTCTCAGACTTCACTGGAGCCATTAGAGCCTATTACGAACTCATGCCCCTCTTTGCATCAACGACCTTATATGTTGCTGTGAATTCATTGGTTTAGAATATTATTAGAAAACTGCTCTTGTCATAATTCTCAGTGTATTACTGAAAAACGATGCTTATCTTAATTTTATTTTTCCCAACGCCAAAATTTAGCTCTGTGCGTTTCACTCCATGCGTTTCTTCAGGGGATTGTATATACACCGAATAGCGTGTCTTTTCAATTTTTACACCTGATGCAAGGAATCAAAAAAGATTTTTACTTTACAGTTTAAAACCAGAACCATCAATCTCTTTTAAACCTAATATTTGAAATGAATTGCTTTACCAGTGCTTCATACTGCACCCTTCTTTCAGCAAGTCGCTTGCTTGAAATAACGCTGTGCATGCGGACTACTGATTCAAGAGAGACTTTATACCACATTGAGTACAACGTGTCTAAGCACTTCTGATATTTACATCAGCGGCACTATTTAATTAGTAAATACTCTATAGGTAGGTTATACACATGCACTCCAATCAATTTGTGCATTCAGTCCAGTAGGAGTTACAGCTTGTAGATCGAAAATCCAACGTTGTTCCCGGATCACTAGTGTTTGATCCTTAGACTTTCCATTCTGTCCAGTGAAAATATGATCAATACAAAAACAATGCAGGTCTTCAAACTTGTGTTGCAGTTTGAGACAGTGATCCACAATAGAAGCCTCCATCAATCTACATTTCAATCTACTTCGATGTTCAGACATACGTATTCGGAATGGGCGAATGGTTTTGCCCACATACAAAAGCTGGCAAGGACAGCGGATACAGTATATCACATAGCTTGTATTGCAAGAAGTTGTGTGTTTCAACTCATATGTTTTTCCATTATATGTGAACGACGTTGTTTCTAAAGTAATTTCACATATTGTGCATGTCCCACATTTAAAATGGCCACATTCTTGCTGTGGGGATTGAGCTTGCAAAGGTCTCAATACACTAGGACTCAATATCTCTTTAAGGTTTCTGTGTCTTTGCCACACACATAACTATACTTGTCTTCCAATCCAGGAATACTGTTGAGGACGTTAGCGTGTTTTTTTAAAATATGTTGTATTTGATTACTATATGGTGAATATTCCGTCACCAGATTTATATTGTGTTCATCATCCGAATTCCTTCCATTTGAGGAGAGCAATAGCCTGCGATTGTTGAATAAGGCTCTCTTATATGCATGATTTACTATGGATCTAGGATATCCTCTTTTTTCAAATCTATCTTTTAACTGTTTGCTCTGTGTTTTAAATTGACTTTCTTCAGAACAATTCCTTCTAAATCGGAGAAACTGAGAAAACAGAAGACTGTCCTTCAATTGTTTTGGATGAGCACTGCGATAATGTAACAAGGCATTTCTGTCTGTGGGCTTACAATAGACAGCAGTGATCCAGCTGGAGATTCATCTTTTTATTACCACATCTAAGAACATCATTGTGTGGTCACTGCTGGCACTTGTAAACTGTATATTATGGTCTCTATTGCTGAGCCATAGTACAAAACTATCTAGTTGTTCCGGCTGTCCTTCCCATAACATAAAAATGTCATCGATGAATCGACACCACAATTTTATGTTGTTTCGATAAACAGAATCACTTAACCACTTATTTAATCACTTAACCTCCTTCCCATGTTCAATTTCCTGTTCTCTGTAAAACTCAATGTTGTTTGTATACATTGTAGTATGCTTGTTTGATGTACACCGCGCTGATTTTAATAGCGCGGTATAGAAGCAAATGTTAAATAAATAAATAAATAAATAAATAAATAAATAAATTTTCGAAAGCTTCCATAAATAGATTTGCCACTGAAGGGGCACATGTGGCACCCATCGCAGCTCCCGATTTTTGATGATAGAATCTATTCTCAAACATGAAGTGTTTCTGGAACAAAACTAGCTCAATGATATTTGATAAAAATTGAAGCTGTATTTCTGAAAGATCATCCCTATTTTTTAGGGCAGTCAATACAATTTCATGTGCTGTTTTTTGTGGAATACTTGTATATAATGAAGACACATCTAACGTGACCAACAAATATTTTCCATTTCAGCCCACTGAGCATGTTGTTCCAAAATTTGTAAAATGTGAGTAGTGTCTCTGACAAATGATGATATAGTTAGCATTAAAGGTCTTAAAAATGAATCAATATATACTGAAAGGAGTTCCAATATTGAACCTTTTGTGGAAACAATTGGTCACCCTGGGGAGTTACGTAAACACTTATGAATTTTAGGCACTAAATAGAATTTGGCCATCGTAGGGTTGCTTTCATTTAAGAAAGCCCATTCTTTTTTTGTTATTAATTTATTATCCAATGCCTGAGATGTAATTAATATAATGGACTTTCGTAATCGTTCTGTCGGATCCTCTTCTAAAAGTGAATATGTATTGGCCTCCAATAATTGTCTGTAAGCTTCTTTTAAATATTGATCTCTATCCAGAACCACAATTCCTCCTCCTTTATCTGCTCTTCTAATGACCAATTCTGAACGAGATCTCAAATCTTTAAGAGTTTTCTTTTCTATATTAGAAAGTGCATTAAAAACTCCTTTCTTCCGAATGTCAGCTAACTGAGATACATCTTGCAATACTAATTTTTTAAATAATGCCAACAAAGTGTGTAATGCTCCAGGGGGTGACCACGATGATTTTAATGGGATCTGTGTTCATCTGGATAGATTTACTTGTTCTCTCCCATCTCTTGTGGGTTGTGATGAGAAAAACAACTTCAGATTCAATTTTCGTATCAAATGTTCAAAATCTATCCTAAATTGAAACATATCAAAATGTATTTGTGGTACAAAGGATAACCCTTTGTTGAGAAGATGAATTTCAGTTGCAGTCAAAACATGTCCTGATACGTTAATCACTATAGACTGCTGGCTTAATTTTTGCATCTCATATACTTCTAATTCCGTCGTCTTGTGTTTCCTTGATTGTGTGTCGTACCTCTTCCTTTCTTTTTCTTTTGAGGTTCCACCTCGTCAGAAAAATCAACTTTAGAGCGTTTACTAGAATCTGAAGAATACGTTTCATCCAAACTATCTTCAAAATCCACTCGTTTCCCCTGTTTTTTATCTTTTCTTTTTAAATTCATCCATGGGTATACATACCCCATGGTATAATCATCATAATCTCGATTTAATTTGTTTATTTTGATTTTTTTAACTTCCTCCCTTAATGACTCCATGATTTTTCTTGAATCCGTCAAGTTTTTGGAGAAATCTTCAACTGTCTCTGACTCTTTTAGACTAATGGTTAAAGTATCTATTTCTTTTTGCATTATATCCATATTCGTTTTGGTGGTGTCTACTATGAGTACCATAAGATCTAAAGAGCATTTGTTTAATATTTGATTACACTTCTCCATAAATGTACTATTGGTAGTATACATCTTCGGTTCTTTGTACATATGTAATCCATGCAGAATATGTTGCCTCTGTATGTATTCAATCAAGGAGAATTGATGTAGTTCCATTCGAACCATCTTCTTCTGTACTTTTGATAGAATATCCCAATTGATCTTATCTGACTGGTTAGCCTCCTGATTTTCCATAGCAAAAGGTGTTTTTTTCTTTACATAGGTTAGATATATGGTTCTCCGTGAAACTAAAAGTTTCTTTCCATTGAACATGACCTTCCATCAATGTACTTTGACAAATAAACACAGTGGTCCTTCGGTAGAGCAGAACAACTATTGAGTAAGAAAAATAACACTCAAATTCTTAACTTAAATACAAAATCTGTTAACCGTTCCCGGTCGACTAAATTGTAACCACACTGAATTCTTAATTCTAATATGGATGTTGTTTTTATTTTTTAAGTCTCTCTTGAATCAGTAGTCCGCATGCGCGGCGTTATTTCAAGCAAGCGACTTGCTGAAAGAAGGATGCAGTATGAAGCACTGGTAAGGCAATTCATTTCAAATATTAGGTTTAAAAGAGATTGATGGTTCTGGTTTTAAACCGTAAAGTAAAAATCTTTTTGATTCCCTGCATCAGGTGTAAAAATTGAAAAGACACGCTGTTCGGTGTATATACAATCCCCTGAAGAAACGCATGGAGTGAAACGCATTTGAAGGCGGTTGAGCACATGCGAAGGGAGCCGGGAGCTTGGCGGTTGCAGCGTTTTTTCCAGGTGGATCGGGTCCTCGGTGCAGGGGCGGCTCAGGCTTGAGAGGAAATCAGCTGGGAACGGCAGGCTTCTGTTACAGGCGAGTCAGGGTGCTGGGGCTGTGTGTTGGGCTAATAAGCAATCAACAACAATAAAAAAAAAAAAAAGAAAACTGTGGTGAAGAGTGCCGCGTGGCTGGAGGAGGGGGGGGGGGGTCGGGCCAGTTAAAACTTAAAAGAAATAGAAAAGAGGAGGGCAAAAGAGCAGATTTATTTTTTAAAAAACTATATTTAAAAGGCAAAGAAAAGAAGTTGTAGGCCAAAGAGTAACAGCAGGAGGCATTAGAGCATGGCACCTAAGCGTCCCCAGCTGAGAGGAAATAGAGGGGGGAGAGGGGACAATAGGGGGGGGGTGAAAAAGGGGGTCGAGGGTCTGACCGCGGGCGAGCAGTGGGGACTCGGAGGGCAGGAGAGACCCCATTAGGGCAACGAGGGGAAGGAGGGGCAAGGTGCCTGTCCCGTGGTCAGCGTGCTGCTGCAGGCAGAGGCTTGAGAGCCAATGCCGGTAGGGGACGTGGAGCTCTGCCGCCTGCCGGCAGCGGAGTGGCTGCGGAATTTGCAGCGGGCAGGGGAGGTCCTAGTCAGGATGGCAGCTCGGGCGGGGGGATCTCGGAGATGAGCAGGGAGGAAAGGGGGGGAGCCTGGATGGGGGTTGGGGACAGGTCCCTATGTCGGGGGGGGAGGATTTTGGGGGGGGGAGCGAAATCCTGGGGTACGGGCCCGGCAGCAGGGACAGAGGAGGTTCCTTGCCCTCGGGGAGTGGAGTGATGGTGCCGATGGGGTATGGACTAACTGGTTATCCATCCCCCACCGAGATGTGGGCCAGCGGGGGGCAAGGGTCCTCGAGAACAGCCTGGGTAGGAGCTTGGCAACCAGCGTGGGCCCTGGGGTGTTCTTCTCCTGGTGTTCCTTTTTTCTCTCTTCGCAGGTCCCATTTGTCGCATCGCCAGGATTCACGCCGGGTACAGCGGAGCCTTCGAGGATGATGTCAAGGGACACGGGGCCTGGATCTAAGTTGGAGGTGCAAGCGGCACCTAGAGAAGACAGTGTGCAGCAGCGGAATGAGAATCTGCAGCAGAACAGATGGAGCCAGTCACTGTCAAGGGCGGCATTGGAAATGGAGGCGGTTGAGTCAAGGTTAGATGAAGGGGTGGGGCAGAAAAGGGGCGAACGTGCGGGTAAGGTGAGCAAGAAAAGAAAACACGTCTGTCATTGACGGCACAGTTCGGAATCCTCTTCCTCATCGTCTTCGAGCTCGTCTGCGTCGTCGAGCGAAGGAGTGCTAGTGGGGGCACAGGGACAGGAAGGGGTGGCAGATATATCGGTCAGCGGTACTTCTTCTTCAGCAACGTTGTCAGAATTATGGGAAGGGGTTCCGAGGAAGCTGCGGTGTAAAATACGAAAAAGGAAGTTTATCGATATTTTCTGTTTGCTCGAGGGGAGGAAGAGGTCGGGAGAAAGCAGAAAAAAGCAGAATTAGGTCGAAAAGGCCGGGCGGATTAGGAAAGTTTCGTGGTCAGTAGTAAAGGGAAGGGAATTACTGATAAAGCACTTGAGTGGTGTAGATCCTACATTTCTGACAGATGGCAACAAGTACGATCCAACGATACTTCATCAGATCAGTTTCATCAAAAACAAGGGGTCCCTCAAGGCTCATCCCTTTCCGCCCTTATATTTAATATATACATGCAACCTATCTGTAACCTGATTCGATCCTTTAGAGTTAACTGCATGATATACGCGGATGATGTACTTTTATATTTTCCTTTTACAACTGAGAACCCTGATCTCAATCCATTAACTAACTGCATAAATGAAGTATCCAACTGGCTACAGTCCCAAAATCTAAGGATCCAACACAAGAAAACGGAGGTGTTATTTATTACACGTAACCAAAATTTCACTGCTCCATCCTTTTTGAAAGTGAATGATGCTAACCTCCAGACCAAGACCACCATCAGATACCTCGGTGTCACTTTAGACCAGAAATTAGATATGAAAGCACATATTAGTAATATTGTAAGAGCAGTATATCACAAAATACGCTCCCTTAGACACCTTCGATCCTTGCTAGAGCCAGACGATTTTAGAACCATCTATCAGGCGCTAATCATACCTCATTTTGATTATGCGAACTCAATTTTACAAGGTCTTCCACAAACCACCTTACACCCACTTCAAATGGCTATGAATGCTGCAGCTAGAGTCCTTCATGGAGCTTCCCGGAAAGACCATATCTCACCTATTCTAAAACATCTTCATTGGCTCCCAATTCAAAGTAGACTCACTTTCAAAATTTTACTAATTACATTCAAAGCCTTCAAAGAACTCTCATCTTCATCAATATCAGACTTGATCCAAACACCACCCCTCAATAGAGACAGAAGGTCAGTAACACTCAATACTCTGTTAGTCCCTAAATCAATATCACAGTGTACCAAAACTACTTCAGACAGGGCCTTTTTATTCTGTGCACCAAGGTGTTGGAATAGCCTCCCTCAAAACATCCGAGCAATACCAAACCTTTTGCAGTTTCGCAAAGCTTTGAAACACTACCTCTTCCTTTTATCTTATCCAGTAAACAATAAAGACATCTCAACCAACCCACAGACCTTCCACTCATACACATACAATACAGATACCCCACAGACCACATACACACAAAACTGAAGCCATGATGATATTATGACTATGTTTATTAATTATATACCCTGTTATCCGAGTTATATTCTCCTGTTTTCTGTAAACACAAAGTACTGTTGAATTGTGTATCTCACTGTTTTTTGTGAACCGCGCTGATGCCTAATAGTGCGGTATATAAGAGTCTATAAATAAATAAAATAAATAAAAAATAAATAAATTGGATCAGGGCTTTCTTACGCTTGACGAGTGTGTGGGGGCATCATCGTCCCGACCAGTATGGTAGTCTACTGGCTTATGCGGATTCCATTCTGGAAGCCTCACAATCCCATGAGGGATGGGTGTGGCTTAACTATGATGAAACGTTTAGGGACAAAATGGAGGGCACTAAGGGCTTAACATGGGGTATGCAGGATATCAATCTGTGGCTGACACAGATGTCGGTCAGAACGGGGTCAGGTTCTGGGAGTGGAGATAAGGGTGGGTCGGGTTCCCCCGCAGTGGCAGTTCGTTCCTTTCGGAGCGGTGGCCCCCTTTTGCAGGCCAAGACAGTGGGAAGTGGGGGCGGGGACGTGTGTTGGCGATATAATAAGTCTGTTTGCCCCTTCCCGGACTGTAAGTTCCAGCACGCTTGTTCGAGCTGCGGTGGGGGGCATTCGGCGGCAAAATGTGTTAAGAAAGCGGGAGGGGTCGCGCCTGGTGCGACAGCTAAGTAGCGATAGGGGAATTGGTATGGCTCCGTCCCCCATTAAGGTGGAGGTGTTAAGGAAATGGTTTGGGCAATACCCAAAGATAAAGATAGGGCGGTATTACAGTTTGGTTTTGTTATCCCAGTTCGGGGTGTGGTTGTAGGTTCGTCGGCGTGGAATTCGGCGACGGTGCATCATTGGGCCTCGATAGCACGGGAAAAGTTGGCAGTTGAGTTGAGTTTAGGTAGAATTGCAGGCCCGTTTCAGCAGCCACCTTTTGAGCACTTTGTTTCATCTCCATTGGGGATTATACCCAAAAAAGAACCTGGCAAATTTTGCTTAATACACAATTTGTCGAGTCCAACCGGGGCATCGGTGAACGATAGCATACCGCGTGACTGGTGTATGGTTAAGTATGCCTCGTTTGATGGAGCGGTGGAGTTACTTAGGAAGGCGGGTAAGGGGGCGTGGATGGCGAAAGTGGATATCGAGTCGGCTTTTCGCTTGCTCCCGGTGCATCCTTCGTCTTTTCATTTGCTAGGCTTTCAATTCGAAGGAGGGTTCTATTTCGATAAGTGCCTATGGGTTGTGCGGTGGCATGTGCGTATTTTGAGATGTTTAGTTCCTTCTTGCATTGGGTAGTAGTACGGAGGGTCGGACGGTCAGAGGTGGTGCATTATTTAGATGATTTTCTGTTCATCGGGTCAGCTCAGTCAACGGGCTGTAGGGAGCTACTGATGGGGTTTATTGAGATGGCTAGTAAGTTAGGTGTTCATTTGGCTGATACTAAGACAGTGGGTCCGGTGACCAGGCTTACGTTTCTAGGGATCGAGCTCGATTCGGAAGGAATGTTTTGCGTGCCTCCCGGACGATAAGGTGGACAAATTGCGGGTTCTGGTGGCGAATGCGGTGGCCTCAGCGAAGTTGACCTTGCGGGAAATGCAGGCCTTGCTGGGGTCACTGAACTTTCCGTGTAGAGTGCTCCCAATGGGAAGAGTATTTCTTAGACGTTTGGCGGCAGCAATGGTGGGGGGGTGTAAGCCTCATCACCACATACGAGTTTCTAGGTCGATGCGGGAGGACTTAAGGGTGTGGGATACTTTTTTGCGGGATTTTAATGGTATCTCAGTGTGGATGGAGGCCGAGGTATCCAGTGGCGAGTTGCAGCTTTATTCGGATGCAGCAGGGGGGGTAGGCTTGGGCATTTACTTCGCGGGGGCTTGGTGTGCTGACCAATGGCCACAGGCCTGGTTTGCGGCTGGATTAATGAGCAACATTACCTTCCTGGAACTGTTTCCTATGTTTGTAGCGCTTGAGTTGTGGCCAGATTGTTTCAGGAATCGGCGGGTCCGATGGTGGTGTGATAACGAGGCAGTGGTGAGTGTGGTGAATAATTACTCCCCACATTGCCTCCAGGTTGCATCCTTAATGCGTGCCTTAGTTTTGACTTGTTTGCGCTTGAATGTCAGGTTGAGGGTGCGGCATATCCTGGGGCATACTAACGGAATTGCTGATGCTCTTTCCCGTTTGCAGATGGAGCGGTTTCGGAGACTGGCGCCAGAAGCGGACAGGCTTGGGTGCGTGGTCCCGTCGAACTTGTGGACGCTTGGCCTGCAGAGATGAGGAGTCTCCTGTGCAGTTCGGTGGCGGAGAGGACATGGGAAGCTTATCGGCAAGGTGGGAGTAGAGTGTCTCAGTTTTTGTTGGACCGGGATGGAAAAGGGGAGCTGTAGCGGATCATTTACTAGGGCAGTATATTGTCAGTGCAAAGGAACACGGGGTCACGAGAGTGTTGGTGCGTAGCCAGTTTGCGGGTTTCATGTTTTTTGCTAGAGCGGTGGGTTGGGGCTCCACGGGGGTCGGGTTCCTAGCGAGACGGTTATTACAGGGTTGGGAATGGTCGTGTCCCACCCTGCCGGATCGGCGTCGTCCGATCACACACCAGTTGTTAGTAAGATTGTGTGAAGGATTGCCGCAGGTGACAGAGTCGCACTATGAGGACGTTCTTTTTAGGGCAGTTTTCAGCTTGGCTTTCTTTGGCGCATTCAGGGTGAGTGAATTGGTAGCGAACTCGAGGAAGGCGGGAGCGAGTTTGGGTTTACAGAGGCAACATGTACAGGTCGGTAATGGGCAGTTACAAGTCTTGTTGGCAAGATCCAAGACGGATCAGCGCGGTAAGGGACAGTGGGTTGTTTTGAATGAGATAACGGAGGTGACATGTCCAGTGAAGCTGATTTCGACCTACATGGGCATTCGACTGGAGCTAGAAGGGGTTTTTTTCATACACCTAGATGCGCGGGTGCTTACGCGCTTTCAAGTAGTGGCGGTGTTGCGGATGGTGCTGCGGCATATATTGGGAGGACCCTTCCCTGTTTGCGGCTCATCCATTTAGAATCGGGGCGGCGACCAGCGCGGCGGAGGCGGGGCTGGCTGGAGGGCTGATACAGCGGATAGGCAGATGGTAGTCTAATGCCTTCCAAGGTTATGTTCGAATCTAACAGCTAGATTATACATGACAGGGAATTAATACAAATTTTCTCTTGCAGATCGGGGACAGAATATTTGGAAGTGTTGGCTGCTGGGGCATTCCTTCGTGTTCTGGGCTGGCGAACGAGCAGATGTGCAGCCAGTTGGGCGGAATCTTGGGCTGGATCCAACGGTGGTGTCGATATCATGGCTGGGCGAGCGTGGGCTGAGATGGACCCAGTTGCTGCCTTTGCTTCGGCACCATCAGCGCATAAGTGTACAGCCGGAGATCATCTTGTTGCATCTAGGGGGGAATGACTTGGTAGCCTGGACTTGCAAACAGCTAATCAGGGCGGCTAAGAGGGACTTGGCTTTGGTGTTGCTAATGTTTGAGGGGGTGGTATTAATCTGGTCCGACATCGTTCCGCGGCCAGCTGGTTGGGGGCAGCGATGTTGGTCACGGGGGTTAACAAAAATTAACAGACAGATTGGGCGATGGGTGTGTGAACATGGAGGTTATCAGGTTATGCATACATGGGCAGAAGTGGAGTGTGCAGGATTGTATAGAAGCGATGGAGTGCATCTTTCTCCGGTTGGAACAGACCTCCTTCTGAATGATTGGCAGTGTGTGGTGCAGGGTGGCAGGACTTGGTCGCAGCTTGGGCGTGAGGGGGGCGGCTCGGCCACTTTGGATGGCCCGAGCCGGTGGCGGGATCCCGGAGGTGTCCGGGGTCTGGAGGCTTAGGCAAATTGGGGCATGGGCGGTGTGCCCACGGCCCGGACAAACCCCGGGTAGACTTTTGCTAGTGATATGGCGAAGTCGGACAGAGGCTTTAGGAATTTGGCAGGTGGAGGTGAATGCGGCCGGTGCGGAGGCGAGGTCACTTTGCTAATAGCATGGCTGGTGACACATCGCCCCGTCTGATGGATTTGGGGGGAGTGTTCATTGTTGTTGATTATGCTGGTTTAGCATGTTATTGATGTTAACTTGGCAAATAAAGCTGCGACCAGTTTGTTACCCAATAATGAGTGTCAGTTGCATTTGTGAATGGTAAAGGGTGGGGTGGGTGTAGAAAAGGGGGTTATGGTTGAAAAGGGTTACAATAAGCAGGTGGGAGCGCCGGGTACGACTACCCGGTTAGAAAAAGGGAGTGGGCATGGTCCCGGTGACCGGCGTTAACCGGGTGCTCAGCCCGGCATGGGACCCTGCATGCGGCTCTGCGAAAAGGAAGGGTGGGGGGTAGCACGGGAGGAGGACGCGGATGCCAGCGCGTCCTTCAAAATGATTGGTTCTCATCGCACGTTCGCGCGCGCGAGAGCCAATCAGGGGGAGACTGTGCATGTGCTCGGACGGCGGCGTCAGTTGCCGAGCACATGCGAAGGGAGCCGGGAGCTTGGCGGCTCACCCGCCCACCCTTATATGAGGCGGGGGGGTTCGGATACTTAGGGTTGTTGCAGCTTGGTGGGGGGGGGGGGGGTGGCGGGATCCTGGAGGTGTCTGAGGTCCGGAGGCTTAGACAAATTGGGGCATGGGCGGGGTGCCGACGGCCCGGACAAACCCCGGGTAGACTTTTGCTAGTGATATGGTGAAGTCGGAAAGGGGATTTAGGAATTTGGCCGGTGGAGGTGAATGCGGCCGGTGCGGAGGCGAGGTCACTTTGCTAATAGCATGGCTGGTGACACATCGCCCCATCTGATGGGTTTGGGGGGAGTGTTCATTGTTGTTGATTATGCTGGTTTAGCATGTTATTGGTGTTAACTTGGCAAATAAAGCTGCGACCAGTTTGTTACCCAATAATGAGTGTCAGTTGCATTTGTGAATGGTAAAGGGTGGGGTGGGTGTTGAAAAGGGGGTGAAGGTTGAAAAGGGCTACAATAAGCAGGTGGGAGCGCCGGGTACAACTACCCGGTTAAGAGATTCTCTGTGTTTGTCCCATGTTTCTTTGAATACAGATACTGTCCTCATCTATACCACTTACACTGGGAGACTATTCCACGGATCCACCACTCTTTCTGTAAAGAAATATTTCTGCATATCACTCCTGAATCTATCCCATTTCACCCTCATCCCATGTCCCCTTATAGCAGAGCTTGCTTTCAATCGAAAGAGGCTCTCGTCCTGTGCATTTATGCCATGGAGGTATTTAAACATCTCAATCATATCATCTCTATCCTGCCTTTTCTCTAAGGTGTACATATTAAGATCCTTAAGTCTGCCTCATATGCTTTATAATGAAGACTACTAACCATTTTAGTAGACACCCTCTCTACTGACTCCAGATTGTCCTTTTGAAGGTGCAGTCTCCAAAATTGCGCACAATACTCCAAATGAGGTCGCACCAAAGACTTATACAGAGGCACTATCAACTCTTTTCTTCTGCTGGCCATTCCTCTCCCTATGAACCCAAGCATCCTTCTAGCTTTTTCCGTCACCTTTTCTACCTGTTTAGCTACTTTAAGATCATCAGACAAAATCACACCTAGGTTCCCGCTCTTCTTTAGTGGACAAAAGTACTTCACCCCCTATTTATTTATTTATTTAGTATACCGCTACTTCCAGCGATCAGCAGCGGTTTTGATTACAGATTGGAAATTGTCAAATCATGACAGGAAGTTTTTGAGGTATAAACACATTGATTAGACAGGAAAGCACAGCACACAGAGAACTATTTTACAGGGAACATGGGCTATGGAGGGTTAAGTGGCTTGCCCAAGAGCACAAGTGGGACTAGAAACCCCAGTCCTTCTGGCCCAAGATTGCTGTCCTCTAGTGGGATTTGAACCCCCGACCTTCTGGCCCAAAGTACCTTGCCCCAACCACTAGGCCACTCCTCCACTCCATACTAGGGCTATGGAGGGTTAAGTGGCTTGCCCAAGACCACAAGGAGCACCTGTGGGACTAGAAACCCCAGTCCTTCCGGTCCAAGATTGCTGTCCTCTAGTGGGATTTGAACCCCTGACCTTCCAGCCTGAAGTACCTTGCCCCAACCACTAGGCCACTCCTCCACTCCTCCCTATACTATATCGCTCCCTTGGTTGATATGGAAGGACAGACTAGATAGGCCATTTGGTCTTTTTCTGTTGTCATTTTTCTATGTTTCTATATAACTTTTGTATTGTGGGGGCAATGGTAAGTGTTCATATTTGTAATGTTGTAATGAATTGGATTATGAAATAGAATAAATTTAAAAATATTTGTAATGAATGTGTTGATTACTGGCACTCTGTGTTGAATTAATTTGGAAATACAGTTGTATTAATATATACATATACATATGAGGCTAATGGATCTTTAAGGTTCCTGGTTGCATTGTATAGATAGTATATTAAATTATTTGCAACTTTATGGTGATGGTAACTTGCATGGAAGAATTAAACAAATTAACAAGATTGAAAACTTAGGTAACATTGAACTTTGTTAACTTATATACAATATAGCAAGAGAACTGGTGGCAGACATAGTTTCAGCCGGAGCTAAGTAGCAGGATGGGAGGGAGAAAAGGGGGAGGGGGGTTGAGAAGGGAAGGGGAGAGTAGGAGGGTTGTGGAGGTAGAGAAGGTCAGCGGTGGAATCCATTACTCAGTGTGCAGCGGCAGCCAAGAATGCTAAGAGAATGCTAGGAATTATAAGGACAAGAACTGAAGATGTTATAATGCCTCTGTATCGCTCCATGGTGCAACCGCACCTTGAGTATTGCATGCAGTTCTGATTGCTACAGATAAAAAATGATATAGCAAATTTGGAAAAGGTACAGAGATGGGTGACCAAAATGATAAAGCGGATGGAATGATAACCCTACAAGGAAAGGCTTAAAATGTTAGGACTCTTCAGCTTGAAAAAGAGACTGGTGAGTGGAAATATGACAGAGGTCTATAAAAGAAAGAGTGGAGTTGAATGAATAAACATGAATTGATTGTTTACTCCTTTAAAAAGTACAAAGACTAGGGGACATGAAATAAAGCTACAAAGTAGTACATTTAAGATTAATTTGAGAAAATATGTTTTCACTTAAAACATAAGTAAGCTCCGGAATTTGCTGCTGAAGAATGTAGCAAAAGCTGGGTTTAAAAAAGGTTTGGACAATTTCCTGGAGGAAAGTCTAGAAACCAAAGTGGACTGGAGAAATCCACTGCTTACCCTTGGGATAAACAACATGAAATCTGTCTATATTTTGGGATCCTGCCAGGTACTTGTTACCTGGATTGGCCACTGCTGAAAACAGGATACGGTTTGATGGACTATTGTGCTGACCCAGTATGGTGTCATATCTTATGTTCATATGTCCCTAGGATAAAAGTTAAAATTGACTGTTTAGCCCTGTGGATCAGTAGCAGTTGTGTGTATGGTTCTGCATAAGACCAGCATTCAGTTTGCAGGTTTGGAAAGGGATGGGAGTCCGCAGATTTCACAGGCTAACCAGTAAACACTGGAACTAAAGCTATTGATTATACTTATGGTCCTTGTTTATAGAATTCTAAAATGATTTGTTAAATGACCCTCAGCTAATGACTGTTGCAGCAATGACTGGCCTATATGACTAGAAAGAGGATATAAAATGGGGGAGGGAGAATTATTCAAGTAGTTGAAAATTAAGGTCCATTTAAAATCTCTTTTCTGATATAAATGAGAGCTCAAAGTAGGACAAAACTGTCCTGCCAATTTTCCCCACCCCTTCAAAAAGAAATCTCTCTTTCGCTATATACGAAGGGGGACTGATAAATCTCTGGCCTTGTAACAAAACTGCAGAGGGATCATTCGGACCTCCAGAACTGAGGTATGCCGGTAGCTTTCTGTTTTGTTACAAGGCCAGAGACTTATCAGCCCTCCCCCCCCCCCCACTTTGTATAAATAAATAAATATACAGATATGATCAGAATTATTGCAGGATCATCAGTAAGTTTTGGAATGAATTACCTGATACTTGGGTAATAAATGGGATTATTTAACATTTAGAAAAATTCTTTCATTACCCAAGTATCAGGTAATTCATGAACATTTCCCTGAATAATTTTACACTTTATAGATAGCTTTGGTCTGTTGTTATTGTCTCAATACTGTGCTTTATTGCATTGTACTGTATGTATTTATTTATGAATATTTTAATGTAATTTGGCTTAGAAGGTGGTTAATAAATGTTTGCAAATAAATAAACAGTAAATAAATAAGCAAGTACATAAATAATGTGAATGAAAACAAACTTTTACACTTTTGTAGCTGATACTAATGTGGATGGCACAAGGATGTGAAAGATCAAAGCCAATAATGGCCAGGAAGGACATTTGGAGGACAGCTAAATATACAGAAGAAACATCTTTATTAACTGGAACAATTGCTGTACTTTGCAACCCTATAGGCCTGAAAATGATCAAATTGCCCAAGAAGGTTGCAGGTCTGCAGGGATTTTGTATGTTGTACCAGTAAACCTGCAAGTAATTTTCAAAGGGAAACTCCCAACCCCCCAATGATTAGCTTGTATTAAAGCAGATACAAAGTATTTGTCCAAAAATAAAAACTGTGGTTTTGAAATGCGATCAACATCCCTTCTTCCCCTCCCCCGATCCATTTTAACCTGGGTAAAAGTATGTGTACCGGGAATGATCAGTAAGCGGCAGGGCAACATTCAAACTGTATTTTTATCTGGACTGAATAAATATATATTTTCCTGAGTAATATTGCCCTCGTGGAGCATAATTTCATAATACGTCGTCTAGGTTAGAAGTATAAATTGGGACCTTTGAGTCTTTATAAAATGCCAGGACAAAAGAGGCCAAAGTCATGGCTGCATATGTTTACACTATGCAGATGAAGCACGGGTGTACGTTTGTATTTTATTACTTACGCTCGGATTTTGTGACTGCCCACACTCCTCTCCCAAACATGCCTATATCTACTTTAGGTCACCCAAGTATGCACCTACTTGTCATAGCACAAATGTGTAGATGTGGGATCATTTTATAAAAGGAATTTTATGAATGAATACTGGCGCTTCGATCACATCACCCCCCTGCTTATCCATCTTCACTGACTCCCCATATCCCACCGCATACAATTCAAGATACTCCCTACAGTCCATAAAGCTATTTTTACACAGACTCCTCCATGCCTGTCTGCCCTTCTGCAGTTCCATATTCCATCTCGCAGCCTCCGTTCAGTCCACATCAATCGTCTGCCTCTCCCGTCCCCCTCACGTGCCCACCTTGAATTCACTGTTCATTACACTTTATTTTTCCTAGATCCCTCCCTCTGGAACTCCCTCCCCTCCTCTCTCCATTTAGAACCCTCCTTCCTAAGTTTAGGTCTCTTCTTAAGGCCCACCTCCCTCTGTCTCATGATTTCTATGACTCTCCCGCTTTTTCTTCATTTTTCACCCTACTACTAGCTTTAATTTTCCTCTTTCTTGTCTGATATTGTAGGTTTTTATATCTTTCTCAAACCTTGATTTTTTATTTGTAAACCGCCTTGATGTCATAAAGGCAGTATATAAAGCAATGTAACAAAGATAAAGATAAAGATATATACAGATGAAAAATCCTTGAGGATAGTTTTGTCTAGGCCACATAAGTTATCCTGGATACACCCATAATAAGTGAGGACACAGAAAATTGGGCTGGTAGTTTATAAAAGTGCAGTGAAATCCTCACTGTATAAAATACGAATATCTTCGACCTCCCAAAGTAGGCCTGATGAAAGGATTGCATATAGGGAGTAATTTCATAACTGGGCGCCTATGCAAAATACCAAAAAGTGCCGATTGCATGCCCTGTTTCAAAAAGCATCTTGTGCGCCTTTAGAAAATAGACTCCTGCAATGATTGGAGAAGTAGCTTAGTAGTAAATGCAGTGGGCTGAAAGCCAGGATTCAAATCCCATTGATGCTTTTTGAGATATTATACAAGTTATGAAACCCACTATTGCCTCAGGTACAAACTTAGGAGCCCTTTTACTAAAGTGCACCGAGTTAATGTGTGTGTTTTTGTACATGGTAATTCTACACAAGGGCCCATGGTAACTGTTACCATGGGGCCATGACAATTACAAAGCGCTGACTCATGTGGCAGCTGCCAACTGCACATTAGTATGGTGAATAGGTAGGTTAGGGATGGAGAGTGGGTGTGAAGAGCACATTGCAGTTAGCATGGGTGTAACTAATGACAACTCAATAGATGGAGTTAAGTGCACCCAGGGTAATTGTGCCATGCATTAGGTTATGCAACTGCACCTTAACTGCCAGGAACATGCTGACCATGCCCCTGCCAGTTACCGCAGTGGATTTGCACTTAATGCAAGTTTGTGTTAGTGCTAAATGTGTGTTAAGTGCAAATACCTAGCATACTTCTTTAAAAGGTTCCTTAGATTATAAGCCTCCATAGACTTGGCAATACCTAGCACACATGAATGGGACTTGCTTTAAGCTACTACTGAAACTACATGAGCTAAATCCAAATCAATAAAATAAATGACCCTGAGGAGCACACAAATGTACACCTGCTATGGATGTGGGTGCAAGCATATTTTATAAGAGGCAAGCATACACCATAGCTCTACTTCAGCCCCACCTGAAGTGCCTATGTGCATTGCATGTATAAGTGAAACACATCATGAGGTGTGCCTACTTTTTGTGTGTGTATACCCTGTACAATTTTATGAGACCCTTTCTGTGAGTAAAATATGCTTTATATGGAAACATGCTTTATCAAATCACCCCCTTAGAGTAGGCACTACATCTTTTGCACATACAGTATATTCCGCATATAACTCATACTTTTCTTGGTATGCAAAAAGACATCATCAAAATGTCTCCATAAATCCACAAGCCAAACTTTTCCCATTCATATATCCAGTTCCTTGAGCAGCTAATCATCCAGCAGAAAGAGTAGTTATTTCCCATCTCTGACATGCAGAAGAGGCAAGTTCAAATGAACAAAGCTTGGCAAATCCTTGTGCACCATTTTAACAGGAGAACCTAATAATCATGGAAAGAACCTTCAAGGGGCTTCTCAGGGTAGGCCTTGAGAAGGTGAGGGAGGAGACAACATGCAAAATGGGTATGATTTTTCTGAGACTGAGCAGGATAGGCAGTCATCTCATATGAGTGACAGCACACAATGGAGTGTAGCATGGCCAAATGTAAATACATTTCTGAAAGCTTTTTAGAGCAGTGTACTACATGTGTGCAGGTCTTCCCATGCTAGTATTGTTACACAGAGCCCTCCTCAGTTCTTTTTATTCCAATGAGCAAAACAGACATACCTCTTCCATAGGATTTCTGTAAGTACAGTATAGTAAAGATAATGCATTTAAAAGTGTTTTCTTCATGTCAGGACCAATTCAGTTTTACCACTCTCTTCTTCTGTGTGATTGGCAAAAGGCAGACAAGTTCCCTCGTTACAAAATTTGTAATAAAGTAGAAGTGGGAAACTATAGCCAGGAAGCGTCACCCAATGGTGTGAAAAGTAAAGGAAAAGCTGCTGAAGGACAGGATATGAGCTTTTTACACTCCAGTGAGTTGAATGATTCAAGCAATATGGATTTTACCAGCAGAAGGTCATGCCAATGCCAAAGAAATCAGATTGATTTTTCAACTGGGTGACTACAGAACTAGACTGAGTGCACATGCTAGGTGTGGTATACATAGATTTCAGCAAAGCCTTTTCTACAGTTCCTCATAGGAAGCTTATAAATAAACTGAATGGCCTGGCGGTGAGCGCAAGGTAAGTCAACTGGATTAAAAATTGGTTGACTGATAGATGATAGAATATGGTGGTGCTGTAAATGGCATCCATTCAGAAGAAAGAAATGGCAGTAGTAGGATGCCTCAGGTGCTGATCTTGAAGCTGAAGCTGTTCAATATCTTTGAGAGCAATATTGTTGAAGGCAAAGATTTGCACAAAGGTTTGATTAAGAGTTGAGTCTTCAATAAAGTATTTTTCGGGTCTTCAATAAAGTATTTTTCGGATATTCCTTGTGTTGGCTATGAGTATTGTATTTTCCATGTTTTAATTGTGTGTTTATGTGTCTGATTTTAGACCCCTGATAAAGGCCTAGGGCCGAAACTTGTTTAGTTGGGTCTTCAATAAAGTATTTTTCGGATATTCCTTGTGTTGGCCGTGGTCTTTGTCCTCCGCTGCTTTTCACCGAAGGCAAAGATTTGCACAAACGTTTGATTAAGAGGAATTTTCTAAGTGCACTTTGATAAATTGTCTGTACATGTTCTATCTTATGAACTCCAGAAGGAGACTCTCTTTGGCACCATGCAAGCATTAGGCTGAGTGTTAGCAGTATACTTAAGAGACTGAGATCATACTCTTCATACCCTGGCTTTGGAGTGAGGTTCATTACTGTCATGGTATGAGCAAAATCCTAACACATTTGGATAAATGGCCCCCAGGAGTGAACAAAATGAGAAGTGATCAACAATAGCTAGACAACCATTTGAAAATTTGACAGTTAATCTTGAAGAAGTGCAGAGTGATGAATTTGAGGTGTTGTATGTAATAGGTAGAGAGAGGCTGATGTGCACAGACCAGGAGAGAGACCTTGAGGTGACGGTGTCTGAAGATCTGAAGGTGGTGAAATAGTGTGACACTACAGTGGCTAAAGCCAGGCTGCTAGGATACGCAGAGAGTGCAGTAACCAGTAGGATGGAGGAGGGGATAATACCTCTGTATAAGATGCTAGTAAGGCCTCAGTTGGAGTACTGTGCTCAGTTTTGGAGTCTGTATCTCACTGAAGACAGAAAGAGGGTCTTTTACTAAAGTGTGCTAGCTATCAGAGCTTGTTCTGGTGCCCATTGAAGGCATGCTGGGACTTACAGACTGTTGACAGCTAGCAGAGGGCCAGGACACCACGTCTGGAATTCTGTGCTGTCAGTAGTGCCTTAGGGGAGCAAGTGTGTGGGTTTGGGGCAGAAAGTGGGTGGCGAGAGCATCTTGCATTTAGCATGCCCATGCTGACAGCAAGGTGAACAATTAGCGTGGGTGCATTTACTGCCACCTCAATTGGTAAGTGCACTTGCGCTATTTGTGTGCCATGTTAGGGCCCAGGGCTCTGTGTTATTTGCTGGAAACATGCTTTCCACGCCCCTGACAGTTAATGGGGTGATGTTGCACTAACATGCCATGGCTTTGGTGCCATTGGCACATTAGGTTCAACATCATAACACCCTTTAGTAAAAGGGCCCCCAAAAGGCTGGAGTTAGCACAGAGGAAAGCAATCAAAATGGTAAGAGGTCTCCATCAGAAGCCATATGAAGAGAGACTAGAGGCCCTAAATATGTCTACCCTAGAGGAGATGAGGGATAGAGCAGATATGATACAGATCCTCAAATACTTAAAAAGGTATTACAGAAAAATAAAAACAAGCCTTTTTACATTCTAGAATCAGAGGACATCATATGAACTTACAAAGAGGTAAAATCAAAAGAAAGATTAAGAACTATTTCTTCACAGAAAGAATGGTGGATGCCTGGAATGCCCTCCCAAACGAGTGGCAGTCCAATGGAAGCAAATCTAGAAGCACAAGTGAAAGCAAAAATGGTGCATGAATTCAAAAAGGAGTGGCAAAGCATAATGGATCCTTAAAAAGCAAGAGGACGGTCACCAAGGACGGAGCACCTCAACTTAGAACCGATGTGAAACAACTATTTTGCTTCTCCTAAGGAACCAAAAGGAAAGTAACATGGTTACGTATAGCTGGAGCAGCACGCTTAAGCGCTTGTATGGCAAGGGTATGTTCCCCATGCACTGAAAGGAATAAAGCACATGTAAAGTCTAGGTAGATGAGATTCATGCCACCACTCTCACACAAGGTGAGTAGAGGCCTTTTGCCCAATGACAAGCTTGAGTGAGGGGAAGCTGTCCAATCACAGTGTGCACTGCTCGATTAGGCCTCCTCACACATGAAGTCATTACTGGGCAGACTCGATGGTCCATGTCAATCTTTGTCTCCCATCGTCTACTATGTTTAGAAAAACTCTAGATAGGTTTCTTATTGATATTTTTTACAGTTCCCTTATATTTTTACAGGATCCTAGCCTGAATGGTTCTGGTGCATCAGTCTAAATATTTACCATCAAAATATTTGGCTTTGAATTGACTATTTTCATACTGATAGCCCAGAAACAGAAGACTTTGAGTGACTTAAAAAAGCAAGGGAGGTGCTGGTCCCAACAACCACAAATTGTGCCTGAGAAAACAAAATTAAAAAAATAAAATGGGGAAAATACAAGAGGAAAACATTGATGAATTTATATTCTGAACAGTGTATGTAAAATCTAAATAATTTAAGGGGGTCATATTCCCCTTTGAATAAATCAAAACTTATCCATGTTAACTATCTAAGCATTATACTAAAATGGCCAAAGCAGAAAATAACCCTGAGTTATTTCTTTGTTCTTTCTTTATTCCATAAAACAGTGAAGACAAGGTTTATAGAATTAAAAGTAAAATTGCTCATACTGCTGGGATGACCTTCCAAACAAAGAAATAGAAAGCTCACTGGAATTGAACAGAAGGTTAAAGGTGGTATTTTATATACACAATTTTGTAGAATGAATTGGGTAATGCCTGCTATACTTTATCCTATTTTTTTGCCCATTTCTCATAAAGCCAAAGAAATTGTTGTGATTTTCTTTCTCACCTCAGACCTTTCTTGATTATGACATATGCATTATTGATTTTCTTATTTGTTTATAGCCTGTCTAATATCAGTTCCTTTATCCAGACAGCAAGTAATTGTGTAGCATAAAACACAAGAGGAGAAGGAAGTCAAGTGTCACAGTAACCTGTGCGTTTTTATAGAAAGTAAGGTGCTGGTGCTCAGATGCAGGGCCATCTGTGGGGAGTAGGCAGAAACTGTAGCAATCATCTAGCATCTCATTTCTCTACAGTAACCCTCTTCTTGCGACCTACTGCAGAGCGCCCTTCCCATCGTCAATCCCAAGGCACAAGACAATGATGCTCTTTCCTGCAGCAGAGTCAGGACCATTTTTTTTTCTATACTGAAGGCAGATATTCAGAATTACACTCTATTCATTCTCTTTTGCTTTAATTGGGAGCATGGAGGGGATAGCAGCACTGGTTCTCCTCAGGTCCATGTAGGGTGTCAGTCCATGAGGGTGGGGAGGCTGGCAGGCCAGTGGTATCATTGAACAAAAGTATTTGGGGTGGCAGTGGGGTGGGAGGGGCAAGTCAAAGTTACAATTCCACAAACCATGTCAACTGCCACATTACAACCCCTCCCTGTCTTTTAATTAGCTATTATAGACACGGCCTATGTGAGTGAATTAGAAGAGGAGTCTCCTATCATGTAGTTCCTGTGTATGGATGTACAACAGCCCTCCTTGTACTAGTAAACATAGAAGCATAGAATAGAATATGATAGCAGACAAAGACCATATGGCCTGTCCAGTCTGCCCATGCATAAAAAATTCCTTCCTCACCCTCAGAGATATTCTGTACCTGTCCCATGCTTTCTTGAATTCAGATACAGTTCTTGTCTCCACCACCTCCACTGGGAAGCTGCTCCATGTATCCACCACCCTTTCCATAGATGTACTGGTGCTCTAGGGCATGGCACAATATTTACAGCGCCATCTTGTTTCACTACTGGGAGTTAATGTTGTTTTAGTAAATTTGCTGAATAGGTTCTAAATGTCTTTATGCAGGGTTTTGTGTTATTTTGCAAAGTGCCTGGCTTTAGAAGGAAAGTGTTCCTGTTCCTGAGGTAACATCACAATTTTAATATTGCTTGGTAAAGTGAGTTGTAAGGGGACATGCCTTGGCATCATTGTTGGATGAATGTGGAGTGTGAGTTACAGACATACCAAGTCACACACATTAGGCGTATGACACACGCTTTCATCATCACCCTCATGCTTGCACGCTTTGCCCCCTTCTGTCATGCATTTTTGCCAAGTTGCTCGGTGCTGCCATCAGGCCTTACAGTCTTCAAAAGATTCTCCATTTGGCATCTACTTCTGCCGCATCTACTTTTCTATACCTGCGGTAGTGGCAACAGAAAATAAAAAAAGAGGAAGCCTGCAAGTCGATGTGTGTCGATGGCTCTACTGGTCCCTCTCCCCCTGATGCAGACTTCCTGTTTTGGAGGAGCAGGGCCCGAGTGGCAGAACCATCATTGGCACACACTGACTTGCAGGCTCTAGTCTTGTTTCTTAATTTATTTCTTTCTTTCTATTCCTGCTGCCGCAGGCCAGGGCAAGTGGTAGTGGTGAAGGTAGGCACTGGCAGAGGGAAGAGAGATACAAACAGGTACATGGGGAAAAAGACATGCTGGAGCAGAGGAAGGGGATGGTGGACACAAGAAAGGGTGATAAAGTAAATTAATGATATTCTGGTTTGGCTTAGGGGACAAAGGAAGAATAAGGACACAAAGCAGATGATATGGGATATGGGTTGGAGGTGGTGGCAAGGGAGAGGTTGTGCATGGAGAAACAAGGTGAAAGAGAGATGCTGCTGAGCGTGGGGGGAGTGGAGGAGTAGGGACACAGAAGAGTGATGCTGGACATGTGGGGAGGGAATAAGGTAACAAGAGAGATACAGGACACAAGGGGGAGTAGAATTACATAAGGGCATAAGGGGGAGATAGTGACATAGAGGGGCGATGCTGAAAATGGGAGGGTGAGTGGGAAGACAGAAGAGTAATACTGGACATTGGAAGAAGCAGAAAGACAGATGGGAAAAGCTGGATGGAGGGAGGAATAGAGAGAAGAGATGCTGGATTAAGGAAAAGAGAGAGAGAAGATGCTGAACAAAGGAGGGAGAGAGTGAGATGAGAAGCTGGAAAGAGGGGGTGAAGAGAGAGACTGGTCAGAAGACTTACGAGAAGAGATTTGAAGACCTAAATATGTACACTGGATTAGAGGAGGGGCAGGGGAGATATGATTCAGACCTTTAAATACTTAAGAGTATTAATTAACAAACAAATCTCTTCCAAAGACAGGGAATCTATAAAACTAGAGGGCATAACATGAAGCTGCAAGGGGGTAAATTGAAAGGCAATGTCAGGAAATACTTTTTCACTGAAAGGGTGGTGGATGCCTGGAACACCCTCTCGATGGAAGTGGTGGGGGCAAAGACAGTGATGGAATTCAAAATGGCATGGGACAGACGCAGTGGATCTCTTTATAGCAACAGGATAAAATAAATAAACATAACTAACTATTTCAACAAATAGGGGTGATCTACATGGAACAGTGGGTGTACCCCTAAACAATGGCATGGGAAGGGGTGACCTGCACAGAGTGGCAAGTGAAACTACTCTTGCCACCTTGCTGGGCAGACTGGATGGACCATATTGGTCTTTATCTGCTGTCATATACTATAGTGAATAAGGGGATGGGGAATGAGAGGGCCAGGGTGAAGGAATGAGATGGAAAGTAGCAAAACGAGGAAAGACTGGATAGTAAAAAGGAGTGAATATAAGTGGATAGAGAAACAAAAAGCTGAAAGGAAAAGATCAATGTCAGTGATAGATGTAGGGGAGGAAGAAAAGAATGCAGGAGAAAACAGAAGTGTGCAAATAGTCTGGAGATCCTGGAGAGAGAATTAAGGAAAGAGAGGAAAGCAGAAACCAGAGGATAGGACCAGCATGACTAGAAAAATAAATAGGTCAGACTGCAAAGGTAGAAAAGCAAATTGTAATTTTCATTGAGTGATTAGAATATGTCAATTTTTGGAATTTACTGTATATTTGCTATCTTAATATTTGGCAGTATGGCTGGAAATGTATCGCTGTTTCTATCTCTCTGGTGCTGCATCGCAAGCACATTCTGACTTCTTGGAGTTTCAGTTCAATTTTTGTCTACATATTTCTATTGTCAGTCTATGGTAATTTGCACTATACTCGGTGAGGGTCTGTCTATGTTTAGTATGTGTGACTGAAGTTAGGCATTCTGTTGGCTTTGAAAGTCTATTTAGGGATCTATAATATAGTAACATAGTAAATGACTGCAGATAAAGACCAGTATGGTCCATCTAGTCTGCCCAGTAAGATTCACTCCTAGTATTAGTCCTCTTACAGAGGGTAGCTATAAGCAAAACAATATGAATATCCCTCCAAAAAAATTTTCTGGGCTATGCACTTCTAGTATTGCCCCTTTTCATTCCCACAGATTAAGACAAGAAGGGGTACATGGATAGAGGTCGTTGATGCAAAAAGGTGCTGCGGCTAAGGACGTTAGTCCGTTGTAGCCAGCGCTGGTTGGAGTCTGAGACCTCGATAATCCCCCACAAATCTGAGATTTAGTGAAGAATGAAACAATTAAATATTCTGTGGGAATGAAAAGGGGCAATACTAGAAGTGCATAGCCCAGAAAACGTTTTTGGAGGGATATTCATATTGTTTTGCCCAGTAAGATGGCAAGAGTAGGTGCACCTGCCGCTCTGTGCAGGCCACCCCTCCCCATGTCTTTGTTTAGGGGTGAACCCACCGCTCCATGTAGGATACCCCTATTTGTTGAGAAATTAGTGGTTCAGTTTATTTTGATTTTATCATGTTGCTGTTAAGCAGCGGTTCTCTGTGGGTTGCGACCTCCATGGGGGTCGCCACAGGACTTAGCGGGGGTCGCCTCATTCCGCCTAAAAAAAAAAAGCGCACAAGTTGCTTCCGCTGCCGAGTCTGCTTCTCGGCAGCAGCAAACTCACCCCCTCCCTTCTGATGCAGCTGCGGCTCCCTGCCTCTTAGGGAATCGCGGCTGTGCCTGTAAAACCGTTGCTGAGACCTTCCTGTCTCTCGACGGGCTCCGTGCAGTATTGTCCCGCTTCTAAAGAAACTTCCGCGGGACAATGTTCCACGGCTGCATCAGAAGGGAGGGGTGAGTTTGCCGCTGCCGAGAAGCAGACTCGGCAGCAGCAGCAACGTGTGCGCTAGAAGGAGACAGACATGGGGAGAGGGGAGCAGGGAACCTTCAACGGGGCTCACAAGGGGGAGGGGGCTGATATGGATGGATGGATGGAGGGAGGGGGCTGACATGGACGGAGGGGGGGCTGATATCAATGGATGGATGGATGGAGGGAGTGGGGCTGACATGGACAGGGGGCTGACATGGAGGGAGGGAGGGAAGGAGGGAGGGGGCAGACATGGACAGAGGGGGCTGACATGGAGAGAGAGGGGGCTGACATGGATGGATGGAGGGAGGGAAGGGGGGGAGGGCTGACATGGAGGTATGGAGGGGGGCTGACATAGAGGGATGGATGGAGGGAGGGAGGGAGGGGGCTGAAATGGACAGAGGGGGGACTGACATGGAAGGATAGAGGGAGGGAGGGGGCTGACATGGACAGGGGGGCTGACATGGATGGATGGATGGATGGAGGGAGGGAGGGGGGCTGACATGGACAGAGGGGGGCTGACATGGAGGGAGGGAGGGGGGCTGACATGGACAAAGGGAAGAGACAGGGGAACATACTGGACAGACGAGGGATAAATGCTGGACAGAGGGGAGAGACAGTGTGGGTTAGAATTATAATGGCCAGATGGGGGGGCTAGGACTGGTAATGGGTTGATTAGGGAAGGCTAGGACTGGGAATGGACTGATCAAGGGGGGGGGGTTGGGACTGGTAATGGACTGATGGCGGGCTAGCATTGGAAATGAGCTGATCGGTGAGATTAGGAATGGAAATGGGCTGATTAGAGGAGGCTAGGACTGGTAATGGGCTGATGGAGGGGTAGGACTGGTAATGGGTTGATTAGGGGAGCCTAGCACTGGCAATGGGGTTGAGGAGGGACTAGCACTGGAAATGAGCTGATTAGGGGAGGCTAGGACTGGTAATGAGCTGATGGGGGGGTAGGACTGGTATTGGGCTGATTAGGGGAGGCTAGCACTGGTAGAGCTGATGGGGGGGGTAGGACTGGTATTGGGCTGATTAGGGGAGGCTAGCACTGGTAATAGGGTTGAGGGGGGATTAGCACTGGAAGTGAGCTGATTGGGGGGGGGGCTTCGACTGGGAATGGGCTGATTGTGGGGAGGGGAGGATAGAGCTGCTGGCCCTGGAAGAAAACTGGGGGCTAAGGCTACAAATGGGCTGATACGAGGGGATGGGAGAATGGAACTGGAAGGGAGTGGATCTGAGAGGGGCTGCCATGGTATTTGTACTAGAAGGGACTGGTCAGTGGGGAAGTAGGGGGACTGGAAGGGGACTGGAAGGGAATGGCGGCTGTGCCTGTAAAACCGTTGCGGAGCCCTTCCTGTCTCTCGACAGGCTCCGTGTAGCATTGTCCCGCCTCCAAAGGAAGTGGTAAACAACTTACTTTGGAGGCGGGAAAATGCTGCACGGAGCACGTCGAGAGACAGGAAGGGCTCCGAAATGGTTTTACAGGCACAGTGGTGGTTCCCTAAGAGGCAGGGAGCCACGGCTGCATCAGAAGGGAGGGGGCAAGTTTGCCGCTGCCGAGAAGCAGACTCGGCAGCGGCAGCAACTTGTGCGCTTCTTTTTTTTTTTTTTTTAGGCAGAGTGAGGTGACCCCCGCTAAATCCTGTGGCAACCCCCATGGGGGTCGCGACCCACAGGTTGAGAACCGCTGCTTTAGAGTTTGTATTACATCACAATATGATTGGTACTGGAGAGGTTTTATGCCACTGAGATGAAATCAGAATCAGATTTTTTTATTTGGTATGGTGAGTTCTACAGGGAAATGTCCTAGTTTTGTTGAAACTCTTTACATCTTATCAAAGAAAGATAAATATCATTATTCTGCTGCTTCTTTCATTTGGAAAGCAAACAACATGCAAATCTTTCCAAATTTATACCACAAATGCACAGTGAGAAAAACCTCACCAATTAGCCTTCAGTCTCACTCACTGGGATAATAAATCTCACTCTTTGGGAGAGGCCATCCTTGGCATCTCTGGTGTTACAGAACTGAAAGTGAAAGTTCTATACTGAGAATCAGTCTAATCCTGTATAGAATAGTGGAATGATGTAACAGTTACCATGGTAGTATTATTGGATGGCTGATGCTGGCTGGGGGATTTTTTTATGCATAGAAGGACCTTGGGACTTTTCTTTACATTGGACAGACCCTGACCTAAGACAGAATAAGGGGATGGAAAACAAACATACACACTGAAATGGAAAAGACACACATTTCCAAAAACTGATATATTACCAATCCCTAAAAATGTAAAATATTTTTTTCTATCTTTGCGGTCTAGGCATTTTATTTTTCTAATCAGGTTAGTCCCAGTCTATTTTTTCTCCAATCCTTGTGTCATCCTTCTAAGTTCTTTTTCATGATTTCCTTTCCATTTCTTCTCTCTCTTCCTGTCTTCTTCCCTTTCTTCTCTACATCTGACACTAATCATCCCTTTCATCTTCTTTTTTCATTTCTCTCTTCTTTGCCTCTCCACACAATTAGATTTTATCCCTGTCTCCTCCTTCTTTCTTAACTTCAAATTCCCTCTTCACCCACTCGCTAGTTCCATGTTGCCATCCTCTCTACCCACCCCTTCCCAAACCATTATATATCTTCCTTTGGGTCTCATTCCCTCGCCATTTCCAGTTCCTTTCCTGCCATTCAATCTTTCCTAGACTAGAGCTCCTTTCTTTTCATACCTCCTACCCAAATCTTATTTACACAGTCTCTCACCCCAGTCCTCATAGTCCCATTTTCTTTTACACCATCTCTCAGTCCCTTTCTAGACATTCCATATCCTTAATACCATATCTTCACCCCTCTCTCCAGATATTCTTCCCTCATCTCATCTCCCCTCCATCTCTAGATGATCATCCTCCTTTCCACTTACTCACTTCAGACACTATTCCTTCCTTCTCACTCCTTCCCTCCAGACACATTTTCTTTCTTTCCCTTCACCTTTTCCCCTTTTCACCCCATCTCTCCAGATACCCTTTTCCCCGCTTTGTGCTCACAGCCTTTCTCTTTATATGCAATCCCCCTTCATGCCTGTTCTCTTCCTCCTTCCACATGCTATTCCCCCTTTGACCTCTCACTCTCTGATGGTTCTTCCTCCTTCTCAATCATCCTCCCAGATGCACTTTCTCACCTTTTCCCCCCTCCCAGATATTATGCTTTTCTCAGTCCCACCCTCTAGAAAGACTCTTCCTTCCTAATCTTCTCCCTAATTTTCCACCATTCCTCCCTCCAAATGCTACCTCTCCTCTCAATCTCCTTGCTCCTTCATAAGTCCAGCACTCCCTCTCTTGTCTCCTCAGTGAACCCATGTTTGTATCTCCCCTCTCAGTCTCACTAACCCCCTCCCCCATCTTCAGCATCTCCATTCACTGTCTCTCTAGACCCATCCCCCCATTTTCAGCATCCCCTCTCTGCCTCCCAAGTCCTTCCCATACAAGCATCACCTCTCTGTCCCTCTAGCTCTCCATCTATGCCTAGCATTCTCTCTCCATCTCCCTAGGACCCCCTCCATGTTCAGCATCTTCTCTCAGTCATCCTATCCTCTCTCCCATATCCAATGTGATCCCTCTGTATCCCTAGTCCCCCATCTCCTGGTGGTCCAGCATGTATCCTCCAACCCCCTCCAACATCTCCCCCCCCCCCAAAGTGCTCTAAAATTCCCCCACAATCCAGTGTCAGTCTTCTCTTCCTATAGACAGACTGTAGACATATCATCTCCAGACTTGTGGCAGGTGCAATAACTGAGTAAGAAAACATGGTGCTTTGAGCCTGCACCTGCCCTGAACACTCAGCCATGTACCACCCCCTTTTATGTAGACTTTCTCTTTCTGTGAAGTGGGATGCAGCCAAGTCTTCAGTGCAGGCGTGGGCTTTGTGCCCCACACTTCCTTTCTCTGTTGTTACGTTGCTGTAAGTCTAGGGTGATGCAGTGTGGAAGTCAGTCTGCAGGAGGGGAAGGCCAGATAAATATCGACTAGTTGGCAACTCTAAAAAAAAATATTGGGAAGAGTAGATGGACCATGCTGGTTTTTATCTGCCGTCATTCACTATGGGGATCATTTTAAAAGTCTTAGATGTGATTTGGATGTCTGAAGACGTGCACACGAATGTCAAAATCACAGAGATGTCCCCAGATACATTTTACAAATGACATTTAGAGGCATGTCTAGGGAGATGCAATGAACTTAGATGTCCCGGTTCAATTTCAGAAATGTCTGCAGCAATGCCCATATTTAGACCTGCTCCAGGAACGAACAGGCATCAGGACAGTGCTTGTTGTGGTCTTAAAACATCTAAAGGGTATAGAGAAGATGGAAAATGAAGTGATTACCCTAAATTCACATAGGTCCACACTGAGATATGAACACTAGGGACCCTGTTCCTACCCCACTACTTTAATCATTAGGCTATTAGATGTCCCTGTTCTGAAGTGCTCTTCTGGGGGTGTCTATGTAGACATCTCTATAGACATCCATATCGAGCATGTCCACATTTCTGAAATTGTGCCTGCTTTTTTTTTTTCCAGACATTCTGGTTTTGATATCTTAGACTGCACTTGGATGTCATTTGTAAAATGTACCTTTATGTTATTATGTATTGTTGTCCGATGTCCCTTGTTTCATGACACCCAGGATAGATTCTCTGTTTGGCTCCTCTATTCCCAGTCCTGCCAGCTTGTGCCTCTTTTGTACCATCATGACATAAGAAAAGCATCAGGGAGGGGAAGGTTAAAAGAGAGAGAGACTCCCCTTCATCCCATGTTGGTACTATTCATCTTCTCTCTCTACTGGTTCTTTTTCAGATTTAGAGTCATACAATTTATTATCTTAACATTTGTTCATGTTGCCAAATTAGTACATAAAGGAGGTAATTTTAAAATTGAGCCCATCTCCCCTGACCCTGAGTTAATAGGGAGTGGGCTATTAACATGGCAGGGTTCCAGGGGTGATACGGGAAACTACAGACCAGTGAGCCTGACGTCAGTACCGGGAAAAATGGTAGAAACCATCATAAAGAACAAAATTGCTGAACATGTAGATAGTCATGGCTTAATGGGAGACATGGCTTTAGACAAGTAAGATCTTTTCTTACTAATCTGTTATGTTTTTTTGAAGGTGTGAATAAACAGGTAGACAAAGGTGAGTCAGTTGATATAGTATATTTGGACTTTCAGAAAGCCTTTGACAAGGTCCCTCATCAGAGACCTTTGGCAAAACTAAAGAGTCATGGGATAGGAGGCAGTGTACTATTGTGGAACATGAACTTGTTAAAAGATAAAAAGCAGAGGGTAGGGCTAAATGGCCAATTTTCCCAAATGGGGAAAGGTGAATAGTGGTGTACCCCAGGGATCTGTGCTGGGTCCACTGCTTTTTGATATATTCATAAATGACCTGGAAAAGGGAATAACGAGTAAGGTTATCAAATTTGCAGATGACACAAAACTATTTAAAGTTGTTAAACCCCAAGAGGATTGTGGAAAATTGCAAGAGGATCATGATAATTTGGAAGACTGGGCATCAAAATGGCATATGAAATTTAATGTGGACAAGTGCAAAGTAATGCACGTAGGGAAGAACAACCCAAACTATGGTTACACGATGCAAGGTTACACATGAGGAACCACCACCCAGGAAAAATATTTAGGCGTCATTGTGGATAACATGTTAAAACCCTCAGCCCAGTGTGCAGCGGCAGCCAAGAGAGCAAATAGGCTGCTAGGTATCATAAGGAAAGGAATGGAAAATAAAACAAAATATATTATAATGCCTCTATATTTTTCCATCGTGAGACCGCACCTTGAATATTGTGTGCAATTCTGGTTGCCGTATCTTAAATAGGATATAGCATTATTAGAAAAGGTTCAGAGAAGAGCCACCAAAATGGTAAAAGGGATGGAAGGATACCACTATGAAGAAAGGCTAAAAAGGTTAGGGCTCTTTAACCTGGAGAAGAGACGGCTGAGGGGAGATACGATAGAAGTCTATAAATTAATGAACGGAGTGGAACGGGTAAACGTAGATCGATTGTTTACGTTATCAGAATATAGAAAGACTAGGGGGCATGCAATGAAGCTACAGGGTAAACTATTTAAGACGAATAAAAGAAAATATTTTTTTCACTCAACGTGTAATCAAACTCTGGAATTTGTTAACGTAGGATGTAGTAAAGGCTGTTAGTGTAGCTGGGTTTAAAAAAGGTTTGGACAAGTTCCTGGAGGAAAGGTCCATAAACCATTATTAAGAAGGGACCCAGGATATCAATGCTTGGCCCAGTACAAATATTGTGGAACCTGTCTCTTTTGGGGAAACTGCTAGGTACGTATGACCTAGATTGGCCACTGTTGGAAACAGGATATTGGGCTTGATGGACCTTGGTCTGACCCAGTATGGCATATCTTACATTCTTATGTTCTTATGGCAGAGCACCTATTCCCATTCACTGAAGGATAGAGGGGGAGTGTTCGGGTGGAAGTTTAGGTGTGTTGCAATTATTTGGAGGGACTGTGCAGGCTCCCCTGTTTTGGTGGGCTCTGCAGCCAGTGACAGTCCGGAGGCAACTGTGAGGGAGGCAGCTGACTGATGGGATCCATTGTGACATGTTCCTTTCCTTCTGCTGTGTGCTTTTGTTGCCTGCTTGCTCATCTTCTTGGCCGCTGGTGGGTTGCTCCGGTTTCCCCCTTTTTCCCTCAAGAGGCAAGCTGGAGGGTGGGCTGTGTTCTTGGCATCTGGGGACCGTGTATTGGTTGGGCCAGTGAGCCACGTTGCATTGTGTTGCTCCATCAAGTTTTGGGCGACGTCCATTGTGTAGGCTTTGGTGCCCCCAATGGGATTGGAGCCTTTTTCTGTTCTTTTCTTGTTTTCTTTTATTTATGGCTAGCTGGCTCCCCCGCATTCTTCAGCTTTGGCCTGAGGCATTGTAGCTTTTCTCAGTGTTCTGGCTGGTCGGCTGATACCGGTGCCCGCGGAGGTCCCAGTGCCTGTAGTGTTTGTGTGCCAGCTCTATTCGGATTTGTGGTTTTTTTGACTGGTGATTTTGGGCTGTGGGTTCCAAGGGGGGGGGGGTTAAGGGTTCTTCTTGCTGAGGGGGTGTTGGGGGGCTGTAGGATTTTTTACTTTATCTTTTGATCTTTTGGCTTTCTGCGGTTCTTGGGGGTTTTATCTTGTCCTTTGGTTGGGGGAGTTTTCTGTCTTTGCTTATCTTTTATGGGGGTTCTTGCCTGAGTAACATGTGAGGCATTCGCTTTTCTTATGGGGGGGGGGGTTTCTTGCCCAAGTGAAGTGTGAGGTTTGTGTGTTTCTGCTACAAGGCCCTAAGATGTCACAGGGGGTTGGGTTGCCTGATCTGCAGGGCATAGGGCCTGCCAAAAGGGTGACTAAGCGGCCAGAGTGTTTGATAGAAGAGGAGTTGGTCACGGCTGGCGTTGGGCTGGCAGCATGAAAACTGAAGCAGGGTTGTCATGCTATGGAGGGATTTGGGTCTGATTTCAGTCAAGGGGCCGACTGCAGTTTGGTGGGGGTCCCAGTGGGATACCAACCTTGTGGGCTGTCTGAGTCTGGGTGCCAGGCCAAGTTTGTGGACAGCACTGATGAGCATCTGTTGGTCTGCAATGAAGTAATCCGGTGCAGCGAGTCATCACAGGTCTGATCTCACTTTGTGTGCATGTCAGTATTCTGGGGTGGGGAGCGCTTCTGGTGGGTTAGGAGCTGGCTTGGATCATGGGGATAATCACGGGAAATGGGACAACTACAGGTCCAGAGTTTGTGGGATCATAAGTTCATTAGGAATTTGTGATGGGTCGTTAATTGTCTTTGCCATGAGAAGCGCATCTGTCAGTTCGGTGATGCAGATGCAGCTTGTGTGTGGGATACCTCTGATTCTTGGGACTCCTCAGATTCTTCCTCTTCAGCTGATTCAGAGTCTGATGAGGATCCGGGTGGTTTTCACTCTTCGCGTGCTCCTTCCCCGCATTCTGCTGCTGTTAGGACCTAGGGACTCCTGCTGGGCTTTGCAGCCTGCAGCCCCACTCTTCACGTGAGAGTGGTAAGGGCGAGGGCAGGAAGGGGCAGCCCAAGGTTCCTAAAACAATTAATAATTGTTTGTTGGCTTTCCATATATTTTCATCTATTCTCAGTGCGGCGAAGCTGTCTTTATATCCAGGTTTCTTGTGATATTTGGGCATGATTTTGAGAGCATATAGGACTTATGGTGGCTGGGCTTGGTTAAATTATAATGTGCAGTTTCAGAAGAGCTTGGCTCAGGATAAACTGATGTGTGGGGGTTTTGGGATGTTGACATCTGGCTAGCTGAAATGACTCTAAGTCGGTGGTGATTCTTGATCTAGGTTTCAGTTTGGTGCCCTCTTGAAGTGTGTCCTAGCAGCGGCAGGTTTTCACCCTGACCAATTTGGAACACATTCATTTTGGATTGGGGATTTCTCTTTTGCTGTTGCTCAGGACCTATCTGTGCAAGTGATTCAACGGGTAGGTCATTGGAAGTCTAATGCTTTTAAGCGATATCTTCGTTGATTATAGTAACCTTCCCCTTTTGCTCTTTCAGCTTCGTTGACTGGTTTGGAGCGCAAGGAATTCTTAGTTTGGATATGCAGCCATCCCTTTGTTTTTTAGGCCTGGAAGAGGGCAGCCAAATCTCTATGGGGCTTGGATGTTAGGCTGGCTGAAAGTGGAGTCCTGTTGCAGTGGATGGGTCTTCGTGGGATGCGATGGGCCCATCTTCTGCAACTGTTATTGGAAGCTTGTCAATATACCTTGCCTCAGTGTATTTCTGTTCATTTAGGGGGGGAATGATCTGTGTGAAGTAAAAGGAGTAGACGTTATCCGACAAATGAAACATTATCTTTTCTTCATTCATTGTTATTTTCTGTCTGTGACTTTAATTTGTTTTCAGATCCTCCCTCACTGATTTTGGCATGGCCTGCAACCATTGAATGCTTATGGAAGCGGGTGAATGCTAAGGCCTCCAAATCTGTGATTCTGATGAGGGGTCTCCTGTTGGCTCATGACCTCATTTCTGCAGGTTGTCCAGGTTTGTAGCACTTGGATGACATCCATTTGTCGGATATTGGTCAAAGCATATTTCTGAGTTCTATTCAGGATGTCTTAGAGGGCTGTAGTAAGGCATACATGGCAACAACTCGGTTGGGGGGTGGCAGGGGCATGCAAGCTGCAGCACCTGCCCATGGTGGGATTTAATGGTTGGGGTCTGTCCCCTCAATGTTCAGTTATTCCCCTAAGGTGGGGGTGGCAGATAGGGAAGTAGTGACTTAGGCATCCCGTAGCTTGGGCAACACCATCATGTGTGTTTAAAGTCACATAAAGAAGACTCCCTTAGTTTGCAAGTATGCTGCAGTCTGTGACACTGCAGGCTGGGGGGCTGGATGTGATGTGAGTAGGGGATAATGGAGTCATAGGCTAGGGACAATACCATCCAGCCTGTTTGTTAGATGTAGATATGGTAATTGCTGGTAAAATGTTTATGTTGACTATGCATACGTTGTTTGAAATAAAGCTGTGGCCAAATAAAGCTGTAGCCAAAATTTAACTGTGGATTGTGGATCTTTGTGTTGATTGTGTGGGTTGTGAATGGGACTTAGAGGTGTGAGTGCCTATGTTAAGAATTTTTGCGGGTATATGTTAGACTTAAAGATCTCAATATACATATGTTGGAAGAAAGGCAGGGGAGAAGAGATTTGAGAGAGATATTTAAATATCTAGATGGCATAAATGCACAAGAGGTGGGCCTCTTTCAATGAAAAAAAAAGCTCTGGAACAAGGGGGCATAGAAAGAAGCAAAAGTGGATAGACTCAGGCATAATTTAAAGAACATTTCTTTAGGGAAAGGGTGCACACTAAATTTAGAACACACTGAGGGGCCAATACAGTAAACTGTGCTATGATTTAGCACGGTGATTTATTTGTGATTTTCACCTGCTACTTATTTTCAATGCAAAAAACAGTCTTCTAGTGCAGGAAAATTTCAAGTAAAACCCTTGTGCCAAAGCGATAGCTCAGTGATTATGCAAATTGCATGCAAACTGCCAAATATTTAATTGCTTCTGATGCATAAAACTGTGCTAAAATGTGTCACAGGTTTTTTTTACTCTTCCCTTAACGCTGAATTTTTATATCAGCTAAGGGCTTGCATAAAGATGCAACAAGGAGGGGGGCGGAGCCTGATGTCCAGCGGGATAGTCGCATAGCGCTGAGGCTCCCGAGAGGCCTACCAAGACTCCTGAATTTTGAACCGTTTTAACTCTGAATATCGCTTTGACTCTACCGGGGTACCTTGAGGTGATGGCGGGGACCAAACCAGCACGTCTAGATTTCGGGACCCCAACGAATTCCCATGGTAAACGCTCCAAAACCGAGCCCCCGTCTCCGCAGAAGCAGCCCGCACCTCGGGAAGGTCCCGAGATGCAGCAGGAGATCCTCACTGAAATACGAGGGGTAAAAGACCTTGTGCAATCCAACGGGGAGTCACTCCGAGCGCTGCGTGAAGATTTCGGCATGCTGCAAAGCAAACTTGAAGGGCTTTCCCTACGGCAAGACAAAATGGAGGGCATACTGGACTCACACACGGTCCGGTTGGCGAAACTTGACAAAGTAGAGCGCCAGATACGGGCCCTGCAGAAAGAAGTGGAAGATGGCAACAATCGGGCCCGCCGCAATAACATACGGCTCGTGGGCATACCGGAGGGAGCTGAGTCTGGAGACATGAAGGAGTTTCTTTGTAAGGCGCTTCCTTCCCTACTTCGGATCACATTTGCTAAAGACCTGGAGATTGACCGGGCTCATCGAGTGCCCTCAAATATGGCGCTCAATCGGAAGACCCCGAGGCCTATTATCTTTCGGCTCTTAAGATACCAACATGTTGAGCAAATTCAGAACGCCGCTCGCGCAAAAGGCCCCATCGAGTTTGAGGGCCACCGGATATCCTTCTTTCCTGACTTGGCCAAGCCCACGGTTGACCGTAGAAAGCGATTCCTGGAATTTCGACCGAGGCTACAACAACTGCAAGCTCGCTATGGCCTGATGTACCCGGCTAAACTTAGGGTAACGCTGCACAACCAGACCAGAACATTTGATGATCCTGAATTACTTGCGGAATTTTTGGAGTCCAAAGAGGCAGATCAGATGCGTTGATCCAAGGAACACTTAGCTAATTGACCTTATATTGGTAAAACCCGCCATATTGTTGTCGGACGCTCTCTACCTTGGAGACCGCCTTGGCAATTCACGACCATGGCTTTCACTAGCCTTGATGGCCCTGCTCTATCATGCCCACAGTTACTTCGGTGGAGATCGGAGACTATAATAACAGAAGGGTTCGAATATTACATTCGCACTCTCTTGGGCCTCCTCCCGCAGACATATGGTCGCCATTTATAGTTGGGGTTATGCTTCTTCTCTGGGGCACTTCGGTGCTTGTTTTCTCATATGGGGTGTATCTGGTATCTTAATTGATGTGTATGAAATAGATGTGCAGATGTGGTATATATTCCATACTCGCCTGCGCTTTTACTTCAAATGTATGACAATGTCTTATGGCCCTATGTAAGGTTTTTTCATTGAACGTAAAGGGAATCAACAACCCGATTAAAAGAAAGAAAATCCTTAGTTATTTGAGTCATGAAAAGGCGGATTTGGTTTTTCTTCAGGAAACGCACTTAAATTCTACCGAAACTCTGAAACTCAATATTAAACCTTACATGGTAGCTGCCTACTCTCCGGCTGTTTCTAAGAAATGTGGGGTAACTATTCTGGTGAAGAAATCCTTGCCTGTCACCATTATTGCCACTAGCTCTGACACGGAGGGCAGATGGTCCCGCGTCCACCTTAAAATTGGACACCTTGAACTAACATGTATATGTATTTATGCCCCCAATGTGGATAATCCTGCCTTTTTTGCTACCATTGCTCAGGTTGCGCAGGCCTCTGCTAGCACCTCATTGATAATAGGTGGCGACTTTAATCAAGTCGTCGATCCTCTGATAGACAGGCAACCGCCTAAAACGAGTGGCCTGCCCAAGAGCTCCCTCACACTCACCTCCTTGATCAAAGATCTCGCTTTAGTGGATCTTTGGAGATTGTTGCATCCTGCTGAACTGGAATTTACTTACTATTCTCCCCCCCATCTATCACAGTCCAGAATAGATTTTTTCCTAATATCTAAAGTGCTGGTATCTCAGGTTGACACAGCGATGATTCACCCATTACATATCTCAGACCATGCTGCCATTTCCTTCCAGTTGCACGCTAACCTGCCCAGTGGGAATCCGGGAAATTGGTTTTTTGATAGGACCCTGTTAGAGCAACAAGAGTTTCAGTTAGACATTCGGGCCGCCATTCAGGACTACTTTCATTTTAACTTACCACATGATACCACGGGTTGGGCTTGGTGGGAGGGCTTTAAAGCTGCCATTCGTGCAACCATTACTAGCTATCAAATTCGCTTGGGGAAACAGCGTAAGCAACAGTTATTAATATTAGAGCAACAAATTAAAGCTGGGGAACGGGTTCTTACTTCCCGCACTGATCCTTGTGTGTTGTTACGATTGCAACGCCTACGCTTTCAATATAACTCCATCCTGTCTGCTGCAGCTTCTAAAAATATCGCATCGCAGCAAGGGATGTACTATCGGGAAAGCAACCGTGCTGGTAGACTCTTAGCTAATGCCTTGAAAGGTCAAAAAGAAGCCAAACGGGTAGCGGCTCTCCGAAACCCGGTAGGAGGGGACATAGTGACAAATAATACAGAGATAGTAGAGCTCTTCCGGGATTTTTACACTCGTCTTTATAAATCAGAATGTGACTTCACGTCAGAGGCTTTTGAGCGATTATTATCCGGAATCCAACGGCCGACCCTCTCCGAAGAGGATAGGGTTGCGATGGATAAACCCTTCTCTACTAATGAAATTCACTCCGCCCTTAAACGTGTGGCCTCGGGACGCGCCGCAGGCCCTGACGGTCTTCCGGCCGAATTTTATAAAACGTTCAGTGCTGATCTAGCCCCCCACCTAAAACTCTATTTCACTGCTCTGGCTGAAGACACATCTTGCTTGGGATCATTTTCGGCGGCGAATGTGGTAGTATTTGAAAAAGAAGGGAGGGATCCGCTGTTAACAGCTAACTACCGCCCAATCTCCCTTCTTAACGCAGACTATAAAATTTTTGCGACTATCTTAGCCTCTCGACTATCTGACCAAATGTCTACACTAATCCACCCTGATCAATGTGGTTTTATACCCGGAAGATCCACTGCCGACAACGCTAGGACTTTATGTCATGTTTTGACTAATGCTGCAAGCCTAGATCTACCACTAGTTGGCCTCTCCCTAGACGCCGAGAAAGCCTTCGACCGTCTCGAATGGCCCTTCTTATTTGCTGTTCTCCGTTGGTACGGCTTTGGGGAGGGCTTTCTCCGGTTTCTTCAAGTCATGTATGCCGAACCCACAGCCAGTATATGTGTGAATGCTATCAAATCTCAGCCATTCAGCCTTCAAAGAGGTACACGCCAAGGGTGCCCCCTATCCCCTTTGCTCTTTGACTTGGCGCTCGAACCTTTAGCCCTGTTACTTAGGCAGTCCGCAGACATCCGAGGTGCCCCCTTTAGACACAGAGAGATCAAACTCTCCGCTTATGCAGATGATCTTATGCTTTTTATAACTTTGGACTCGGTCCCAGTAGTCTTAGAATTACTAGACAGGTATTCGCAGCTCTCAGGCTATAAGATCAACTGGACCAAATCGGTTGCTTTCCCACTTAACCACCGGGTACATGCGGCCGACATGCAAGCCTTTCCCTTTCTCTGGCAGCATAGTATGGTGAAATATCTCGGGGTCCATTATTGCTATCCTTTAGAGGACACTATTAGTTTCAACGCCAAGGCGATAATCTCCAAAGTCCGTGAACTTACCAATCGGTGGTCTCCACTAACCCTTACATGGTGGGGCCGCTTGGAAACAGTGAAAATGATGATAGTTCCTAAAGTGAACTACATTCTCGAAATGCTACCATGTTTACTGCCCCGACACATCTACAAAGATATAGAAGGCCTTCTTATTCGTTATCTATGGCAGGGTAAAACACCCAGGATAGCTAAACAATACTTGCAATCTGATAAAGCGAGAGGAGGAGCTAGATTTCCAGATTTTCTCAATTATCATAAAGCCTTCCTCTTAAAGCAAGGTGCCCGTTGGTTGGATACCCCGGCAGCAGGCCGCCCGGTGTGGCTAGATATTGAAGAAGAGCTTAGTGGACCAGTTCCGCTGGCCTACTTCCCCGGAATGTGCCCTCATTCAGACTCCCGCCATCCACCAATGATTGTAGACACTCTAGTGGCCTTTAATGCCCTCATTCAATCTCTGGGTCCGCAGGCGTGCCCCCCGGACCATCTCCCGATATGGCATAACTCTCGATTTCAAATTAACAAAAAAACGATAGCATGGAGACCCTGGTACTCTAGGGGGATTTGGACACCTAAGCAGCTGTTTGCTGGGGATCGCTGGAAAACCTTTAATGCTTTACAAACGGAATTCGGTCTACCAGCGAAATATTACTTTCAATGGGTTCAGCTCCAACATTGCCTTAACGGCGCTCGGGTCACTCCGCGCTCTGATACTAGCGTGGAAGGGCTATCAGAGGTGATTCGTTGTATCGGGAGTTTACCAGGGGTGGCATCTAACTTTTACAAAATACTCACTCATAGTCCAGGCAGGGACATCCCTAGGGCCCAGCAGGCATGGGAGCGCGAATTGCACATCACTTTAACTCCCCAGCAATGGAAGATAGTCTGGAGCAAAGTGGTGCGGGTCTCTAGATCCGCCTCTGTCACTCAAACGCTCTTCTATTTTGCCCACAGATGCTTTTATACTCCTGAGAAGATGGCCAAATGGAATGTCAATACAAGCTATCGATGTTGGTCCTGCCATACAGCGGTGGGTACCTTCGCCCATGTTATCTATGAATGTCCAGCACTACAGCAATATTGGGGGCGGGTTTGGGACCGGATTCAAAGTATCCTTCACTTCCGGGAGCCCCTTTCTTGGAAGATTGTGGGACTCCGCTCTGTGGCGGGGATCCCCTCTCTTCCCAGGACAGGCCGCTTCCTCCTAGATTTTATGTTGGGTATGGCTGTATGCTTAGTCACGAAGAATTGGAAGAATGGCTCCCGCCTAACTTTTACCGAATGGTGGAATTCTGTCTGCTTATATAGTACATATGAGCAGATACCCCGTCGGATGGCATTCCAGGTTCAGGACTGCTCTCACTTGTCTAAGTGGCAGATGCTTAATGACTATGTTCAGATTGCCAGATGCTCCAATATAGCCGTATAGCTACACTCATCATGTTGCAGATAATTATATTATTTCGAAAGACAATAATGTATATATACACCCGATACTGGATTGTTACGTATCCCAGAGAAGAAGCAGGGGGGGAGGGGGGTGGTGGGGGTTTACTGTCCGTGATTGTATAATATTATTTGTCATGTCTTTTATTCTGTATGTCCTTTTGTTTCGATGTTCCAAAATGAAAATAAAAGTTTAAAAAAAAAAAAAGATGCAACAAGGAGTAACAGGGTCATCTCTACTGAAGTGTCACATTTTTCCTAAGTTGACCCAAGATCCCTGATTGCCCATGAGGACCCCTTCCCTGACCTCTAAAAATAATCCTTGGTGATCATAGAGGACTAAGACCCCCTCCCCGACATCAAAAAATAATCCTGGTTGTCCTAGTGAACCTGGCCCCCCATACTCTGATACCCCCAAAAATAGTCCCTGGTGGTCCTAGTGGAGCCCCATGATCTAGACTCTCTTCCCCCCTCCCCCCCAACGCCTTAGAACATTGGAAGGCAGAAGCATTACCTCTTCGATCCTGCCTCTGATGCCACCTTCTTTCAAAATGGCAGTGCCTGACTCCTAGTGGTATATCCTGATATACCACTAAGGGTCAGACTGCCAAATTAGACAACACTTACCTTATTTGATAGACTGATCCCTTACCGGTACATTGGGACATACAGCTAGGGGCCCACGCTGTCATTTTATAAGATGGCAGTGTCAGAGGTAGGAACAAGTGAGCATTACTTCTTTCTTCCAATGTTTGATGTTTGGAGGTAGGTGGGGAGATCTGGGTCAGTTGGGGCTCCATTAGGCTTACCAGGGATATTTTTATTGGAGGATCAAGGAAAGGTTGTTAGAGTGTGTGGGAGAAAGTGTCTACTAGGTCTACCAGAGACTATTTTTTGGGTGTCAGAGAGATAGGGGCAGGGAGTTGGGGGGGGGGGGGTCCACTAGGGTAACCAGGTTTTATTTTTTGTGGATGGAATCAAGGATTTTGGGATATTCAGGGCCAACTGGGACACCAGGGAAATATTTTGTGCAATGGTGATAAGGGACAGGGATTATGGAGTCTGGCAGGCCGATTTTTTCTAATGTCTCCCTCCCCATCAGTGCATGAAACATTTCCGCTCATACACTGACAGGAAGGCAGATATCTTACTCTTGATGAAACAAAGGGCTGCATATTACCGTAGTGATGTGCGCTGTTTTTTGAGACAGTGCACACTTTTTAAAACCAAGGTAATTTGCACACCATTGGTTTACTGCATCAGAAGTAAAAGGGGGGTGATTTTGTAAGGTTCTGCCTAGATTTAGGTGACAACATAAATGTCAGTATTTTAGTCATTTATGAACAGGGCCGTACCGAGACTGAAATGTGCCCTGTGTGACTTGCACATCGGGCGCACGCTCCCCCCTCCCGCACCTTCATTTAGTCACTTTATGGGGGTGCAGGAGGGGGAGCGCCCGATCTGCAAGTCGCTGGCACGCTAAGCAGGCCTGGTCCCTAAAGAGACCAGACCTGCTTAGTGTGCCAGCGTGAAGACTTAAGGGGCACATTTCTTCTCTCTGCTGCTGTCTGCCACTGGAAAAGTGGCAGCGGCAGGCAACGGCAGAGAGCCGAAATGCGCCCTTTAAGTCTTTGCGCCCTGTGCGGCTGCATCGCTCTCACAGTGCTTGGTACAGTCCTGTTTATGAATATAAATAACCTCTTATAGAATACTGACTAGCATAAAAGTACAAACATGCACTGCATGGCACGTACTTTCACTTTGGGTATGCACATGGGTAGAGTTTGGGAAGAACATGGGAGGAATGCACAAGTACACTCTTCCTATCTTATTAGCCTCACTTGGTTTGCAGCTTGTCGTGCTGTGAGGGTTTGTGTGCATCAATGATGCTGAGAGCTATGCTATCAGTAGCTTAGCTACTGGCAGGGTCTCCCATGATAGACAGGTCTCAGCTGAGGTGCCAGACTAAGACAACCCACCCTTCTGGGCAGCAGTAGAATGGGACGGTGTTGTAAGTGGAGGATCATATTTCTGTGACAACGGTAACAACAATGTAATTAACTGCATGGAAGAAAGGCTTGGCAAATCTACTTCTGTATCTTGCCACGAAAACCCAATGGATAGTAACAAAACAAATTGCACTAAAGTGCTGGAAGATGATACCCCCAGGTTGGAAGGCACTCGAATGGCTAATAGGGATGAGATGAAAACTTCTCAAAGTAAAGCCAGCATAAAGATCTCCAAATCTTCAGAAAGGAACTAATAACATACTTATTTGCTCAACACTATTATAACCTAGACCATTCCTCTGATCAAACCACTCAAGCACAGGCGGACCCGGCCTATACAATTGCAGTATTAACCTAATTTAGTACAGCCAATTGATTGCTCACACCTCACACAAATGTATATACCTCTGTACCACCTTGAGCCCCAATGCGGTGACTCGAGATGTAAATAGTTACTATGTTCAACTGCAGTAATGCAAATAGTTACCATGTTCTACTATGTTCAACCGTTTTATTGTAATGTTATAATGTTCAATATATAGTTCCTTTTGTTCGATGTAAACCGCCCCTGATCTTTGGAAGGGGCGGTATATAAAAGTTTCCAAATTAATAAAATAAATAAAATTTATGATTTGATTGGATCTGCTGATGTAGCTACACATGAAAAGAGCAAGAAGCTGCAAAGATGTCTTACATATTGGGACATGGAACATATGAAGCATGAACCAAGGGAAGTTGGAGGTGATTAAGAATGAAATAGAATGTGTACAACTCAATCTGATGTGTGTCAGTGAACTGAAATGGACTGGCTTTGGGCACTTTGCATCTGATGATCATATGGTCTACTATGCTGGAAATGAAAGACAAAGAATAAATGGTGTTGCATTTATAATTAAGAAGAAACTTGCAAGAACTATAATGAAATACAATGCAGTCAGTGAACACTGAATTGCTATTCATCTACGAGGAAAGCCCATCAACACAACTATAATTCAGGTATATTCCCCAACAACAGCTGCAGAAGAGGAAAACATTGATGAGTTCTACCAACAAGTACAAGCTGACATTGATAGAACATGCAAACAAGATATCCTGATAGTCATGGATGACTGGAACACAAAAGTTGGTAGCAAAGAAGACAGCAAAGGGGTTGGAAAATATGGACTTGGCAATAGAAATAAAGCTGGAGAAAGACTGCTAGAATTCTGCAAGGCCAATGATCTATTCATTTCAAACACCTTCCTCCAACAACAGAAGCATCAACTTACACATGGACTTACAAATTGACTATATCTGTGGAAAACAATGATGTAAAAGCTTGATAACATCAACAAAGACAAAACTTGGAATGACTGTGGTAGAGATCACCAGCTGGTAGTATGCAAAATCAAACTAAAGTTGAAAAAGAGCAAGCCACTCATGAATGTAGTAAAATATGACCTTGAGAATATACCACTGGAATTTGCTGCTTTAGTTACAAATGACAGAGTCCCAGAAGAGTTATAGGATGACATCACGAAGGTTGTGGTGGAAGAAAGCAATACGTCTCTAGATAAGGTGAAAAAGCAAAAATGACCAAAATAAATGACTGAAGAAACTCTGAAAATTGTCCAGAAACGCAGAGAAGCTAAAGTCAGTGGAGAAGGAGAGGCAATCACAGAACTCAGAGATTTTCAACGTGCAGTAAGACAAGACAAGAAGAAGTACTGCAATGACACATACAAGGAAATAGAATCAGAAGCTATTAGGGGAAGAACAAGATTGGCTTTTCTAAAGCTCTGAGAGTTAAAGAAACAATTCCAGCCTCAAATTAGAATGTTACAAGATGCTCAATGATCCATTTTGAATGATGCTGAGAAGATCAAGAAAAGGCAGAAAGAATATATACAGTCATTACATCATAAAGATCAAGTGGACCAACAGCCGTTTCAACCTCTACCTTATGATCAGGAACCATTGGTGATGAAAGAAGAAGTTGAAGCAGCACTGAAAGCCTTATCAAAGAACAAAGCACCGGGCATTGATGGCATTCCCATTGAAGTATTACAGCAATCGGATGAAACTGTTACCATACTTACAAGGCTCTGCCAGGAAATTTGGAAGACAAATTCATGGCCAACTGACTGGAAAAGATCTGTGTTTATACCAATACTGAAGAAAGGTAACCCGACTGACTGTGGAAATTATTGCACAATCACTCTGATCCCATATGCCAGCAAGATTATTTTCAAGATCAATCAGCAGAAACTACAACCATACCTGGAATGAGAACTGCCTGAAGTGCAAACAGGGTTCAGGAAAGGGCGAGGAACGAGAGACATTATCGCAGATGCGAGATGGATCCTTGAAAAGACAAAGGAATACCAAAAGGATATCCATATGTACTTTACTGACTACAGCAAGGCTTTTGACTGTGTAAACTCTGGCCACATTAAGCATGGGTATACCAGAACACCTGATTACTATCGTGCACTATTTTTACATTTATCAAGAAGCAACAGTTCAAACGGAACAAGGAGAAACAGAATGTTCTCAAATCAGCAAAGGTGTATGACAAGGCTGCATACTTTCCCCCTACGTCTTTAATTTATATGCAGAAAAAATTATCAGAGAAACAGGATTGTATGAAGACAACCGAGGTGTGAAGATTGGTGGAAGACTCATCAACAACCTTCGCTATGCTGATGATACCACATTACTGGCTGAAAGTGATGACGATTTGAAACATTTGCTTCTCAAGATCAAGGAATATAGTCTTAAAATGGGTCTGCACCTTAATGTTAAGAAGACAAAGATCCTGACAACTGGAAAAATCAATAAATATAATCATTGATGGAGAAGAAATTGAAATAGTTGACAGCTTTAACTTACTTTGATCAACAATCAATAAAGAAAGGACTAGCCGTCAAGAAATCTGACAACATTATTGCTCTTGGCAGAAGGGCTATGAAGGACCTAGACAAGATTCTTAAGAGCTGAGATGTCTCTCTCCATACAAAGATTTGACTTGTCCAGGCCATGGATTCAATAATGTCACGTGGATGTGAAAGTTAGACAGTGAAAAAGATAGACAGAAAGAAAATTGATGCCTTTGAATTATGGTGCTGGTGACAAATATTGTTTATATCTTGGACTGCCCAAAGAACAAACCAGTCAGTACTAGAGGAGATCAAACCTAAGCTTTCCTTAGAAGCTCAGCTTTCATAATTTGTACACATCATGTGAAGAGAGAGATCACTGGAGAAAGACATAATGCTTGGAAAGGTAGAAAGTCACTGTAAAAGAGGAAGGCCGGCAATGAGATGGATCAATACAATAACTGCAGCTATGGATACCACTCTATCAACACTGAGCCACTTGCCTGAAGACCGAACAAATTTAGCTCAACTATCCAGAGGGTCGCCAGGAGTCGACACCGACTCGACGGTACTTAACAACAATAACAAGCGAAAAATAAATAGAGCAAACAATCTAAATTGCTGTATGTCCAACAAGCTCCTCCTTTTGTTGTCTTAGAGTTTTATTTTTATCTATCTTAAACATATTATTATCTTTTTCATGGAGCTCTTAGTTCAATATTTTAACTCTATGTCTACATTGCATTATCTAGTAATTGATTCACGTTTTAATTATATAGTTCTCTATGGTAGCTTACCAGTGGCTGGCAAAATTTCACTATGTGCCTCACATGGAGAGTCACAAAAAATTCTCCTTTGTTATGAGGAGGAAAGCTCAAACAAGTACCTTTGTCATTCGGTCACCCCACTGTGCGATCAGATTCACTGTTTCATCATTGCTTTCCTAACACCATTTTTTGCCCAAATGCAATAAAATCACTAATGGTTCTGAATAAAATCCAAAATAAACTTATCAAATGTTAAAGAGTCCTCTCTGTGCTCCAGTTATTTTTTCCATGCAACCCGTGGCTCTGTTTGCTCTTACAGCTCTATTCAAAACCTATTAGATCTTCCGACCGTGATTTCACCCTAACATGGTATTTCTTCAGGGAATTGTGATCGGGCACCCTATAGCTGAACACGGAGCACAGACTGGACTGTTCTAAAATAGCCATATTTTGGCTGTCTTAAACAGGTATCTAGTTAAAAAATTACTCTCCACATGTGCACTGTTAAAGGTGCACTAATGAATATAATGCATGTTAATGAATGCACATCTTTATTCTACTACCTCATGCAGCACCATAATATTATAATATTTATTCCAAGATGCCTTTTAACCTTCTCTCGCCACCTTACTGAGCAGACTAGATGCCAGCATATGCTATGTTACTATGTTACTATATTTACCTACTTCCCACAGCACACTGCTCCTTGATCAGGGTACTGGTTGAGACATGTTGAAGGAAGGAGTGTGATTCCATGAGTGGTGATTGCTAGGTTGAGTTAAAGATCAGTGTGCCATGAGAGGAAGAGGGCCAGGCCAGGATATACACTGGAACACAAATTGTGGCTTTAGGGCAAGTATTTTTTGATCAGTGGGCCATGAGATGGCCTGCTGCAAGAGATGGGAGAATGATAGTTGAAACCAGAGGTAAATTGAATCAAAGATTAGAATTCTACCAGAAGTAGATGAGAAGATGCGATTGCAACAAAGTTTGGGGTGCCACATGAGGTGCTGAAGTGATGGGATAAAAGACAGGTTGAATCAAGAATTAGAGCTCTACCAACGATGGAGGAAAGGGACTTATTGCTGGGCCAAGGGACAGGGTGAAATAAGGATCAGGATTCTGCAGAAGGCTGAGCATAGATATGTGTGTGTGTAGGAGGGAAGAAGGGGAGGGAAATTGACAGAAGAATGTAGGACAAAAGGGAAATTATGATTTTTTTGATGTATGTTTGGTTCAAGCAACATTACCTGTTGAGGTTGGTATGTCTGTCTGTCTATCTGTCTGGATGCATATGTAGTTTGTGCTTCTATGAACAAAGCTATGCATATGAGCAAAGCTAGTAGAACAGAAGGACTTCAGAGTAGGAAGCATCAGGGTAATTGGAAAGTCAGGCCCTGTTTCCTGAAGGTGAGCAGGTGCTATGCTGCCACTCTCAAAAGAAGAGGAGGAGACTATGGAAAATATGGCAGCAGTGTGCAAAAGGCATTCAATCCTCTCTGGCACAAGAAAATGAGGTCCTCTATGCAGCGCCGGCCCGTCCATTGAGCAAGAACGTTGTTTGCACAGGGCCCTGTGTTTCAGGGGGCCACACACAAACAACATTCTGCATTTAAAGACCTCGGTAAATAACAAAAAAACAACAAAAAACTGGCTGCTGCTGCTGCCGCCTCAGCAGCAGCAGAATCAAGTGTCCCACAGGGCCCCCCCTCCCCACCTGCCCGGCAGAGCCCTCCATGCATCAGTCCCTGTACACACCAGCTTTCAGAGCCGCAAAGGGAGAGTTTCCCTCTTGCGGCTCTGTTAAGCCCGCCGGGGCTGATGGGAAACAGAAAATGCCTCATTCTGGCATTTTCTTTCAATTGAAAGAGACTCTCATCCTGTACATTTACACCACAGAGGTATTTAAATATCTCTGTCATATCGTTCCTCTTCCATTTTCCTTCCGAATTATATATATATATAGAGAGAGAGATACAGATATATATATATATATATATATATATATATATATATATATATGTTTTTTTTTTTAAGAGCCGTCGAGTCGGAGTCGACTCATGGCGACCCTCTGGATAGCTATCCTAAATTGTGTTCGGTCTTCAGTCAGGCGGCTCATTGTTGACAGACTGGTACCCGTAGCTGCTGTTATTGTAGCGATCCATCTCATTGCTGGCCTTCCTCTTTTGCGTTGACCTTCTATCTTGCCAAGCATGATGTCTTTCTCTAATGATCTCTCTCTTCGCATGATGTGTCCGAAGTATGAAAGTCGAAGTCTTGTCATCTGAGCTTCTAAAGAAAGCTTAGGTTTGATCTCCTCTAGTACCGACTGGTTTGTTATTCGGGCAGTCCATGGTATACACAGTATTCGCCGCCAGCACCATAATTCAAAGGCATCAATTTTCTTCCTGTCTGTCTTTTTCACTGTCCAGCTTTCACATCCATATGATGTTATTGAAAATACCATGGCTTGAACAAGTCGAATCTTTGTATGGAGAGAGACATCTCTGCTCTTGAGAATCTTATCTAGGTCTTTCATAGCCATTCTGCCAAGAGCAATGCGTCGTCTGATTTCTTGACTGCTTGTTGCTTCTTTATTGATAGTTGATCCAAGTAGGTTAAAGTTGTTCACGATTTCAATTTCTTCTTCAACGATGAACCTGTTGATTATGCCAGTTGTCATGATCTTTGTCTTCTTTACATTAAGGTGCAGGCCCATTTTGAGACTATGTTCTTTGATTGTGAGAAGCAAATGTTTCAGATCATCTTCACTTTCAGCCAGTAATGTGGTATCATCAGCATAGCGAAGGTTGTTGATGAGTCTTCCACCAATCTTCACACCTCTGTGGTCTTCATACAGTCCTGCTTCTCTGATGATTTGTTCTGCATATAAATTAAACAGGTAGGGGGAAAGTATGCAGCCTTGTCTTACACCTTTGCTTATTTTAAACCATTCTGTTTCTCCTTGTTCCGTTCGAACTGTTGCTTCTTGATCAATGTACAGATTGCGCAAGAGAACGATCAGGTGTTCTGGTATACCCATGCTTCTTAACGTGGCCCAGAGTTTCTCATGGTTTACACAGTCAAAAGCCTTGCTATAGTCGATAAAGCACAAATAGATATCCTTTTGGTATTCTTTAGTCTTTTCAAGGATCCATCTCACATCCGCAATGATGTCTCTCGTTCCTCGTCCTTTCCTGAACCCTGCTTGCACTTCAGGTAGTTCTTGTTCTAGGTATGGCTGTAGTCTCTTTTGAATAATCTTCAGTAGAATCTTGCTGGCATGTGGGATCAGAGCGACTGTGCGATAATTTCCACAGTCAGTTGGATCACCTTTCTTTAGTATTGGTATAAACACAGATCTTTTCCAGTCAGTTGGCCATGATGTTGTCTTCCGTATTTCTTGGCAGAGCCTTGTAAGTACGGTAACAGCTGCATCAGATTGCTGCAATACTTCTATGGGAATGCCATCAATGCCTGGTGCTTTGTTCTTTGATAAGGCTTTCAATGCTGCTTCAACTTCTTCTTTCATCACCAATGGTTCCTGATCATAAGGTATAGGTTGAAACGGCTGTTGGTCCACTTGATCTTTATCATATAAAAACTCTGTATATTCCTTCCACCTTTTCTTGATCTTCTCAGCATCATTCAACATAGAACCTTGAGCATCTTGTAACATTCCAATTCGAGGCTGGAACTTTTTCTTTAGCTCTCGCAGCTTTAGGAAAGCCGATCTTGTTCTTCCTCTAATAGTTTCTGCTTCTATTTCCTTGCAAGTGTCATTGTAGTAGTTTTCCTTGTCCTGTCTTGCTGCACGTTGGAAATCTCTGTTGAGTTCTGAGATTGTCTTTCTTTCTCCTTTGGCTTTAGCTTCTCTGCGTTTCTGGGCAATTTTCAGAGTTTCTTCTTCCGTCATCCATTTTGGCCGTTTTTGCTTTTTCACCTTTTGTAGAGACTTCTCGCTTTCTTCCAGCACAACCTTCTTGACGTCATTCCATAACTCTTCCGGAGCTCTGTCATTTGTATCTAAAGCAGCAAATCGATTTTGCAGGCAGTCTTTAAATTCCAGTGGTATATTCTCAAGGTCATATTTTGCTGCATTCATGAGTGGTTTGCTCTTTTTCAACTTTAGCTTGAGTTTGCATACTAGTAGTTGATGATCTGTACCACAGTCAGCTCCAGGTTTTGTCTTTGTTGATGTTACAGAGCTTTTCCATCGTTGACTTCCACAGATTTAGTCAATTTGATTTTTATACAATCCATTGGGTGAAGTCCATGTGTACAGTTGCCGCTTGTGTTGCTGGAAGAAGGTGTTTGAGATGAATAGATCATTGGTCTTGCAGAATTCTATCAATCTTTCTCCAGCTTCATTTCTGTTGCCAAGTCCATATTTTCCAACTACTTTGCCTTCTTCTTTGTTGCCAACTTTTGCGTTCCAGTCACCCATGACTATCAGGATATCCTGTTTGCATGTTCTGTCAATTTCAGCTTGTACTTGTTCATAGAACTCTTCAATTTCATTCTCTTCTGCAGCTGTTGTTGGGGCATATACTTGAATTATAGTTGTGTTGATAGGCATTCCTCGTAGACGAATAGAGATTAAGCGTTCGCTGACTGCATTGTATTTCATTACAGTTCTTGCAAGTTTCTTCTTTATTATAAATGCAACACCATTTCTTCTTTGTCTTTCATTTCCAGCATAGTAGACCATGTGATCATCTGATGCAAAGTGCCCGATGCCAGTCCATTTCAGTTCGCTGACACCCAACAGATCAAGTTGTACACGTTCCATTTCATTCTTGACCACCTCCAACTTCCCTTGGTTCATGCTTCGTACGTTCCATGTTCCAATGTGTAAGACATCTTTACAGCTTCTGACTCTCATTTCATGCGCAGCTACATCAGCAGTCAGACTTCCCGAGGGCTTTGATCCAACCACATCATAAATGCTGGCTTTACTCTGAAAAGTCTTCAGCTCTTCCCCAGTAGCTAGTTGAGTGCCTTCTGACCTGGGAGTCTCATCTTCCAGCACCATAGCACAATTTGTTTTGTTGTAACTATCCATTGGGTTTTCATGGCAAGATACAGAAGTAGATTACCGGGCCTTCCTTCCGCGCGCAGATTAAGTTTGGTGTTGTTGCCGTTGTCACAGAAATGTGATCCTCCGCCGTCAACACTATCCCATTCTGCTGCTGCCCAGATGGGTGGTTTGTCTTCGTCTGGCACCTCAGCTGAGACCTGTCCATCTTGGGAGACCCTGCCAGTAGTTAAACTACCAATAGTTTAGCTCTCAGCATCACTGATGCACGCAAGCCCTCACAGCACGACAAGCTGCAAACCAAGTGAGATATATATATATATATTGTCACACCCTTAGCCCCTTACATTAGTATGGAGGGGCGTGGATTTATTTTTGTCACTGTGGTGCTTCAACTTTCTGGCCTTTTCTAACTGGATGCCTTTAAATGCATTCTGGGAAAGGTAGTTCAGTTAGATATCATTTGGGCTCAGATGAAAAAACAACACCTTCAGTTGTAGTTGGGTTTGAGTGTGTGCAATTTATTCATTAGCACAGAAAGGCACGCTAGGTTCACAGAACCACCTTTTTAAGATATTTTCACCAGGAATTCTTGTAACTCATTATAGGATAACTTGAAGAAAAGTGGAAGGAAGTCCAAAAAATTGCCAGCATGGTTTAAAGCTGAGGTCAGAGAGGCTGTTGTTGCCAAAAAAGCATCTTTCAAGAAATGGAAAAAAGAGCCAAATGATGAAACCTGGAAACAGCACAAGCACTGGCAAGTCAAATGCAAGGCATTGATAAGGCAGGCAAAGAGAGAATTTGAGAAGAAGCTTGCTGCGGAAGCAAAAACGCGAAATGAAGACCTTTTCAAGTACATTCGTAGCAAAAAACCCGTGAGAGAGTCAGTTGGTCCATTAGATGATAAAGGGGTTAAAGGAGCACTAAGAGGCGACAAGGCGATAGCGGAGAGACTGAATGAATTCTTTGCTTCGGTCTTTACTGAGGAAGATGTAGGGATGTTACCCACGACTGAAGTGGTATTTAAAGGTGTGGAAGAATTGAAGGAAATATCGATACATCGGGAAGATGTCCTACAACTATTAGATAAACTGAAGAGTAGCAAATCACCTGGGCCGGATGGTATACATCCAAGGGTGTTGAAAGAACTGAAATTTGAGATTGCAGACCTGCTATCAGTAATCTGTGAACTATCATTAAAATCATCTCTAATACCTGAGGATTGGAGGATCGCCAATGTAACACCAATTTTTAAAAAGGGTTCGAGGGGTGATCCGGGAAACTACAGACCGGTGAGCCTGACATCAGTACCGGGAAAAATGGTAGAAACCATCATAAAGAATAAAAATACTCAGCATATAGATAGTCATGACCTAATGGGAGACAGCCAACATGGCTTTAGACAAGGAAGATCTTGTCTTACTAATCTGTTATGTTTTTTTGAAGGAGTGAATAAACAGGTGGACAAAGGTGAGTCGGTTGATATTGTGTATCTGGACTTTCAGAAAGCCTTTGACAAGGTCCCTCATGAGAGACTTTTGGCAAAACTAAAGAGTCATGGGATAGGAGGCAGTGTACTACTGTGGATCAGGAACTGGTTAAAAGATAGAAAGCAGAGGGTAGGGCTAAATGGCCAATTTTCCCAATGGAGAAAGGTGAATAGTGGTGTACCCCAGGGATCTGTGCTGGGTCCGCTGCTTTTTGACATATTCATAAATGACCTGGAAAGTGGAATAACGAGTGAGGTTATCAAATTTGCTGATGACACAAAACTATTTAAAGTTGTTAAAACCCAGGAGGATTGTGGAAAATTGCAAGAGGATCTTGATAAATTGGAAGACTGGGCATCAAAATGGCAGATGAAATTTAATGTGGAGAAGTGCAAGGTTATGCACCTAGGGAAGAACAACCCAAACTATGGTTACACGATGCAAGGTTCCACATTAGGAACCACCACCCAAGAAAAAGATTTAGGCGTCCTTGTGGATACCATGTTAAAACCCTCGGCCCAGTGTGCAGCGGCGGCCAAGAGAGCAAATAGAATGCTAGGTATGATAAGGAAAGGAATGGAAAATAAAACAAAAGATATTATAATGCCTCTATATCGTTCCATGGTGAGACCGCACCTTGAATATTGTGTGCAATTCTGGTCGCCATATCTTAAAAAGGATATAGCAATTTTAGAAAAGGTTCAGAGAAGAGCCACCAAAATGGTAAAGGGGATGGAAGGCTACTCCTATGAAGAAAGGCTAAAAAGGTTGGGGCTCTTTAACCTGGAAAAGAGACGGCTGAGGGGAGATATGATAGAAGTCTATAAATTAATGAACGGAGTGGAACAGGTAAACGTAGATCGATTGTTTACCTTATCAGAATATAGAAAGACTAGGGGACATGCAATGAAGCTACAGGGTAAACTATTTAAGACTAATAAAAGAAAATATTTTTTCACTCAACGTGTAATCAAACTCTGGAATTTGTTACCGGAGGATGTAGTAAAGGCTGTTAGTGTAGCTGGGTTTAAAAAAGGTTTGGACAAGTTCCTGGAGGAAAGGTCCATAAACCATTATTAAGAAGGGACCCAGGATATCAATGCTTGAACCAATACAAGCATTGTGGAACCTGTGTCCCTTGGGGAAACTGCTAGGTACGTATGACCTAGATTGGCCACTGTTGGAAACAGAATACTGGGCTTGATGGACCTTGGTCTGACCCAGTATGGCATATCTTATGTTCTTATGTTCTTATGAACTGAAACAAACAGCTTTCCTCAGCTTAATTAACTGCACCTGCTTTCAGCAGAGCTTTGCCGTGCAGATCAAAACAAACAGAAATAAACTTTCAAACCAGGTTTCTTTTCCCTTTCCAGTCCAGAACAAAATACCTGACTATCTTGTATGCTTAAACTCAGCACTTCATACAGATAGTCCACTTCATACAAGCAGATAAAAACTCTTTTCCAGGTTCTCAACAGTTAGACAAACAAAAGCATTTCTTACTTCCTTCAATTGAAACGGCATCCAAAACTGAGCTCTGCACTGCTCACAGCTGTTTCTCAAGAGATCATCAGGAAGATTCAGCTTTGCACTGTGTCACACTTTTCCTGAGCTTAGAGCATTAACAAGCAAACACAGCTCTCAGGGCTTTGGACACTGGAGGCTTCTCTTTACGGTTGACATTCCCTTGCAACCATTCTTAATTGGCAGACTGGCATGCAGAGCAGTCCATGTATGAGACCTCTTCATCACAAGGCAAATCTGGCTCTCCCAATTCCATGGGTTCACTCTCTGGCTCAGATTCAGATAGCTTACTTGACTGCCTTCTACTATGATTAAGGCTGTCTCTGGCAAATACGTATTGCTCCTTATTAGCTAAGCTTCCGGGGCTCATACCTTGATCAAGGCCTGTAGTAGCTTCACTCCTTACATGCTCTGTCCACCATCTAGCATGTCCTGTTCCCCAATTAGTGCTTCTGGCTCTCACTGCTCCATTCCTTGAGTAGGCAATACGTCTGCTCTCTCGGTCCCTCTGGTCAGCAGTTGCAGCACTCTCTGGTCTCAGGAGTCCTTCCAGTTTCTCTCCACGAGTCCTGCTTGTCCCTCCTTGTCCTCTTGCTCCTGCTTCTCCTCTTGCTCGATTGCTTTCTCCTGATGGACTGCCTGCTGGTCTAACTGAGCTAAACTTAAACCCCTCAGGCTCCTGCTCCACCCTCTCCTCTCTCAGGTGAGAAAGATCAAACTCCCTCGTGGCAGCTGTGTGATTAAGGGATGCAGTGACGTAAGGGTTTCTTACCCTGGGCCTGTATTCCCTATCCTTTCCACCACTAGGGGCACTCTGTTCCTCATTGTAGCCAGTAATTACTGGCTTTCTAGGAGCAAATGGAGTTTTAAGTCCTGGACCTTTTAAAATGGGTCCCTTTATTAAGGTAAATTCCTTCTTTTTAGCCCTCTCTTCTAGGTCCTGATAAGCTTTCTTATCACAATATATAGATATAGATATAGATATAGCCCCATCTCACTGCTGGACCACTGTCTGCATCTTAGTTTTAAGATTTTATTTAGCTATTTAAATTGTCTACTTAAATTTGCTAGGGATACTTGTACCGATTTGCCTATACTTAATGGACCCAATATTCAAGTAGGCAGGTTATGTGCCGCCATGGCGCATAGTCCTGTATGCTCACCCCTGAGCCCAGATGTTCAATGCTCTAGCAATGGTATTGAATATCCGATTTTGGCCCCCAGAGAAAAACACCACAGAGCCTAAATGGGTAGCAGTGATATTGCCATACTGGGTCAGACCAAGGTCCATCAAACCCTGTATCCTGGTTTCCAACAGTGGCCAATCCAAGTCACAAGTACCTAGCACAAGTACCTACTTGGCTTTAAACCATGTAAATGCCTTTTGAATATCAGCCCCAATACATTTTAGGGACTTAGTTCACCTCAAGATTAATCCATCTATTCCTGGTGAGGAAAACCTTCTGAACCTGAATTTGACCACATTTTTTTAAGTGCTGTCAAGTTAATGATAACGTCTAGGGCACTCAACAGTCTCTGGGTTTTTTTGGCAAGGTAGGACCCAAAGTAGATTGCCAAGTCTTATCTTCAGAGGCACTGGAGGGTAAAGTGATTTTCTCAAGGCATATTAGTGGGAATCAAATCCAGATCTTTTGGGTTGTAGGCTGTTTCTTTAATGACTAAGCTACTCTTTCACTCCACTGGCCTGCTGTCTGCATTTTAGTTTTAAGATTTTGTTTAGCTATTTAAATTGTCTATTTAAAGTAGCTAGGGATACTTGGACTGACAAAATTATACCTAATAATTTTAAGGGACTTAGTTTGCCTCAAGATTAATCAATCTATTCCTGGCGAGGATAATCAGCTGAACCTGAAAGTGAATTTGACCCCTCTTCCCCTTTAATAGCTTTAAGAGCCCATAAAGCTAAGATTATGCTGGGATGGGTTGAAGTCAAGGTGGACGGAAGAGAAAGAACACTTAGTAAAAGCTGGTTTGCTGCACAGTGCCATGACCTGTGCTTCTATGGTAATCTCTTAACAATTTCCTGGGTGATTCACAGAGCCCTTAGTTTGATAGAGGGAGCCTTTCAGATTGCCCCTTTGAAATGTCACTTGGCTTTAATACCTATTTAAAAATATTTCACAGTTCTTTTGCCCCTAACTGGAAGGCCTTTTTGTAAAGGTCTCTTGAAACTATTTCTTTCTACTCAAAGAATATTTACCCTATTCTTCCTTCTATGCCAAGCTATACTCTAATTTAATTTAAAGCTCCCTGCTGCTACTAACTGAGGTTTAAACTTAAATTAAAATCTCTATGGTGCTACTGAGCCCTGACTGAGTTAGCAAATACACTAGTTTTTAAAGTGCACAGTTTTAACCCAAATAATTCCCTTTTTTTTTAGTAGCATTCTCTTTTGAACAGTAACCACCTACAACATCAGAAAAACTATCTCCCATTTTTAAGTACCAGGTCCATATGAGTTCTATTACCAGTTACAAGAATAGGTCTCCCTGAAAAGAATCCAGATCTCCTTACTTCAAGATTACACTGCAACAGGGTTGTCTCAATTAACATTGAGCATATGGGATCACCTATTAGTACTGTAGCACTTCTCCTTTCATAGCAGTAATGTGAATGCCTTCAATTAAATCTCTGTCCACTGCTTCTGCCTATGAAAGAAGTCTCCAAATCACTTCAATGTAAGTGGATGTCCTCCCTCTTTCCAGATTGACCCACAGTGCCTTCTCTTTACCTTATGAGCCCTGAAATTCTGTTGCTTTAATATTATTTTTAGGCACATTGTGCACAAGTGTAATGCCTATTGTCGAGGATCTAGCCAACAGGATAAATTTTTGTCTTTTGATAAAGATGTTTGTTTGTGCATGTACAAACATACATATACAAACATATGTATATAAAACTTCCTATCCACCAAAGAAATAGCAGACCGAAGAATCAGCAGACATCCCAGCCCCACTGGCATAAAGAAAGGGCTGCGGGTAGGAGTCCCTGGGTCCACTGACAGAAGAGTAGGGCTGCAGCCTGCAAAGTCCAGCAGGAGTTTCTGGGTCCTACCAACAAGAGAAGAGGAGGAAGATAATGAAAGATGAGGTGGATGAGGGTTGGAGCATAAGGAAAATAGAGGAAGGGATGCAGTTAGAATAAAAAGGGGTGGGGGATTAAGGAAGAGACTGTGCTAAAAGACGAAAGGAGAAGAAGGTTGCAGCATAAAGAAAAGGGACAGGATTAGAGGAGAAAAGGAGAAGAAATGGTGAATCATTAAGAGAGACGGGAAGATAAGTTTAGATAGAATGGGAAGAAGTGCACATTGGTGGGTGGAGGAAAAAAAGGGAAGAGCGAATGAGTGCTTGAAGGGAAAAGAGGGAGAGTATAAGAAAGGGCAGTGAAGGATATGAAGGAGGAATAATGAAAGAGGGTTGAAGGGTCAATAATTGTGTACAGGAGGACAGGGGAAAGTGCATATACATACCCACCATATCAACACAAATACACACACAGCCCTCTGACACACACGTACAAAGCCATTACCCTGACATAGACGCACAGCCACCCATGTCACACATGCACACCACCCCAATACACATGCACCTACAGCCACCCTCCCCCACACACATGCATCCTGACACACCCACACAAACCAACATATAAATGCACACACATCTCCCAATACATATGCACATACACAGCCCTCCACCACACTCACAGAGTCACCAAGAGACATGTGCATAAATATACATACTAACAAACACATGCATTTACCAACACTCCCCATGAAACACACACACATACACACACACCCTAACCCTCCCCATGACACACAAACATACACCCACATGTCTAATTCTGCAAATGGGGAACATATGCCATTGTATTACACTGCAAAAGTATACTTTTCAATTTATTTACATATAGCACCATGCCTCCTCTTTTCCTCCTACTTTCTCCTTCCTAGTAAGTTATAGGCCAGTTTAATTATACCCTAGTCATGGCTGCCCATGAACCATGCCTCTGTGATTACTGCTAAATCCAAGTCAGCCTCTCCCATTATAGCCTCTAGATTCAGAAGCTTATTTATCATATTAGGGACATTAGTACACATCACTTCTCAGATATTGGCCCCATTTCACATTTCTACAGAGATATTTAATGTTTTACCTATCCAAGGGCTTTTGCTTACCTGGGGTCTTTATTCACCCATTCCTAACAAACTTAGTTTAAGGCCTTCTTCGGTAGGTTAGCCAATCTGCTGCAAAAGTCACTTCTACCCTTCTTGGATAGATGGACATCATCTCAGTAGCCCTTTGAAAATCATCCCATAGTTCTGGATGCTGAAACACTCTCCATGCAGCCAGGATGATTTCTTCTCTGCCTTAGCCTTTACCTTCAATAGGGAGGATTGAGGAGAACACCACCTGCACATCTGCTTCACCTTCTCTCACAGAGCCATGAAATCACTCTTGATATGCTTGGAGGGATACTTAGTAGTATAATTTCTGTTATAATGGATGAGCAGCATTGGATAATAGTCAGTTGGCTTGACAAATCTTGGAAAACTCCTTATAACATTTCAGATTTGTATTTATTTATTTAAACAGATTTCTATACCGCCTTTTCCTACAATCAAGGCGGTCTACACAGCAAACAATCAACAGCAAACAATCAACAAAATACTGTGTCTAGTGTGCGCATGCATTGACACGTAGTCGGCAGCATACCTCCGGGGATATTATGTCTGGTTGGCAGATGGATGCTTCTGTAGCCAGCCCGCAATCACCAATAATATTCACTTTTGTGTGGTCACTGATTCAACAAGTTTGTGGTTTTTGAACTCTGGTACATCTTGTACCTGGGATGTTCTCATCTTCTCTACTTCCAGGGTTGCATAACGATTCTTCAATTCAAGGGATGGTGGAATTAGAGCATTGATTCTGCAGGCACGCGTAACTGATATCCAGCTGTCTTCTTTGTGCACCATACCATCTTCACCTGGGGGACGTTTCTTCAAATGGATTAGTTCTGCACATACCATGACAGTCATGAACCTCACTTCTAAGCCAGGATATGTTGGAGACCTTTGATGCCGCAAAAAAAAATTCCATCAAGGTAGTTCTCACTGCTATAGATATTTCTCAGTCTCACCACCTCCTTTTTTAATTCCTGCATGTGTTCAAAGAGGGACTGAACTTGCAGGCATCTTGCACAAAAAACCAGTCCCTCACCTCGGATCAGGCTGTCCATCTGGATGGAGACAGAAGCTCTAATGGGGCAACAACTTTGGCAACACAATTTTTCCCAGTCATAGTTCCATTGTAGGAGCGTTGGTACCTACTGAAGGAAATGAGAAAATAACCTACAAAAGTCTCTAGCTGTTCCTCCGATTTCCTTTAATAGAAAAGGCAGATAGCCTCTTTTAGGTGAGATCTACATCTCTGTTCTGATTCCATGTGTATTCCCACTTGCTTGCTTGCCTGCTGTTGGGGTATGGAGCTGTTTCTGATCCCTTCAAGCTGCTAAAATCTGATTCATGTGTCTGGAGTGTACAGTCTAATGTGCTCCCTCTGTAGAATTACCTAATGAAAGCTCTTTGAAATATAACTGTTCACTTTGAGCAGATATCCAAATATGGAACTATTTATTTCCCAGAATTTCTCTTCCAACTATAAACAAACACTTTCTATCTTAATCAACAAGCTAATTAGCTAAATTAGGTTATGATTAAAGAGTTCATGTTATTTGGGCAAGTGGTTAATGCATTAAAAAGCTGTTAAGGGCTCATCTACTATGTCCACATTTTTCCCTTTTCTTAGACCAGTGTTTATCAACTGGGGGGGGGGGGGAGTTATTAAGCTGTTGTAAAAAAACATGTTACTGCAGCAATATTTACCAAGGGAAACATTAATCTGTGGTACCTCAGATTAGTGACTGCTGTGATAAATATTAAGCAACCTTGCAGCTGGGAACATTGCACTTTCCTGGCTGCAGTTGTGCAAATAGCCATCTGGTCTGCTATAGCTTAAAGTGACCTGTGGTCTCCCAGAGAGATCACATACCTCAGTCCCACTCCTCCATAGTCCTCAGTCAGAGTTCCCCCAATAAACACTACACACCCCTGTTTCTCCAAAGAAATGGGGCCTGCTGATCCAAACCTCCCCCCCCCCCCCAAGAAATTGGGTCTACCAATCCAGGCTTCCTCCATACAGATTGAATTCTCTGCAATCTAAGCTCCCCCCCACCCCCGCCCAAATCCCTGATGTCTAGCAAGAGGGCAGGAGTGATGCTAGTCGCTCTTTTCTCATAGGCCGCAGGCATCAACATGGTGCTGGCCTAGTATCTGTGTGTCATTATAAAATATCAGCAGAAAACCCGCAGAGATCACAGCTAAAATAATCCCACATATTATTTACTCCTGCTCGGGAGTAGTTGCAAATGCATGCATGTCAAGAACACGTGTGCAAGCATATTTTATAAAGAACACATGTAATCTGCAACGCCACTTGCATTCCTCCAAAATCACACCTCCGAACACATATCCATGTGGATAAAAGTATGCACCTTCTTATCATCACAAGTGCTTTATGTAAGTGTGCGTGTGGGGGGGGGCGTATTTATAAGAGACTTTTCACACATTTATACAAGAGTTTGCACACATAAAATCCTGGAATTACTACCATAGAATATATCATAAAAGTTACCTAAAAAAATGCATCAATTTTATACCTCTTTCATAAAAGTAACAACATTCAGAGCTCAAAATAGAATATACTTTTTAATATTTTTGTGAACCATCAAATATATCCTAGCACTCATTAGAAATACAGTCTTCTTAGGTGCACTCTATTTTCTATACACTTCAAGCCCGATTTTCAGCTGTCTGCTGTTTGGAAGGGCTATGCGCCAATGAGGTGCAGAGCCCTTCCCACCAACTTATAAACCGGATATTCAATGCTGCGGTGACAGCATTGAATATCCGGTGGTCGTTGCAGGGACAGGAAGCTCCTGAGGATAAATGGGCAGCAGTGATATTGGCTTCTTCCCAGTTAGTGATTGGTCCCTTAAAGATAGGCGAGAGGTTTTCTTCACCTATCTTTAAGGCACCGATCGTTAACTGGGCAGCATGCAATATTGCTGTTCCGTTACTGCCGTTTCCCGCCTCCACTCCACTCCAGAATGTCCTCAACATGCCCCAAAGCTAACCGGATAGCATCGGGGCAAATAGGGGACATAGACGGGGATATTCAATGGCACTAACCGTGTAAATACCATTTGAATATTGGGCCCTTCAGTTATAGGTTTGATAACTGAAATGCATAAAAAATAGCGTTATTCATAAAAGTGAAAAATGGATGTATGATGAAAGTACATTTGTACCTAAAAAGACTGTATACCTAATGAGTGCAAGGATATTTTTGATGGTGCACAAAAATACTAAAAGTATAATCTAGGGGCACTTTCTAGAAATGGGTTAGTTTTGTGCATACCATGACAGTCATGAACCTCACTTCTAAGTCAGGGCATGGTAAGTATGATCTCTGTCTCTCAAATTTACTGCTAAGGCTCGGCATCATGCCAAAGAGAGCCTCCTGCTGGAGTTCATAAGATGTAGCATGTATGGGTAATTTGTCAAGATGTGCTTGGAAATTCTTTTTTAACAAGCCTATGGTTCCTAACACAATGGGAAATATTTCTGCATCTTTTTGCCACATTTACTTGGTCTCTGACTACTTTATCTGGTATTTCAGGATCTTCTGCCTTTGCATGCGATTCACAGAGAAGTCACTTGGAATTGGCACCTCTATTATCAATGCTGTTCTGGTGTTTTTCTCCTTAACCACTATTTCCAGCTTCCTCGCATCCATCTTTTTATTGGTCAGAATGGGAGTATCCCAGGTGATCATAACCTCCTCATTCTCTGTAATTCTCTTAGGGTCATGATACCAGTGCTTTTTGGACACAGTGATGTTGTAGTGCCTACAGAGTTTCCAATGGATGAGGCACACTACTTCATTATGTCTTTTTGTATAGAAATCTTCTGCCATCAGAACTTCACAGCCAGCTATGAGGTGAGTCACTGTTTCTAGGTCTTTCTTACAGAATCGACATATGTCTGTGTTACCAGTTTTTTCAGTGCTTGCTGTAAACCATCTCATCCACAAGCCACTGTCCTGGGCTGCAACTATCAATCTCTCATCCTTCAGTTTCAGGTCACTCTTCCTTAACCATTCATGTGTCCATTCTTGATTGACAAAGGGTTCCTGAAGGAACACTCTGTATTTCCCACTGTATCTGTGCATCTGCCACATGTATTTTCTTGTTTGTTGATCTAATTCCTTAAATAGTTTTTTCTCTATTTTTGAAAATTCTGTTGCTGCCTTCCCTATGCAGGCTTCTGGATTTTCACTCATTCCTTCTAGTCATCAGAACACTTATCCATGTTTGATGATAGAGATAAATTCTGGATGTTTGCTCTCATATTTCAGCACTTTTTGCATATTTGAATCCAAGGATGCAATTAGACCTGGAGGCCTATGATGGTACCTCTGTACATGTAATCAATCTCTATAAGACCTAGCCATCCTTCAGCTCTAGGGATGCACAGTCTTGGCATACACTGATTCTTGTAAATCACTTCATGGGCATGGAGGAGTTTTCGTGTTCACACATCTAGTTTTTCAAGATCTTTAAAAGAGGTCAGTCCACAACCTCAAAACTGTATGAAAGTAAGGAATTGCCAGCTGATTGATGGCTTGTATCTTATTCAGTGATATTAAAACACTTTTCAATAACAATTTTAATCTCCAGTAGTATTCTTTACTGGTCTTTTCTCTCAGTAATTTCTGCTTGAGTGTCTTCCTTCCTCTACTCCAAGATACTTATATATGCCTTCCTGTTCAAGGTCCTTGATGTCATAGCCTTTAGCCAGGGAGATGTTCTCTGTTGTGCTCAATTTTCCTAAAAAAAAAAAGTTGCCTTAGCACATTTGTCAAGGCCAAAGATCATCCTCATGTCATCAGAAAAACCTTTCACCACACGGAGTTGCTTGCTAATTGTTGGTCGGTGGAACTATAGAACTTTAGATCATCTACAAATAATAAATAAGATGTTTCCAGGTTGTTAGCTTCTTTAGGAGTCATGCTAAATCCATATCACAAAGAGTTGATGAGAGTACCCATTGGATTAAGTGTCACACAAAACAGAAAGAATCACCACAAAAAAGCCCCAAGGGCCACGGAACCACTACCAGGCCCAAATCATCAGTATAAAACAAAAATAACAGGTTCCGATCCACAAAAGGCCTCCTAAACACATTTTTTGTTTGGACTAGTAGCCTCCAGGCAAGAATACCTTAACTGGAGGTCTGTGTCCTTACCAAAGCAAATCACTTTTGAGGACACCTCAGGTTCATCAGGGGATTCAGATGGGGATAAACAACGTAAGGATAGAGTGTATCCAAAACAAAAGTCTATCCAATTTCAGGGGGGTGAGTCATCATCAAAGATCCTCCTTTTCTGCAGGATTTTCACAAAGGCTGGTATCAGGGTTCGACCCGACCCCCTTACCATCAGGGCCAGTGGAGGGGTCCGACAACCAGACAATGTTCGAAACATCAATCTTCAATCTTAGCAACAAATCTTTGACTGCTGATCAGATTCAGGTGCTTTTTATGGGTTTATCTTTTGTACCTACAATATTGTATGATATTGTCATGCGTTTGGCTTTGCATAGTTTTTTACGTAAACTTTGGGTTCAGTTGTTTTTTTCATCATGTAAGAGTTTTGATGATGATTCTCTTAGTGCCAAATCATCTACGTGGCTACCACCAGGGCCAGTGGACTCTGCCATTACCACTCTTCAACGGCTAGTCCTGATGGACTTGGATAAAATGGAGCAGACTTCTCATAGAGTTTTTAATAATTTGTCATCTGCACATAAATTAGCTTTGGATCAAATAGCTTCTGATACTGACTTGGTTGTACGGGCAGCAGATAAGGGTGGGCTACTGTTTTGCAATCTCAAGAAGACTATCATTTGGAAATTATGGGACAACTTTCAGATACTCATTACTATCAACTATTGTGTGAGGATCCCACACCTTCCTTACTAGCAGAAATTAGTGAGGTTTGCCAGCAGGCATTTGATTCTGGTTGGCTTACTAAAAGAGAAGTTTGCATTTTAGTACAAGATAGCCCTAGAATACCTCTAATCTACACTGTTCCTAAAATCCACAAATCGCTGCATCACCCACCTGGACACCCTATAGTGTCATGTTGTGGTTCTGTGCTGGAGCCATTATCAAAATTTTGTGACTTATTTTTTCAGCCTCTGGCAAGTATGGTCCCCTCCTTTATTCGGGACACATCCCGTTTTCTAACTACCCTACAGTTTGTGTCTCTTCCAACTACACCTATCTTTTTGGTAACTTTAGATGTGGTCACCTTATATTCCAATAGTATTTCTCAATTTGAAGCATTATGGGTTTTTTCAGGGCTCTCTTTGCAGCTACCAGCACGTTTACCCCCAAATTTTGCTTTATCCTTGTTATGTTTAGTTTTGGAGAAAAAATATTTTTCTTACAATGATTCTTTTTGTTTACAAGTTTTTGGAATTGCTATGGGAGCCACTGTAGTTCCATCTGTTGCTACATTATTCATGGCTGATTTTGAGCAGCGTCATGTATATACCTCACCTTTTTTTTGAGGTGCTATTGTGGAAGAGGTTTTTGGATGATATTTTCATCATTTGGAAGGGTAGTGCTTTGCAATTGTGTTCTTTTTCGGAATCATTGAATAAAGAACTGTAGATGATAATATCAAATTCACTTTGAAATATGATGCCCGTTCAATAGAATTTTTGGATGTAATCATTACTTATTCTGGGGATGTGCTGTCTACATCTCTGTATCAAAAACCAGTCCAGCATAACACTTTGCTACAGTTTAACAGTTTTCATCTGCCATCATTAAAACGGGGACTCCCTTTTGGTCAGTTCCTTCAGATTCGACGGATCTGTTCATCTACGGAGGATTTTAAATATCATGCATATGAATTAAGCCACCGTCTGTATGATCGAGGTTATCCTAAATCTGTGGTGGGTAAGGCTTACAAGTGGGCCCTGTATAACCATAGGGAATGGCTGCTTATACCTCCCCAAAGACCTAGAGATGAAAACTTTCATAAGGATAAGATTGTGGGAGTTTTGCCTTTTACAAGTAGAACTAGGGTGGTACAATTGATTTTACATAAACACTGGGAGATTCTACAGTTACATGACTGTTTTCGCAAACGCTTATGCCTAGCCTTTACTCGAGGAAAAAACGTATGTGATAGGCTGGTGCACCCTACCCCACATATCCAACGATCTATAGAACGGGTTGGTCATTTCTCTTGTGGACAGTGTATTTACTGTTCTGGTTCTTTGGTAGGTGATACTTGGGAAGACCATGTTACGAAACGTATATGGAAATTCAAGCACTTTACTACGTGTGATACTACCTTTGTACTGTATCTATTGTTGTGTCCTTGTGGTCTTAAGAACGTGGGTTGAACATCTCGCCCTTTTAAGAAACAACTGGCTGAGAACGCCTCATGAGTTCACACACAGACACTTTCAGCCCCAGAAGTTCAAAATGCTCTACAACAGACTCACTCATTTACTCAATTTACTTGGCAAGTTATTGACTGGATAACTGCTTTTGCCTATGGTGGTGACTGTTTATCCCATTTACAGCAGGTTGAAAAGCAATGGATTTTTAGATTGGACACTGTTACACCGAAGGGTTTGAACTTGGAACTGGATTGGTAATAGTCTTCTTTGATCTTCTGGCTCTTTAGGAGGCATTTGCATGTTCATTGCTCTCAGCCCCTGGTTGGCAAGGCTATAATCATGTGATCAGTGGTGACGTCAGACGCCGAGGTTTAAAGGACTTCCTTTTCCTTTTGGAGTTTCCCTTATGCACAATTTGATGTTTGCGGTGGGATAGAAAACCTGAAGCAGGGTCTTTGAAATTTGGTGACCCGAAACACAGGACTGTGTTGTTATACCACCATTGTTGGGATGTGTTGCTGCGCTGGGGATTCAGCTAAGTACTTCTTGCTTTGAGTACATAATACTTCAGCAGTTTTAAATGTTTTACTGCATTTGATTAAAAAGGACACAGACCTCCAGTTAAGGTGTTCTTGCCTGGAGGCAACTAATCTGATAAAAATTGGGTTTAGAAGACCTTTTGTGGATCAGAACCTGCTATTTTTTGTTTTATACACAAAACAGAAAGGGCAACAGGGAATCCCCCTGAAATATTTCTCACTGGATCCTGATGTTAGGAATCATGTACTGACCATCTTCATACTTTAAAAAGAGTGTGGTCTGCCACATAGTCATGGTGAACTTAATGTACTCTATCAAACCAGGTTTTGTTTTGTACATTTCAAATATTCTTCCTGTAGTAAGCCATTGTGATGATAAGTCTTGCTGCATAAACAATTGATTTTTGCAGTTCACCAGATCTGGGTGGAGTGATGTTAACTGATTGATTCAAAAGTTGGTTACTCCATCAGAGCCAGGGCTCTTCCGGTTTGTGGCTTGCTTTAATCTGCTCACCAACTCATTTGCTGTTACTGCAGGCCATTCCACAGGTGTGATGTTTGCTTTTTCGAAATGATCCTGAATGCAGGGTAACCATTCTGCTTCTTGGTTGTGCTTTATAGGGTCCTCACATAGTTTTCTCCAGAAGCTTTCTGTTTTGGCTTTGGTTGGTGGTGCTTTTATTATCTTAATGCTCTTTCCCAATTCCCTGTAAAACTCTTTTGGGTTCTCTCTAAATAGCTTATTTTGATATCTCTTTTTTAGGTTTTCTTCATATCTTCACAGTTTTTGCACTTCTGCTGCTACTTTCAATTTATTGTTCAAACATATAAATTTCAGGTCTTCTGTTAATGTGGCATGCTTCAGCTTGATGTCGTGGATCTTCCTTAATATCGTTGATTGCCTTAATCCTATATCTCTGATTATCTTAATCCTCTCCACACGCAATGACTGTATTGTTATAATAAGCATTTTTTTCTCCTTAAAGGGAGCTAGTGGAATCTGAACTCTAAACTATGAGCTCCGAGTGTTGTTGTTACTATTGATATGAGCTCTTGGCATTGAGATTTGATGCTGATTGGTGTATTTTATAAAATAACATAGGCAATTTTGTCAATTTATAAAATAGGCTTCCAGGACTATCTCCAATAGTGCACGAAAGCTCAAATGAGCTTCCTTTTAGTTAATCTCTGAAACTAAGCAGGGTTGGGACTGGCAAGTACCTGGATGGGTGACCACTTGGAATGTCAATGGCTGTAAACTCACTGCATGGAAGAAAGGCCTGGCAATTTACTTCTGATCGCACCTTGCCAAAAAAACCCTAGGGCCAGGGTTCAGCATTGACTTGACAGAACACATTACATTGCATTGCTCAAGCAGATATAATTGACTAAGCATGGAGGTGTAGCCTAGTGGTTTGGTGATTGATAAGACCAGAGCTCAGATTCCACTAGCTCATCTTGTGGCCTTGGGCAAGTCACCTTACCTCCACTTCTTCAGTTACAGTCTTAGATTAGAAGCCCTCTAAGGAGAGAAAAATGTTTACTATAACTCACTTTGAACTACTACTGAAAAGATATGAGCTAAATAGATGTGTATTTTATAACAAATACATGAGCATTACAACTCCATCTTGGCTTCTTCCAAACCATGCCCTGGAAATACATATGCACAGATTTCTATCTTTCTGTGCACCTACCGTTTACATGTGTATACGCCTGCACAATTTTCTAAAAGCTATTTTGTGTGTTCAAAAGATGCTTTACATATGGAAAATGTTTTCTAAAAATACCCCCTGGTGTTATTCTGCCCTATGTTCTGCTTATCTTGTCCTTTCAAAAGAGATTGAGCCTAGAATATCTGTATCCCATAAATGCAACTCATAGAATAAAAAATGGAGTGGAGGAGTGACCTAAAGGCTAAATCAACAGTCTACTATCCAGTGATTCCTTGTGTCCTTGGGCAAGTTGCTTTACCCTCCATTGCCTCAGAAGAAAAGGCCTATCAATCTACTTCTAATCGTATCTTGCCAAGAAAACCTAGGGTTTGCTGAGTCACCAGGAGTCATCATTGACTTGAAGGCACTTAAAAAAATACAAGCCCACAAATATATGACAGAAAAAATATCCAGCTGCGTCTTCAGCCATAAAAACTTGGATGTCTGAGGTTTTATTACTTAGACCATGAGCATTTGTGCTGATAGCCTTCCAGGAGTTTCTCTTTCCTTTATTTTCTCTCTCTATATCCTCATACCCAACTGTCTTCCCTGTGTTCTACCATTTTCCATTTATAAACGTTCTCCTCTGATTTAAATGCTAGGATACATTCAGGAAGAAAATTTTCCGTTTGTTTTTGAACTTTTGGAAACTGCGATTTTGGGGAGTGCTTTTGTTTCAAAAATTCATTTTAATAAACAAATTTTAACGTGTATCAAAACGTTTAAGTTAATGTTTATTAAATCAACTTTTCATGCACTAATTTTTTAAAGATATGATAATGAACCCATAGCCCTATTAAACACTGATCAATGAATGATCTAAACAGTTCAAGAAGGATCTTTGCTCCAGATTCAGGCCTTCTCTACAGCCTGGTCTACATCTATGTGTTAAGACTCAGACTTCCTTAAGATAGGTTCTACAGGATTATTATTAGAAAAGGTATAGGAAATGGATTTTACTTGCCCTTTTAACAACGGAATATAAATTGACAGACCTTGAAAACTGTTGTGCAGTCAAACTTGCCACATACCTGAATGTCTTTCCATTTTGTAATAAAACTATTCTCAGTATCCATTTGCTTCACTTGGTCTTCATTAATCTGTGGTAAATACAAAACGAGTTATTTTAATAAATCATGTTCAGTGATTTTTTTTTCACAAGTACAAAGACATATGAAAGTTTTATGTTTGTTGGGCCCAGAAGTTTCTTCCAGCCACTTTGGGTTTCTAGATCAGTCGAACTGGAGAAAGCATCTAGCACCTCCATGAGCCTTCATATGCAACTATTCAATGATATTTCCCTTTATTTTATATCTACTCCCAGCTCAACTAGCTCAGTCATCATAGCAATAACCCTGGGGCCATACATCAGGGTTTCTTCATATAGGTCCAAAGTCTGGCCATTAGATGTCTACGTTGCACAATGACTGACACTTCCTCCCCTTGAAGATTGTGAGCACTCCCTTCATAGCATTCTCACTGCTGGCTGGTCCCTAGAATGAAAAGTATGACCTAGGAATCACACCCAAAGTCACACCCATGGGGCAGTATACAGCACTGTGATAGAGCCATTTGTTCAGAACCAGGCCAATTGCTTTTATGCTCAGTACATACAAGTCATGGTCATCATTCTTATTATTAACTATATATCAAAAATTTATAGCGGTAGTTACTCAGCTGTAGTAAAATCTGCAATTTTATTATAGACAGGTTTACCAGGTGAGACACTAACTTGTGGTACTTCAGTACTGCAGGTTAGGGACTCAGGTGTTAAAGTAAAATTGTCATTGCTGCAGCCAAGAACATCACACATTCCTGCTTCAGTAACACAGAAACAGCAGGCCCAAAGTTGGCCCTGCTATCTTTTAAAAGAGCTGGTGGTTTATGAAGCACTCCACTCATCTCCCTTGATACTCCTCATCGAGAACCCCCCTCCCAAAAGAAATTCCATCCCACATGAATCCCCAACCCCTTCCAGAAACAAGAACCCTACCCAGTACAAATCTGCCAACTCTCTCTCCCCTCTGCCCCCATGGCTAGTAGGGAGGCAGGAGGAATCCCCAGTCACTGTTGCTCCACTGATGCCCAAGTTAAAAACAACATTCAAAGCCTCCTAGTGGTAGTATCATTGTCCTACAGCTAGGGCTCCCCTGTTTAGCAGCTTGACCCCCTAATATTAGCAACCGACGCGTAGACTGGGCAGGAGTGATCATGGACTGCTCCTGTCTCCCTATACTATCCTCAAGGGAGACCCAGTAAGTGCCATATGGAGAGAGAATATGACTTTTTCTTGGTTGGGGTTCTTGTTGAGGTGGGTCAGAAGTAAGAGGATTATTTTGGAATGTTTGCTGGTATGGATCGGGGTAGGGGTTCTTGTTTGGCGGGACTGAGGAATCGGTTGGCACTTGTTAGTGGAGGGGCTTAGGAGGTAGGTGGATTATTTCACAATAACTGGCTGCTTGAAGAGGGTACCCGAGAACTTAAGGCCATGTGTTCGTGGCACAATGCTCCCAGGGAGGAAAGGCAACACCAGAGTAAAATTGGCATTATCTTTCAATGAATAATGTAGCTTGTGGTCCAATACAAGCTGCCTTGTTCATTTTGCATAATAATGTTCTATTTTGCATGCATATGCATGCTTTGCAGCTCATTATTGCTTAACGTGCATTGTGTTAGAATAGCATGCATTAAGGGAAGGGATGCATTTTGGATTTAGCTTATACCTTTTCAGGAATAGTTCAAGTACTTTCAGATACAGTAGGTATTTTCCTATTCTGGAGGGCTTACAATTTAAGCTTATACCTGAGGCAATGGAGGATCAATTGACTTGCTTAACATCAGAAGGAGTGACAGTGGGATTTGAATCCTAGCTTCCCTGATTCTCAGCCCACTGCTCTAATCATTTGGGTATTCCTCCACAAAAAAGGCATCATTTTGCAATTTAATATGTGCTGTCTAGCAAAAAAAAAACCCTGCATTTGTTTCATACATTAACAACTACCCTCGATAAACTGCCTTCATAAATTAAATTAAGCATTTCAGGGCACAGTGTCTGGTGTCCCAATTCCTTTACATTGTTGCCATTATTTTTAGTATTATAAGTTTTGGACGAATGAAAATCTTAGAAAACATATTTCAGCAACTAGGTCCATCTGATATGATGAGATCTAGAAAAAATATTATTCAGAATGTGTTTGGAGAGATGACCCTGCATGGCTTTTGTGAAAGATTAATGCATATTCAGTTATTTGCAATACCATATCCCAAGTCATCTCAAATCCCAATTACACAAGGCGTACCACAAGGGTCAGCATTATCATCAATCCTTTTTAACATCTATATTCAACCTATATGTAAAATTATTCAACAATATGGAATAAATTACCATCTATACGCTGATGATATTATGATCTACACTGCAGTTAACCAGAATACATTTGAGACAGAAATAATTAATAACTGTTTGACTGATATGAACAATTGGCTCATAGCTAACAACTTTAAAATAAACCCAGATAAAACAGAAGCATTGTTCATTTTTAATAATCAGAACTTAATAACTCCTAAAGAAATCAATATACTAAACAAACCCATAAAGGTCAATGAGGAAGTAAAATACCTTGGTATAATCATAGATAAACATATTAACTTAAAATCCCATATAAATAAAATTACAGCTAGAGTATACCATTGTTTAAAGATCATTAGGAAGCACAAGCCAATTTTACAACTAAATCACTTTCGAACGGTATGTCAAGCAGTTATAACACCACTCCTCGACTTTGGAAATATCCTTTATCAAGGTCTTCCAAAACATACTACCCATCCCCTCCAATTGGCACAAAATACAACTGCAAGAACTATAATGAATTCTCCAAAATTTGATCATATAACTCCCTTGCTTCAATAATTGCATTGGCTTCCAATCATTATGAGATCGAAATACAAGAACCTCATAAATATTTTCAAAATTTTACTTGAGTCATCAGCAAACGTTCTAACAACTATTATTTCTAAGGACATAGGCTCAAGGCCCAGACGCTCACAGTCTACTAACAGACTTAATTCCCACTTGAAGTTTAATAGATCCAAACAAATGACATCTAATAGGGCTTTCTCCTTTATGGCACCACAACTATGGAATTCTATTCCTAGTGATTTAAGAAATGAGTATGATATCAAAGATTTTCGAAAGTCCCTTAAAACGTACCTATTTATTGAAGCATATGGCAACTAATCTAATTCCACTAGAACAAAATGTTTTAACCCTTTGAATTTCAATTTTCCTATAATGTTTAAATTATTTTAACATTTTGTAAGATTGCAGTTATTTGTTTAATGTAATTGTAATGAATTATGAAATGTAATTTTGCTGTAGTTTATGTATAATTTATTGTAATGTACTGTAGTTTACTGTAATGTACTATCTTGTTGTCTCCCCCCCCCCTCAATGTAGTCCCTCTGTTGTCTTGTTGACCACTTTGACTGAAGGATAAGGTAGTATATAAAACTCATTAAATAAATAAATAAGTGATATAATTCTTTATCCAATACTGAGTGACAGGAACTCTAAAATATATCATTCATTTTCATCTAAGGCATTATATAATCACTTTATTCTATACCATTCTAAATGGAGTTATTATATAGTTTCATTTCTATAGGGAGCAGCTTCATGAACGGACTTGCAGTTTGCCATTTAAGAAATTGGATATATTTGAATTGACTGAAACTGGTTTGATCAGTTAGATATACAATCTTAGTTTCCCCTTCTTAAGGAAGCATGGATTAAAAAAATCTGAACAAGAGAACAGTGAAAAATTACAGGTGCATGCAGCCAACGAATGTAAAGTTAGGACTAGCTCCGACTCTCTCTATAGACCTAGAGTTAGGTTTCAACCTTAATCCTAGAACCTGTTTGCTAAGAAATAAGTCTCATTTAAGGAAAAGTGAACATTGCACACAAAGCTAAAAAATCTCCTGACATAGTTTTAACCTGCATGCATAAAGCGGTTACCTGAAATAGCTGTACATAATTATCAATCAGATCCTCAATGACTCTGACTTCTTCCCCAGTCTGCCCTTTAGTTTGAAACAAGGATGATGAAAATGCCTTGGCTAAATTCAGTGTGTTCATGTGATTTATTTCTGCACATTTCTGTACTCTATCAAAAATAAACAAGTTCATTAATATGCTTGGCATTGGCCAGAAAAATTACTTGTTGCAGTTTTATATTATACATATTTACCATATAATGCCCATAGTCACTCATTTTAAAAGCATTAGTAGAACACTATAAATGTGCACAGGCAGATAAAAAGTCAGTTTATTTATGGACAATTTGGCTTTTCCCCAACTTTCATTAATTACAGTTGTTTCACATATTCATGTTAAAAGACATTTTTAACCTGCATTGGAACTTTTCAGTGTTTGGAAATTGGTTGCCCAGGCATTAATTTGTAGGTTGTTATGCACTAAACTGATCTTGCAGGCACTAAAGGGAACCGAATACACATTAACAAATATACATCCTTATAAAACATATTCCAATGTACCATTTATAAAGAGAGAGGATAGTTTTATACTTAACGTTTCTCTCTCTGTAATATTCAGCATAGTCTGGCTAAATTTGAACTGTGTCCACTTTTTGGGCTTCTGTTAAATTTTGTTGAGTCAATGAGCCGACAGAACAAAATGTAAACATTGTGAAGGTGGTAGTGGTGTGTGTGTGTGTGGGGGGGGGGGGGGATTTTGAAATGCCAAGATATGTCTAGGTAACTTCCAAAGTTCTCTGAGCAAATCTTTTGAATGCAATAGTCACTTTTTTATTTCAAACTAGTGAGGTGAGGAATGTTCATCGAGTTTATACTGCCATGCATATAAATCTATAAAATATCACTGACCTGTAAAGGTGCTCAATTAAAGCTGCCAGTGTTGCTCTATTGACAGAGGGAAGTGTTCGGATAAAGGTTCCATATTTTTCCACACGCTCTTTCTTGTCCTGTATATCTGTTATAAAGAATACACTGTCCATCAGCAATCCATGTCCTATAAAGAAGGCTATTACTGATTTTACAGATTACTATAATTGTCCATTCAAAATTGAATATCATACTTGTAGGCTTCTTTTGGCACGGTATATGTTATGTACTTTGATTATACTATTCATGAAGTAAACACCTGAATGAAATCAGTATATATGTACTACAGGTAGCTACAATCATTGATGTGCTATCCAATCCGCTCAAATCTGTTCATCAGGATTTCTAAATTAATTATAAAGGCTAATAGGTGTACATTTTCCATATATCACTAAATTTATAGCAATACATATTCATATTATGAATAAATTGTAAAATTATGATGTACTAAATGCATATATCTTTAAGAATTCTATACACTTGGCAATAACTCACAATAGTGCAGTTGGACTTTCTGAGTGAGTCACTTTGGATATAAGTCAACAAGATTTTGATATTAAGCAGGGATCCTACCATTTAACCAAAAGAGCAGCTCCATGATTTAGGCTACTGAAAGTAAACCAGAAGAAATAGGATGTGGTCCAGATTGTTCCTCCACATTATGGTAGATTTGGGAACTGGTAGGAAAAAGGATGACTGCAACTCCTTGGGAATGGAGATAGACAGCGACTCTCAGCGGTTCTTCATTTCCTTTACAGAAAGGTTAAACTGTAGAGCTGTAGGCAGGAAAGAAGCAAGATCCCAGCTTTCGCCCTATGCTGTACATCCTGACACTGAAGGAATTGAAACTGTTTTCTATCTGACAGAGAAACAAGGACGAAATTTAAGCACCCAAGTTGCTATTGACTGGTGGGAAAAGTGGCACTGGGAAGGGCAGAATGTGGACATCGGCAGGGAAGAAGATGGTATATGTGGAGGCTGGGGGTGGTGGAGGGTGGAGATAGAGATGGCTTAAAACTGTTGGGAAATTCTTTAAGCCTTGTTTTGGAAACCAATTTATATTTTCTGGCCAGCCTTCAATCCTCATGCCCTCTAATAAAACTCACTGAAATATTCCATCTTCTAGTTCTGGAGCTATGATAACCCTATATTAGCATAAGTTATCTAGGCATCCAGCACGTGATGTTTCCCCCATAATTAATAAATGTGTGGAGATGGTATTTTGAAGTCTCAGCATGTACTTTCTAGCATTTACTTTGCACCTACAGGTGCACAATAAGTGGGTACTTTATTTACATTGTGGAAGCTGCCAAATTTCATAATGAGCATAGAATTCTGAGGGGATTTTGCAAGCTCCCTGTATAGTTTCAAAGTTTCCTTACTCTTTATGCATAATGTTTGGAGTGAAGTACTTTTTGAGGGGAAATGTGATTAAATTATGTGTTATAGATGACTGTAGATATGCAAACATCCTTGCACTTTGACCTGAAATATACCTCATAACTCATATTTGAATTTCTGGTTGGAACAAGCAGTTTCTCTTATGCTCCTTGTAAAGAAACCTCAGATGCATATCGATCTGATTTCCATGAAGTATTACAAGATCCTTTCCTAAAGAATTTACGATATACATGGGTACTTGACCTGTTGTGTGATAATGTAATTCACCCAAGGGCACCCTATTGGCAGGAAAAGAAGTTTTAAAACCTGGTTTCCTGATTCCCATACAATTATGCTAACAGCTTGGAGACCCAAGACCACAAGAAAATGCATTCAGTGGAATAAATCCAAGTCTGAATTAGCCTGTTTTAGGAAAATGCTCGAGGCCGCGCGGTTCCCGCGGCCGTCAGTAACCTGGGCCCAAGCCCTGGTTGCGGCCTCCTGCACGTGAGCTGGGGGGTTCAGGTGTGTGGGGGGGGTGAGGAGCATGATGTTTGCGGCTTTTGAAATCGCTCCGGTTCGCTTTCGGAGCGATTTCATTGGCTCTGGAGGATCGGGGCGGGGCTTGGGGCGTCGAGGAGCCGCATGGTCGGTCTTTCGATGCGGCTCCTCTTCGGGTGAAGAGGCATTTGGCAGCTCTGCTCCTCCTCGTCGGGTCGGTGGAAGAGGCGTTTGGCAGCTCTGCTTCTCCTCGTCGGGTCGGTGGAAGAGGCATTTGGCAGCTCTGCTCCTCCTCGGCGGGTGAAGAGGCTTGGCAGCTCTGCTCCTCCCTGGTTCCATGCGGCGCTGAGTTCGGTCTGTCAGCGGTTCCGTTGCGCTTTGCTGCATCGGGTGAGTGTCGGCCGCGAGGGGAGTTTGAGGTGTCGCTTTGCTTGGGGGGGGGGGTGTTGTTCGGGGCCCTGGGGGGCTGGTCTCCCGCTGAGCGGGTGATTGCAGGTGCCTTTCTCTCACAGGCTAGGCAGGTTTCAATTCGCGGTTCACATTTGGGGACCATGGTGCGCTCTGCTAAAACGTCTAAGGGGCCTCACCGGGGTGCGGGCTCTATGGCCAGGTCTGGGGGACCGGGTGGACAGTCTTGGGTGGCTCATTCAGCTGTGCGGGTTCCTATGGGGGGTCGGGGCCTGCGGCGTGCAGGTAGAGCCGGCAGGCAGCGGGGGAGGGGCATGTCTGGACAAATGCCAGTGGTGGGGGTTGAGTTTGGTTCGGGTGTGGTAGGGGGTGGGTCTGCAGAGCCTTTGGGGCTGGGAGATGGGGTGCAAGGGTTGGTTTTGTGGGCTGCTAGTGTGGGGGCAGGGGGGGCTGGGGTGGATGCGGTTGAGGCACTGCCTCAGCCTGGTGGCAGTGGTGGGTTGCAGGATCTGGGCTTCTGCTCGCCAGGGAGCGCGGGTGCTGGCCCGACCTTCTCCTTTGGCCGCGGGTGGTCGGGGGGGTGAGGGGAGGGGTTTTTGGGTTGGTCTCCTTTGTCCGGACGGTCAGCTGGTTTGGGACCTTGGGGTGGTGCCTGGGGTGATTGGGCCGGGGCGGGTTATCCAGGTGGCTTTTGTCCACCTCCTTGGGGGGTGGCGGGTTGGGCTGCGGGGGGGGGGGCACTTCGGGGTGGCCCCAGGGGGGGCCGGGTTTGGGGGGTGGGGCAGTATGGGACGGGTACTCCTGTTTCTGCTGCTTCTTTCCACACAGCGAGTGGCGTTCCTGCCTCCGTGGGATTAATGGGTCCTCAGTTGATGATGGCACAAAGTCCGGAGCAGTCTTCTACGAGTGTGGTGCCGACAGCGACGGCTGATCGATCCCAGGAAGGTGAGTGCCCTGGTACCGCGTCTAGCGCTGGCGAGGTGATTTTGCCTCTGGGCGAGGGGGGTTCGGGGGGGCGCAAAGCCACCATAAAGCGGAAGCACTGGTGTCATTGTAGACGTAGCGCATCGTCCTCCTCGTCGTTTTCTTCGTCTTCGGATAGTTCCTCTGATGTCTCGGTGGTGGGCACTAAGTCGGGGGAGGGTGCCGGGTCTTCGGTGGTGCATTGCGCCGAGTTGTGGGAAAGTGTTACGCGCAAGTTGCGGCGGTGCGTCCTAAAAAGGCGATATATTGATGTCTTTCAGCTCCTGGACGGGCGGAAGCGGTCCAGTGAGAGTCGGCGTAAGCGTAAGGAGGATGAGAAAGCGGGTCATGTGCGGAAGGTGTCACGTAATACTTTAAATTGGACAAAGAAGATTTCCTGGCACAAACTCTATCTAAACTCCAAACAAGCTTCAACAATATCGATGACCTAATCTACAATTGGAACACCACAATCTCCTCTGCATCCAGCACAACAACAAACAAGACTAAAACCAGACCCACCTCCACAAAAGCCCGATAGTTCACCCCCAACCTCCGTAAGCTAAAGACCAAACTCAGAGCGGAAAGAAAATGGAGAAAAACCAAAAAAGAGGATGACAAAATGAACCACATGTACGAACTAGATGCGTACCACACAGAAACCGACAAAGCAAAAAAGACCTACCATTCAAAGACCATAAACTCATCAGTAAACAAACCACGAGAACTCTTTGAGATTGTCAAAAAGCTAACAAAAATGCCCAACCAATCCGACCAACTACCAAACATCCCACCAGAATTACTAGTACGACAATACAAGCAGCTTCAACAGCCACAAAATCCACAATTGAACACAGAGACAACAACAACAAACCACCCCACCACCATAGACAGAGAATGGAGCACATTTGAAGCAATCATGAAAGAAGAAATAATATCCACCATCTCCCGTCTGAATACAACCACCTCTCCGCTAGACCCCTGCCCTACAGAATGGATAAAGAAAACCAAAGAAGACCTGAGCACACCATTAACCCGCATTGTTAATGAATCCCTCAGCCAGGGACGCATGCCAGACCTCCTCAAAACTTCAATCATCCGGCCAACCCTAAAAAAACACAACCTGGATACCCTGGACCCCGCCTCCAACAGACCTATAGCAAGCCTCCTGTTCACCACCAAAATCATTGAGAAGGTAGTTCAGCAACAGCTCCAAGAACATTTAGATACCAACAACATACTGGACCCGCAACAACATGGCTTCCGTCCACTCCACGGAATCGAGACCCTCATGACATCACTAATGAACACCCTCATCATAGGAACTCAAGCCAAACACTCTGGATATGCCATGATCTTCCTAGACATATCAGCAGCCTTCGACACTATCTCCCACAACATCCTCCTACACAGACTACAAGCAATTGGCATCAAAGATACCTTACTTCAATGGTTCCACTCCTACCTAACCAATAGACAACTGATCCGCACAAACACATCAACCTCACCCCCCTTCCAGCAACACCAAGGAGTACACCAAGGATCCACACTATCTGCCATGCTCTTCAACATCTACCTGCAACCACTCTGCTCAATCATACGCGCCCACAACATCAACTATCACATCTATGCAGATGACATAATGCTCTATGCCCCAAACACAACCTCTAACCCAACAAACAACCACTTATCAGAATGCTTCACAGAAGTATCCAGCTGGCTACAGAAGAACAACCTATCCATCAACATAAAGAAAACCGAAGCCCTCATAGTAACAAAGGACCCAGACTTCACACCACCTACACACCTCAACATTGGAACCACACAAATACAAATACAACCGCACATAAAGTATCTAGGAATCATCATAGACCAAGCACTCACACTCAAGCAACAAATAAAAAAAAACACTGGAACAATATTCCACAAGGCTAAAACAGTACAGCGCCTCAGACCTCTCCTTGAACCACGGGACTTCAGAATAGTGATGCAAGCCATGACACTCCCCCACCTGGACTACTGCAATATAATCTACCATGGACTACCAGCCACCCACACCAACCCACTTCGAACTGCCTTAAATACCACAGCAAGAATTATCCAGAAAGCAAAAAAACAAGACCGCATCACCCCAATACTGAGGGAGCTGCACATACTCCCCCTCGAAGCAAGAATCAAATACAAATCGGCCCTACTTACTCACAAGGCTCTCTACCAAACTCAGACTTCCCAGCTCTGCGCACTACTGCCCCGACCAGCCCACAACAGAACAACCAGACAAACCATCAGCAACTCCCTCACCATCCCCCATAAACGAACCAAATACAACCAATGGACCTGCAACAGAGCCTTAGAACTATACGCACCATCCCTCTGGAACTCTCTACCAAGTCACATCAGAGGCAACAGAGATCCCCTATCATTCAGGAAACAACTAAAAACCGTCCTATTCCAGGAATACCTCAGACCAGAAACAAGCACCCACCACTGACTACCTCCCAACCCCCCAACTCCCCCCCTGAACATATTTTCTAAGAGACTGAAATACAATGTCTATGTCTATGTCCCAAATATTTGTTGAAATCATCAATGTTGGCCACCCGGTAATAGCCCCAACCCCAGAATTTGATTATTGTCCACCCCCCCCCCCCGCCTTTTAATGTTATGCCGCTTTGACCCGATGAAAAGCGGGATATAAATACAGTTAAATAAATAAATAAAATAAATAAACAACATTCCTACTTACCCCAGTGAAATGTTAATCAAGTCAAAATGCTTCTCCAGGTTTCAGTAGCAAAACACAGCACTGTATACTCAGTAAAATCTAACTATGTAATAATAAATATTGTTTAAGTTGTTGTCTGTCAAACCCAGATTTTTGCAGTTTAGAGCTAATATTTAGTAGCCCAATATCAGATTAAAGCAGAGATGGACAAACTGGCCAGCAAAAAGCCAATCTCAGATTGCTGGTGCTTTAATTTTCACCTGACCTGCGCTAGCAGCTTCTCAATTGTAACTAGCCTGTCATACCTACTAGGTCCCAAACCAATCTAATTCCCTCTATGACCCCCTCTTTTACAAGTAATTACTCTATCTTTCTGCCTTGAGAGAATGACCCCTCTTGGAGCAGACCTTCCTTTTGTTCATTTTATTGAGTGTACTCAAATTCACTAGAAACAGTGAATAAATCAGGGACTTCACATACTATGAATCCCAAATAAATAAACGCTAAAACAATGCCTACTCATCTATTTCAGGCGATCACTGAGTTTTCACATTCTGCGTCAGGAACCTCAGCCGCTTTCATCATCACTGCACACGTTTCAAACTGCAGCATAATGTTCCTTTACACCTCTTATAAGTCAATGTGTAATCAAACTCTGGAATTTGTTACCGGAGGATGTAGTAAATGCCGTTAGTGTAGCTGGGTTTAAAAAAGGTTTGGAGAAGTTCCTGGAGGAAAGGTCCATAAACCATTATTAAGAAGGGAGCAAGGATATCAATACTTGACCCACTACAAGCATTGTGGAACCTGTGTCTTTTGGGGAAACTGCTAGGTACGTATGACCTAGATTGGCCACTGTTGGAAACAGGATACTGGGCTTGATGGACCTTGGTCTGACCCAGTATGGCATTTCTTATGTTCTTATCTTATGTTCTTATGGATATCCTCTCCAATTGATCGATGACTGGTTGGCTCTATTTAAAACCCAACTATAGATAGGCAGCTACACAGCGCCATGTTTCGGGTCTTGTAGCTTCACAGCCTTCCTCAGGCTATAATCAAGGTTTGGGTTATAGTATTTATTCCCTAGGGGTTTTCTTTATAGTTTAGTAGAATGCCTATTAGGTGGACATTCAGGGCATTGAGTGATAACATTTAGCAGAATGAGCACAAGGAACACTGATGCAGTCTTGGAGTGGAGGAGTGGCCTAGTGGTTTGGGCAAGGTACTTCAGGCCAGAAGGTCAGGGGTTCAAATCCTACTAGAGGACAGCAACCTTGGGCCAGAAGGACTGGGGTTTCTAGTCCCACAGGTGCTCCTTGTGGTCTTGGGCAAGCCACTTAACCCTCCATAGCCCATGTTCCCTGTAAAATAGTTATTTCCAAGTTATAATGCCCTGTTCAATGTAATTTCAGTTTGTTCAATATAAACCACACTGATGCAGAATAGCGTGGTATATAAGAGAATGTAAATAAAAATAAATAAATACTACTCCTCACATATCAAATGGCTCTTAAAAAATGTTGTTTTGGTTAACAATTTTCAGTGTGGTTTTTTTTATTGTTGTTTGGATGATTTGGACATTTATCACTGAATCTGTTTGTGTTGTTGGGAGTATAAAATGATGCCAGGCCTAAAAGTATATGTGATGGCATTGCACATGCAGGTTTTCACTGTAGGCATTTTTGAATGCAGTCTGGGTAGGGCATGGGTTGAGTGGCAAGGTAGACACATAGCTTATAAAATAGTTTGTGTGCTTCAATAATCTATGCATGGACATTTGCACCTGCTCTCGAGTCTGGGCTAGCAGTGTAGAATTTATGCTAGCATCCTCTAAAGACAACAAAGCAATGGTTTGTCTTTATAGACACCTTCCATCCTACTTCACCTAGGCCCCCTGTTATAAAATTACCCTTGTAATATACAGTCAGTCCAAACTCTTGGTTATTTGCAGGCTCCGTGTTTCCTGCTTTCCTTCCAGGGCCCCTAGAGTAGATAAAGCAGCATGGCCTCATCAAAAGGAAATGAAACTGGCAGCTTTCCTCCTCTCTCTTAAACCCAACCTTCTGCCCCACCTGTAGCCTGCACGCACATTTTCTAGATAAAGCAGGAGGATGGGTGGCTGCAGATTATATTGGTTCACTTTGTATTTTTATCTCCTGGTCAGTCCAGGCTTTTGCAGCAATGTGTGACTGCTTGTAACCACATCACATTTAACATTTAGCCTTAGACCTTCACTAGAGTTGGAGAGGGGGAGCAACTCCTTCCTCCTCAAACCATAGATGCACTGGCTGCAGAGCCGGCACAACCCAATAGGTGAATTAGACAGTCGCCTAGAGTGCTAATTTTCCCAGGGCACCCATTACCAACCGCCGCTGCCCCTCATGCAGACAGGAAGTCGGCCTTGGAAAGGGGAGAAGCAACAGGTCACAAAGAGCAAGATGAGCAACCCTGCACTGGAGACTTCCGATAAGTGCTGCATTGCCGTTGACATGCGCTTGCTACCACTGCAGGTCCCAGGGAAGGGTGACAGCGGTGGAAATGGGAGTGAGGGTGGAAGCAGGGGGCACTGACAAGATATAGGGGTCACCTAGGGCACCTCATATCCTTGCACTGGCCCTGACCTGCTCCCTAACCCAGTTATGACTCACACAGCAGTCGCTCAGGCCTAAAATGTTTCTCAGCTCTGGATTAAAGTTCACCAAATACGTTTTCTAGTTAACTTTAACCAGATATTCAGAGACGTTATCCAAATTTACTGTCATCTACCTATGACAAAAAATATAAATACATCTCAGAAGGCATTGTTAACTTTTGAAGTGTAGTATCATATGCTAACTCTACCCTAAAATACCCCCCCCCCCAAAAAAAAATCCCCACTTCTGTTGACTTAAAGCAGGAAATCACTTGACTTTTTGTTCCTAGTCAAATTTGATATCTTCAAAGGGTTAAGTTCCATTTTTGTTATTGTTTGTCTTTCTCTACAAACATACAATTTTAAAACCAAAAGGCTTCATTAATTTAATGGGAGCTGGGGAGGGAGTTATCTTTTAAACTGTGACAAACTGTGTTCTTAATAATTAGCTACAATGATTCATAATTCAAATCACAAAGCACAGAAGGGGATTGCAATATATAAACATTATTGCAGCTCAGTAGTCAAGAAATTTACAGATCAAAGACTATAGAAATGGAATTGGATTACCTCAATTTCTACGATCAAAAGAAAGAAAACCAAAGGGATACCCTGCAAAGATCACAGTCAGAAAGAACAGCATCCTTTATTATGCCCTAGCATATTGCTGCTCCTGCTGTTTTTCTGGTAACTTCAATTTCTATACTTCATAAAATAATTTTAATTAGGAGAAATCAAATATGTTCACATTTATAGCAATATAAAGAACATTATTTTAGTGGAATCTGGCATCTAAACCCTTTGCTTAGTAAAACAATTGGGCTTTTTTACTAAAGTGTGGCAATGCACACTTACCATGTTTTATGTGCAAAAAATAACATGCGGTAAATGCAGGGGGGATGCAAAGTGTCTGTCTTGCATTTGCCATGCATAGCAGATGCTTACCACATGGGCCCCCATTACACACCTCGGCAAAAAATGAGGTATGTAGTGGAGGCTCTGGTCATGAAATTGCTGCTGTCATGGTAGCGTAATTCATTCCCACCCCATCACAAAACACCACACAATCCAATCTCCCCACCTCAAAGCATCCCCCAGCCAAATTCTCCTTCCACTGAAGCTCTCCATATCCAATCCCCCCTTAATACCCACCCCCAATCCAATCCTCCCATCTTTCAGTACCCACAGTACCGTGTGAGTAGTGCGGCCACACAGCAAACAACTCACTCCTCCATCATGTCAAACCTTCAAAGTCCCCCCCCCCCCATTCTAGGAGATATGAAAGAGATACCAAGCCAGCCCTCATTGCCAATGATTTCTCCCCAAAGAACCTCCCCCCCTCCAACAGAGGCCGGAGGCCTAGTTTATTACCACCCCTTGACCTACCTCGGAGGCTGCAGGCCATTGGAAGTGATTGGAGCAGGAGTGGCCCCCCTCTGATCCTGTCCTGGCTGGGTTAGGGGGTTCCAAAATGATACTAGGTGGCAGGACCGTACCAAGCTAGAAATGTGCCCTGTGCAACTAACAAATCTGATGCCCCTCCTCCACTCATCCACATTCAGTAGCTCATTCATTTTGAGCTTCATGGAAGTCCATTGTTGATATCAGTGCCCTCTTCTGTGTTTGCACCCTGTGCGGCCGCACTACTCACACGGCCATTGGTACAGCTCTGCTAGGTGGGGGCTATTCACTGTCCAGTGGATGGGTACTAAAGGGGGGGAGTATCAGATTGGAAGGTGGGTATGAAGGAAGGTATTGGATGGGGAGCTGCAATGGGTGGGATCAATTGGAGGGGCTTTGAGGTAGGGGGATTGGATCGGGGTGGGGTTCTTTCCAGTGTGTTTTTTCCTTGGCTATCAGGCAATGGCTGTACTACCATACTGCTGGTGGCATAACTAGACCTAACGCCTGCTGTGACAGCTAGCTCTCACTACCATCCAGCATGCTAGCTGCCAGCGATTGTCATACACATTCTCTGCCCATAACCTGCTACATACCACAATATGCAGTTAGTGGACGAATTAGCATGGACTGTCATGCCAGCATGGTAACAGTTACCATGGCTGTGTGCTAACAGTGCATGCTAATTCCTCTGCTAACTTCTTAGCATACTTTAGTAAAAGGGCCTCTTAATGCATCGATAATTTTGTTCATTTCACTTTATACAGTCTGAGGAAGATTTTCAAAGGCACTTATCTGGTTAGCTGCTTACTGGATAAGTGCTACCGAATCTAATATTCAGTAGCACTATATGGACAGTGCCGCTGACTATCTTCAGCACTATCTGGATAGTGGCAGGATGGTCTAGGGCAGAGCTAGGGAGGAACCAGCCTTTATCTGGAGGGATGTGATTTTCAGCATCTTTACTGAGAGAAGAATCCAGATAATTTAGGAGAGCAGAAAAGCTGTCCTAAGCGGTGTGCACATTGGTTATCTGGACAGCGGCTGTATATCACCACTAACTGCTGGTGTTGACCACTATATCCAGAGATTCAGCAGAAGCCACCATCTGGATATTGCTGCTAATGTAAATATAAGGATTTTTTTTTTTTTTTTTTTTTTTTCCTACAGCAGCCAGTGTTAAAGAAACCACTGACTGCTGCGGGCTGAATATTGACACCATTTTTCTTTAAATAATCTGATAGATTCATTAGTAGTCAGTATTTATTTCAATTTTTTTAAAAATTGGGGCCATATCCCATTGACAACAGCATAGAGGGGTCAAAATTATACATTTATTAATTTAGTTATTTAAAGGCATATTTTGGAAATGATGTCTAGGAACAAACTGGAACATCCAGGTCAAAGTATATGAAAAAAGGTTGGACTCATGCAAGTTTCAGCCTGATTTTAAAATCTTCACATGCACACAATGGATGGTGGTGGCTACGGTCACATAGATGACAAAGGTTTAGGTCTATCCCATGCTTCAGGCACATCCCTGTCTGCTACTCTCCAAGTGAAGATGTGCTTCGGCATCCCAATCAGAAAGCAAGTGTCCTCGCTTCCCTTTAGTTCTCCTTATGATCGTGAAAAGTATTGGGGGTATCATAGTACCACCTTCTCTCCTCCCTCCAGGAGTTCTGGTGGCAGAACAAGAACTTTTCTGATGCCTACAATATTCATGTCCTGGGGCAAGAATAGACATGGACGTTACCGCTGGTGGGAGCAACATATTCATCGCTTCTGAAATCAGGCAGGTCCATGTATCTTTACTGGAATGCCATGAGCACACTTCCACCATGCCCCCTTGTGTCATGGACATTCTGACTCTGGGGAAAAAAACAACCAAAACCGTGGATTGCAATGGAAGAACTGTTTATTTAATGAAAATCAGCCATTTAATGAAAATCAGCCATTTTCAAATGTCTAAATAATGAATATAGCATCTAAGATGACCCCCCCCCCCAGTGAATTTATTACAAAAAATGATAGAACTGTAAACCAATATAACTGGTCTAGATTCTATCTACAGAACCAAAGAGGCATGACAGATGGGACTGGCAGTTCAACTGGGCAATTCTAGAGCTGGGCAGTTCAAAGGCTTAAATTAAAAAAAAAAAAATAAGAGCATTCACTTTTTCCTAAAACTTGAATAATCTGGTCCAGGAGAACTAACAGTAGAAAAAAAATAGACTCAATGTGGGTCTCTGCCAGGAGCACCCTTTCATGAAGTGGACATAAAAGCAGGTTGTCCTCAGTAGTCTAAGTGATGAGCTTGGCTCATTCTATGCCTGTCTAGATTTTTTGTAAGTACCTTCCCACAAGTGAGCAGATGTTAAATTAAATGTATCTGGAAACTGGGAGCCAATGTTTCTGCTAAGTATCTTGAAGCTGCACAGGAGTCCTGCCGGTGGGGGATGGTGAAACGTGATCACAGTTAGGATTGTGAGGCACATGCAAGTCCTGAGGGATAGGCAAGTCTGATCAATATTATGCATATGACATAACTTTCTATAATTATAGCCCATTTGTATCTATTGGTCTTATATGTTGTAAGCATATGAACATTGTGGATGGCAGCAGATAGACATCGACATGCGCCATGTCTGCCCTGCAAGGTTGTTAGGGTTATACCTGCCACAGAGTGCAGGTTATTTTCCTCATACACTTGTTTTGGGGGTTCCACGATATCTGTCATGCAGTACAGGTTGCTCTCCCCATGATTTCTTAGAAGTGGAAAAGTCATTTCACACCTGTTTTGAGCTGAAGTACTAAAGTTTGGTTTACATCCTCTTGCCCTTTAGGTATCCACTGTGTTTATCCCACTCCTTTTTGAATTCCAGCACCACTTCTGCTTCTACCAGCTCTCTAAGAAGAGCATTCCAGATATCCATCACCCTTTCTATTAAAAAAAATGTTGCTTTTGATTCTGCTTCTTTGTAGTTGGTATCAGGTCCTCTAGCTCTACACGATCCTCTCATTTGCTAAAGGCTCATTTCTTCAATAGTACGTGTCAAGTATTTAAAGGTCTATATCAAATCCTCTCTATCTATTCTTTCCTGTAGGATATACATGTATAGGATCTCCAGTCTCTTCTCATGTGTCTTCTGATGGAGATCTCCTACCATTTTCGTCACTTTCCTCTGGACCAACTCCAGGTTCTTCATGTCCTTGGTGAAATAAGACCTCCAAAATTGAACATAGCATTCCACATGAGGCCTTGTACAGGAGCATCCAACCCTTCTCTTTCTGCTTATTATGGCCTTCTCTATGCAGCCTAACATCCTTCTGGCTTTGGTCCCTGCCTCGTTACATTGTTTTGCCATTCAGAGATCCTCAGATGCTATCATCCCAAAGTCTCTCTCCTGGTCCATGCACATCAGCCTCTCCCCGCCTCTCATATTCAGCTCCTCTGGGTTTCTATGCCCCAAATGCATGACTCTGATCGTATTTGTATTAAAGGTGAACATCCAAGCATTCAAACAGCCTCCTAATTTTTGTAGATTGTCTTTCATTTTGCCTACTTCCTCCAGAGTGTCCACCCTTTATGGCATATTCTCCCATTGCTCACAAAGACATTGAACAGAATCAACCTCAGGAACAACTCTTGAGGAACTCCACTACTCACATTGTTCTCGTCTGAATAAATGTCATTTACCACTACCCTCTGTCACCTGTCAGTTAATCAATTTTTAATCCAGTTGGCTGCCCTGGAATCCACCCCCAGGCTGTTTCAGTTTATTTATAAACCTCATATCAGGAATTACTGAAGTAGAGGAATAGCCTAGTACCAAAGAGATCAGGGTTCAATTCCCACAAGCATGCCTTGTGACCTTGGACAAATCACTTTATCCTCTATTACCTTAGAAGAAAAAGCCTGGCAATTTACTTCCAGCCACACCTTACCAAAAAAACAAAACGAAACAGGGGGCTGCTGGGTCTCCAGGACAGCACTTAAAAAAAATGAGGAATTACATGAAAGGTTTTGCTGAAATCCAAGTACACCACACTAGGGGATTCCCTTTATTCTGTTCTCTAGTCTTCCAGTCAAATAAATCAGATTTGTTTGGCATGATCAAACTATGATCAAACTATGTTGTGTTAGTTCTTGCAAGCCCCTGGGCTGTAAAAAGCTTACTGACTTTTCCTTCAGTGAAGTCTCCATTACTTTTCCACTACTGAGGTGAGGCTTTCCAGCCTGTAGTTTCCTGCCACTGTTACTCTTTTTTGTGACGAGGGACCACATCTGCCCTTCTCCAATATGGAACTTCTCCCATCTCCAGGAATCTGTTAAATCCTTCAGAGGAACTTCCAGAATCTTTCTGAGTTCCTCAGTATCCTGGGATGTATTCCGTCCGGTCCCTTGGCTTTGTCCACTTTCAGCCTTGCAAGTTCTTTGCAAACATTCTCTTTTGTGAGTGGTGCTATAACCACCTCATTGTGAGATATGATTTTTTCTAGTTATCTTTGGCCCATCTCCAAGACTTTCTTCTGTGAATACCAAACAGAAGCATCTGTTTAGCATTTCTGTTTTTCCTCAGCATTCTCCATATATTGGTATTCAGTGTTTTTCAATATTAGAATTTCACCTTCCCTTCCTCCTTTACAGACATACCCGAAGAAACCCTTGTCACCTCATTTTACATCTTTACCATCTATTCTTCTGCTCTCACTTTTGCCTTTCCTGATATCTCTCAACTGTACATGATATTCTTTTGTAAGCTCTTTGAATTCTGTTTCACTTTGTGAATGCTAGCCTTTTGGCCCTTATTTTGTCTGTCACCTCCTTGGAAAATCATAATAGTTTCTTTTCCTTTTGCTTTTATTTACTTTCTTAACAAAAAGATCCATTGCCCTTTTTATAGCTTCTTTCAGTTTGGCCCACTGTCTATTTCAAGGCTAAGCACATTTGTTTTGTTTGATATTATTTAACAAGACAGGTTATTTTTCCTTACCGATCTGAAAGAAAGTGCTGCTTTAAGGTCAATTTCTATTTTAATTGAATTTCTTTCATTTTTGTCTTCTATTTCCATTGAGACTCACACATTAAAAATATGTATGTCACCACTCTCCCGGCCGCTATGTCTCTAAATATTTTATTGTGGTAGATTCCAAATAATGTTGCAGGGGCAGATAAAGACTCAGCAGGGGATTAGTTATTTATGACTGTTGTTACAGTGTATCAGTTATACAAGGAAACTTCTTTGAAGTAAGGTGCCGTTATCTTGACAGGATATATAATGGGCAGTATCATTACAAGCTTCGGTTTTAGAAGATATGATGTTGTGTGTGTGTGTAGTGGGGTGGGGGGGGGGGGTATTTTATAAAACTTTTACTGCATGTAAAGCAAGTTTTGCAGGTAAGAAACATCTCTTCTAAAATCATGCAGGGGTATGCACATGTAAAAAATAGGTGCATAGAAAGATTGCATTTATTTTTACATGTAAAAGCCCTCAGATAAAGAAAACAATAAATACATGTGTAAAAATGAAAAAATAAAATAAAATAAAACAGTATATACTAATGCCTGTAGTATGGGAATTAAGATTCTAGATATCAAAGCTGTAAATGTAGAAGCTGACTTGGATTTAGTGTTTTGATTATTTGTTTATTCCTGAATTGGGTTATTGTTTTGCTTTTGGACTTGGATTTAGTGACTGTTTTGGAGACCTGGTTCACAGAGAACCATGACTGGAATATAATTATACCAGGCCATAATCTAATCAGAAAGGACAAGGTAGGAAGAAAGGGAGGAGGAATGGCGCCATATGTAAAAAATAATATTAAAACAAAAGAATTGCACGGTGTATGAGGCAAGAGGAGGCACTGTGAATTAATATGGAAAGAGGGAATGGAACTGCTGTGTAGATTTTCTTCACGGACAGAAATGGGTAGAGATTTAACTAGAAACATTCACAAGATTTCAAATAAAAGCAGAAGTGCTGCTAATAGATTATTTCAGTATTCTGGATGATGATTGGGGCATCCCTGCTGCATAGTAATCTAGAAGTAGAGAGATTCTGAAATCTTTACAGGGAGAACTATTCCAGCAACTTAAAGTAGGACCCAGAAGGGGGCTATACTGGTTCTGGTGCTTACAAATGGGGAGACTGTCTGTGATGTGATTGATCATCTGGACGCCAACAATCACCCGATGCTCTACTTCAGTATTAGGATATGGATGGAGAGGGTTCATTCTCAAGAAAATAACTTTGTCAAGAAGGGGAAATAAATCAAGGAGTCATTAGCTAGATGGGAACATCTAGGGGAAACAGAAAAGCTGAAAGAACATATTCTAAGGGCAGCAAACCTTTTTGTTAGAAAAGTAAATAAAAGTAAGAGGAAAAAGAGGCTGCCATCATTTTCTTAGGAAGTAGCTGAAAAGGTTAAAAAAAAAGAGGTTGCCATTCATAGTATATAAGAGATCACAGAAAGAGAAACACAAGCAATAGTATCTAGAAAGATTAAGAGAATCTGGGAAAGTAATCAAGAAAGCAAAGATGTGAATGAGGGAAAAAAGTCCAATAAGTCCACAGGCACCTTTCATACAACCCCCAGCCATCCCCATTGTGCCCTTGTATTCAGGGGCGGCCCAAGGGGGGTGCGGGGCCATGTGCGGAGACTCAGTGCGGGGCCTCATTTGCATAAGTGGCCTTATTTGCATAAATATTTGCATAATGTTACCATACACTAACTTTTAGTAAACATGTCTCTTAATGAGTGTATGGATAAAGAAAGACTAAAAGATTTCTACATTACTATAATCCAGTGCCAACCGCCAGGCACATTAGGAACCACTACAAACGCTGCCCATTTAGAACCCATAGCAAACCCACCGTATCCTGACAGCATTACCAGGACTCACAAAGCACCATACCCTACCTATCAAAAGGCAACACTGCAAATATTAAACCAATACATTTCAGAGAATACTGGGGAAAGAGAACAAGTGGCAATGTCAAATAGGAATTACATAAACAGAATACCTCAGCTCAGTTACACATGCAGAACATAGACCATCACCAAACAAGGAATCACAATTTAGAAACAGGAAGGCAATAATTAAACTGGGAACCCCAAAAGCCAAACTTGGAAGTACAACAACACTGTAGAAATAAAACTATAAATTAATTTCCTCTTGTACCAAACAAAGCACAGACGTTAATGATGCACATTTCCTAGAGGTTTCATATTCCAGTTAATAAATTCAAAATAAAGAGATATTTCTACCTTTTGTGCATTTTTTTTCAGTTGCAATTGTTCCAGCCACTTTCTTCTGGTTTCTTCATGTTTTCTGCTAACTGTCCATCGTCTGCTGTCCATTTGTTCTTTCTTCTCTCTTCTAGTTTTTTTTTCCATTCTCTCTCTCTACATCTGCTTTAACATACTAATCTTTCTCCTTTTGCTCTTTCCTCATTCCTATTTCATCCACACAAATTTTACCCCTCCATCCTCAATCCCCACTTATTCTCCCAATACCAGGCCAATTGTAGATTTTTCATCCCTCCCACACAAAATATTTGTCCCCTCTCCATTTTACTCTCCCAGCCCCATCCCATTCTAATCCTCCCCCAACATCAGCTCCCTTCTAGTTCCAGTCTCACCCAGCATCCATTCCCTTCTAGTCCCTGCATCAGCCCATTTCCAGTCCTAGCCCACCATCAACCCATTTCCAGTCCTAGCTCCCCCATCCATTTTCAGTCTGAGTCCCTTCATCAGCTCATTTCCAATCCTAGCCCCCCATCAGCCCATTTCTAGTCATTTCCTAGCCCCATCATCAGCCCATGTCAAATCATAGCTCCCCTCCACTCAGTCCAATTCCAGTCCAAGCCCCCCCCCCATGAGCCTACTTTCAGTTCTAGCCCCTCCATGAGTCCATTTCAATTCAAGCCCCCACCACAGCCCATTTCCAATCTTAGCTCCCCCCAACAGCCCATTTCCAGTCCTATCCTAGCTGCTCCATCAGCCCATTTTCAGTCCTAGCTCCCTTCCCTCACAGCCCATTTCCATTCCAAGCTCCCTCCCCATCAGCTATTTGCAGTTCAAGCCTCCCCTTCCACTCAGCCCATTTCCAGTCATAGCAACCACCCAACCCATTACCAGTCCTAGCCCCCCATCAACCCACTTCCAGTCCTAACCCCCCATCACCCCATTTTCAGTTTAAGCCCCCCCTATAACCCATTACCAGTCCTAACCCCCCCATCAGCCCACTTCCAGTCTTAACCCCATCAGCCCATTGCCAGTCCTACACCCCCCCCCATCAGCCCACAGCCCATTACCAGTCCTAACCACATCAGCCCACCTCAAGTCCTAACCCCTCCCCATCAGCCCATTAGCAGTCTTAACCCACCACCACCCCACAGCCCATTAGCAGTCCTAACACACCCCCCCCCCCCCGCCCCTTAGCAGTCCTAACCCCACCCCATCAGCCCAATAGCAGTCCTAACCCACCCCCACCCCCCCAGCCCATTAGCAGTCCTAACCCACCCCCACCCCCCCAGCCCATTAGCAGTCCTAACACCCCCCCATCCCATTAGCAGTCATAAGAACATAAGAACATAAGATATGCCATACTGGGTCAGACCAAGGTCCATCAAGCCCAGTCTTCTGTTTCCAACAGTGGCCAATCTAGGTCATACGTACCTAGCAGTTTCCCCAAGGGACACAGGTTCCACAATGCTTGTATTGGTTCAAGCATTGATATCCTGGGTCCCTTCTTAATAATGGTTTATGGACCTTTCCTCCAGGAACTTGTCCAAACCTTTTTTAAACCCAGCTACACTAACAGCCTTTACTACATCCTCCGGTAACAAATTCCAGAGTTTGATTACACGTTGAGTGAAAAAATATTTTCTTTTATTAGTCTTAAATAGTTTACCCTGTAGCTTCATTGCATGTCCCCTAGTCTTTCTATATTCTGATAAGGTAAACAATCGATCTACGTTTACCCGTTCCACTCCGTTCATTAATTTATAGACTTCTATCATATCTCCCCTCAGCCGTCTCTTTTCCAGGATAAAGAGCCCCAACCTTTTTAGCCTTTCTTCATAGGAGTAGCCTTCCATCCCTTTTACCATTTTGGTGGCTCTTCTCTGAACCTTTTCTAAAATTGCTATATCCTTTTTAAGATATGGCGACCAGAATTGCACACAATATTCAAGGTGCGGTCTCACCATGGAACGATATAGAGGCATTATAATATCTTTTGTTTTATTTTCCATTCCTTTCCTTATCATCATCAGTCCTAACAACCCACCCCCACCAGTCCTAACAACCCACCCCCCCAGCCCATTAGCAGTCCTAACAACCCCCCCCAGCCCAGCCCAGCCCATTAGCAGTCCTAACAAACCCCCCCCAGCCCAGCCCATTAGCAGTCCTAACAAACCCCCCCAGCCCAGCCCAGCCCAGCCCATTAGCAGTCCTAACAACCCCCAGCCCAGCCCATTAGCTGTCTTAAAAACCCCCCCCCCAGCCCAGCCCAGCCCATTAGCAGTCCTTACACCCCCCAGCCCAGCCCAGCCCATTAGCAGTCCTAATAAACCCCCCCCCCAGCCCAGCCCAGCCCATTAGCAGTCCTAACAACCCCCCCCAGCCCAGCCCATTAGCAGTCCTAACAAACCCCCCCCAGCCCAGCCCATTAGCAGCCCTAACAAACCCCCCCAGCCCAGCCCAGCCCAGCACATTAGCAGTCCTAACAACCCCCAGCCCAGCCCATTAGCAGTCCTAACAACCCCCCCCCAGCCAAGCCAACATTTAAAAAAAAGAAAACCTGTCTGCTGGCAGCAGACAGGTGGTTTTTTTTTTTCCAATTTTACTTTTCAAAAGAATGTTTTTTGCGCGGGGCCCCCTGAAACGCGGGGCCCTGTGCAAAAAACATTCTCGCTCAATGGACGGGACGGCCCTGCTTGTATTTGACGTGCATGCAGCAGCCCTAGGAGGGGGAAGATCAGTGGCACAGCAGCAGAGGCAGGTTTTACAAAGCTGAAAAGTCCATGGAAGCAGGTGAGTTGAACAGTCTAGGAGAGGAGGAGGGCTGTGCAGTCTATGGGAGCAATAGAAATGCATGGTCCATGGTAGCAGGAATGTTGTGCAATCTGCAAAAAGCAGGCCAGCTGTGAGGGGGAGGGGGGGGGGAGGAAGGGAATATAGAGTATCTGGGAGAGGGAGAAAGACAGAAATTACCTTAAGCAAAAACATTTGCCCACTCTTGGAGTATATGCACCCATTCACACCTTCCTCAGAACAGATATACATTTGTGAAAGGTTTTGTGCGCTACTGGAGATCATTGAAGGAGTCTAGTTTTAAAGGTATATTGGTGCCTCTATTGCCTTTAAAAAACATCAGGTACTGTAGCTGTTTTAAACAGTATGTTGCAAATTACTAGTAATAGGCTAACAATTTTATGTTCGACCTCTTTCAGAACTCCTGTCTGGAAAATCAGGGCAGAGTTCCTCCTTACTTTTGTTTAAACCCTATTTTACTTGCTTTTATTTTAGCCGTATAGCTTCTTCGACTGTGTCAGCAGGGTATGCTTAAAAGTTTTGATGATAAGGAGATTTGCTCAAGTCCATTTGTTGGTAAGAGAATATGATTTTAGAAATTTCCAGATTGCTTCATGAACATCACAGACTTCAAGAGGCTTTTTTACTAAAGCCCATACGGGTTTTGCATTTAATGGTGGTCATTCTGACCCACATTACGTGGTAATATACATCTAGGGTGGATGTATATCCCCTGCTAAGTGCCCATGTGCTATTCTGGCAAATGAGCTCCCCACACGTACAGCAGAGATGTGCAGGGAGCTCAGTACGAGGGCAGGAGGGGGCGGGCCTAGGGAGGAGTGAGGGCGGGCCAGAGGCATAACCCTGAGCCCAGATGTAGAGGGCCGATTCCAGTGTCGACTCAGTACGTCTGGGTTCGGCCATCTACATGGGGAACTTATTCCACCTCAGAGGTGAAATAAGTTACCCCGTGGTTGCTGGGACGTGCCAGAGGTCAATCCCAACCAGGTGACCCGGGCCAGGGGGTTCCCTGCAGCTTGATACCAGCCTTGGCAGAATCGACTGGGGGGTCAGGCTGCAGGGAAACAGGGGCAATGCTCACTTGAAGGCAATCGGGACTCCAGCATGGTGGCCCCTGTGGGATCAGAATTGGGTGCAAATCTGGCCCATCCAGATTTTGGACATCTGGACGGGCTGGACGGCCCACAATCAGAATTGGCCTCAATGTGTATATTTCTTTATTTCTTTGTCAGGCTTGCACCTATCTGATATGCAAAAGTGCACCCTGCCGGTGCAGACAAATACACGAACAAACCCCCTCTGCTTTCATATACAGAATAGAAGTAAAGTGAATCTCCGTGTTAACGGGATGGTCTCTGAAACAGAGAGTAATTATTTTTGACCTCTTGAAAATTGAATTCATGTTGGACTCAAGAATTTAAGCTGCTGTACAATTTCAGATAAATTTTAATCTTTAACAAATGTGGATTTTAATAGTGAAACAGGAAAACCAATGGTGATATCTATGGGAGATGAACGAATGGTCTAAAGTTATATAGACTATCTCCCTGGTTTGATGGTTTCCCTTATATATACGTGGAGCCTGATTCAGGAAGGGGCACATCCAGGCTGTCTGGACAGCACCGAGCAGGACGGGCCCATTTGGACCCGATTCTGCACCATGGGAACCAGACGTTCCTGCAGCATGCAGGATCAGGCCCAAAGATAACCCAGCGTGCCCCTTCCACTGCCACGGGGATGTCCTCTGGTCTACATGGCCAGACCCCCTGATCCCGCCTGTGTGCGGATGACCCAATGCCCCCTGTCCGGTTTCCCTACCACCCAGCCCTTGGTGGGCCCACCAGGGCCAGGATCGGGCGGCGGGGCAGTGCCTGCCATGCATTTGCTGCATTGAGGGGGAGGGCTGCTGGGCCAGGGTGCATTGGAGACCAGTGCCTATTCCACCTCCGAGGTGGAATAAGCATTGCATCCCCCTGGTGCTCCCCGGACGTACAGGGACGTGACTGGAATCGGTCCGGGAGATAGGCGCGCTCATACTCCGCTCCTGTGCAGACCCCATCTACATCTCCCCGCAAAGAGCCTCTGTGCATGCGGGAAGACTGTGATTTGGAATTCAGGCAGGATGGCTGGTGGGGCTGCATGTCCCACCGGGGTGTACATCCATGCTAGTCTCCTTCCTGAATCAGGGCCATAATGTTTTGCCGTTGCAGTGATTATAAGTATACAGAAAAGTTAAAGTGAATGGAGCCTATTACACTTTAGAGTTGTATATTTGAAGCTCAGGTGTCAGAACACTGGATGAGTAAAGTGTGCTCAGAAAATCTTCAGCATGTCCCCTTTATTATATGCCTAATTCTAGACATGCACTGCATTATGGAGGCACTTTTTCTAAAGGTGCCATTTCCATATGTGATTTATGCACATATGCGTGGAAATGGCCAGAAATGTGCTAAGCATGATGTTGTAAAGGCTGAAGTACGTCCTCTTGTGGGCAATGGTGACTAAAAGTACCTGCATGAAAATGGGCATATTTTGGGCAGAGAATGGACATGGATTGGGCATTCTGAAAGTGCCATATGCATATACATCATCAAAAGCCTGAGCCATCATTTAAACCTGCTATATACTGACCGGAATGGAAGAAGGATGTCATCTTTCACCTAGAGTATTGTTGGTGTTTGGAACTGCTGCTGTTTGGTGTATCAGTGCATGGTCAGTTTTAATTTTTTATTTTCAATTCTGTTTTCATTGACCCTCTCTGTTATCCTCTGACTCTTTCTTTCCAACACCTTCTCCTTCAGAGTACCCTCTTGCAGTGGCGTTCCAAGGGCCGTCTACACCTGGAACATGTGTCCCCCCCCCCTTGCAGCGTGCACCCCCTTATGGCCGCACCACCCCCTTGTGGCAGGCACACCATCCCTGGCTGGCCCTAAACAGTAGAGTCAGTGCTGCAAACCTACCTTAGCGTGGTGGATGGCTTGCTGCATTGCCACGGATCCAGGCATGGTGGCTGTTCCCTCCCAGGCAAACTGCAAGACTTCGGCGGAGGAGAGAACAGTTGCCGAGCCTTGAGCAGAGGCAGTTCAGAAAGCCACACATCACATTAAGGTAGGTTTTCTGCACTGGCTGTATTGTGTGGGCTGGCATTCAGCGCCCTCCTCTTAGCTGGCGCCTGGGACAGGCCACACCCACTGCCCCACCATTTGTACACCGCTGCCCTCTTGCACTATAACTCCCCTTTCTACAACTCTCTCCCCCCATCTGCAGCCTTGCCCTTCTTGTCTCTTTGCCAGGCAAGGAGCTGAAGGTACAAACCATGGTCACACTATGGTAGGATGTCAGAAAGTATTTTATTGAGGGCCCAACTTAAAAAGTTTTAGAGTTAAGCCTTCATCAGGGGTCTAAAAATGGACATACAAATACATAAAGTTAAAATATAAATAATAAAAATCACAATAAAAGTGATAATAAGAACATAAAAACTTAAAAATGTACATGAAACATAAAATACATTACCAAAGGAATGTAACAGAATTTGCATGGAGCCTGTCCCAAAAGGGCGGTGCAAAATCACTCTGCCCAATCTAAAGGGACATATAAAGCATATGGAATTACAGACACAAATGCTGATAAAAACATTTAAAATTAATGTAAGAACAAAGACTATCTGACATATATTTAGCAAACATATAGACCAATTAATTTGTAAAGATAATGGTCAGAGAGGTCAAGAAATGTGTCCAGGAACATAAAGGTTGCATCAAAAGACAAGTCCTGACATCTCCACTCGTTGAACACCGGCTTCAGTTCCATCACACCCTTAATGATGTTAAATTCTTTGTTATTAGGAAGGTTTCCTCTTCCCCTTGCGGTGGAGACATCGATCATGTTTTCATTAAGGAAGTGCAAAGGCTTATCTTTGAGTTAGACACAGTTGACCCCAATGGGTTGAATAAGGCGATAAATTACAATGTATTTTTATGATACTCCTTTGCCTTTTATATAGCTCTTGTTATTATTCCTGGTTTCTGTCTATAATTGTTTGTTTGTGCAGATGGCTATATTTTATATAAATACTCTACATGAAAAATACATAGAGTTTTTAGCCTCTTGGCTTTTCGGTACTTTGGTTCATTTTTCAGTTCTCAAAATTGTATTCTGAGCCCTGAGACTACTAATATATCTTCAATATATATTTTTTACATATTTCTTTAGCAGTCTTCTGGTGTATGGTTTGTTAATCATTTCGTCTTTGTAATAGATTTTTTCAGTTTTTCAGTTTTCATGTTTATTTGTCAATCTCTCTTCTGTTTTTTATCTCCTGTTTATTCCTTGTTTCTCTCTGTGCTTTCTGAACATGCATCAATCAGGCCTGGAAGCTTCAAGGACCACCGGGGCATAGATGTGCTGACCCTCACACCATCAAGCACATACTCACTTGTATCTCCTCTGCCTGTACTCCTGTAGATGACAGAGGCTACAGTCTGAAGACCTGGGTTATGCTGGAAGAATGGCCTAGTGGTTAGGGCAAGTTGCCTTAGGCTAGAGGATCAAGGCTTCAAATCCTGCTGGAGGACAGGAACCTTTGGCTAGAAGGGCTGGGATTTCTACTCCCACAAGTGCTCCTTGGGCAATCCTCTTTTGCCTCAGGTAGCACAAAGAAAAAGCATAGATTGGGAGGTCTTTGGGGACAAAGGAAAAATATATATACAGTACACTGCTTTGACTGGTAAAAAAGTGGTATATAAGCCTAGTTAAATAAATGACCCTATAGTCCATCCCAAAGGGGCAGCAGAAGAGAATTATACCCATGCCCCCAGGCAAACTAGATCTGTGATAGAGAACATTTGGCATTCTCAATTTTGATTCAGGTGCCTGGACACGTCACAGGTGAATTGTTCTACACCTCAGCCAGACATTTGATATTTTTCTGGCCTGTTGCATGCTTCAAACCTTGCCATCAATTGCAGGATACCCATCCAGAGGGCCTTCTGCTACAAAGCACAGGCATTGATGATGAGGGGGAAGCAGTGCAACAGATGGAATCAACTCCCCCAACAAACCCACCATTGTGCTGTGGTTGCAAGGAATGTACTTGTGCAAACATATTTTTTGTGTGTAAGTGTGGTTATTTAATATACAGTAAATACTTCTATTTACAATTTCTTCCCCCATTTTGGGGAAGGTACTTATAGTTGACTGTTGTGGCACAGTCGCCAGAAAGGCAGAAGGTATCATAAGAACATAAGATATGCCATACTGGGTCAAATCAAGGTCCATCAAGTCCAGTATCCTGTTTCCAACAGTGGCCAATCTAGGTCATAAGTACCTAGTAGTCTCCCCAAAAGACAGTCTCCCACCCTTGAGGTCTTCTGGTCTCCCCAAGAAATTTGGAGAAGACCAGGGGTTGGTGGCTGGCACCAAGGGGTCCATACCCTAGATGGAGAGAAAATGAACTATGAACAGTGATGGTTTGAACTTCTGGTAGATGTGATGGCTGGGGGCAACAATCTTTCACAAGGGTGGTATTGTGGTATTGAGAATCTAGAGCTCTGATGTTACTCCAACAAAGCCCCATGTGATGCAAGCATGTAGAACTTGCATGTTTCTGCACAGACTACAGATCTCCTCCCTCAGCTGCATATATTCTTGGTGCATGTCCACTGTATCCTCCAATAACATATCTTCTCTTTCTGTAGGACCTCTGATATCCTGTTGCATGGGGTGCACCATCCTCCTCATGGGCAAGAGTGTTCCTTTCTTCTGCCTCATCTTCCAGATCTCCTCTTCCATCACTGCCTCATCATCGGCTTCTTCCTTACTAAACATCTCATTGTCAGTCTCCTCCTCAGGCTCATCATGGACATCTTCCTCTACAACTTCCTCAGACACACACTCCTGGAATTATCCCAGCTGGCTGCTGCATCTTAGTGATGCATGCCTTGGCCTTTCACACACCTAGGAGGGCCCTGCCACCCCTCACCACTAGTCTTCACCTCTACTTTGGCAGCAGGTGCAGAATGGATGGATGGAAAGCATAAAGGATATGTAATGAAGAAACTTAGACATTGTACAGCTCTGGTGACTGATCACAGGAGAAGCAAAAGTTGGATCTGGGCCTCTTACCTGCAGGTAACATTGTGTTAATGCTGCTACTGTAGGTGACCAGAGCTCCAAACTCCTGGAATGTGACTTCATTATGAAACTCTGCTCTCAGTGTCAATCATACTGTGGAAATTACGTTTAAGTCTCAAGCCCTCAACATAGGGGCCACCTTTATCTTATGGTTCCCCTACTGATGCATGGTGCATTTGCAGAAAGCTCACTATGTTTTTTCTGACCCTCTTCAATTAGAAGACTTTATTAGGAGTAAAAAAGGGTAATGATCCTTCTGATCAGTGGGAGTTGTTTTCCTTTTTCATTTGGTTTTGATCTGCTTAGTGTAGGAGATTATCTTGTATTTGTATGAAATGTTCTTTTTCCCTGAACAGGCATGGCTCCTTCTTTCCCATGATATTATTGTGGAAAGGCTTATGTTTCTTGTATTGTTCTGAATGTACCTGATGTTTAGTGCCAATTTCTTTTCTTTTTACATTGTAAAAAGCTGATAAATTTCAATTTAAAAAATGAAACTGGATGCGAGGAAACCCGACATAGTGGTAAAGGAGAAAAACACCAGAATGATAATAGAGATGTCGGTTCTGAGTGATTATTCTGTGAATTGTGTGGAGAGGCAAAAGATCCTGAAATACCAAGAAATGCAGTCAGAGACCAAGAAAACATGGCAGAAAGATAAAGAAATAGTCCTCATTGTACTAGGAGCCGCAGGCTTAATAAAGAAGAATCTCCAAGCACATCTTGACAAACTACCCATACATGTTACATCTTACAAACTCCAGAAGGAAGTTCTCTTTGGCATGATGCAAGTACTACGCCGAGCATTAGCAGTAAATTTGAGAGACTGAGATCATACTCCACATACCCTGGCTTAGAAGTGAGGTTCATGACTGTCTTGGTATGTGCAAAACTAACCCATTTGGAGAAACTGCCCCTAGAAGCCATTGTCCACCCTCTATGCACATGGGGAGAAGCAGCACCGACTAACAGGGAGGATTGTGTTACTAGGGTAAGAGCATAAGGGGGCTTGGCCATGCAGCAGAGAGTCACTAGAGTGGTGCACTCATGTCATGATTACCTCTATTTTTGTGTAAGACGGACCTCAGAGGTGAGCCTGTGTTTAAGGCTATCCAGTATGGGCAGAGGGCCCTTATCTGAGGGACTTTATACAAAGGCCTCTAAGGTAGCATCATGCCCTATTGGGTGACTTTCTTCTTCAGTGCAGTTTGTGTAGCCTCTATCCTAGGTGAGAGAATAGGGACAAAGTAGAAGAAGCTGTAGATGAACAAAATGACATATGACAGCAGAAAATGGTGAACCAGCCAAACCTGTTTATTGAAATCGAACATATGCAAATATAGAACATATAGGTAAAGGATGACCATCCAGTCTGCACATTCAGTTTTTCTCAACTTTGGTTTGGAGAGGGTGGGTTAATTAAGGAGCCAGGTCACCCTAAGAAGAGAAGGAGGACACTTGTCAAGAGGTGGCACAGCTGTAAGTCTGGATCAGTGGGCATATTGATGATGCCAGCATGTTCAAGGGTGAATGTCAGCAAGAAAAGTTTCTCTAGCATTTCCCTTGAACTAGTGACATCCTCTCTGTTGTTTTGTAATGTACCGTAGGTGCTCCTCCATGGCAGTCAGGTGCCGCCAAAGCTTTTGCATCTATGCAATTACTACCGCATCTCCACTGGGATATGAGGGTAGGGCTAGACTTTCATCCCTATCTGCTAGAGGAGAAGTAGCTGTAGCTGCAGGAGGGGTGGCAAATGGAAGCATCTGGAGGTCAATAACCTCCACCAGCTCCAAAACTATCACTACCTCTTGGGATTATATGGAGGGAGGGGAACTGTGGAGATGTTCAGAGGAATGGTTAGAGGGAGAAATCTGGGTGTTCCCAGAGGCCTCTTGTCTAGGTTTCAGCTTATGCAACATCTCTTCCCTACTCTATTTGGTTGGGCAGCAGAGCCAAGCCTGCACCTGCATCATGCAGAGATCCTGGAGGAGGTCTGGCAGCATGTTCAAACTAGGCTGTTTGGAAAAGAGAACACAATGTTTGCATAATAATGATGTACATAGAGCTATAATTGCATAACTATTATTTGGGTCATGTAAGAGTCAAGTTAGCACTGTGTGTTTAACCAACTTTATTTTGCAGCACACAATTTTAGTTAGTCCAACCCTTGCAGTACCTCAAACTCATATTTGATGGATCCTCACTCTTAGGCCCTCCCATTAGCAGAGGGAGATAAGTATTTTTCACTGGCACATGCTTCCACTGCCTTCAATCTGATGTGAAAATATGTGAAGACATTTCTGAAAAGACAGAGTGTGCTCATAGGAAAGAAGTGCTACCTTTCTCCATCCAAGGAAGAGATGGAGAGGGATTAGGGTTTCCTGTTCTCTAGTGGCCAAATCGGAAACACTCAGAACATAAGATATGTCACACTGGGTCAGACCAAGGGTCCTTCAAGCCCAGCATCCTGTTTCCAACAGTGGCCAATCCAGGTAACATAGTAACATAGTATATGACGCCAGATAAAGAGCAGTATGGTCCATCTAGTCTGCCCAGCAAGGCAGCAAGAGTAGATGCACCTGCTGCTCTGTGCAGGTCACCCCTCCCGATGCCTTTGTTTAGGGGTGTACCCACTGCTCTGTGTAGATCATCGTATTTGTTCATATATAAGAGATAGTTATGCTTATTTCGATTTTATCCTGTTGCTATAAAGGGATCCACGGTGTCTGTCCTACGCCATTTTGAGCTCTGTCACTGTCTTTGTCCCCACCACTTCCATCGGGAGGGCATTCCAAGCATCCACCACAATTTCAGTGAAAAAGTATTTCCTGACATTGCCTTTCAGTTTACCGCCTTGCAGCTTCATGTTATGCCCTCTGGTAATACAGCCTCCCTGTCTTTGGAAGAGGTTTGTTTGTCCATTAATACTCTTAAGCATTTAAAGATCTGAATCATATCTCCCCTGTCCCTCCTCTCCTCCAGAGTGTACATATTTAGGTCTTCAAGTCTCTTCTCATAAGACTTCTGATGCAGGCTCCAAATCATTTTGGTTGCCTTCCTCTGAACCGTTTCCAGTCTTTTAATATCATTTGCAAGATACGGTCTCCAAAACTGAACACAATATTCCAAGTGAGGACTCACCAGTGACTTGTACAGTGGTATTAGTACTTCTTCCTTTCTGCTAGTAAGTATTAGTACTTCTTCTTCTCTGTATGCAACCCAGCATCCTTCTGGCTTTTGCCACCGCCGTGTCACACTGTTTCGACACCTTGAGATCCTCAGAAACAATCACTCCGAGGTCCTTCTCCTGGTTCGTGCATACCAACCTCTCACCCCCTATCGCATACAATTCCCTTGGATTTCTGCTTCCCAAGTGCATGACACTGAACGTCTTCACATTATGTCTTAACTGCCAAGCATTAGACCATTCTTCCTGCTTCAAAGATCTTTCCTCATGTTATCCACTCCCTCAGGGGAGTCCACTCTGTTGCAAATTTTCATGTCATCTGCAAAAAGACAGATGTTTCCATTCAGTCCTTCAGCAATATCACTCACAAATACATTGAACAGTACCGGTCCCAAGACCGAACCCTGGGGCACACTACTAATCACTGTCCTTTCATCTGAATGAGTTCTGTTTACCGTCACCTTCTGTCTCTGTCAGTCAATCAATTTCTGATCCAGTTCACCACCTTGGGACCCATCTCCAAGCCATTGAGTTTATTGATAAGCCTCCGATGAGGAACAGTGTCAAAGTCTTTGCTGAAATCTAGGTAGATTACATCCATCACATGCCCTTGATCTAGTTCTCAGGTCACCCATTCAAAGAACTAATCAGATTTGTTTGGCAATATTGTTTTTTGGTGACAAGTAGCTGTCAGGTTCCCAAAAAGTATACAGATTCTATGCTGCTTGCCCCATGGGTAAGCAATGGATTTCCTCGGTTCTCTTTATTTTATGGACTTTGCTCCAGAAACTTGTCTACACCTCTTTTAAATCCAGCTAAACTAACAGTTTTTACTACATCATCTGGTAATGAATTTCAGAGTCTTATTATGTGTTGAGTGAAGAAATATTTTCTCCAATTAGTCCTAAATGTGCTACACTGTAACTTCATTGCATGCCTCCTAGTCTTTTTACTTTCTGATGGGGTAAATAAGTCCGGGCTGTGCCGCCGGGCCCCGGTCCCGCGGCCGGCCCAGTAACCGGGTTCCCGGGGCCCGACCGCGTGTAGGCCTGTGGCTTGGGGGGGGGGGGGGGCTTCAGCCCCGGATTGCGGTGGGCGGGGGCTTCCGCACTCGGGCTCCACGCTTGGAGGTGGAGCCCGGTGATTGGACAGCGCGGGCGGTCGGGGGGGCGGAGCCAGCGCGAGCAACGAGGGAGCGCCGGCTGGCGTTCCCCCTCTTCCCCGTTGCTCGCGCTTCTGCCAGGTTTCCCTCCCTCCCTCCCCTTATTTCGGTTGGGAGGTGGGGGGGGGGACAATAAATATAAAAAAACCCCAAAAAAAAACGAACGGGACGTTGCAGCTGGTGGGGGGACTCATTGCTTACGGCTGTGGCGGGGTGGCGAGCAGGTGCTCGCTGACCCGGGGGGCATTTCAGCTTTATGCCGCTGTCCACAGGAGCGGCACTATTCTTTTGTTGGGGGAGACGCCCCGGCTGGGGGTCTCTGCCCGGAAATTGGCAACCCTGGAGTCGGCCTTTGCTTATAACATGGCGAGGCGGGCGGTAGGGGGAAACAGGGGGGGGGGGGGTGTGGATGATGCACCACTTTGCTAGAAATGGCTGGTGGGAGCGTCATCCGGAGGCCGGGTGGGGGGGGGTTTGGTTACTGTTATGAAGGTTGATTTGGGCCCATGTTGGGCCGGTGTTTAATACCTTTAAATAAAAGCTGCGACCAAGCAATTGCACCATTCTCTGATGTCTGCCTGTATTTGTCAAGGGTTAAGGGGAGTTGGGAGGTGTGAGGGGTAAAGGGGGGGGGTAGGGGGGGGGGTGAATGACGGGTTGGGGCATCCGGATACCTCGGTTACTGATCTATTTTACCCATTCTACTCAATTCATTATTTTATAGATCTCTATCATATCTCCCTTCAGTTTTCTCTTTCCAAGTTGAAGAAACCTAACCTTTTAAGCCTATCCCCGTAGGGATATCCTTCCATCCCCTTTACCATTTGTATCACTCTTCTCCGTACCTTTTCTAATTCTGCTATATACTTTTTAAGTTCTGGTTACCAAAATTGCCACAATATTCTTGGTGTGGTTGTACCATGGAGCGATACAGAGGCCTTATAATATCCTTTGTTTTATTCCTCATTCCTTTCTTTATGATTCCTAGTATTCTATTTGATTTGTTGGCTGCCGCTGCACACTGAGCAGAGGGTTTCAATGTATTATCCTCAATGACTCCTAAATACTTTTCCTGTGTGGTGGTTTCTAGTGTGGAACCTTGCATCATGTAGATATAGTTTGTGTTGTTCTTCCCTAAATGCATAAGTTTGTATTTTTCCACATTGAATTTAATCTGCCACTTGGATGCTCATTATCCCAATTTATCAAGGTCCTCTTGCAATTTTTCACAGTCCTTTTGTGTTTTAACAAAATAATTTGGTGTCATCTGAAAATTTGATCACCTCACTTATTATTTCCATTTCCAGTTCATTTATAAATATGTTAAAAAGCAGCAAGCCTAGTACAGATCTCTGGGGTGCTCCACTATTGACCTTTCTCCATTGAGAAAATCAGCCATTAGCCCTATTCTCTATTTTCTATCTTTCAACCAGTTCCTAATCTAGAATATACATTGCCTCCTATACCATGACTTTTTAATTTACCCAAGAGTCTCTCATAAAGGACTTTGTCAAAGACTTTCTGAAAATTGAGATATACTATATCAACCGGTTCACCTTTATTTACCTGTTTCTTCCTACCTTCAAAAAACGATATGAGACAAGACTTTCATTTGCTAAATCCTTTGTTTTCTGCCATTAAACTATTAAATCATAACTATCTACATATTTTGTGGCAATGGCTTGGCCTTGGTCAAGCCTCTTAACCCTCCATTGCCCCAGGTACAAAAAAGCATAGATTGTAAGCCATTCGGGGACAAGGGAAATATATGTACAGTACCTGAATGTACACTGCTTTCACTTGTAGAAAACCAACACAATGCAACTGTTCCCAAAATGCATTATCTATGTAGGTAATATGTTATAAACATAAACACAAACTTAAAACTAAGATGCAGACAGCAGTCCAGCAGCGGGATGGGGGCTTTCCAGTCTTTTGCATTGAGTGTCACATGTATGATTTTCTCCCAGTTGGTGAGAGGTCTTACATGTGCACTAGGTGCAAGGAGCTCTTTGCTCTCAGGGAACAAGTCCGTTCTCTAGAGGCTAAAGTAGCAGACTTGGAAAGCATAGGTCAGACAGAGAGGTACATAGACAAGACCTACAGGGATATAGTCCTGAAGTCCCACCTCCAGTCTGGCAGCATCCCTGTTGCCATGGAGGAGAGAGGTCACGTGACAAGAGAGCATCACCCTGGTGTGGTAGGAAGTGATCCTGTAACTAGGACCTGTCCTCCAGGTGATGTAAAACCCTCTCGCACCGAGGAAGTTTCTCCAGGGCCATGTGCCCATGAGGGAAGGGTTAGGACAGCCGTTATAGTTGGTGATTCGATCATTAGGCATGTAGATAGCTGGGTGGCTGTGGACGTGAGGATCGCCTGGTAACATGCCTGCCTGGTTCAAAGGTAGCGGACCTCACACGCCACCTAGATAAGGTCTTAGATAGTGCTGGGGAGGAGTCTGCTGTCTTGGTACATGTCGGTACCAATGACATAGGAAAATGTGGTAGGGAGGTATTGGAGGCTAAATTTAGGCTTTTAGGTAGGAAGTTGAAATCCAGAACTTCCAGGGTAGCGTTCTCCGAAATGCTTCCTGTTCCAAAAGACAAGCAGAGCTCCGGAGTCTCAATGTGTGGATGAGACAATGGTGCAGAGATGAGGGTTTTGGATTTGTTAGGAACTGGGGTACATTCTGGGGAAAGGAGGGGCTCTTCTGAAGGGATGGGCTTCACCTTAACCGGGATGGAACCAGGCTGCTGGCATTAACCTTTAAAAAAGAGATAGAGCAGCTTTTAAACTAGATATTAGGGGAAAGCCGACAGTCGCCCAAGAGCGGATGGTTCGGAAGAATGTATCTTTGAAGGATACTACCAAAAGCAGAGAGGTTCCACAAAAGAGTAAAGTAGCCCAAATGCCCTCAAGTATGGAGCAGACTGAGCTTAAAGATCCCAAATTACCCATGTCTAACAATAGCCAAATTAATATGAATAAAATACATTCTCTAAAATGCTTGCATGCAAATGCTATAAGTCTAAAAAATAAGATGGTAGAGTTAGAATATATAGCACTAAATGAAAGGTTAGATATGATTGGAATATCAAAGACATGGTGGAAGGAGGACAACCAGTGGGACACTGTGATACCTGGGTACAAACTATATCGTAATGATAGAGCTGATAAAATTGGTGGAGGGGTTGCTCTCAATGTTAGAGAGGGCATTGAGTCAGAAAGGATTAAATTTTTGCAGGAAACAAAATCTGCTGTAGAATCTATATAGATTGAAATTCCATGTAAAAGGGGGAAGGCAATGGCAGTGGGGGTGTACTATCGAGCGCCTTGCCAGAATGACCAAATGGATGATGAAATGCTCAAAGAAATCAAGGAAGCTAACAAACGTTACAGTGCAGTAATAATAATGGGTGATTTCAACTACCCCGGTAACGACTGGGTCAGTGTCACGTCAGGACATGCTAGGGAGATAAAGTTCCTAGATGAAATAAATGACTGCTCCTTGGAGCAGCTGGTTCATGAGCCAACCAGAGGGGAAGCCATATTAGACCTAGTCCTTAGTGGAACACCAGATCTAGTACAAGAGATAAGGTTGTTGGGGCCACTTGGCAATAGTGATCATAGCATGATCACTTTTGATTTAATTAGTGGAGGAGGGATAGTAAGGAACTCCACAGTACTACCTTTTAACTTTCGAAAGGGAGACTATGATAAAATGAGGAAAACAGTTAAGAAAAAACTAAAAGGAGCAGTTGCAAAGGTTAAAGACGTACACCAGGCTTGGCTGTTGTTGAAAAATACTATCTTGGAAGCCCAGACCAGCTGTATTCCATGCTTTAAGAAAAGTGGAAGGAAGTCCAAAAAACTGCCAGCATGGTTTAAAGGTGAGGTCAGAGAGGCTGTTGTTGCCAAAAAAGCATCTTTCAGGAAATGGAAAAAAGAGCCAAACGATGAAACCTGGAAACAGCACAAGCACTGGCAAGTCAAATGCAAAGCATTGATACGGCAGGCAAAGGGAGAATTTGAGAAGAAGCTTGCTGCGGAAGCAAAAACGCGAAGTAAAGACCCTTTCAAGTACATTCGCAGCAAAAAACCTGTGAGATAGTCAGTTGGTCCATTAGATGATAAAGGGGTTGAAGGAGCACTAAGAGGCGACAAGGCAATAGCAGAGAGATTGAATGAATTCTTTGCTTCAGTCTTTACTGAGGAAGATGTAAGGATGAAGTGGTATTTAAAGGAGCGGAAGAATTGAAGGAAATATCAATACATCGGGAAGATGTATTACAACTATTAGATAAACTGAAGAGTAGCAAATCACCTGGGCCAGATGGTATACATCCAAGGGTGTTGAAAGAACTGAAATATGAGATTGCAGACTTGCTATTAGTAATCTGTGAACTATCATTAAAATCATCTCTAATACCTGAAGATTGGAGGATCGCCAATGTAACACCAATTTTTAAAAAGGGTTCCAGGGGTGATCCGGGAAACTACAGACCGGTGAGCCTGACAACAGTACCGGAAAAAATGGTAGAAACCATCATAAAGAATAAAATTACTCAGCATGTAGATAGTCATGACCTAATGGGAGAAAGCCAACATGGCTTTAGACAAGGAAGATCTTGTCTTACTAATCTGTTATGTTTTTTTGAAGGACTGAATAATCAGGTGGACAAAGGTGAGTCGGTTGATATTGTGTATCTGGACTTTCAGAAAGCCTTTGACAAGGTCCCTCATCAGAGACTTTTGGCAAAACTAAAGAGTCATGGGATACGAGGCAGTGTACTATAGTGGATCAGGAACTGGTTAAAAGATAGAAAGCAGAGGGTAGGGCTAAATGGCCAATTTTCCCAATGGAGAAAGGTGAATAGTGGTGTACCCCAGGGATCTGTGCTGGGTCCGCTGCTTTTTGACATATTCAAAAATGACCTGGAAAGTGGAATAACGAGTGAGGTTATCAAATTTGCAGATGACACAAAACTATTTAAAGTTGTTAAAACCTAAGAGGATTGTAGAAAATTGCAAGAGGATCTTGATAAATTGGAAGACTGGGCATCAAAATGGCAGATGAAATTTAATGTGGACAAGTGCAAGGTTATGCACCTAGGGAAGAACAACCCAAACTATGGTTACACGATGCAAGGTTCCACATTAGGAACCACCACCCAGGAAAAAGATTTAGGCGTCATTGTGGATAACATGTTAAAACCCTCGGCCCAGTGTGCAGCGGCGGCCATGAGAGCAAATAGAATGCTAGGTATGATAAGGAAAGGAATGGAAAATAAAACAAAAGATATTATAATGCCTCTATATCGTTCCATGGTGAGACTGCACCTTAAATATTGTGTGCAATTCTGGCCGCTGTATCTTAAAAAGGATATAGCGATTTTAGAAAAGGTTCAGAGAAGAGCCACCAAAATGGTAAAGGGGATGGAAGGATACTCCTATGAAGAAAGGCTAAAAAGGTTAGGGCTCTTTAACCTGGAAAAGAGACGGCTGAGGGGTGATATGATAGAAGTCTATAAATTAATGAACGGAGTGGAACGGGTAAACGTAGATCGATTATTTTCCTTATCAGAATATAGAAAGACTAGGGGACATGCAGTGAAGCTACAGGGTAAACTATTTAAGACTAATAAAAGAAAATATTTTTTCACTCAACGTGTAATCAAACTCTGGAATTTGTTACCGGAGGATGTAGTAAAGGCTGTTAGTGTAGCTGGGTTTAAAAAAGGTTTGGACAAGTTCCTGGAGGAAAGTCCATAAACCATTATTAAGAAGGGACCCAGGATATCAGTACTTGAAGCAATACAAGCATTGTGGCACCTGTGTCTCTTGGGGAAACTGCTAGGTACGTATGACCTAGATTGGCCACTGTTGGAAACAGAATACTGGGCTTGATGGACCTTGGTCTGACCCAGTATGGCATATCTTATGTTCTTATATTCCATATTTTACCTGTGAAGCAGTACACACAATTACATCATCTAAACATGACATAATTTACTTTTTCTACATCTTTAAGAGATAAAAAAAGGGCTTGAACAGACAGCATAGTTCTCTTTTGATATGCTCAGTCTGCTCCAATTTATACCCCTACACTCAATATTTGCACAGAAGGAAAGGGCCATAAGAGTGAACAAAATATCTCCTGCTCTTGCCTAAACACCTTCCCTCCTTTTTCTACATTCTGCCTTGGAGCGAGATGCCAGAATTAGAGGCAGAGCTGCTTTCTGGAATGTCGTCCAATAGAAAGGGGGCTATGCCCGCCTGATCACAGGCCTAAGCATGGCCGTGTTTGTCGCCACCAGGCCATACCAAGAACATTCCCAAGGCCACCAGTGTAACCACTGCATGAGGGATATGTGTAAGAAAGGGGAAGAGGTGTAAAAGTTTTCTGTTTAGTCAGCACTATGCAGACTTATTTCACACGGTTCAGAGGGTGCATGGACAGAATGGAGATTGCATAGTGTGTGTGGTAGGCACAAGGCCATGAATTTATTTTGCATGCTTTGTGACTGGTCTTAAAGACAAGGTGTGCCATCATATTGAGTGGGTTCATTAGGTCTCCTGAAAAGTAAATATGGCAGAAGCTGTGGTGCATGGAAAGAGAGGGATGATAAGAAGTGTTGTGCATACCAATGAGTGCACAGAGGTTTTGTTAGATGCGGCTGTTACCTGTCACTTGTTGAGGCTTGTATGAGCAGCATTTCTTAGGCTGGACCATGAAGGGTGTGTGCTTTCGCTGACTGACAGGTGACATATGTGGTTCTATATGCAGAGGCTTGGGCAAAGAATGCAGAGTTTATAAGCATACATACGGGAATGACAAAATGGAGAAGTATTTTGTGAGGGCTCCATACTGACCTACTTCCTGCTCCATGTCAGAGCCTGGCCCTCCTCCAGCTGCTCTGCTATATGGAAGTGCAGGCTTTTGACCCATTTCTTCAGATCCTGAACCTGGAGAAAGAGAGAGACTGTCAGACACACACACACATGTGCACGCGTACACGTACACACACACACACACACACACACACAAATAGGTTAACTTACATGGTTCCTTCTGCCATCTTGTAAGGTCTGGAGTCTTGTAAATGATTTTCAAGGCTTCCATCAAGTGCATGTACAGTATGAGTGCTGGTTACCTTAGTGATGCCTTTGTGGAAAAGGTGCTCATCTTGCAGCAAGATAGCTCAGATCCTATGAATTGGTCCATTCTGCCCCTTTTCCTCTATAGTATCATGCTATGCTAATGCCAATCAGTGGTACTTCCTTGTCTATCTCCTCCAATGTGATGTTATCTTTCTGTCATGGACCCTCCCTAAGGCTCCCACAAGACGTCTGGTTCAGATTATATAGCAAAGCAAGATATGGGTTGGTTGGTGGACCTTTTTTGTGGCATATGTGGGCCCTTTCACATGTGTCCTTTTCAGGAGCTTAGGTGCTCCTCCTTCCATATAATCTGCTCTACGGTTCCACATTGCAACCCTCTATGAGAAGCAAAGTCTCATTCATTAGTAATGTGCCCCTCTCACTCCTCAGAATCTCAGAGCAGTGAACTGCTCCTGATCATTGTTTTGAGACGTAGACCTCAGAGAAGGAAGGGCTGGTGTGCCAAGCAGATGGAAGACATCAGATCACCCTTTCCTGTGTACTTTTCTGTCCTCTTCCCTAGCACATACATGAAGTCAGGCCCATGCACATGTTTGTGGCTATTGTGGGGAAGGCATTTTGCAGGTAGCCGATCAGAGGTGGTGAACTTTTGTTAGTGCAATAAAATACATAGTAAAGTGTCCTGAGCTTTTCTCTACTGTACTTCCTTTCACCAGCCCCATAGAGATCCAATTCTCTGTTAATGGTGTTTATTTTTCTATGGGACAACCAGGGACAGAGCTACCACTGGGAGAACTAGGCAGTTGCCTAAAACGCAGGTCCTCTGAGTTGCCTATTGATGCCAATTCCTCCCCAATTCGGGGCCTGAAGTGGAGGCAATGGCCCCCAAACCATGATGTAGTGTTTACTTGTACAATCTGGTGCTGCATTGTGATTTCTTTTGCCTTCTATCTCCAGCTTCCACCCGTCTCCAGTGCAGACTTCCAGTTTATGCAAAGTGGAAATCTGTGCTGGAAGGGGGCATAAGTGGGAGATAGAAAGTGAAAAAAACTCATGAAGCAGCACCGGTGTGTACAGGTAAGCCCTGCATCGCTGTTTGGGGGCCACTGCAGGCCTCAGAGAGGAGTGGCAACAGAAGCAAAGGGGGCAGGAGAGCTACGAGAGGCAGCGGGATGGAAGGCCCACTAGGGCTCCTCCAGTTCTTGCCCTGGCCCCAGGGACAGCTATGTATCACTTTCATGTTGTACCTGCTATACCAAGGAGACATTAGCTGAAAAATCTCACTGATTGTTGTGTCAACCCTCTCTTGATACCTACCTCTGTGGGGTAGGATGCTTGTTTGTTAAAATGCCTGACCAGTCTTTCCCAGTACCGAAACATTCTTGCATTGTGCCTCCTCTGGTTGAGTACTGGGAAGACTCAGTTTTCCCACCCCAACATAAACCTGAGCAGGTCACCATTTTGCCAATGTCCCTGTGCCTGTCTAGTCAGCATGCACATCATTTAAAAGTCCATGCAGATGTAGAGGTATATGCCCTGATGGCTAGGCACCCTTCTTTCACATTGGTGCATGCTTCACCCTGTGCATACACAACCATTTTATAAGGTACATGGACAGCTATGCACACTTTATAAGATGGATGCAAAACCAATACTAATAAACACAAAACGTATTAGGGGATTACAACTGCATGTGCATCTTTATGGATTACATGGAATGAAAAAGATTAGCTATCAGAACCCTCATATCCCCTCTTACATGTTCTGAAAATTTGGTGTAGATAGGATACCGAACGGGAAATCTATTAATGAGGAGAAGACACACAAAAAGGCAGATAGACAAGGCAGTTTCATAAGACTCCTTTGCTACAGAATGTAAGGGAAAAAATGAAATAGTTGGATATGGGATGTGGTGATCTTACCTAATGCTGAGATCCAGTATGGATAAAGTTCTTTTGTGATTAGTGCGTCGTCCATCTTGGATAGATAACATTTCAAAGCATCAGTTACATCTTCCAGCTGATGCTTCCCAGCCCTTAGTTTAACACTTCTTGCATCTTTTTTGAAGTTTTCTAGAAGCTCATTTACACTGGAAGGGCTACCATTCTTTTCGTAGATGAACTTGCATCCTAAACCTTAGAATTAAAACAATTTTGCCTGGTCATTCAATCTGACAATCATATCAAAAATGCATTTTATAATATTTGTAAGAAGCTTACAGTCAAATAAGATATCCTTCCTGGTAGCTACAACTGGCTTCATGATACAAAAAAAAAAAGATAAATGATAGATCATATGAACTTCCATATCAGCCTGGGAGAGATACCTAATATCTCCCTTATGCTGACTGCTGTTATGATCACAGAGGAAGATACCTAACGGAATAAAAAAAGGAATTGCACAGAAAACTCTTGTCAATAAAATCAGCAAAAATTATTATTACCTATTCTGATATCTAGTTATTTTCAGCAGAGTCATTTGCTTTAAGTAGCAGTTAAATGGTCACAAAAAGTAGAACTGTTCAGACCTTATTAATGATCATTGTAAATTTATCGGTCAATATTTGGACTTGTGGTAAGCATTTTTTTAACACTAATTGCAGCATTTTAAAAAAATATGTATGTACGAGTACTGTCATGACCCCAGCCTCGGCCAAGGGCCTAGAGGCATAGGGCTGCCAATTTTAGTCCTCTAATAAAGGAATTAAACACTATTCTTGTCCACAGGGAGGCATTCTGGGACTTGTAGTTTTTCCTCATTCAAGGATAGACGTGTAAGCCAAGGGTTAAAGGCAAAGACAAAAGTTTATTTTTCCCCAAAAAGCACTAAGGTTCAAACACACAACGTCAGGATATTCTTCTCCAAGCAATACTTCAGAAATTATATATAAGCTGGAACTAAGGAAGCTTCATAAGCTTTTAAAACATGTGCAGTTGTTTTCATAAGGTAATCAGCAAAACCAAATACAGCTTCTCTGTTTAAGCAAAGTTAAATGTCCTCATTTACCTTCTGCTTCTTTAAACACCAAAATGTAGAAGCTGGCAACGTTCTCTTGAGTTAGTAGGTATTTGTTAGCAAAACAAAACTAGGTTCATTCACACTGCTTCTCAAGACCTTTCTTTATCAAGCATTTCTTAACAACAGACTTTCATAGCTTCTGTCTGGCATAATGTACAATCCGTTGGCAATTCACCTGATATGGAGTTTTGCTCCACACAGTCCACTTGCATATCCTCTTGTTCTAAAGCATATACGTCAGGTTCTGAACTTCCACAATCTTCTCCTCGGTGAATGCTCTGGGGAAATCCCTGGACCTCCCTCCAGCACTGGTTTCCCCGGTAAGGAATGTCTATACCTCTAGTATGGGATATCTCTCCCTGGTTCAGTTGCCTTGGTTCCTCTCCGCTGTTCAGCCACGGTTCCTTGCTCCAGGCTGGGTTCTGGTTACTTCTAGCTATAGCCTTGTTCACCCACCTTTGAGCAGCTTGAAATCTTCAGTCCGAGACCCGAGGTAGAAGACTTCCCTGCTTTCTTTCTCTAAGCAAAGCATACATGGTTTCTTGGCACTCAAGGTCCTTCCATGCCCTTCTCCTTCCCCTGATGTTTCCTCCTTTGAGTTCCTCTCTCTGAACTCCTGGAATAGCTGAAACATGCTGAACTCTCTGAACCTGCCCACGATTCTGGACTGGAACTGGAACACAAACAGTTTGAACCGCAACCTGATCCTGAAACCCTTTCTCCCCTTCTGAGCAGGGTTTATAAGGCTGCTTCTTAGCTAGCCTTTCTCTGTCTCTGCACAGGTGTTTGCCATTACCCCTTAAGCTTGCACTTATGTCAGCAGAGCTTGGGTGTGGCAAACTGGCTCTATCAACTCCGTGCTTTCTTTCTTTGACTGCAGTCTGGAACCTGTGAATTTCAGGAATGTCTCTTTCCTTAAAGGTATATTCACTATCTTTTCCTATTTCCATCGGTTCAGCAGGGCTCTCCTCATCACAGTACATATGGAGCCACTATCCAGACAGGCAACAGCACAGAATGCACATGGAAAGCACTCACTATTGCTAGCTATAGATATAGCGGTGATATTTAGCCATCATATCTATAGCTAAGTGGTTGAACATAAGGCTGCTTTTTCACAGGACTAAATTAAACAAAATGGCTATAAGTGCTATGGCTGAATACCATCATTATACATTTAGGAGCATGTTTACTAAATTGTCCTAATGGTTAATGAAGGGTTTATCATGCACAAAGTGTTCCCAGCTGGCTATTAGAGAGGGACAGTGTGGTAAAAGTCCCACACTAAATGCTTGGCACAGGATGTGGTAGTGACTGGGCAGGGCAGGGGAGGGGTATGAGTATTGATGGCACATCGCGGTTAGCGCAGGTGTCTTTGGTGCAGGCAACCCGTGATGCAGGTGCACTTACCGCCTCTTTAGTGGGTGGCAGTAGGAGTACCCAGATTAAATGTGCTTGCCAAGTAGTGCAGTGAAGAACCAGGCATGCCCCCAACAGTTAGAGTGAGTCTATCCCACCTCCCGTGTTATCTTTTGGGGCTTATTGTGTGGTAAACTGCCACATTTTAGTAAACATGCCCCATAGTAAGGCTGAAGAGGGGGTAACTTGCATGGACTGGCAGTTACAAGTCCAACCACTTTACTGGACAGACTAGATGGGTCATGCTGGTCTTTTCCTGCCATCATTTACTATGTTACTATGAACATCATCATTCCTCCCTGGTACTATCTGGATAGTTCTGCAACATTCAAAGGGAGTTTTGGCACCACTATTCATGTGGAGACCAATTCCGATGGGGCATCCTGCGGGAGCTAGATGGCCCCACGGGAGCAGAATCGGGGCATAAGGCCTGGACATCCCAGACGTACCTCAATTCCGTGCCTCTGGACGTCCAGGCACATCCCCAGCTAACCCAGCCAGGCTCCTGCATGGGGCTGCAGTATCATGCAGGAGCCACAATCAGCCGCAACCATCAAACTGCCTGCTTCCCCTCAGCCCTACCCCTGATTGGCCCTTCCAAGCCCAAGATCGGGCTCCGAGGAACCCCCTTCCCTGCTCACCTCAGTATGGGGTCCCTGCATAGTCATCTGCCACCATTGGGGGGGGGGGGCTTATTACTCTGAGGTGGAATAAGTCCGCTGTCTAAGGCTGCCAGCCAGACATACAGGGCCATCACCGAAATCAGCCCTCTATGTCTGGGTTGGGCGCCCTGTCTCTGGTCCATCTTTGCTCCTCCTCCTGTCTGCCCCCATACAGAACTCTCCTCACATCTCCCCTGTACATGTGGAGAGCATTGTTACTGGAATTGGCACCCAGGCATTTAGCGGGGATGGATGTCCAGACTGGACGTCCATCCCCACTAAACATGGCCTGGAATGACCCCCATAGTGCATTACAAATCAATGGATAGGGGCCTTAGATGTATAGTGGTAGCCGCTATACTTATATGTCCTTTTTAATATTGAGCTGTAGGATTATTGACTAAAACATCTAAATAGCCAAAGTATTCCATGGATAAAATTGTTAATGAGTTACTGGATATACTCTGCTACTAGCCACAAACTGAAAAGTCATACTAAGATCATGTACAGTAAATGTATTCCACTAATTCTGATGTAAAACAGAAAGGGTGTTTATCATCGTTTTGTAAAAAGTTAAAAATGTTTCTATTCACCTAGTAAAGATTGTGTATAGGGTAGTTTTTAGGATACTGTTTCATAATGAATTTCTTAGGGGTATGTTTACTAAACCGTCTTAATGTTACCGGCGTTAGCTCCAGCGATAATGTGACGAATGCCATAAAAGGAGTGGGCGTTCCGGTCTTAAGGTAGCAATTCGGGTTATCGCGTGATAAAGTCCGTTATCGCGCTATAGAGGGAGCCGTGGCACGTTAATGCACGTTAGCCTTAATATGTGCACTGACCTGCAGGAATAGCAAGAGAGGTGTAGCACCAATGGTTACTGCATTGACTGATGAAACAAGGGTCATGAGTTTGATCCCCCAGTGGGATTAATGAGTAAGGCTGTCTGAGGCACTGCCCTTTAATTTAAAACAGTGCTGTCTGAGGCATTTTCTTTTTTAACTTAAATTAATGCTGCCAGCAAACACACCCTCACAGTGCCGTAACCTAAGGTGCCGCATAAGGCGCCCTATAAGGCACTCCAGAGGGCACATTATAAAGTGCACTGTCCACCAAGGCACCTTATAATGTTCTCTATAGGGCACCTTATAAGGCGCCTTATAGGGCGCTTTATGAGGCACCATAAGGTTACAGCACTGTGAGGGTGTTTTTGCTGGCAGCACTAATTTAAATTAAAAAAGGAAATGCTTCAGACAGCTATCAAATAATACCACTGTAGGATCAAACCCATGACCTCTGCCTCCAGTCAGTGAAGTAACCAGTGGGCTACATCTTTATAGCTACTAACAAACCCCTGGCTGGCTACAGAAGGACTGCAGGTCACCACTCACTGTCTGCTGTGGTTACCAGGATAGGGTTAACCCACCCGTACCCATGATGTACAGCACATGCAGATCAGCAGTCTACAGATGATCACAAGATGGGGTATGCACCCCCACAGCACCTCGGCCTGGTAGGGGGAACTGACCGTGTGTGGTACTGGCACAGAGTAGCTACAGACCGTCACATTGTGGGGGGGTACTATGCTCACCCTGAGGGCGAGTTGGGGCGCCCAGCACCAGGTCCGCAGCAGCTGGCTTAGCTGAGATAGGCTATGCTGTAGGTCGCCATTAGTGCCAGTGTGTGATAGGTAGTCCTTGCAGACACACCTAGGATACACCTGTGTCCATCTGTATTTCCCAGTCACATCTAGTCCTTGTGGACTATGATGCACCCAGAATAGTCACATGATTTAAGTGAAGGGGGTGTTTGGACCCATGGGGCTCAGGGTGGGGGACAGGATAATCACATGATTTAAGTGAAGGGGGTGTTTGGACCCTCTGGGGCTCAGGATATCCCACCAACACATCCACATTCTACATCCCTGCAATGGTGGCAGTAGAGGGGACCATCAACCCCAGTCCTGCTGGGGAACAGACACCTTACAGGGCAATCAATGCAGATCTATACGCATCCATAAGGCAATGGCAGACAGAAGGCCTGGAAATGCTCAGCTGCCCCTCACCACTATCTGACATTCTCCTGCAGCGAGCACATTGAGTCTCCAGCCGCTGCACCCTGCAAGGTGTTCCAGCCATACACATACTAACTGCAGACAGACTGCTAGCTAGTCCATTGTGCATGTTTCTGGAGAAAATGCGTGCAACAAAAACTGGGATGTGAGCAAACACACCAAGCAGATAAGTCAGTGATTGGGACCCAGAAAAGAGAACCCATAAATATCACTTGAGAAAAATGCTATATAGACTATGGGGGAACCTTGCCATGCCGTGGTCACTGCTCAGTCAGGGTGAGAGTGACCTCCCAGCAGGACATGCTGTGGCCACCCTATCCATGCAGGTGGTGGCCGGGCACTACAATGTCCCAGCCATTGCCCTATGCCCTGTGCAGATGCATCCTGCCCAGGACACCCTGTCCGGGCCATACCCACAGTAACTTGCTCCTCATTATGCATATTGGCAGGCTAACACTGGAAACAGTGCAAGCAGTGTGGGCTGAGTAAGGTGTAGGCAGCCACAACACACTGGATCGACAGACACACACTCCCACACCTATGCCAGCATTGTGCAAATATAGAGGCTTTTGGCAGCCCTGGCCACCACACCAGTCCTGGGCACAGTGCAGGCATGGCTATGGTACGCAATACTGTTCGGGTCACTCCCCGGGGTGGTAAACACTGTCAGAAACCAAAACTGAAACACACTCGACAGATATCAGAAAGGTTGCTATGATGCAGCTCGATCAGAAAATTGTGCTTAACTTAGGAATTGATATCTGCCATTAATCATAGCAACCTTTTGATATATGTGTAACATATTCCCAAGTTTAGGGCGGCATTGCTAAGGTATGCAAGTGCTAGTATTGGGAGATGCTGCTGCGCGCAGGGCACAACAGCCTGACTCTCCATGAGGCTTTGGATAGTGGAGCCTGTGGGTGTGGGTGTTTATGCCCCTGTTGGCCGCTGCTCTAGGGCAGAGGTTCCCAACTCCGGTCCTGGTGGAGGCAAACACTGTTCAGGTTTTCATGGTGTCCCTAACCAGAACACCTGATCATTCTCTTGTGCAATCTGTACATTGATCTAGAAGCAACAGTTCGAACAGAACAAAGAAAAACATAATGGTTTAAAATAAGCAAAGGTGTAAGACAAGACTGCATACTTTCCCCCTACCTGTTTAATTTATATGCAGAACAAATCATCAAAGAAGCAGGATTGTATGAAGACAACAGAGGTGTGAAGATTGGTGGAAGACTCATCAACAACCTTCGCTATGCTGATGATACTACATTACTGGCTGAAAGTGAAGATGATTTGAAACATTTGCTTCTCACAATCAAAGAACATAGTCTCAAAATGGGCCTGCACCTTAATGTAAAGAAGACAAAGATCATGACAACTGGCATAATCAACAGGTTCATTGTTGTAGGAGAAGAAATTGAAATTGTGAACAACTTTACCCTACTTGGATCAACTATCAATAAAGAAGCAACAAGCAGTCAAGAAATCAAATGACGCATTGCTCTTGGCAGAATGGCTATGAAAGACCTAGATAAGATTCTCAAGAGCAGAGATGTATTTCTCCATGCAAAGATTTGACTTGTTCAAACCATGGTATTTTCAATAACATCATATGGATGTGAAAGCTGGACAGTGAAAAAGACAGACAGGAAGAAAATTGATGCCTTTGAATTATGGTGCTGGTGGCGAATACTGTGTATACCATGGACTGCACGAAGAACAAACCAGTCAGTACTAGAGGAGATCAAACCTAAGCTTTCTTTAGAAGCTCAGATGACAAGACTTTGACTTTCATACTTTGGACACATCATGCGAAGAGAGAGATCATTAGAGAAAGACATCATGCTTGGCAAGCTAGAAGGTCAACGCAAAAGAGGAAGGCCAGCAATGAGATGGATCAATACAATAACAGGAGCTATGGGTACCAGTCTGTCAACAATGAGCCGCCTGACTGAAGACCGAACACAATTTAGGATAGCTATCCAGAGGGTCGCCATGAGTCGACTCCGACTCGACAGCACTTAACAACAACATATTTGCATACCATGGGGGTGGCGCATAAAATGCAGCATAGGCATATGTATTAGAGAAAGCATGACACCTGAATGGCGTTTGGCCCTCCAGGACTGCAGTTGGGAAACTCTGCTCTAGGTTTTGCACATGTTTATGGTGTCTGTGCTCTGTAGGGTAAAATATAGGCGTTTCAGGCATGTTTATGTTATCTGCAATAAAGGTTCCATCTTTATTACCACGATTTAGTACTGGGTAAAATATGGGGAAAGGGTTGGCAGGAGCCACAGCTGGGACTTGAACTTGTGGTCTTCTGCTCATGAACCCACTGGCTGTGTGTACTGCACCACACTATTGCCACAGGGACAGTTTATTCCCTGGGGATACAATGACTGTTCGTCAGACAGACCCTATCTGTTGCAGTGCATGGCACCCACCTACACAGGGCTAGGTCATGGTCTGCTGTGGGCAGATGCCACTGCCCCCTCTGCCACCAGCACCCCTCCGCCAACATGCCGCCATGCCACTATGCTGGTGGTACTGGTGGTGCACAGTCCCAGGCCATCCAGTATGCCAGTAGGCAGCTGCCTATGGTGTAGGTTCTTGGGTAGGGGTGCCTATATGGACATGTGTGCTTCCCCCCCCCCACCTCCACCGCCTGCCAATGTTATGTGCCCTTGGGGGTACCTGCTGGATAATCTCCCCTGTGACACTGTGGGACACACACTTGTGCCCATGTTGGTCCCTCATCAGTTGCTGTCTTGCTGCTTTACAGTTTCGGCATTCCTATGTGCCACCTAGGCATCTGCCTAACACACACTGTACCCCAGCTGGAACACAGCATGTGCCACCTGCAGCCCTCTATATCCCATTTACAGCATCAGTACAGTTGCCCTTTCCTACGTGCCCACTCTGCTGTTACTGCACATGTGTACGCCATAACAAAACTGCCCAATATAGACGTGAATAAACCCTGATCAGCACTATTTCGATGTGGGATCATTCACTTTTTAGGGGGACAGAGAATAGACTCTTCCAAACATGATATCTTCTTTTTTGAGCTTTGTCAGTGGTGTTGCTTTATGTTTATCATTAATATCACTTTTGGCGGGGGGCGGAGCCTGATGTCCAGCGGGTTAGACGCTTTGCGCTGAAGCTCCCGAGGGGCCTACTCAGAATCCTGACTTAATACCTACATTAACTTAATATTTTGCTCCGAACTTACCGGGGTGCCTCGGGGGGGATGGCGGCCCATAAACCAGCGCGCTTAGACTTCGGATCTCCCTCTTCTTCACACGGAAAACGTTCCAAGACAGAGCTGCCTTCCCCACAAAAGATGGTGCCATTTCGGGATAACCCCGAAATGCAACAGGAGATCTTGGAGGAAATACGTGGTGTGAAGGAACTGGTGCAGTCCAACGGAGAAGCGCTCCGAGCCATGCGAGAAGATTTTGGTGTGCTTCAGGATCGACTTGAAGGTCTTTCATTACGGCAGGACAATATGGCGGGGGTCCTCGACTCGCACGTGGTGCGCTTGGTGAAACTGGATGAGGCTGAGCGTCAGATACAGAATCTACAAAAAGAGTTAGAGGATAGCAATAATCGAGCCCGTCGCAACAATGTAAGGCTCATTGGTGTACCGGAGGGCGCGGAAGCAGGAGATATGAGAGAATTCCTGGTCAAAACTCTTCCCTCCTTGCTGAAGATTACTTTTCACAGAGATCTGGAAATTGACCGAGCACATCGTGTTCCTACCAGCATGGCACTCAATCGGACGACCCCCCGGCCCATCATTTTTCGTCTACTGAGATATCAGCAAGTTGAGCAAATTCTAAATGCTGCCCGGGCGAATCGTCATTTGGAGTTTGAAAATCATAAAGTCTCCTTCTTCCCTGACTTGGCTAAGCCCACAGTTGACCGTCGGAAGAGACTCCTTGCTTTTCGACCTGGACTTCAACAGTTACAGGCTCGCTTCGGCATCTTATATCCAGCGAAGCTCAAAGTGACTCTCCATAACCAAACTCGTACCTTCGAAGATCCTGATCTGCTAGCAACATTTCTAGCTTCCAAAGAAGCAGACCAGATGCGCTAATCCAACAGCTTGGATAGAATCCGCTGGAACTGTCCGCCATTTTGAATGGCCCGATGCGGTGATCGCTGCCTGAAACGGAGACTGCCTGGACTTTTCTTTCTTTTTATATATACCTTATTGGTCTCCTTTCTTTCCACGATGAGCTCCTTGGTTAGTTTCGGAGCCCGTATAGCTCTGTAGGATTTATGTTTCAATTTAGGCCTTCTCTGGGGTTTCTCCCCGCAGACATCAGGCCGCCAGTAATTTTTGGGGTTTTGCTTCTTCTCTAAGGCACTTCGGTGCTTATTTTGTTATATGGGGCGCTTCATGGTTTTCCTTAGTTTAATTCCTATCATGTTGTTTCTGCAGTCATTTACAGGTACTATGAGCGACATTGTGTAACTCTGTGCGCTATTATGTTTCTTTCTCAGATTGTTTAACTATTTTGCATGGCTTTATGTAAGTTATCATTACTGACTGTAAAAGGCATCAATAGTCCATTCCAAAGAAGGACAATCCTTAGCTCTCTTAATCATGATTATTCTGAGTTAGTGTTTCTTCAGGAGGCCCATTTACTGGGCATAGCTATTTCCTATCTCCTTCATTACGAAATACTGGAAATTGGCTCCCATCTGAGCCTCAATGATTGGTGGAATCATGTCCATTTTTACTGTAATTCTGAGCAACTACCTTGTATGTCAATCTCTTCCACTCAAGCCCTTCACTACTTGTTTAAAAGGAAGGTGTTCCACGATTATGATCTAACTGCTAAATGCTCTCATTTGACTGTTTAATTTTGTATACATTTCTGCCACAGGATCAGCCTGTATCATCAATACCCTTCTGCTTGTTTGCTGTACTATAACTGTTGTGTGTAAGCGCTTATGTGATGACTCTTATTAGCTTAGAGAAGAAGCATAGGGGTGGGGGGTAATAGGGGTTGTTTTCCTTATTGTATGTGTGTATTTGTATCTTTTGGTGTGTTGTTACTTTTATTTGTTGTAAAATGAAAATAAACGTTTAAAAAAAAAAAATATCACTTTTGGCCAGCTTGGTTATTGGGATTTTAAATGTGGTTCAGGTCATTTTCTCTGTTTATTTGCCTTTTTGTTCCGTGCACATGTATCATTACTATCACGTTTTTGGATTTTCCTGCCTTTGCTGTACATTGCTGACTGAAATGGTTTCTCTTTCCTGCAAATGTGCCTTAATGCGAGGTGTCACTGGCGTTAGTGTTCAGACCCAGATTTCAAAGCATTAGTGTGCATGGAGCCTCTCCCCTCCCACTCTCTGTCCATTGACCCCTTCTCTCCACCCTCTGGTAAACCATACTCCACCCTTTAGAGCCAGATTTCACAGCATAAGTGTGCCTTAACGCCGCAGCCGCATTATCGCGCGCTAAGTGACGTTATCGCGCGCTAAGTGACGTTATCGCGCGCTAAGTGACGTTATCGCGTGCTAAGTGACGTTATCGCGCGCTAAGTGAAGTTATCGTGTGCTAAGTGACGTTATGTAAACATTATCCTGCGATAATGTCACTTAGCGCGAGATAATACCACCGCTGCTACGTTAAGTTTAGTAAACATACCCCTTATTGTTAGGGAGAGATTTTAAGTTTTAATACATTTTTTATTTTTCTTTACTGTATTGAATTGATGTCTGTTGTTAATCACCTTGGACATCTGTAAGGATGGTGGGATGGTCTATAAGAAATGTTAAATAAATATTTGGAAGTATTTTTGTCGGAAGATCGGCCATGAGGTTAAAAGCCTCTCGAAGCCGTTACTTCCATTTTGATCAGTTTTATTACAGTCCAATTAAATAAGCCCACAAGAGAGCCAAAAAAAGAGAAAGGTGAAAAGAACAGTACAACTTGGTGCCACCTTCAAAACATAAATGTACTTATGAGGGGGAAATATTAAAAACTTGACTTATCTGAACCGCCGTTGATCCTAAGTTGAATATCGCATGAAACGGAACACAGCAGCAGATATTCCAATGTCTTTCTCAAATTCCAGGAAGACAAAGCAAAAATGATGACTTCCAAAGAGAAACAATTTCCAAAAAACAGCAGTTATCCAAAAGTACACAGCACTGTGTTTCGGGCAAATATACGCTCCATGCCCTGCTTCAACGCTTAGTTGAACTGCCAAAAAAGAAAGCAACCAAACGGCACCTCCACCACTCCGAGACGCCGGCACATGCTCATTAAAGATCCGAGAGTTGCAGTAAGATTCAGTCATTAAATAGCAAACTTAGCCAATGATCACTAGGCTGATGTCCGCAGGTAGCATGTGTAACCAAGGCCATTGAAGCTCCTCGAAACAGGCATTTGCAACCTTTTAAAGAATGCTGATCGAATCCAGCTCTTTTTTAATATTTCCCCCTCATAAGTACATTTATGTTTTGAAGGTGGCACCAAGTTGTGGTGTCCTTTTCACCTTTCTCTTTTTTTGGCTCTGTTGTGGGCTTATTTAATTGGACTGTAATAAAACTGATTAAAATGGAAGTAACGGCTTCGAGAGGCTTTTAACCTCATGGCCGATCTTCCGACAAAAATACTTCCATTAATAATGTTTCCCTGCGCTCGCTCATCATTTTTGATGTTTTTTCACTCTTCTTTAGTTTAGGGATTTCATGTGTTGAGTGATTGTTATTTTGTGAATTAAATAAATATTTGGAACAAACTAACAACATCCCGAATTAGATAAAAAAGATGCAAAACCTTTCTCTTATGAAATCGTGTTGGTTTCAGCTACTGATCAAATTTGTCTTTATATACTGTTACCTGATTAGATCATTCTCAAATTTATTCCTTAAATAACCCAAACAAATTAGTACAGTGTGATAAATATGGGAAGTACTATACTTACCATACTGTGTAATAAATGCGATGCAGCTGTTGACTGTAATAGGAACATCATTTTTGCCAAGTTGTTGGTCTTGTAATGCATTGCCCGTTGTACCTGCTGCTTTTTCAATTGCGTTTGACCAGGCTATGAAATCCAGTTTTGAATGGCCATGAATGTAGAGTGTTCTACAAAGTTTGCAAATATTGTGAAATATTGGTATTGATTTCTCTTTATTTTTTAAACATATTTATTAACTATTTTCATAAATGAAAATCAGCTGTCTAACATGGTGTACAATATCACCCTAATAAAAGAAAAATACAGGCCCAGGTGGTAACTGAAGTCAATATTATATGTAGGCTTTTGCAGTTAAGGCCAGGTGCAAATAGCGCCATATTAGCTGCAAAAGTCACGTGTGATCTATGGAGGCATGCACAGCATTTCCCCAAGAGATTAACGCAGTGGAAATGCTGAGATCACAATGCGGTGGCATCTTGGAAGCAGCTAGCGCCAGCCATTGAGGTGATGTTAGCTGCACCCGCGATGTCTACAAAATGTGTGGTTACCGCGTGCTGCCAATGCTTGTGGTAACCACTCGAGGCAGGAACACACACACTCCACCAACACCCTGCCCACGTTTGCTGCTAATGTGCAGTATGCAGAAAGCACAGAAAATTCCCTCTGCTATCTGCATTTGGCCCATGTTAGCAGTTACAGTGGTATGCATTTACTTAAGACAATCCATGACTATATATACAGAAACACCAGTCTCTAGTACAGAAATAACAGACCTCACACAGTACCTAGATAGGACTTTAGAGAGTGATGGGAAGAAGTCTGTTGTGGTACATTTGGAAACCAAGGACATGAAGGGCAAAGAAATAAAGCTCTTTAAGGCAAATGTAGATTTCTATGTAGGAGAGTGAGTTCCGGAGCTACCCTAATAAAATTAACCAAGGAAGCAGGCTCAGTTCCAGAATCTCAATGCATAAAGAGAACTTCAAAATTATTGTAACTGGGGAATTTTTTGCACAATGATGAAAGGATGGACTCTTCCATAACCAGAATGGAACCCAGAAGCTAGCAAAGCTAACAGTCAATAACAAACAGGATATATCCAAAGGTAATCTTAAAGCAGGGACGATATGGAAGAGAAACTTAGAAGGCACCATTTACAAATGTAAAAAGCCTATTTACGCATGTAAATAATCATATATGTGCAAGTGGCTACTTTACAAAATCTGCTACTTATATATATATACTCACAGTACATGCAGATTTGAAAGGGGTATGTTCTGGGCAGTGCCAGATTTTATATTATGCACTCTAGGCACAGAGTCTAGGGACTATGACAATTTTAGGGCCCATGATGGAGGAAAAACATATAAAATGTAGACAAAAAAGGAAAATAAGGAAAAAAGATTAAGGGGCATGTTTACAATAACCATAACGATCGGAAACCGCTACCGTGGCTTTGTAAACAAGCCCCTAGAAGTCAGAAATTTAATGCAACTAAAATGTCAAAATTATATTTCAAAAACATAATTCCAGAATTTCTAGAAATTTCTAAAAGTTTATTTCTTTGGCTTCTATTTTCAGAAAAGTCTAATAATATCCTCAAAGTCCATATTTCAAAGGGAACATGCCAAAATCTGGCTTTGGTTCTGGGCATTCACTGGATGAAGTATACATGTATTCCCTGTTTTGTAAAAGAAATATGCATACAGTTCAAAAATTATTCTGTCAGCAGTTTATTTGAATCTGGGATTTGGTGCCAAAACCACCTCAAACTGTAAAAACCTTGCATTTTAAAGATCGACTTCTTAATTGGTTCTCATTGGATATGCAATTTTGCAAAATCCTGTATCTATATTTGTGTTTAATTTGTAAGAGTCAAAGCATCTTTGGGAGGAAATAAGGCATCATTGCCTGTAACAGTATTACATTAAACCTGGATGAAACTGGGTTAAAAATGCAGCACATTGGATAGCATTTGATTTCTTCTATTGATATTTTTTGTAAGATGAGAGGTTTTTGCGATATTTTGCAGAATTTGAAGGGTGGATATATATAGAGAGCCTATTGACTGAGTTTTGAGAGACCATTTTATGACATGAAAAACTAAAAATAATGTATACAGCGTTATAAAGGACTGATCACTGATGCATTGAGCAATTTTTACAGCAGTTTAAACACTGTTGTTGTTTAACTGTAATCTGATGGTCCATTTTGCAGTTTTATCTGTTATATCCATTAGTTAGTGAAGTTTGGCAATCTTCCAGTATTTAGAGGGCTTGGATATTCTTTAAGAAAATGTTCTTTATAAAAATAGGTGCAACATATGTTACTTCTTCAAATTTTAACTTTTCAAGTAGGTACCCTCTTTTCAAATTACCTCCAAAGGGAGTAACATTGTAACAGAGTGTCTATGTCAAAGTTTAAAAAAAGACCATAAATGCGCATTTATACCTATTATATAGAGGCAACAAAAGTGACTTTGTGCCTTTGTATGAAAGCAGGTAACTGGAATTATCCCCCAATCAGGGGCAGCTCAAGGCAATCTGCTGCCTGAGGCGAGGGATGAGATGGCGCCCCCACCCCCGTGTGCGCCTCCCCCCCCCCGGCACGCCCCCACGCATGTGCCCCCACCCCAGCATGCCCCCTCCCACCCTAGCATGTCCCCTCCCCCCTCGGCATACCCCCCCCCCCCCCGGGTGGGGATCTTTCTCAAAACTCCAGTCAGGGACTGAACCAAATCAAAAAGTTAATTAGATAATGTGGAGCAAATGCAAGATGTTCACACACCAAGGAACTAAAAGAAAGATAAAAGAAAGAGCGAGAACCACAGCAGTTTATAACTCCAAATTATAATTCATTTGTATTTTGTTATAAACTGCATTATGGTGCTTGCTTTTTCTTTTTGAACATACATTTTGCATTCACAGAACCCCCTCCTCAACAATGGGTGCAGAGCAGAGGTAGGACATTCACCCACAGAACTGAATATATATACATATATATATAAAAGCAGATTCTGGTCATTTCACATCAAACATTCTCCAGTACCAGGCATATTGGGAACTAATATAAAACCCTTCTAAAGTTACTAAGATCTGTAAGGCCAAATTTACCATACCATACCAGCATACACTTCCAAAACGCATACAATAAGGGGCCTAACAAGAAAAAAGCAGCACTATAAACACTGCAATGGGCCCCAAAACATCCATACACCTATTTGAAAAGCTGAACAAGTCAAATTACTACAGTACAGATCCCTACGTACAAACTCCATGTTAACCACTGGCCTTGGTTGCACACTCAGAACATAGACACTCACCAAGTACAGAATAAGTGACCACAACCTAAAGCAAAAATAAAAATATGTAGACAAAAATTCAAATGAAACCCCAAGAAGCCAGACTCTGCATGCGGTGCCACACCAAATAAGAGGTGCAGTTCCCCATACTGTGTGAAATATATATATATTTTTTTTTATTTAATATCTTTTATACATTTTACAAAGCATAAATCCTTCACATCACATCCTTTCATAACAGTTCCAAAACTTCATTAACAGGAAAGAAGAAGAGACAGAAACAGAAACATTTAATTAAACTAGCTATTGTCAATCCAATCCAATTTCCGTATCATCCTTTCATTGTAATTTATTTATTTATTTTATTTATTTATACTCTCTTATATACCGCACTATTCAGCATCAGCGCGGTTCACATAGAACAAAAATCTCAGTACATTCAACATACATGAGTTTACAGATAACAAGGGAAAGGAACTTGGATAAACAAGGGAAACTATTTACAACCTATTTACAGGGATAATTCTACTGCATATACTATTTTAATTTAACTGGTTAAGTCGCATAATCAGCGCATTCAAATTGTATAGCTGACACTTAGTTGGTGACCCATTTTTTCTTGGCTCAGGGGAAGGCAGCTAGTACGTGCTTAACTCCATATACTTGTTCATAGCCTCCCATTTGTTAAGCAGCTTGTCAGAGTTAGGAGTTTTAAGTACATACAGTTCCTCATAGATCTTGTGTTGACACACTAGATTCCACCAGTGGTCACTGTGTACCTTCTCAAAGTTCTTCCAGTGAAGTAAGATTACCTTGATGGCTATACTGAGCAGGACATCCAGTAATCGGCTCTCTTGTTTTCTTAATATGAGGCCTTCCATCGTGGACTTATAGATTATTATTTGATATGAGATGGGAAGTGTCACGCCTAGAATTCTTGATATTCGTTTTATTACACACTCCCAGTATCTCTGAAGATAGTCGCAGTAATAAAGCATATGATCCAGTGTCCCAATTTCTGTGTTACAGGACCAGCATCTATTTCCCGCAAGCGGCGCCCATTTCATTATCCTCACTGGAGTCAGATATGCTCGATGTGCGAGAAAGTACAACGACTGTGTAAGGGATGCTGCTCTAGTGATTCGTGTGAGGGACCAGAAAGCGTCCCAGTGCTCCTGCTATATGTGATCTCCAGCTTCTCTTATCCAAGCTGACTGTACTCCATCACAGAATTTGTTGGACCTTGTCCTGAGCAGATCCAGGAATTTCGACATCACTCGGGTGCCAGATTGTATTTCATGAAATTTCTGGAGTAGGGGCCACCTTGGCCGTAGAATCAATGGAGATACCCCTGCTTTGCTCAGACAGTATCGGAGCTGACACCACTGAAAATAGCAGGAACTGGGTAAACCAAATTCACTTTCCATCATTTCGAAAGTTTTGAAGTTGTTCGCATGAACTAAATGTCCTAGGACAGTGATACCACAATTCATCCATTTCTTCCACAGTATGAATTTACCACCTATTGTAAATCCTTGATTCAGCCATAACGGCATCTCCAAAGCAAAGTCATCACCCCCATCAATACACGAGGTCACTAGCTGACATGCTTGCTGAGTTGCCCGGATTACGTCGTTTTGCCGTAAATTGGAAGTTTCAAGCATCATACTCATTTCCATAAGATCATTCATAGCTTTTTCTACCAACAGCCACCTGGGAGATTCTTCACAGTCTCCTTCTACCGTCCATTGTGCTCCTTGTTTTAGCAATGAGGACATATGCAGCCATTCAACATCAGGAAAGTGTACTCCCCCTTTCCATTTAGGCAATTTAAGCTTCCACGTCGCTATCCTAGGGACTTTCTTATTCCAGAGAAATGATACAATCATACTGTTTAATTTTTTATAAAAACCTTGTGGAAAATTTACTGGAATCATACTCAGTATGTAACTAAGCCTGGGGACCAAAACCATTTTGATTGTCTCCAGTCTACCCCACCAGGTTAAATTTAGGGGGGACCATTTTGAGGCACAAGCGCTCACTAGTTCTTTGCAGATTTCCACATTCAGATTCACAGTCTCCGTCATTGTATGCCCATAAGTGACTCCCAAGTACTTAAAAGACGACTGCGCGTACTGAAATGGGTAATTTGTGAACATGTCTTCCTTCACCCAGGCGTTTAGAGGAATTATTGTTGTTTTGGCAAGATTGACTTTATAACCAGACACTGCAGAATATTTGTCAAGTATGTTCATGGCTATAGGCAAGAAGGTAGGTTGCAAGAATAATATAAGATCGTCAGCATATGCAGACAACTTGCATTGACCATCCGCAAGCGTTACTCCCCTAATCTTTTCTTGTTGTCTAATCGATATCATGAGCGGCTCCAGAGCTAAGTTGAAGAGTAGTGGGGATAGAGGGCATCCTTGTCTAGTGCCTCTTTGAAGCTTGAAGGGCCCTGACACCCCGGAGTTAGCTGCTATCCGAGCAATGGGGTTAGAATACAAGAGTGCTATCCTCTTGAGGAAGACTTCTTCAATTCCAAACCATCTAAGGGCCTGAAACAGGAAGGACCACTCCAATCTGTCAAAGGCCTTTTCGGCATCCAATGACAGCCCCATCAGTGGCTCAGGAATCCTCTGTGCTTTAAGCAGGACATGGACAAGTAGCCTTCCATTGTCCATAGTGGACCTGCCGGTCATAAAGCTGCATTGATCTGTATGTATTAAAGAACTCAGTACTTTACTGAGACGATTTGCCAACAGCTTCGCGTATATCTTGTAATCCGCATTGAGCAAAGAAATAGGCCTATAGTTTTCAACTCTCTGCGGGTCCCGTCCCGGTTTTGGGTGGATAACTATAGTTGCCTCTGCAAAGGCTCCAACTTCCGGATCCTCTGTGCATAATCCACTAAAATAGGTATGTAGCATAGGAGCCAGTTTCGCTTGACATTTATGATAAAACTCTAGCGGGATTCTATCTGGTCCTGATGCCTTCCCCTTGGCCAGCTGACCGATAGCCTTTTGTATCTCTTTTATGGTAATTTCTTGTTCCAGCATCCGTGCCTGAGTTGCCGATAATTTGGGACCCATTATATCCGATACAAATTCTCCGAAATCCGTACTACTGCAGACCACTTCAGAACAATATAGCTTCTCATAGAACTCTTTACAATGTCTCAATATTTGCTCATTTTGCATCAGAAGATCTCCTTCTTCACTGCGTAACCCTGCTATGTGAGCCATATTTCTTTTTGCCTTCAATAGTTTCGCAAGGAGCGATCCGGCCCGGTTGTTCTCATGATAGTAAGTGCTTTGCTGCATCCGAACGCAAGATTGCGCCTGTGTATGGAGGATGCTATTATATTTGCATCTCAATTTCTGAAGCCTTAACAGTATCATTGGGTCACCTCTCTTTGTCAACAGGTGCTCCCCTGCTTTTATCTGCTCCTCCAATTCTTCTTGTTCTTTCTTTTTAGCTCTGTTTTTTTGAATCGAGAAGGTTGTTATGTGCGCCCGAATCGTCGCTTTAAATCCTTCCCACCAAGCCCATGTCGACGTTTCTGATGGGTCATTTATTTGTCCATACACCTCAATCTCTTTATTCATACAGGCCACAAAGTCGGCATCAGCTATTAAGAACTTATCAAATGTCCACCGAGGTGGCGTCTGATGTTTCTTTTTTGTGTCTAAAACTAAGGAGACTGCTGAGTGATCCGAAACTGTCCCCGCATTAATTTCAGACGCAACAAGTTGTTTAATTAACCCACTCGTTACTAGAAAGTAGTCAATTCTCGTCTGAGTATCATGTGGGAGGGAGTAAAATGTGAATTTTTTGTCAGCAGGATGTAGGAGACGCCATGCATCAATTAGTTGCAGTTCATTCATCATACTCTGCATTACTGCGTACGATTTGACTTTGTGTACTGGCCGGTATGGAGTCCTGTCCAACAGAGGATCTAGAACCAGGTTGAAATCCCCTCCCAGTATTATCTCAGTATGTAGCATGTCCACTAGCTCCATAGCTATTGTCTTGTAAAAGGAAGAATCGTCTGCATTCGGGGCATATATGTTCATTAGCGTGTAAGACCTCTGTGCAATTTCCAGAGTAACTCTGGCCCACCTCCCCTCAGGATCTACTTTCGCTTACCTAACTACTGCTGCCAGGGACTTCCGCATTAATGTCAGAACTCCTCCTTTTCTGTTTACTGCAGGCGCAGCAATTATTACTTGATAGAATTTCGAGACTACCTTCTATGACTCTTTTTCAGTCAGGTGTGTCTCTTGTAAGTACACTATGTCAGCGCTCTTTTGTTGACAATATGTGAGAATTTTCTTGCGCTTAACTGGGTTTGTGATACCCTTCACATTCAGGGTAAGCAATACCAGTCTATTCACAGCATTTGTTAACTTGGATAAATCTAAGCATGATAAATCTATGATCCTTGTCCTTAGTGGATCTCTGTAACATCAGTGCATGATTGGATTGGATTGACCAGCAAGAACACTTAAACAGTACAATTAAACATCTCCTGGTGAAAACCACCCTTCCTTGGCAGAAAATCTTTTACTACCAACATCATTCGTTGCCACTATAGCCTTATGCAGTCTTATCCCAATCCCCAGTTTGAACTAAACACATCCATGCCCTACTCCAATTCTATAGTAACACTAAAATACACAAAGTTTTGTAGCATTACAGTTCTTGTATTGAGAGGGATATCGATAAAACTCTTTCCTATGCTGCTGCACTCTGATTTATATACCATGCTCACCCCACCCATACAGGATATACTTCACTCTTGCTCTGAAACTAACATTTGTATATCTTATCAATCTGACTCCTCTCAGCATTAAGCGTCCCACTTATGTTCAAGTCTCCATAGCACTGCTCTCCTGCAGAAATGCTTTCAGCGATCCAGCATCCACAAAGTTCCTTGTGACATTATTTAACGTTACCCGCATTGTACCAGGGTAATACAGACCATATCTTGCCTGCAGCTTTTGCAAAAGTGGTCTGCACGCCAGCAATTCCCTTCTGCGGTCCATTGTTTGCTTGCTCAAGTCAGGGAAAAAGGCAATCTTCTGCCCCTGTATGTTCAAAGATGTCGCTCTCTTCGAAGCTTGTAGTATCTGCAGAACTTGTGGGTAACGCAGCACTCTCATCACAATGGGCCTTGGGTATTTGGTATTCTCAGTCCTATGCACAGGAATGCGGTGCGCCCGCTCCAATTCAAACACCTTCACAAAAGAGATCTGAAGGAGTTCCGGAATCATCTTCTCCAGGTATTCTATCATGTCTGCCCCTTCAGCTCCTTCGGGGACCCCTACTAAGCGAACGTTGTTGCGCCTCGCTCGATTATTTTGATCCTCTAGTTGGTTCTCAATCTTCTTGACATGCTTTGATAAAGACCCCATGCACTCTAACATGGCGCCATGCTTTTGCACTAACCCTTCAGTAACAATTAACCGTCCATTCATGTCTTGTACTTTACCCTTTACCTCATTCAAATCCTCCTGTATAGTTTCCAGAGATGTGGTGTTGGAGACTATCAGATCCTTCACACTCCTCAGTTCGGCCAGCATCTCTTTAATACCTTCCCCTGCTGCTTCCTTCTCAGCCGCGGCCATTTTGTGTGGGGATCCGGCCTCTTGCTTCGATCGCTTTGGTGCTGAACCGGTACTTTGCTGGAAATCTAATCGCGCAGGTTTTAGTGCTGACATCTTCAACTGCTCTATATTTACCAGGGGTAAGCTTATAGGAACTATCTTTATAGGCATTAGATCAGGATTCTTGTATGGCAACGGGAGCTCAAACTCACACGTCCATTCTGCTCTGTGGCTGGCTCCGCCCCCACTGTGTGAAATATAGATAGCACAAAGTCCAATCACTAGATTGAAAATAAAATTATTTTTTCTACCTTTGTTGTCTGATGATTTTTGATCATGCTGGTCCCGATCTGGTTTCCGTTTTCCTCTGTCTTCTCTTAGCTCTTTTTCTATGGTCTATAGTCCAGCTGCCATTTCTTGTCTCTCCTTTTGCTTTCTTCATTTTCTTCCATCAGCTTTTTTTCAGTCCCAGTAACTCTCCCTAGTATCAGCCCCCTTTATAGCCTCCCCTCCCAGTACCAACCCCCTTACCTTTCCAGTACTGCCACTGGTGTCTATTCTCCTCCAGTCCCCATCCTTCCCCATCGTCTAGCCCCTTCTAGTTAAAATATCATCCCAGGTATCAGCGAACTTCCAGTCCCAGTGCCCCCTCCCATGTCAGCTCCCTTCCAGCTCCCACTCTCCCCTGTCCATCCGCCTTCCCATTGCATCCCCGGGTGATAGCTGCCTTCCATCTCCCCCCCCCCCATGTCTGCTCCCTTCCAGCTCCCCCCCATGTCTGCTTCCTTCCAGCTCCCCCCCATGTCCACTCTGCTCCTTTCCAGCTCCCCCCCCCCACGTCTGCTCTGCTCTGCTCCTTTCCAGCTCCCCCCATCAGCTCCCCTCCATCCCCCCGTCTGCTCCCTTCCAGCTCCCCCCATGTCTGCTCCTCTCCAGTCCCCCCTGTATGGTCCCTTCCAGCACCTCCCCATGTCTGCTCCCCTCCAGCTCCCCCTCCCCATATCTGCTCCCCTCCAGGCCCCCCTTGTCTGCTCCCTTCCAGGCCCCCCTGTCTGCTCCCTTCCAGGCCCCCCCTGTTTTCTCTCTTCCAGGCCCCCCCTTGTCTGCTCCCTTCCAGGTATCCCCCGTCTGCTCCCTTCCAGGCCCCCCCTTGACTGCTCCCTTCCCTCCTCCCCCCTCACCTCACTGATTCATACTTTAAAATCGAATGAAAGCAGCTGCGGGAACATTTCTCCATTCCCGCGGCTCTGCTTTCAAACTGCTGGGTCGCGTCAATCTTCCTGGAGCCGACAGGTTGGGGGCCTGAGGTCATCGCTTCCGCCACCCTTCCACTTCCATTGCTGCTGCTTCCTCCAAAACGAAAGCAGCACTGTTCCCGCGGCTACTTTCGGTTTGGAGGTAACAGCCAGCAGCAGTGGAAGTGGAAGGTAGGTGGAAGCGATGACCTCAGGCTCCCCCCCACCCCGCCAGCTCCAGGAAGATTGACGCAACCCAGCAGTTTGAAAGCAGAGCCGCGGGAACTGAGAAATGTTCCCGCAGCTGCTTTCATTTGATTTTAAATATTTAATCTGGCTTGACGGGTTGGCAGTTCTATCATAAGCAGTTTCTAGAGAGCGGCAAATAGTGCCGCCCCCTAGAATCTGCCACCTGAGGCCACCGCCTGAGTTCACCTAATGATAGAACTGCCCCTGCCCCCAATAATGTACAAATTTTCATCTGATCCAAAAGTGCAAATGTGTGTATTTCCTCTTATTTATATACATTAAGCTCACACCTTTCCAATAGTAGATCAAGGGTGTTACATTCAGGAACAGTAAGTATTTTACAGTTCTCGGAGGACTTACAATCTAAGTTTGTACCGGAGGCCATTGGAGGGATAAGTGGCTTGCCAAAGACCACAAGGAGTACAAAAGGGGATTGCTACTTCTCGAGAGAGATCTGCAATTGTAAGTATTTACTTCTGGGAATTTTTCTAAATTTTGGGGAAAAAGGAATTCCTTAGACTAAAGATGATTAATCTGTGAACCCAGAGTATTTGTTAAATTAGTCAGGGCCTAGTAGCAACAAAGAGCTTTCAGTTTAAATTTAAAACAGAGCAGGGAGCTTTCTGTTTACATTTAGAACCCAAGACTCCCTCTATTCAAGCAAATGTTGTGGTACTCCCCCGGGAAATTGGTCACTGATTACCTTAGAAGAACAGGACAGGGTACTTTTTAGCAGCCAGCTTTTAATACCTAAGTCTTTTTTCCTCCGTCTATCCCCAACACCCACCCACCCCTTGGATAATTGTAGCTTTATAGGTGCATAAACCTCTCAAAGGAAAGGAGGTGCCATATTCACTTTCAGGTGCAGCTGTTTGTCCTCATCAGGCATACATTAAGAACCTGAGTTTAATTAGGCTTCAGGTGAACAAAGTGCATAAAATGTATTAAGTGTAATTTTATTAGCATAAGTATGCCTATCAACCCTTAGTAGGTAAGGGGTCTTACGTGTGCACTAGGTGCAAGGAGCTCTTTGCTCTCAGGGAACGAGTCTGATCTTTGGAGGCTAGAGTAGCAGACTTGGAGGACATAAGGAAGACAGAGAGGTACTTAGATGAGATCTACAGGGATATATTCCTGAAGTCCCACCTCCAGTCTGGCAGTATCCCTGTTGCCATGGAGGAAAGAAGTCATGTGACAGGAGACCATCACCCTGGTGTGGCAGGAAGTGATCCTGTAGCTAGGACCTATCCTCCAGGTGATGTAAAAACCTCTCACACCAAGGAGGTTTCACCAGGGCCATGTGCCCATGAGGGAAGGGTTAGGACAGCTGTTATAGTTGGTGATTCGATCATTAGGCATGTAGATAGCTGGGTGGCTGGTGAACATGAGGATCGCCTGGTAACATGCCTGCCTGGTGCGAAGGTAGTGGACCTCACGTGCCACCTAGATAAAGTCTTAGATAGTGCCGGGGAGGAGTCTGCTGTCTTGATACATGTCGGTACCAATGACATAGGAAAATCTGGTAGGGAGGTTCTGGAGGCTAAATTTAGGATTTTAGGTAGGAAGTTGAAATCCAGAACTTCCAGGGTAGCATTCTCCAAAATGCTTCACGTTCTACGCGCAGGACCCAAAAGACAGGCAAAGCCTTTTCACGAGGAGAGATATGGTGAATATAGTGAAAAACAGGCATTCAAGAGAGCTTAATTTTCATAGCCACTATGGCAGTCAGCCGAGGCATTTAAATATCCAACAGATAATCAGCAGCAGTATCTGAATAGTGGCTACTGCGGAATACCCAGATTGTGAATCCATTGTCCAGATAATGGCAATTTTAAGCAGGGCCAGCTCTAGGCATGTTCAGGCATATTGCCTGCACATGTCCCCATGTTGCTACAGGCCCCGCGCTGTCTACACACCCCCAAAATGTCAACAATCTCTTCCATCCAGCTGCTGCTGCCACATCTACTCAGTGGCCACAGCAGCAGCAGTAAAAAATGGTACAGATCTTGGGGCCTGTCTGGTTGCTCAGGCTTCAGATCCATGAAGAAGGAATTGGCAGTGGAAGGAGATGGGCAGCAACACAGTCCCAGGCTTGAAAGTCATGTGAGAAGAGGGGGTGAAGCCAGAAGATGAATCGGAGTGTGAACAGGCAAGAACGGAGGAGCCAGTGCAGTGACCTCAAACTGCAGCAGAGTCCCAGTAGGGTGTCTGCCCCAGCCACAGTTCAAATTAGTGCTGCCTGTCCTGAACATCATCTTTAGAACACACTCTGATGTATACCAACAGTCCACATGATTTGCTACTCTTTAGTTTATCAAATAGTTGTAATACATCTTTCAGTTTATCGATCTTTCAATTCTTCTGATGCATCGCCTTTAAATATCATTTTAGTCATGAATAATTTCCATACATCTTCTTCAGTAAAGACCGAAGCAAAGAATTAATTCAGTGTCTCCATTATGGCCTAGTCCCCTCTTAGTGCCCCTTTTACCCTCTATCATCTAATGGTCTAACTGGCTCTCTCACAGGTTTTTGCTACGAATGTACTTGAAAAAGATTTTATTATGCATTTTTGCTTCCACGGCAAGCTTTTTTTTCTATAAATTCTCTCTTTGCCTGCCTTATCAATGACCTGCATCTAACTTGCCAGTGCTTATGTTTTTTCCAGTTTTCAACATTTGGCTCCATAATCCATTTCCTGAAAGATGCTTTTTTTTTCAGCCTATCTGAACTCACCTTTAAACCATGCTGGCAGTTTTTTGGACTTCCTTCTACATTTCTTAAAGCATGGAATACAGCTGGTCAGCTTCCAAGATAGTAGTTTTAAACAATACCCATGCTTGATGTAAATCTTTAAACTTTGCAGCTGCTCCTTTTAGTTTTTCTTAATTGTTTTCCTCTTTTTATCATAGTCTCCCTTTTGAAAGTTAAAAGGTAGTACTGTGGATTTCCTTGCTGTCCTTCTTCCATTTATTAAAACAAACGCAATCATGCTATGATCACTATTGCCAGGTGGCCCCAACACCCTTATCTCTTGCACCAGATCTTGTGTTCCACTAAGGACTAGGTCCAAAATGGTTTCCCATCTTGTCAGTTCATGAACCAGAAGCAGTCATTTATTTCATCTAGAAACTTTATCTCCCTAGCATGTCCTGCTGTGACACTGGCCTAGATGATACTGGGGTAATTGAAATCAGCCTTTATTATTACAGTATTGCAACTTTTGTTAGCAAGATGTCTTCCATCTTGGGTAGATTATTTTTTCTTGTCCCGAGGGTTTCCATGATTCACCCCTAATTGCTAATTTGCAAAAGTCACATTACCCACAGACATCATGACTTCTATCCCCCAAATTTAACTCATCTTCAGTATCCCAGGTGACTGACCGGCAAACATAACTGGCAATGTTCTCCTTACTTATAAGCCACTATTGGATGTTCTTCAAAACAAGAATGTCCCTATAAAATATTGCAATGCTTATATATAATAGCTGCTATATTTGAGGCCTTTACAGAGAATGGTAAAACACAAACCATTTTTTCTTCTTCCAAATGCTGTTGAGGCAATAACAGATGTTCTCTTTGCACATTTAACCCTCTCTTATAGGCTATATCAATCATTGACTTGGGATATCCACAATCTCTGTAATGCTGAATGTATTTTTTTACCTGGCCCATATATTCCATCTTGTCAAAACATATTCGGTGTAGTTGCAGAAATTGGCTCATAGATAAGCAGTGTTTTAATCGAGCAGGATGATGACTTGTACAGAGTAACAAATTATTTTGTGACACAGATTTCTCATATAGGGTAGTTTTCAATACGGACCCAGACTTCACAATGAAAATGTCCAAGAAAGGAATTTTTTGTTGGTCATACACATAATGAAATTGTAAATTCATCTTTTGTTGATTTAAGCATTGTACAAATTCTTTTAATTCCCTTTCAGTTCCCTTCCAAAGACAGAAAACATCATCCAGAAACCACTTCAATATGCAAATGTTGGACAACCATCGTAAGTTACACAAGAACTGTTCCTCAAATGCAGCTACATATAGAGTCACTATAGTAGGGGCTACTGATGCCCCCATCACAATTTCATAAATTTGATGGTAATACTGGCCCTTATAACAAAAATAATTCTCACAAAGGACCAATCGTAGCACCTCCAAGATGAACTCTTTCAGTAACCTCGCAGGGAAATCCATCTTCCAGTCCTTTATGCTAATACCTCCAGGGCCTCCCGCTGATCTACATTTGTATATAAGGCCTTTATATCCAATGTTACCATCACATTCTCCGCTCTCACTGAATCCAAGGATGCTAGACCTTCCCTTCCCAGCCATCAGATTTAACAACTGATCTACAAAAAAAGACAAAGACTCCAACACCGAATTTATGTTTGCCACAATAGGTCTACCTGGGTGGGGTGGGGTTGGAGATTCTTATGAATTTTAGGCACGTTATAAAAAATGAGTGTGGATGGAGTCTTATTGCAAAAAAACTTGCTTTCTTGAGGAGTCAGAAACCCTGGAGCTAAACCTCGCTTCATAAGTTCTTCTTTTGGATCTGAGAGGCGGCGGTAGTAAAACTCATTATTGAGCTGATTCAATATTTCCTCATTATATTGCTATAAAGATTGTACCACTACTGCCCCTCCTTTGTCAGCTCTATGAATCACAATGTGTTTTTTTGCCTTCAAAGCCTTTAAAGTCAAATACTGCTTTTTTGATAAGTTCCATTTTATCGGCATATACACATTATCCAAATTCCTCATCTCCTCTAGCACTAATCTCTGAAAAGTTGCTACCAGAGGATCCACCAGACCCAACGGAATCCACCTAGATGGAGTCCTATCAACAGAGGAGTCAATAGGACTACTGTGAGTTGAAAAATATAACTTGACCATGAATTTTTAAAAGCAGTCATATAGGGCCACTTTCGTATCAAACCCTCGATATGAAACTGTTGGCACAAATGACAAACCCATGTCCAATAATTCCTTTTCATCAGAGGTAAGATCATAGGAGGAGATATTAATTATGGCTGATCCCCCATTCAGGCTCGAGTTGTGGGGCCCTGCCGAGAGATGCCATAATCGGTCTGTCTTGACCAATGGCCCCTGAATTGGTCTTGCACCCTCCTCCTGCCCCTGGGTTGCTATTGTTGGATCTCGGGAAAATCCTGACATTCCTGCAGTGTCTCATCTCAACTAGATCTACTCACATCACATACTATCAAAATCTGTACCCCACTAGTATTTACTCACTATATATTTAAAAAAAATGTGTCAGACTAAATTCATTAAAGTCACTACTTCAAGCCACTTCTAGCTTAATAGTCCATTTTTCTCTTTTTTTTATGGTCTTTATTAATCAATTTTTTTAATTTTCTCTATCTTTGATCAACTTTTCATAGTCCATAAAATCCAACACAGCCTTCCACCCTTCTGTGAATTCTTCCAGTATTCAGCAACACTACAGTATATGATGAACGGGATTTAAATATCCCACTCCATGCATGATGCTATGTGTTCCATGGGGAGTTGGGTTTGGGGTGTTCTGGGGATGGGATGCAAAAATGCATATGCACCTAGACAATGAGTCTAGCCTAGATGATGGAAAATCAGGTATAACCTAGATTATTTGGTTGAACGTATAGTCTAGTTGCATATGCCCACATGTATAAAATATGTGCTTACTTTTTCAAATAACGAGGCACCTACGGTATACGGAGGGCTCTAAGAAAATGCATAGAACCGCTTAATATCAGTATAAATTGAAATGTCCTGTTAAGACATTTCAATTTATGTCCCTGATGTCCTGCTGAAAATGCTGCCAGATGTGTTTAACTCTGTTCCACATAGATGTTGCATCAGCTTCTATTCATTTAGGGAATCACTGGAACATAACATTTGACAAGGAGCACCTATGTTTTGCACACAACTTCAGGAGTACACTGTAGAAACCGAACCAAGACAATGTGTCTTCTCATTAACTAAATTCCAAACAACTCATCATATTAGCAAATTCCAATTCAAAGGCCAAATCCATACGGTATATAAAAGTCAACTATGTCCACCAAATCCGCTGTCTCAAAGGAAACATTCATAACCATCAGAGTAAAATATTTCAGATCAGAAACATTTCCATCTGGTGATATGATACAATCATATCATAACCATATAGGATTAAACACATTATGCACACACATTATGCAGTAGAGTATGTGCCTACTTTGGTGGTATTTTAGTCATAGAGAGCCCCTTATTCTAAAGATGACTGGTTAATATGCATTTTAACAGAGCAACTGGCAGCCAGGAACACTAATGTCCAACCTGCCAGCGATCCTGTGGTAAAATGAACAGTAATTGGCCATGGTGCAATGGGATGGGCAGAGTGTGGGCAAAGAGAGCAGATTGTCACTAGTGTGAAGTCTATTGCTGTTCACTCAGTGGCAATGTGGCAATTACAGCAAGTTCACCTAACTATACTTCTACGGGCATCAAGTGAACTCACCTTACTAGAGCACACATTAGCTTTTGCCTGAGTATTAACTGCTAGGGACATGCAGGTCACGCTCGTGACAGCCAACATGGAGAATTGCACATTTATTCCAGAAGTCAAGTGCAAGTAAAAGGAGCCTTTAGCTATGTATGTGGACCCAGAGGTGTCTGAATGTCCTCTTGTAAATACAGGCTAGCATGAAAATACATGCCTTCACACAATAGTGTATACTTAGCTGGTAGACATTCAAATGGGTGGAGTTTTGGTGGAGCATAGGCAGGAAGCACAAGTACATGTGTAGATGATAAAATTTTCTAGATTTGAAATTTCTTCTAAGTTGTTTTTCTTTTCTTGGGCCTTAGAATTCCATTTAAATTTAAAACAAATATATGCTTTAAGAAATAAGTTAACCCTACTTCTTCTAATCTGATTTCCTGTTTGACATCATTTTAACATGTGAAGGGGAGTTTTAGGAAGGATGTCCAAGTGCAGTTTGGGAGGTCTAAGAAAATCTGAAAATCTGAAAAAAGCAGGCACGTCCAAGTGCAGACACAATTTCACAAACATGGACGTGCCCAATGTGGACATCTTTGGAGCATCTACATAGATGTCCCCAGAATAGTATCTCAGAAGTTGGATGTCTAGCAATAGCCTGATGGGTAGAATAGTGGGCAAGGACCGAGGTTCAAATCTCACTGCTGCTTTCATGGTGATTGTGCTGAGTTTTGGGGCTGATGCTGTGCTATTTTCTCAACACCCTTTGGATGTTTTTTTCAGCCAAAAAGAGCACTTTCCCAATGTTTTTTTGTGCCTGGCACAAATATAATCTTAGAGGAGACTCTGGACATCCAGGACATTTCTGAGACCAGGCAGAGACGTCCAGCTTCCTGGAAATGCCCCAGTCATGTTTCCACCATGCCTTTGATCAGACGTGGACATCTTTGTACTGGGGATGTCCACAGACCTGGTTTTTAAAATGGCTCTGGAAATGTCTCTGTGCTTTCAAAATCTCTATGCCCATTTTCAGACATCCAATGCAAGAATGGGGCTTCTAAAATAGTCGCCAAAGTGCTAGATTGGCGCAATCCATGATGATATATTGATAAGCTGAGACTTTATTCCTTATGAGGGCAATTTTATAACAGGTCATCTATGTGTGAAAGCCACATGGACGCCTGTTTTTAGCATATCTTATAGACGAGGCCAATTGCAATCGGAGCGCGTCTGGGCTGTCCGAGTTAGGGGCAGAAACAGAGGAATTGTAGGCAATGTGTGGTTAGCATAGGCATTAGTAGCTTGTGTTAACTGTGCTTTCTGCCCTTCACTTGAGGTGTGGTATTATGTGTAGCTGTGTGCCTTTGCACCTCACTAATTGCAGGGAGATGGACCCACAGAGCCCTTGAAGTTAGCCCGGTCCTTCCCCACTGGTAGTGTGGTCCATGTGCATTATCAGTATAGGCTTCAGTAAACACACCCCTTTGTGCATGAAACAATTAATTCAATTTCTGCCTATAAGTACTTCATAAAAATACCCTAATTAACCTCAACACATAAAAATGAATTACTCAAGAAGTGTCAAAGGGCAATTGTATCTAAAATACAGCAGCTGAATTATTTGGATCATGTGCATTTGAAAATCTATTAAAAAGTAAATGCATTAATTTACTTCAAAGATTTCACATTTCAGAGCAGACAAATTTTCTTAATGTCTCAAATGGCATATTCTCAACTGTCAGAGGCATATCTTGAGACCATAGCTCTTTGATGTCTTTTTATTATATCTAACGCTAGAAACATGCTTTAACAATACCTGTTAATAATTGAGGCTAGTTATCAGAATTCACATATTATGAAACTGTACAGTAGAAATCTCTCTCATCAGGCCAAAGTGAAAAACAAATGCTTAGCTCAAACAATAATGTTGTTTTAGCACGAACATAAAATCCTTTGATGTCAATATGTTAAAACAGTAAGATTCCAGCATGCTTTAAGAAAAACTTCAAAATCTATAGATTTCTTTTACCTTCCTTTCTCCACCAAAAGCAGGACATCAATTTTGTCTCCATTTTGAACCATTGTATTAATTGCTAAAACAAAACAAAATATACATGAACCTCTACCCATAGTCATCAGATGAAAATGCAGTTTCTTGCTAATTTTATTTTCATGCATTTGATTGGTCCGATATTCAAAGAATTTATACTGCTAAATTGTGGCATCTTTATTAAGCCCCATGTTAGTAATGTGGGTATGGGATTACATTACTAGCGTGAGGCTTGGCACTAAATGCAGGGAGCCAGGTATAATCATCCTCTTGCAGTTACTTAAGGTCACCATGGTAAACCCACCATTGAAGTAACTAATACAATCTATTGAGGCTGAACACCTAATGAACCAATAGCTCCAACACCACTGTATTAACTACTGGAGGTGTGGACAGCATTCTCCCAGCCATTAACGCAAAGCCCTTAACGCAGAGCTTTGTGCCCTAATTTGGTACACAAATAGCATGAATGCACTTAACACTACCTATTGAGATGGCGCTATGTGAACCCACACTAATATCAAAGGTCACAGCGCACAGTGTTTACCTCTGTGCTAATTGTGTCATGCTCACCATGCCCACGTTTTGCCCTTAACACATGCCCTTACCACTCCGACACACAGTTTACAGTTAGTATAGAAGTTATCCCACGCTAGCTGTTAATGCATGTTCCAGCTTGCCTTAAGCATGTGCCAGAAAACATGCTGATAGCTAGCGATCTTTAGTAAAAGACTCCCTTAAATTCGTAAATGTTGTTGAAAAACAGGGCAGAAATATAGGAGCCTAATATACTGTGTGTGCATAAAATTAGCAACACAGGGGGGCATATTCAAAGGTATTTTTTTCAGTTTGCAGACCTGCAGACTATAAAAATGCTGCTCATGGGATATTCATTAATTGGGTTAAACACCCCAGCACTATGCAGATAGTAAAGGGGCAATCTCTGGGTGGAGCCAGGGCGGCACTAGAAGCCATGCAATTAGTGGCAATTTTCAGCTATTACCCGCATAGCTAAACCACAAAGAGTTAGGGCAGGTGAAAGGCTATCCCAACTTTATGCAGTTTTGCAATCCAATTAGTAGCTGAATATCTCAGTTAACTGGATTGCAAAGCATGAATCCAGGTAAACGGGATATTAAGCGCTGGTCGTTGGATATGCACTGGTGATGTATATCTGTTCCTAATTTAAAGCAGCGGCAGCTAGACACTTTAACAATGCTGGCTACTGCTGCTGAATACAGTATGCCCTCCCCCCTCTTTTGACTTAAATTCTGGGACTAATTAGTATATCTAAAATAAAAATATATAGCAATTAGGAATGGGCACATGCCAACTAAATCAGATAATCAATCTAAATATATTTTGGAGGATAAGACTGATCACAATGCAGAGGTCTACAATATAAATATCACCTCAAAGTATATTTTTATCTTTGGCATAAAAGTTATAATAAAAAATTCTCCTCACTTATTTATTTTTCATTCCTACATAAATTATGTGGTTTTCTTTACTTAATTCTAATGAATAATTCTATATAAAAGAAATGAAAGTGAGATGAGAATTATAAATCTCTGGGCTCTATTTCTTATTTACATTATGGCCCCGATTTCTGCTGGAACGTGCTACCCCACTATCTGCCTTGCTGGTATTCTGCCTCCACCCTCTGCTGCACACACAGAGCTGCTGTGCATGCTGTTGGGGACAGAGACGTGATGGGGATGGAGAGTGGGCGGGACTGACCCCCTGATGTACAGAGCTGATTCTATTAACAGCCCAGTACATCCGGGGATCGCTGGAGGGACGCCTTGCTTATTCTGCTTCTGAGGTGGAATAAGCGCAGGGCGCCTCCCAATCCTGGACATCAGCCCCCCTCCGGAATTAGGAAGTGCTGCCTTGGGGCAGATGGAGGCCAACGATGGGTCCTCACCGCCCAATCTGGGCCCCGGCGACATCTGCCGGGGGTCGGGCAGCAGGGTTGCATGGGTAGGCACACAGCAGAAAGGATCAGCCCAGAGGGAAGACGTCCCCTGCTGCAGCAGGGGCATGGCGGGCCTTCTCCGGGCCCGATGCTGCACCCATATGTCTTGCTCCCATGGTGCAGAATCGGGTCCAAATGGCCCCGTCTTGGTCAGGGCCATCCAGATTACCCAGACATGCCTCATAGTGAACTGGGGTATATGTCAATAGTGTATAGTAATGGCCAATTAGCATGTGTTATTGGGCAACAATGTGTTATTTGACAATAATGTAGCTTAACACAATAAAAATATGCCAAATACACATTAAAAAAACCAAAAAACCAAAACTGTGTTCCATGTAAATACATTAAGGGCCTGTTTAACTAAAGCCCACAAAGGATTCACAATTAATGCACCAAACTAAAGCACATTTATAGCAAAGCCTCTGCATTAGCTGTCAGAGGCATGACCAAAATATTCCCAGCAGCTAACAAATAAAGTGCCACTCGAACATGCGCTCCATTAAAGCAGGTTCACCTAATTGCTTCCATAGAGGAGTCTTTAGGTGAACCCATATTAAGAGCTGCTGTGCCACTGAGCACATAGCAATTGCCATGGTGTTAGTGGTAATGCACTCTCTGTGAACACTTTCCGCCCATTCCACAATTCCTTATTAACATGCATTTTAGCACGCGGTGGCAGATATGTGTGCATATTAGTATTCCCAACTGCCATTTGCCGCACGTTAAAACGTGCATTATCCAGATATCGGACTTTAGTAAAAGAGGCCTTAAGGAACATGTTTACTAAAGAACCATAAGTTTCTATGCAAAACATAAGGCACAGTGAGAACAAATCCTTGGTGGTAAATGTAGAGGAATTGCCCAGCATCTGCCCTGAATTTACTACCCAGGTCAGACACCTATCTCATGGGCCTGAGTTACATGCCTGAGCAGATAATGCAGGAGTACCCACATTGCCTGCCATGGCCTGGAGCTTCGGCCATGGCGCAAAATTAAAAACTACCAATTTAGCTGCGGCTGTGCCAGCACAAACTGACCTTCCCCAATGTGATCTCCTCTGATCACTCCCCCAAACTGAAACATCCTGGACAGTCCCCCGCCACCAACACCCCCCCGATCAACATTTCCATCCCTTGGATTAACAGTTCCCCACCATGGAAGCATCTCCACTTCCCTGATTAAGGCCCCCTAAAAGAAAAGCCCCCAAGAGTATTTCCCACAAAGAATCCTCCCCCCCCCCACTCCAAGAGGAGCCCCTAAAAGAAGTTTTCTCAAGATATATCCTGACCTCCTTAGGACTTACCCAGAGGTTTTCCCATCTCTCCATCTCTTTCTCAACCTATTTATCCTATGTCCATCTTCTTCCCTCCCTCTCCCTATTATCCCATGTCCTTCATTCCCCCCATCCCCCTCCTGTTCAACATCTCTCTGTCTCCTTCTGTCCCACCCCCCTATGTCCAGCATCTCCTCATGGTCTTCCTATAACCCTGTGGTCAGCATCATCACTCCATCTCAAAAATCTCCCCTCCTTGCATTCCCTATGCCCCCTTCCCAAGTCCAGTATCTCCCTTCATCTCCTGACTCTCCCCCCACCCCCAGGGTCTAGCATGTCCCCTTTGCCTCCCTACTCCCCACCCATCCAGCATCTCCCTTCTGTCTCCCTATTGATCGTCAATCTATCTCCCCTCCACCTTCCAATGCCTCCACCATGTCCAGCATCGCCCCTGTTTTCCTGTAATCCCCTTCCCCCTTGTCCAGCATCTGTGCACAGAGAGACAGATCCTGCCCACAAAACATGCTACTCCCGCAGGCACAATCCACATCTCTGGGCTGCAATCTGCACTGCCTTCTGCCTGTGGAAATAGCATATTCCATGGGCAGGACTCATCTCTCTGGGTTGTAATTGCGGCCTTGCGGTGCCTTCTGCCCGGTGCCCTGCTTGTCATTCTATGTGGAAGTGGCAGCAGCAGTGGAGGTGACAGCAGTGGGGGGGAGGGGGGTGAGGGGGTTGTGTTGAAGGGTATTTCTCACTTTCTTCTAACCCCTTCTAAGGAAGGCAAAAGTATTCATTCTAAATGCAAAGCTTCAAGACTCTACCAACCTCTCACCCACCCGGTTCTGGTTAAGTGCCATCGAGTTGGTGCCAGTTCATAGAGATCCTCTGGATAATTGTCCTTAACTGCATTTGGTCTTCAGTCAGCTGGCGAATTGTTGATAGAGTGGTAACCAAGACTAATGTAATTTTATCCATCCATTGCATTTCTGGCTTTTTCCTCTTGCACTGGCCTTCAACTTTGCCATGCATGATGTCTTTCTTGAATGATCTCTCTCTTCGCATGATGTGTCCAAAGCAGGAAAGTTGAAGTCTTGTCATCTGAGCTTCTAAAGAAAGCTTTAGTTTTATTTTCTCTAGTACCAACTGATTTCTTCTTTGGACAGACCATGGCATACACAGTATTCTTTGCCAGCACAATAATTCTTATTCACTGTCCAACTTTCACATCCATATGACATTATTGAAAATACCATGGCTTGGACAAGTCAAATCTTTGTATGCAGAGATATATCTCTGCACTTGAGAATCTTGTTTAAGTCCTTCATGGCTATTCTGCCAAGAATAATATGCCATCAGATTTGTTGACTGCTTGTCGTTTCTTTATTGATTATTAATCCAAATAAGATAAAATTGTCTACTATTTCTATTTCATTTCCATCAAAGATTAAATTATTTTTTGACAGTTGCCAGGATCATTGTCTTCTTTATGTTAAGGTGCAGGCCCATTTTAAGTCTATGTTCCTTGATCTTGATATGGAAATGTTTTAGATCATCTGCACTTCCAGCCGATAATATGGTATCATCAGCATAGGACAGGTTGCCGAGTCTTCCACCAATCTTGACACCTTGCTTGTCTTATTACAATTCTGCTTCTTTGATGATTTGTTTGGCATGTAAATTGAACCGGTAAGAAGAAAGCAGGCTACCTTGTGTACTATTTCTATTTTTAACCATTCTGTTTCTCCTTGTTCCATTCTAACTGCTTCTTAATGTGGTCCAGAGTTTCTCATGTTTTACACAAAGTTCTTGCTATGGTTAATAAAACACATATACATATTCTTTTGGTAATGTTTTGACTTTTCAAGAATCCATCTCACATCAGTGATGATGTCTCTTGTTCCTCGCCCTTTCCTGAACACAGCTTGCAGTTCAGGCAGTTCTCATTCCAGGTATGGTTGTAGTCTTCACTGAATGATTTTGAGAACAATCTTGCTGGTGTGTGGGATCAAAGTAACTTTGTGATAATTTACAGAGTCATCAGATCACATTTCTTCAGTATTGGTATGAAGGCAGATCTTTTCCAGTCAGTTGGCTATGACATTATCTTCCAAATTTCCTGGCAGAGCCTTGTAAGTGTTGCAATAGTTGCATCTGATTCTGTAATACTTTAGAGGGAATGCCTTCAACGTCCAGTGTTTTGTTCATTGATAATACTTTCAATGTTTCTTGGAATTTTTTCTTATCACCAATGGTTCCAGATCATAAGGTGGAGGTTGAAACAGCTGTTGGTGCACTTGGTCTTTATGCTATAATGACTCTGTATTCTTTCTACCTTTTGTTGATCTTCTCATGATAATTCAACATGGATCCTTGAGCATCCTTTAGCATTCCAATTTAAGGTAGTCTTGAAGGACTACCTAAAGGTATTGCTACAGTCTTGATGAACTACCAAAAGGGACTGCTACAGCTGGAAATAGATCAGCACTTGCAAGTATTTATGTTCTGTAATATATTCTAAATCTTTGGGGAAAAGGGAATTATTTGGGTTAAAGCTGATAAATCTGTGTATTTTAGAAGTGAGTGTTTTTGCTGAGTCAGTCAGGTCTTAGTACCAACAGAGAGCTTTTCATGTAAATCAAATCAGAGTATAGCTAAGCATACAAGTAGAATAAATAGTTCCTGAGTACAAAGAAATAAACTTGTTTCTGGTGACCTTTACAAAGAGGCATTGCAGTTAGAAGGCAAAAGATTTGCGAAGTTGTCTAAAACAGGTATTAAAGGCAAATGGCAGATCAAAGGAGCAATCTGAAAGGCACCCTCTATCATGCCATTGGCTGTGTGAATCACACAGGAAATTGGTAAGACTTGATCTTAGAAGCACAGGTCAGGGCACTGTGTAACAAGCCAGCTTTTATTAAATCTTTGTTCCCTCTAATTGACCTCAGGGATAATCTTAGCTTTATAGGCTCTTAAATCTATTAAAGGGAAGGAGTGCCCATATTCACTTTCAGGTGCAGCTGGTTTTCCTCATCAGGGATACATAAATTAAGGACCTGAGATTAATTAATCTTGAGGTGAACAAAGTCCTTAAACATATTAGGTATAGTTGTATTAGTATAAGTATCCCCAGCAAACCTAAGTAAGTAAACAACCTAAACAAAACTTTAAAACTAAGATGAAGATAGCAGTCCAGCAGCAAGATGGGGGATTTCCAGACTTTTGCATTGACTGTCATATGGATGATTTTTTCTGAATTGGTGAGGGGTTTTATGTGTGGACTAGGTGCAAGGAGCTCTTTGCTCTCAGGGAATAAGTATAATCTCTGCAAGCTAGAGTAACAGACTTGGAAGACATAAGGAAGACAGAGAGGTATATAGATGAGACCTACAGGGACAAAGTACAGAAAGCCCACCTCCAGTCTGGCAGCCTCCCTGTTGCCATGGAGGACAGAGGTCACGTAACAGGAGGACATCAATATGGTGTGGCGGGAAGTGATTCTGTAGCTAGTACTTGTCCACCACGTGATATAAAACCCTCTCACACTGAGGGGGTATCTCCAGGGCCATGTGCCTCTGAGGGAAGGGTTAGGACAGCCATTATAGCTGGTAATTCGATCATTAGACATGTGGATAGCTGGGTGGCTGGCGGACGTGAGGATCGCCTAGTAAGATTCATGCCTGGTGCGATAGGATTGTGAAAAACTGTAAGAGGACCTTGATAAATTTGAAGACTGGAAGTTCAAATGGCAGATGAAATTTAAAGTGGACAAGTGTAAAGTTATGCACCTAGGAAAGAACAACCCAAACCATGGTTACACGATGCAAGGTTCCACATTAGCTACCAACATCCAGGAAAAAGATTTAAACATCATCGTGGATAACACATTGAAACCCTCTGCCCACTGTGCAGCAGTGTCGAAGAAGGCAAATAAAATGCTAGGAATCATAAGGAAAGGAATGCAGAATATTATAATGCCTCTGTATAGTTCCATAGTGTGGCCGCACCTTGAATATTGTGTGCAATTCTGGTCATATGTCTTAAAAAGGATATAGTAGAATTAGAAAAGAGAAGAACCAACAAAATGGTAAAGGGGGTGGAAGGATACCCCTATGAGGACAGGATTAAATGTTAGGGCTCTTCAACCTGGAAAAGAGATGGCTGAGGGGAAATATGATAGAGGTCTATAGATTAATGAATGGAGTGGAACAGGTAAACCTAGATCTATTGTTTATGCCAACAAAAGGTAGAAAGACTAGGAGACATGCAATGAAGCTACAGTCTAACCCATTTAAGACTAAAAAGAGAAAATATGTTTTCACTCAACGCGTAATCAAACTCTGGAATTTGTTACTGGAGGATGTGGTAAAAGCTGTTAGTGTAGCTGGGTTTTAAAAAAGTCTGGACAAGTTCCTGGAGGAAAAGTCCATAACTCATTATTAACAGGACCTGGGAAATCCACTGCTTGCCCTGGGATAAGCATCTTGGAATCTGTGTGCCTTCTTGGTACTTGTGACCTGGAAACACTGTTGGAAACAGAATACTGGGTTTGATGGACCTTGGTCTAATCCAGTATGGCATTTCTTATGTTCTCACTTTTTTTTAGCACAACTTTCTTGATGTCATCCCTTAATTCTTCTGATGCTCTGTCATTTGTATCCAAAGCAGCACATCGATTACACGGGCAGTTTTTAATTCTGGTGGTTTATTTTCAAGATCATACTTTGATACATTCATGAGTGGCCTGCTCTTTTTTAACTTAACTAGATTTTGCTTGCTAATAGCTAGTGATCTATACCACAGTCAGCTCCAGGTTTTGTCTTTGTTGATGTCATTGAACTTTTCAATTGTTGACTTCCACAGATGTAGTCAATTTGATTTTTGTACGATCCATTGAATGAAGTTCATGTGTATAATCGCCGCTTGTGTTGCTGGAAGAAGGTGTTTGAGATGAATAGATTGTTGGTCTTGCAGAATTCTATCAGTCTTTCTCCATCTTCATTTCTGTTGCCAAACCCATATTTTTCAACCACTTTGCCATCTTCTTCATTGCCAACGTTTGTGTTCCAGTCGCCCATGACTATCTTGTTAATACTGGGGTCTAATGCAGGGCAGGAGTGGAGGAGTAGCCTAGTGGTTAGAGCAGCTGCCTTATATCCCAAAGCTCAATAGTTCAATCCCCACAGGTGCTCCTTATGACCTTGAACAAATCACTTAACATTCCATTGCCTTGGAAGAAAAGGCCTGGCAATCTACTGCCAGTTATACATTGCCAAGGAAATCCAGGAGTTGGCACTGACTTAATGCCACTTAAAAATTGTGAGGTAAATGCAATCCTTTGATACTTCTGTCATGGCAGCCTCTTCTTCAAAAATGGCACCATCTGAGCTCCTAGCAAATAATAGAATTTTACTATAATGGATTCCAAGCAGAAGTATTAGTTTGTTGCCAGGTTTGTGTGATCGGGGATCATTCCTGCCCTCACTATCACGTGGTATGCGGTAATTCAGAACGTTGGGAGAGGCACACAACTTTTTTTAATAATCAGGGTTAGCAGTGGGGGTGGGTACCTGCATAGTCCCTGTAAGGTTTTGCAAATGGGCTGAAGTTGGGCAGTTATATTTGAAACTGATACATTTAACTGTCTCGATGTGGGGGGATTCAGGGCAGGATATGACCCTCACTCTACCTCATCAACAATATTGCATGCAGCAGAGAGGAGACTTGTCTGTAGAACAGGCTGGTCCATTTAATAGATTTTGAGCCTGAGTTGGGATCCACTCTCCCTGCCTTGCTAAGGCCAGCCACAGCAATTTAAAAAAAACTGCATAGAATTTCCAAACTATGATAATGGGGTAGTAGTGAATCCCATGGTAAATTTTCTTGTGGTGAAACAGCGCGAAAACATGCTATTTTATATCAGGCTAGCAAATAGGGGTCTTGAATATATATATATATATATATATATATATATATATATATTTATTTATTTTTTAGCTTTTGCAAGTTATTTTCTCTATTTTACCAGTTACTTGCATCTACCTAGGACTGAGCCATTGGTAACACTCATATGAATAGATGATAGAAAGCTACAATTTCATTAAGAGTACGTCTAAGGACCATCTAGATGACTCAGGAGGTAAGTAGATTACTGTATGTGGAAGATCCCCAGTTCAATTCTTTAGATCAGGTCTTCTACTTCTCAGGATGTCTGAGGCTGTGGAAGTTACAGTCATAGAATCTGAAGGAGAAAGAGTTATGTTCACTGATTAGGGGTGATACCTCATAACCAGACTTAGGGTTCATCTCTAAAGTGTTCCAGAAAATACCCCAGAACATTGGTCCTGACCCAGGATCATCAATGAAATGACCAGAAAAGTGGACTGATGAAATCTACTGCTTACCCCTGGGATAAGCAGCATAGAATCTGTCTACCTTTTGTGAACCTGATGGGTACTGTGACCTGGACTGACCACTGTTGGAAACAGAATACTGGGCTAGATGGACCCCTGATCTGACCGAGTATGGCATGTCTTATGTTCTTATGATATATGAAATTGTGATGCGATTCACAAATGTGATTGCATACATAAAAACACCAAATAATATGTATTATCATATTTGCAAAAAAAATCCCTCACCATATGCTATTTGGTGATTTGTGCATGTGCTATTTTTCTTTTTGCGAACTTATTTACAAAACCCCTTAGGTTGTGACATTCTGCAAAGAGGTTTACTAATGATGCAGGAACATTTACATTTCTTGTGAACATTTTCGCAACATCACATTTTTCCACAAACCATAGGAAAGATATATTTATTTGTATTTGAAAGTCCACAAATACATGGAAAATGCTGCAAATCTAGCTGCAATATAATTGAAATAAGACAGCACTGTGAGAACAATTTCAGCAAAAATTGTTCTCAGCTGATACACTGGTCTTTAGGTATGTTGGATGGGGTAAAGATATCAAATAGGGACCATAATTCCTGGTTCTGAAAGAGCGGGAAGGAGCATGAGGAATCTGCAAAGTCAAAATAAAAATTAGATTGGATTTATGGTGGTAATTAGATTATCTTTAAAGAATAAGGTAATGCTGAACTCTTACTTAGTTCCTGAAGTCTCCTTAGATTTATGAAATCTTCTGAACTATTAGTCTCTTGAGGACAGTAATGCAGGTATGATTTGTCCAGAGCAAACCAACCTTCTTTCCAGTGATCAAGGCTACAAGAATCTTTGTAAAACAACTGACCAATCAGATCATAATCTTTTTCCATTAAATGCTCAGCCGAAGTTGGAACAAAATGCTGAAAATAAGATACAGTGAAACAGGTTTTTAACAAATGAATACATTTAATATGCTATGACTTAAAAAATAATTAGAAAAGAAATGGTTTGCATTTGAATCTAAGGGGTATGTCTAGTAAACTGCAATGGCCTTTTTGCAGCTATCACAGTGCCTTTTTCTAGCTGAAAAAGGCCTGCAGGAAGTCCCAAATCCCCACGGTATCTGCGGGGGGTGTTTCCAGCTTTCGCCCTGTAGATACCGTGAAGGTTTTGGACTTACCACAGAGACCTATGATTCCTACATCAGCAAGTAGCATGGGAAGTCCCGTGGTGTCTGCTGATGCAGGGATCGTGGATCTCAATGGCAAGTGCAAGGGAAGGACAGCTATCAAGCAGATGGACAGAGCTCTTTCTAGCTCTGTCCCCTCGATTGCTTCCAATCCCCCATCAAGCATTAATTGAGCTCCCCTGATTTGTCAATATTGTCAGTGCTGTAAATGTACCAATGCACAGCACTGACAATTAAAACTGTGTGCCCCCCTCAGCACTGATCTCTTTTGGACAGCTCCCAATCCCCATCAAGACCTGCCTGGGAGGATCGGTGCACCTCCTGACAAGATGAAAGGCCCAGCCAGTCAATCCCTTTATTGATACTCACAAACATGGCCCTTTTCTCATGGTGCTGCCCCCTAGCATCAGGATGCTAGGAGGCAGCACCATGTGATCGCCACCATTTTAATTAGTGGTAAAGATGGGGGGCAGGAGGGGGAGGACCACAACGCTCCTGTCCTCTGTGGCCAATAGAGCACCATGGACTTAAGGAAAGGGCTCAAAGATGGTCAGATGGTGTGAGGCGATGGAGGTTCCGAACTAGTCTGACTGGCTAGCTGGGATTTAAGAATTTGAATGGGAGGGATGGAGGGGGTTTGTGGTCTCAACTGGCTAGCTAGGATTTTTTTTCTTGTAGATTAGAGGAGTGGAAGGGAGGAAGGGACGGGGGCCCTACTAACTTCTTCAGGGATGTACACTGATCCTCCCCAGGTAGCTCCTGATTAGGATCAGGAGCTGTCCAGAAGGGATGTTTGTGGCACTGACGATATTCTTAGGTCAGTGGGGCAATTGGGGCATTGGGGTGGTGATCATCACCAGGTATGTGGGCTACTGCCTATCGACAGTGGCAGTAATGTGGCCAGGCTGCATGTAATGCCACCTCTTATCTGCAGCTGCAATGGGGCCAAAATTGGCACAACTACTCCCCATCCCAATCCCACCCCCCACTACAATGCGTGACATGGAGATAGTGCAGATAACTGCCTGTGACATCTGCATTTCAACCATGTTATTTGCTACTGCCCAGCGATATTTTTGCATTGGCCTCACAGTAGCAGATAACACCCTTTAGTACACATGCCCTTTACAGTTTATTGGTGCAAATAATTTTTCAGTGTTACTTAACATAACCTTTGTATATAATATGCATTGTATGCCGTTATCATTGAGCATTTATGAAAAATCACTGCAAAAAGATATTAGGTTAACTATTCAGTGCTGTTTGCATTAATATCTTTATACTGTGAATTATAGTAACTCTGTATCAAGAAATATATGGCCCACACTAATAAATCTTGAAAAAGCTCACCTGCATGTATCATCTTCTAAGGTCAGTTCTGCTCTGCTTTGAGAAAACTCTGCTTCAGTTTTCATGGCATAATTTTATTTCATTACAGCAAACTTCTGGCTACTTTCCTAGCAATACATCTTAATAGCACTTACTGGATATTTTAGCATTCAGTAACTTACTTTAAAATTGGTTTCTCAGAGGACTCCAAGCTGTTTCAGATTAGCTTTTATGCTAATGTACAAGGCACAGTTTAAAGAGAATTATTAGTCTTACCTTGGCCATTGCCTGGGTCCATTCTCTTTGTGTCTCTGCAGATTCAGCTCCAAACAGAAAGGCCTGTTCTGATAGTAAGTACACCTCAAAAGTAAAGATGGCCCTGAAGCAAACAGGAAAAAACAGTCATATTTAGATTCCTAATACAAAATTGTCTGGGGCTTAATATTTTTTTTTTTTTTACATTTCTAAAAATTGCAGGCCTGATATTCAAAGGCATTACATGGTTTATAGACCTATAAACTGTGTAAATGCCCCTAAGCAGGACATTCCTGGGTACCGCTGCTATATGCCCTGATTCTACATGGTTAGCATTGGGGCATTTCAGGGCTGTTCCAATTGTGGTACCCGGGGATAACTGGTCAACGGCGATATTCAGCTACTGTCCAGTAACATAAACACTCGCACTATGCAATCATTCACAACTATAATAGCAAATAAATCAACTACAATAGCAAATGAATCAGCCTTAATTCCAATAACAAATATACTTCAAAATGAACACAATGCACAGCAATTATCAACTGTTATTAAACTAACAGGTTAGAAGGTGTGATCCCTAGCCTGGAACTGTACGTCATCCCATAATTCCATCCCTCCCCCCCCTCCCCCGCCTTTCCTAGCCTGCGATAGTGCCAAGCAGCAGTACCCTTGCAAACTGTGGGAGGTTTCTATGTTACTTGAACTGCACATGGTGGTGACACCCATGCCGTGGAATGCAAAATCACAGCTCCCAAACCCCCTCCCACCTTGAGGGGAATAACTTACATAAAATGGGGAGAAGTCACCAACCCTTAACTCCTGCCATGGGCGGAGACTGCCCCTTATATGTTTCCGCCACCTCCACCAAAGCTGCGGCCAAAAAAATGCCTGACTGCACCCTTCTAAAATGTCCTGCACAGAACTGAAGAAAATATCATAGACAATATCTGACAAATGAACAGCGTCTGGACGGTACAAGCCCAGACAATCAGCAGTGACTAACTCAAGAGCTCAACCAGCCCCTTCAGCAAAACTACAAATTTTGCAACCTCAGCATTCACACACTTCTGCAAGTGTTCAACAGCCTTAGGCCTAATTGCAACACTCCAAACTCACTGAGGAATAATCTGTGACCAAATAAAAGTCATAGCAGGAAAGTAGCAATGAATTAAAAACAGATTGCGCTTCATTTGTCGGATAAGATCAATCACTTCACATAACAAAGGTCATTCCCACCCAAATGAACAAAGATATATTGAGGCATATTATACTGACGTGCCTCCAATAACAAAGGAATAAACTGGGACCACTGCATCCCACATTGGCCCATCCACTGCAACTGGACTCCAATCTCCGCCAGGCCAACTTTCAAACCCTAGCGAGATTCCACCGCTCTCTTCCGAACCCAAAAGACATATGAATGCCCACACATCCAAACCAAGAAGTTATGCCTCTCCACACTTGTAGAACAATATGAAAAACAGAAAAAAAGCAGACAACTAACAACGATCGCCAAATTAGCGAAGATACAGTTTGTAAGCATTAGACTACCAATTCCCAACATGCTGAATCGCCTGCACGGAAAGGCCCTGAGCAGCTGCAAATGTAGCTGCCCCATTATGAAATTAATGCATTTCTCATTGTTCCAGGTGGCAGACAGCAGCTGTTAAACTGAGCTTCAGCATGGAAGTGAACTGGAACCTGGTCAAAGGGTCACACTCCACAAGACACAACTAGAAAAGACCACCAGATGACCGAACATGTAAAAAAGCAATAGCACACTGAGCCAGGCAGGAAGAAAGCCCATGGGCCCACTGCAACCGGCCCCAAACACCCCTGCCCAACTGATCCATCTTGCTCCAATGAATACACAACTGTACCTCCCCCTCCAATACCAACACATCATCCAGCAACAAACCTCTGTCACCAAAAGAGGTCTTGTCACAGCCACCAGCTCACTAACCATCAAGCTGCAAAGAAAGCAATTGAAAAGGCAACCTTAAATAAGTGCACCTCATAAGGGGAAAAACAAAACTGAGGCAAGGCTTGCAAAAGGGCAGAAAGCACTTCATGGTGAATTGGTTGCTGAGGCGGCTGCATAAGGATTGGGTCCTGGAATAACCCGACTCCAATTTCCGCACCAGAAAAGAAGTGGTATCATCAAAACCTTGAATTTTTGAAACAAAGGTCACACTAGACAGAGCACCCGAAAGGGCATGAGGAGACAGCTGGCACTCAAAAGCACTCTCAATAAAATGCAAAACATCTTCCTGGAGAATCCACCACCCAAACATCACTAACCCAACTGACAAGGAACCAACAAAACGATGCCAACCAGCTGCATATGACTTCAAAGTATTTGCAGTCAACACAGATCTTAAAAATCATGCAAGTGACTTTGAAAAACATCCCAAAAGTTCTTCGGCATCTAAGAAGGGATGTTGTCTGCTTCAGGAGCCAAAGCTCGAAAATGGGTCCACTGCAAATGAGATAAAGAATCGGCAGTTTCATTATCCAATACAGGAATGTGCTTCATGGTAAGTGACACATTTAACTGCAAGCAACACAACACAAGAAAGCACTGCAGACCCACCACCAGTGGAAAACTAGTTGAACTACCGCCATATTATCAGAGCACAGAAGCAAACTCTTGTGCTGCAAGCACTCACTCCACATTGACAGGACTACCCATGCAGGAAATAATTCCAGAAAAGCAATATTCTTGCATCAGCCCCTATCATACCATGCAACCGGCCAAGACTCTGCACATCACACACTGCCAAAATATATACCAAACCCAGACCCACCAGAAGCATCCACAAACAACTCCAGGTCATGGCAGTTGCCATACTGAAACCCCATTAAAAGTCTGAAACGGAGGGCCAAATACTCACACACCCCACTACTCAGATGAATAAAGTTGTGTTTACACACCACTCCTCTGGTTAACAAAGCAAGCCTCCTCATAAAAACCCTATCCATCTGTTTCACCCTACAAGCAAAATTAAAATGTACAATAGCTCCTGGACCTGTCACAAGGTAAGCATCATATAAGAAAGTGCCTGCCGAACCAAATGCAATAATCTCCATACTTTCACAATTGGCAAATGAGACTCCATATGCAAAGAATCCAACTCTATGCCCCAAAAAAAGTGAGTATGTACATTGACCATCAGTCTTCTCCACCATCAAAGGCAACCAAAATCTTTGCCAACGGTTAGAACACCCCCAACAACCTTGCACATTCACCAGAACCATCTGGGCCCACAAATAAATAATCATCCAAATAATGCACTAAAGTATCAAACTCAGCTGCGAGCTGAACTGCCCAATGAAAAAATGAAGAGAAGGCCTCAAAACAAGTGCTTGAAACGGAGCAGTCCATTGGCATGTACTTATCAACATAAAATTTCCCTTGAAAACAAAAGCCCAGCAAATAAAAAGAACTAGGATGAATTGGAAGCAAATGGAAAGCCGATTCAACATCTGTCTTAGCCATCAGAGCACCCTGCCCTGCTCGCTGCAAGAGTTGAACAAAAGAAATGAATGTAGCATATTGAATCAAACACAACACCAGATCAATAAAGTCATTTACACTAGCCCCCCAATGGATAAGATAGATTGTGAATTAACTGAAATTTCCTAAGCTCCTTCTTAGGCACTGCACCCACAGGAGACACAACCAGATTTGGCAAAGGAGAGTGATGAATGGACCCGCCACCCTACCAGGGTCCATCTCCTTCTGAATCTTCTGAGCCACTATCTGGTGCAAACGTTGAACAGATGGAGCATTGCACAATTGGTGATACAACAGTGGCCCAGAAAATGGAATAATGAATCCCTCCTTGAAATCATGCCATAACAGTTGGGCAGCCCAAAAATCTGGGTAACCACTAAGCCAATACTCTAGCGCCTCAGAGATTAATGGGAGATGGTGTCTTGTCCAGGGACCACTGCAGAGGAGGAATCCATTCCCCTGGCTAGCCCGGCTCTTGGTGGTCCCCCCACCACATGAGAAACACCAAAAGGTTGGGTGCCCCTCCCCACACACAATGAGCACCTATGCTTGAACTTACAGACAGGTCGCTCACAGCGGCATGTGTTGAATTGAAAACAGACATTCTCCAAACTGGGACCACAAAACCCACCAACTGAGAGAAAAGCACCACCAGCACCCAAAGACCCCCAGGTCCCCCCTACCACCACCATTCCCACTGTACCCCTACTAAGCCATGTCCACACCAGAAACCTCCACTACAAACCCAGGAGATCAAACTACTCCATCCTTCCCAAAATTAAAATGACCAGGAGTCATTTCAGCCAACTAAATATCAACATCCTGAAACCCTCAAGCATCAGATTTATCCTTAGCTAGACTCTTCCAAAACTGCTCATCATAATTGAACTAAGCTCAACAACTGTAAGTCTGATATGCACTTAAAATCACATCCCAGTATTGCAGTAAACCTGGATAAAGAACTTGCTTAGCCCCACCCAGAATGGATGAAAAAATATGAAAGACCAACATCCAGTTATGAATTGTCTTAAGAACCTTGGGGCACCTCTTCACTTCATCCTTTACACTCTCACCCTTCTTCTTATCACTGACCTCCTGATTCCAGTCCAGGAGAGCAATATTTCAATGCATCTACCCCGCAACACTTTAACCCATAACTTCTGAGAGACATGACAATCCAATGGGACAATGATACTCAACATATGCCCACTACAAGCAACTCAAGCAGCCCCACTAGAGAAACCCTCCCCAGGGTCAACAAAATCTGGCACTTGTACACCAGACAGATGCACACTACCACGCTCCTCATCAGACTCAAAGTCATCCAAAGAAGATGGTTCAGATGAGTCCCAAATCACCAGATTGCTGTAAGTGCGTCTCCTGTTGCATTCGACTTACCATCCTCCTCAAATTCTGCAAAACTTTCCGGTCTTGCAACAATCACAGAAAATTCATATCACGCTTTGCAGACCAATCACCTCTACCAACATCAGTGCTCGACCCAACAGCAGTGCCCTCCACCTCTGAATACCAGCCAGCAGACACTGCAGCAGACTCCAATCTACAATGACTCCCAGAAATGGAATGCTTCTCTCCACTGGTAATTGAGAAGTGTTCATCACCACTGACCAAGGCAGACCACAACTCTGGCCCAGACTGCTCCAACAACTCCTGCCCAACTGAGATGTCCACATACCTCCTTTCTGCCCTCCGACCAGCACCATGACCTGCTATGCCAACATCCAGCTCCAAGGTGCCAACCTAGCCTCAATCACATCCTCCTCCTCAATCAAACATGCAGGCTGCTTCACAGTCTTCTTAGAAGACTCCACCCCCCCCCCCCCCACACACACAGCAGAAGTCTTTGCCCCACTTGCCTTCTTAGATGCCATCCCACTAACACCTACAAGCCCCACCCCAAAACAAAATAACAAAAAACCATTAAACACCAGTCCCTCAAAAACAAAAGCACCCTTAAACAGCACCCCTAACCAGAAACTCCCCACCCAAAAAAACCCAATCCCCAACCCACCCAAAACCCCCACAATCACCACAACCCCAAATTAACTCAAATAAAAAACAGAGCAGAGCAAAAGCACATGGGAGACACTAGGACTCCTGTGGCCACAATTCCCAACCAGCCTTCAGCCAAAAACAAAATTAAAACACAGAAATTGCCTGAAGTAAATTGTAGCTTCACAAATAGCCAGCCATACAGATACAGGCAGGCTGAACACCGACAGCAGGAATTGAGACCTCACAACCCCAGCTCTGCACTGCGCTACCGAAGCACAAGCAATGCATGCCAAGCAACCAGATGATAAAAGAAAATCACGAAGAAAAGAAAATGAGACTAAATGTCCTGTCAGCCTCCCGCCGACGCCAAATTCTCACCACTGCAGAAGCCGCTAAAACCATGAGTGCAACCCCCCCAACCCCCTCATGAGCCAAAGTCCCCCTCCCTCGCAGTTGATTACCAGCTCAGCCACATTACCCATCCATTACCAGTTTGTCTGAGGATGGGAGAGATGGGCTTAATTATCCCTTGGTGGGAAACATTTGGTGCAGCAAAAGCTGTCCTAATTTTTTCCACCGAAGCTATCCAGGCAGTGGCTGAATATCGCCGCTGCTCATTTAGCTTCTTGTTAAGGTGGCTCACCCAGATATTTAATGCCGGTGACTGGATATGGCTCTGGCATTGCATATCTGGGCTTAGTGTTCAGCAGAGATGGCTAGGCGCTTTAATCACTCTAGCTTCCGCCGCTGAATATCGGGCCCTTCATGTCTTAGAAAGATTCTTTCATTTATTCACGTCTGTTCCTGAAAGTATAAAGCAGGGGTGGCCAACTCAGGTCCCAGTGCACCACGATCCAGCCTGGTTTTCAGGATGCCCCTAATGAATATTCATAAGGTATATTTGCATCCACTGTTTTCCATGGTATGCAAATATATCTCATGAATATTCATTAGGACCATCCTGAAAGCTAGACTGGATCGTGGTGCACTAGGACCGGAGTTGGCCACTTCTGGCATAAAGGAACAATTAGAATACGAAACTTGAACCCCTTGCTGAATGCCCTTACAGTCCATTAGTATTGTCATGTGTTGTTTATTTCTTGTTATTTTATGGTTACAGGTTTTTAAATTTATTTAATTTGTTGTGTAATCCACCTAGGATATTTTATGTTTGAATATACATAATTTTAAATAAATAAATAAAATAAATAAAATAAATAGATTAAGAGAGAGATTTAGGTCACTTTTGACGCTGCTGCTAAAGTTGAACTAAAAGTCTATAGTGATTTATTAGATGGGGTTTATTTAATATGTAAAATAGGGTCTACATAGACCCTGTAACAGCATTATCATCTATGGAAATCATTCACGAACATGAGTTGTGGGGATGCACATCCCAGCAGGACGTGAAGCCCCACAAGCCATCCATGCCCGATTCCCCCTCCGTCTCTCCCTGTACATCCTGTGCATCAGGTTAGGGAGAGCCAGTGGGGGGCAGAGAGAGAGGGAATGGGGCAGAGCAGGGGCGAGCCAGCCAGGCAGCACATATAGGGCCTATTCAGGTCACGGCCCTGTAAGTGCTGCCGGGCCCATGGGGATGTGCTGCTTATACTACCTTACAGCAGCACTTTTAGCCCGATCCCCCCCCCCCCCCCGGCGCCAGGGCCGGGTACGGGAGGGTCCCCACCGCCAATCCAGGCCTCGGCAAGCCAGCCATGGGTCAGGTGGTGGGGAAATGGTGGGCCAGAGCCACGGATGTCAGAGGCACCAGCAGGAGGATGTCCCTGCAGGCGGAAGGGGCATGCCATGCCAATCTCAGGCCAATTCTGGCTACCGCAGGAACGTTTTGCTCCCGAGGACCAGGTCCACTCAGCTCTGTCTTCATGAGGGACATCCAGATTGCCCGGACAGGCTTCATATGTCCACATAAGTATCATCTTTGATATATACTTGGATACTTATCTGGAAATGTTGGCATGCATTCAGACCTTATATTACAAGCTAGTGTAAATATTTGTCCCTAGAATTTTCTTGTTATGCATGTGAATTATTGTAGCTTATAATCTACAAGTATACTTGTAAACTCTACCTAAATTCTGCACAAATTCCACCCCTGTGCACGTCTACCAGCGAAGTAGGTGCCATCATGTGAACATATGTACTTTTATGCTGTTTGTTATTTTATAAGAGGCTAGATAAGCATGGAAATGACTAAGGGTTATGTTTACTAAATACTGAATGCAATGTATGCCTGCATTCAATGCCCAAGAATTAGCATGAAGGTCCATGTTAACCTTGGGAGTGTGTCTGCCTGTCCCCCTTCCAGTTTATTGGAGCCAAGGCTCATCATGCTAAATATAACGTGGGTGCTCTTAGCACCACCCCTTGAGGAAGGAGGGAGCCCTCCCCTGCTAATAGTAACACTCATAGTAAGCCCAATGAGGCCCTCGCTGTGATGTCTCATCAATATCCATGTTCCACCCCTCACTCGCCCAGTCCCTACCCATCATGCGTTAACTGGTTAGTATTGTTTTCTACCCTGGTGCTCCAAGCTAACAGCATGGGAGGCTTAGTGCATGGCACACCCCATGCTAATGGTTAGTGCAATTTAGTAAACATACCACTAAAAGTAGGCATGTACTCTTCTGCTTATAGCATGCTATCCTTTGTAAAATTATCCATAAAGAGGGCAATTTTATAATAATATAGTACAGCTAGGTTAAGGCAGCCAAATGCACTTGTTTTAAGCCTATGTTATAACAGCAAGTAGGCGCAAGTAGGCTCCTATTTGTCTTTATAAAATACAAGCATATGTTGCAGAGACTGTGGGCCTGATTTTCGAAGGCCTTTACATGGATAATTTCCTGAGTTACCTTTTAGAATGCTATTAGAGTGGCCAAAAATCCTTGGAGATCACTTCTAGATAACAAATGATTTCTGATACCGCTTATGCCCTCCCATTGTAATCACCCACCCCACCAGAGTGCAGCTAAGAAGTGCTACAATGTGGCCACAGACACACAGGACCGTCACAACACAGTTAGTAAGGTAAATATGGCACGTGTACCAATGTCTGAAGTAAAATAAAAAATAAGGATGTTAAAAAACTGGTGTTTTCAGACTTGGAAACCACAAATAGGACTTCAAAAATTACCCTTATGGTGTTTTGTGCATATTTATGAGTATTTCTTCTGCAAATTTGGAAAGAAGTAAAATGTTTGTGAATCCCTTCCAAGAAGCATTGTTCATACAAATGGTGATGAAACCAACCAGGGAAAGTTAGACGCTTGATTTACTACTCACTACTGGTGATAGCATGTGTAATATCTGGGTGGGTGTGCACATGAGCAGTAGTAATCATCACACAGTGTGGTGTGAGGTAAAAGCTAAGGCAGATTCCAATCACAGCAAACTCAAAGTCCTAGGTTTCAAAACAATGACTTCAATAAAATAGGAAAGTATACAAAGGAGGAGTTGGTAGGGTGGAGTTGATAACAGAAGTGGAAGGCAGTTGGTTAAATTGAAAGAGGCAATAAAATGTGCAATGCTATATGTAAGGAAAGTACATGAAAACAGGAGGAAAAGGAAACCTACATGGTTCTCCAAAAATGTGGCTGCAAAAATAAAGGCAAAAAACACAGTTTTCAGAAAATGGAGAAGAGCACAAAAAGAGGAACATGGAGAAGAATACAGGATAAAGCTAAAAGAGACAAAAAAAAAGAAATATGGATAGAAAGAACAAAGATGGAAGAAAAATGGCTAAAGATGTGACAAAACATTTTTCGGGTACTGTATATTTGGGAAAGACAAAGAGTTGGAATTGCTAGACTCAAAAGTGCTGTGAGTACCTTGCACATTCTCAAAAAGGTATACAAGTTTCACAATGCTTGTCCTGCGGTAATGTAGCTTCATTGTATGTCCTCTAATCTTTTTACTTTTTGATGGCATAAACAACTGATCTACATTTACCCATTCCACTCCATTCATAGTCCTCTATCATATCTCCCCTCAGCCATCTCTTTTCCAAGTTAAAGAACCCTGACCTTTTAGTCTCTCCTCATAGGGGTATCCTTCCATTCCCTTTACCATTTTTGTCACTCTTCTCTGTACTTTTTCTAATTCTGCTATATCCTTTTTAAGATATGGCGATCAGAACTGCATGCAATATTTAAGGTGTGGTTGCACCATGGAACTGCAGAGGCATTATAATATTCTTTCTTTTATTTTCCATTCCTTTCCTTATGATTCCGAGCATTCTATTTGCTTTCTTGGTAACCACTGCACACTGGGCAGAGGGTTTCAACATGTTATCCACGATGACGCCTAAATCTTTTTTCCTGGGTGGTGGTTCCTAATGTTGCATCGTGTAACTATAGTTTGGGTTGTTCTTTTCTAGGTGTATAACTTTGTACTTGTCCATATTTAATTGTATCTGCCATTTGAATGTTCATTTTTCCAATTTATCAAGATTCTCTTGTGATTTTTCACAATCCTCTTGGGTTTTTAACAACTTTGAATAATTTTGTGTCATCTGCAAATCTGATTACCTCACTCATTATTTCCATTTTCAGGTCATTTACAAATATGTTAACAAGCAGCGGACCCAGCACAGCTCCCTGGAGTACTCCACTATTCAACTCTCTGCATTAGGAAAATTGGCCATTTAGCCCTATTCTCTGCTTTCTATGTTTAACCAGTTCATGATCCACAATAGTACACTACCTCCTATCCGATGACTTTTTAATTTTGCTACGTGTTTCTCATGGGGGACTTTATCAAAGGCTTTCTGAAAATCCAGATACACTATATCAACCTGCTCATTTTTGTCTACCTGTTTACTACTACTACTACTACTACCATCTGTCATTTGTATAGCACTGCGAGGCAATCACAGTGCTTTATAGACACATGAAAAAGAGCTTAAATTCTAGTCAAGACAGACAACACAACAGCTGAGGACAAGGATACATCTAGCGGAGTGGCAAGGATCAGGATCAGGATCCAAAAGCAGACTTGAAGAGGTGAGTTTTCAGCCTGGATTTGAAATGAGTCAGACATGAAGCCTAACACACAGACTCAGGTAGTTTTCTCAGGCATAAGGAGCAACAAGATGGAAGGATCAAAGCCTGGAGTTGGCAGTAGAAGAGAAGAACATTGTGGCAGTAGAAGAGATAGAACATTGTTGTGTACATTGTTCTGTGTACATTGTTCTATGTTCTTCCTCTCTCCTGCTTTCCTGTCGAAATTGTAACGTCCCTTTCCTCCTCTCTGGCCTTGTGACTACTTTAAAGTTTCATTTTTGTATATTGTAAAACGCTCTGTTCCTTCCAAAGGGCGGTATATCAAATAAAATAAACATAAAGATAAGAGATCTGCCACAAGAGCAGAGCACCAGAGGAGGGGTGTAGGGAGAGATAAGAGTGGAAAGGTAGTGAAGAACAGCAGAATGAGTATACTTAAATGTCTGTAGAAGTTTGAACTGGATACAGAAACGGATAGGGAACCAGTGAAGCGACTTGAGGAGGGGGGTATATGAGCATGTAGAGGCTGGCGGAAGATTAGCCACGCAGCTGAGTTGCGAACAGATTGAAGAGGAGAGAGATGATTCAGAGGGAGACCAGCAAGGAGGATGTTGCAATAGTCTAGATGGGAAGTGACCAAAGAGTGGATAAGTGTCTTAGAAGTGTGTATAGAAAAGAAGGGACAAATTTTACCAATGTTATAGAGAAAGAAGCGATAGGTTTTAGCTATCTGTTGGATGTGTGTAGTGAAAGAGAGAGTAGAGTCAAAAATGACCCCAAGTTTGTGAGCTGAGGAAACAGGGAGGAGTGTAGCATTATCCAAGGAAATAGAGAAAGGAGGAAGGGAGAGGTTGGTTTAGGGGGAATGATAAAGAACTCACTTTTGCCCATGCTCAGTTTCAGATGGCAGTGAGACATCCAGGCAGCAATGTCGGATAAACAGGCAGAGATCAGAGCCTGGGTTCCTGGAGAGATTTCAGGTACAGGAAGATAAATCCGAGAGTCATCAGCATAAAGATAGTACTGAAAACCATGAGAGGAAATAAGTTCACCAAGGGACCGAGTTTAGAGAGAGAAAAGGAGAGGTCTCAAGACAGATCCCTGAGGTACACCAACTGAAAATGGGATGGCAGTAGAGTGCTATGGGGGAGATAAGTATAAAACCAGGACAGAACAGAGCCCCTAAATCCAAGCGAGGACAGGGTATCATAGTAGCATTGTAATATAGTATATGATGGCAGATAAAGACCAGCATGGTCCATCTAGTCTGCCCAGCAAGGTGGCAAGAGTAGGTACACCTGCTGCTTCATGCAGGTCACCCCTCCACATGCCTTTGTTTAGAGATGTACCCACTGCTACATGCAGGTCACCTCTATTTGTTGAGATATAAACAAATCGAGGAGAAGGTGGTGATCAACAGTGTCAAAAGCAGCAGAAAGTTCAAGAAGGATGAGAATTGAGAAGAGGCCATTGGATTTAGCAAACAACAAGTCATTGGAGACATTGACAAGAGCCATTTCTGTGGAATGTAGAGAACAAAAGACAGATTACAGTGGGTCTTGAGAGGAAAGAAAGTCAAGACAGTGGCGGTGAACTGCTCATTCAAGTACTTTTGAAACAAAAGGGGGGAGACAGATAGGTTGATAATTGGAAGGATCTAGTGAGGAGAGGTATAACCACAACATGTTTGAAGGCCGCAGGAACAGTTGCAATGGAAAGCAAAAGGTTAAGGATAAGACTGATGGAAGGAATGAAGGCAGAGAGTTTAGTAGATGAGAGGGGGTGCGATTAGAGGAGCAGGTAGTCAGTTTGGAGGAGGAGAGAAGATTTTCTGTTTCCTCCTCAGTGATTTCAGAAAAGGAAGAAAGGGTGCCTGAAGGTGAAGAAGGGATTTGGGATTGAAGAGGGGGAAGATGGGGTGGAGGTGACCCTGAAGAGAATTCAAAGTTAGTCTTCTGGGCTTTGTCATGGAAGTAGTCAGCCAAGGTTTAGACAGACAGTGAAGGAGGGATTGGGGAGGAGGGACCTTGAGAAGATAGTTGAGCATAGCAAAGAGACAGCCAGGGTCAGAGGCAACAGAGTTAGTCAGTTGGACATAGTACCTTTGCTTGGGAAGTGCTATGGCTGACTGGAAAGAAGCATGAATGTGAAATGTTGGTAATCAGTAAGTGTACGTGATTTAAACCAAAGGTGCTCAGCTGAGTGGGCACAGGAACATAGGTAGCGGGATGTTAAAATATAGACAGGGTTGAGGTATGATATGCCTCACAGGGCATGGAATAGGAGGAACAAGTACATCCAGAGCAGGAAAGAGTAGTGTTATAGGAGGAGGATGCCCTATCAATAGACTCAGATGACATAGTGGAGGAAAGAAGTGATAATACAGCAGTGGAGAAAGCTGAAGGGTCGACAATGTGAAAATTCCTAAACATGTTGATGGAGATGGGGTGAAACCAAGATAGGGGACAGTTGAGGTTGAAGGTTAGCAGCTGATGGTCAGATAAGGGCAAAACTGAGATGGAGAAGTTGAAGGGTGAGCAGTTGGAGGAGACGACAAGGTCAAAGCAGTGACCATGCTTATGAGTAGAAGTGGTGCAGCACAAATGGAGGCTGAATGAGGAGGCTAGGGAAAGGTCAGAAGGGTCATCAACATGAATGTTAAAATCCCCAAGAATAAGGGGAAGACACATCAGGAAAGGGGGAGAGCCAGGATTCAAAGTCTGTGAGAAAGGTAGAGGTGGACTTGTTGGGGGGGTCGATAAATGACAGCTACCCGGAGAGGCATTGGCTCACACGTTCTAAAAAATGTAACAGATTAATAAGACTAGACTTTCCTTGGATAAATCCATGTTGGCTTTCTCCCTTAAACCATTACTATCTACATATTAAGTAATTTTATTCTTTATAATGGTTTCTACCATTTTTCCCAGTACCGATCTGAAAGTTTCCCGGATCACCCCAGGAACCCTTTTTTAAAAACTGGCATTACATTGGATATTCTGCAATCTTACAGCACTAGGGGGGAGTGGTCTAGTGGTTAGGACAAGGTACCTTAGGCCAGAGAGCCAGAGATTCAAGCCCCACCTGGGGACAGCAATCTCAGGCTGGAGGGACTGGGATTTCTAATCCTATAGGCACCCCTTGTGGTCCTGGGCAAGCCACTTAACTCTCCATTACCCATGTTCCCTGTAAGTATTAGCATATGTGTCTCATATCCCCTCATGTTAAATGTATTCCACTTTGACCCAGTGAAAAGAAGAATATAAATACAGCAAAATAAAAATACTACAGATGATTTTAATGAAAGTTCACAGAATATTAATAGTAGGTCTGCAATCTTATATTTTAATTCTTTCAACATCCTTGGATGTATACCATCCAGTCCAAGTGATTTGCTAGTCTTCAGTTTATCAAATAGTTGTAATACATCTTCCCAGTTTATCAATATTTATTTCAGTTCTTACGATTCATTACCATTATATACAATTTCAGGCATGCATAACTTCCCTACATCTTCTCCAGTAAAGACTGAAGCAAAGAATTCATTCAGTCTCTCCGTTATGGCCTTGTCTTCACTTAGCGCCCCTTTTACCCTTCAATCATCCAATGATCCAACTGACTCCCTCAAAGGATTTTTTTTTCTACAAATAGACTTGAAAAACAATTTTATTATCTGTTTTTGCTTTCACAGCAAGCTTCTTTTCAAATTCTCTCGCTGCCTGCCTTATCAATGCCTTGCATCTAACTTGCCATTACTTATATTGTTTTCTGTGTTTGTCATTTGGCTCCTTTATCCATTTCCTGTAAAATGTTTTTTTTCTTTTGGCAACAACAGCCTCTCTGACCTCACCATTAAACCATGCTAGCCATTTTTTGGCCTCCTTTACTTTTCTTAAAGCATGGAATATATCTGGTCTGGGCTTCCAAGATAGTACTTTTAAACAATGTCCATTTATTTATTTATTTATTTATTTATTTAACAATTTTTATATACCGTCTTGCATCAATTCAAGACAGTTTACAGGTAACAAAAACGTAACAGCATGGCAATGCTGTTTTACATGGAACAGAACTTAGTTAAATTGAACTCTTATAATATGAGAATACAAGAACCACCATGTACATATTTACATTATAGGGAAATCATTAAGTGAGGAGAGTTTAAAGACAGAAGGGGAGGGAGAGGTGCAGAGTCCATAAGGCCATAGAGGGGGAGCTAGGACAGTGTGGAGAAGTATTAATTGAAAAGGTGAGTTTTGAGTCTCTTTCTGAAATCAGAATGGTCAGCACAGTTCCAAAGTTCAGGTGGAAGAGTATTCCATATGGAAGGTGCATAGAGTGAGAAGTCCCCGTTACAGGTGGTTTGCTTGTAGGTTTTCCTTTGAGAGGGTATGTTTAGCAGGATTTTGGTGTTTGAGTGGCGTGATCTACCGTTATTGAGGTTGGAAATAAGGGAGGATAAGCATGGAGCTGATTCGTTGTGAATGACTTTATGGATATGAGGTAAAACTTTAAATATGATTCTAGAAACTATAGGGAGCTAGTGAAGGTCATAGAGGATTGGGGTTATGTGTGTGCGGCTAGTATTGTTTGTGATTAAGTGGGCAATTGTATTCTGTGCCATTTGGAGAGAATGGATACTGTTTTTAGGGAGGCCATGGTAGATGAGGCTACAGTAGTCTAGGGTAGGTGTAGTGAGGGATTGATGTAACTCTTTAACTTTTGCAGCTGCTCCTTTTAATTCAAAACAGGAATGGAGTAGATTCCACATCATTCACAGAAGATGATATTTTTGAGCAGCTTGCAAAACTGAAAGTGGACAAGGCCATGGGATTGAATAGGACACATCCCAGGATACTGAAAGAGCTCAGAGAGGTTCTGGCAGGACCTTTAAAGGATGTGTTTAATAGATTCTTAGAGAAAGGGTAGGTTCTACAGGATTGGAGAAAGGCTGATGTAATGCCTCTTCATAAGAATGGTAATAGGGAAGATCTGACAAACTATAGGCCAGTAAGCTTTACCTTGGTGGTCAAAAAAGTAATGGAGGTGCTGCTAAAAGAAAGAATAGTGGAATTTCTAGAATCCAGTGGGTTGCATGATCTGAAACAACATAAACAACATGGTTTTACCAAAAGACGATCTTGCCAAACAAATTTGATTGAGTTCTTTGACTGGCTGACCAGAGAACAAGATAAAAGGCATGCAATGGATGTGATATACATAGATTTCAGCAAAGCCTTTGATACTGTTCCTCATAAGAGGCTTATCAATAAACTGAGAAACTTGGAGATGGGTCCCAGGGTTGTGAACTGAATCAGAAATTGGTTGACTGGCAGATGACAGAAAAAGGTGGTAAACAGAATTCATTCAGAAAAAAGGAAGGTGGGTAGTGGAGTGTCCCAGGTAATGGTCTTAGGACCCATACTGTTCAATGTCTTTATAAGTGATATTGCTGAAGGATTAAAGGGAAAAGTCTGCCTTTTTGTAAATACACAAAGATTTACAATAGGGTGGACTCCACTGAAGGAATGGACAACATGAGAAAAGATCTACAAAAACTGGAAGAATGGTCTAATGCTTGGCAGATGAGATTTAATGCGAAGAAGTGTAGAGTGATGTACTTTGGATGCAGAAATCTAAAGAAATCATATGCAATAGGGGGAGAGAGGTTCATGTGCAAAGACTAGGAGAGGGACCTCAAAGTGCTAATGTGAGGATCTCAAGGTGGTAAAACAATGTGACAAGGTGGTAGCCAAAGCCAGAAGGATGCTGGGATGTATACAGGATGTATAGAGGAATGGCCAGCAGAAAGGAGGAAGTATTAATGCCCCAGTACAAGTCATTGGCGAGGCCTCACTTAAAGTATTGTGTTCAGTTTTGGAGACAATATCTCGCAAAGGATATAAAAAAACTTAAAATGTTTCAGAAGAAGGCAACCAAACTGATTTGCAGTCTGCCCCAGAAGACATATGAGAAGAGACTTGAAGATCTAACTATGTAAACTCTAGAGGAGAGTAGGGGCAGGGGAGCTATGATACAGACACTTAAATACTGTACTTAAAGGGTATCAATTAGCAAACAAACCTTTTTCAAAGAAGGGGAAGCTGCAAAACTAGAGGGCAAAGAGGTAAACTTAAAAGCAACATCAGGAAATACTTTTCCACTGAAAGGGTGGTAGATGCTTGGAATGCCCTCCTGAGTGAGCTGGTGGGAACAAATGCAGTAACAGAATTCGAAATGGTATGGGACAGTCACAGTAGATACCTTGAAAGCAAGAGGATAACATCAAAGCAAATAAATATGTTTTTATATTTTAACAAATAGAGGGGGGTGACCTGCACGGAGTGGCGGGAACAACCCTAAATAAAAGCATACAGGGGGTGATTTGCACAGAGTGGTAGGTACAACCACCCTAGCCACCTTACTGTTCAGACTAGATGGACCATACTGATCTTTATCTGCTATCAAATACTGGATTACTAAGTTACATTTAACACATATTAGTCTATGAATTTACACACAGAGGCTTTCCTAACAGGCGCTCTACAGGACAACCAACAGTAAGGATTTGAGGGTTTATTTTTATTAAATTGCTAGCTCTCTGACTGGGAGCTCTTAAAAGGGTTTTTGTATATTTTTTAAGCAAGGCTACTTTCTTTTTGGTGCCTTAGTGGAAATTTTCTTGAGCAGAGTTGGTTGTAGAACCCTAGTAACCTCCTCAGCTTTGGGAACTGCTAACCCCTAATCAGGAGTTAGTGGGCCTGATTACGTGAGAGCAGCTGAGGCCTGCATAAAAGGCTCCAATGCCCTGCCCTGTTGAGGCTTTCCTAACAGGGGCTCTACAAGACAACCAACAGTAAGGATTTGAGGGTTTATTTTTATTAAATTGCTAGCTCTCTGACTGGGAGCTCTTAAAAGGGTTTTTGTATATTTTTAAAGCAAGGCTACTTTCTTTTTGGTGCTTTAGTGGAAATTTCCTTGAGCAGAGTTGTTGAAATCTAGTAACCTCCTCAGCTTTGGGAACTGCTAACCCCTAATCAGGAGTTAGTGGGCCTGATTACGTGAGAGCAGCTGAGGACTGCATAAAATGCTCCAGTGCCCTGCTCTGTTGAGGCTTTCCTAACAGAGGCTCTACAGGACAACCAACAGTAAGGATTTGAGGGATTATTTTTATTAAATTGCTAGCTCTCTGACTGGGAGCTCATAAAAGGGTTTTTGTATATTTTTAAAGCAAGGCTACTTTCTTTTTGGTGCTTTAGTGGAAATTTCCTTGAGCAGAGTAGGTTGTTGAACTCTAGTAACCTCCTCAGCTTCGAGAACTGCTAACACCTAATCAGGTGTTATTTCCCTCCCTACCTACCCCGACTCCCACCCACCCCTAGTGAGCAGTCTTGCTTTATAGGGCCCCTCCCCAATTAACAAAGCACAGAGCCTTGGACCAGCACATTTTGAACATAATTAAAGAGATTTAACTTCTTTTTTCTTTGAAAGGACAGCTGGGAAACCGGCTGGTACTTGGTATATCTCTCTCTTTTGCAGATACCTAACCTCCATGAGCAGAACAATGGCTGGGAAAAATCGTATTGCTAAAGCTGTTGCCCCCGTTACAGCTTCTGCCTTGACCAGACAGATGTCCTAATGCCAGTTGAAGGACCGGTTCCATGTGCAGGGTGACTGCATGCTGAAGCTCTGAGGAAACAATTGGAGGAACTTAGAGAGGTGGTGGTGAGGCTGAGGAGCATTCAAGACAGTGAGAAGTACATTGATGAGATGCTTCTTGCAGCAAACAAGCTCTCCAGCAGAGGAGAAGATGGGTGCCAATAGAATGTCGATGGTTGGACACAAGTCACCAGGGCCTACAAAATCACCAATCCAACTTCCCCAGCCCTTGAATTGAAGAACCATTATGCAACCCTGGAAGTGGAGGAGGTGAAAGCATCCCTGGAAAGGGATGAACCAGAGCTCAAGTACCCCAAAGTTGCAGAATCAGTGACCACAAGGAAACGAAGGGTAGTGGTGGTTGGAGACTCTCTTCTGAGGGTTACTGAGGCGTCCATCTGCCGACCAGACTTGATGTCCATAGAGCTATGCTGTCTGCCTGGTGCCAAAATCCAAGATGTTACGGAGAGTTTGCCGAGACTCATCAAGCCCACTGACTATTACCCAATGTTGCTAATCCATGTTGGAACAAATGATACTGCCAGGTATACCTCGTAACATATCAAAAGTGACTTCATGGCTCTGTGACAGAGGGTGAAGCAGTTAGGTGCACAGGTGGTGTTCTCTTCAATCCTCCCTGTTGAGGGTAAAGGCCAAGACAGAGAGGCTCGCATCCTGGAGATGAATGCATGGCTGCGTGGATGGTGTCATTGAGAGCGCTTTGGTTTCCTAGACCATGGGATGCTGTTCCAAGGGTTGCACAGCAGAGATGGCATCCATCTGTCCAAGAAAGGTTGACGCATCTTCGGTAGTAGACTGGCTAATATACTGAAGAGGGCTTTAAACTAGATTCATTGGGGATGGGTGAAGAAAGCCCCTAGGTAGGTGAAAGCCCCCAGGTAGGTGATACATTAATTATCTTTATGGAAATGGGTAACAGGGGTAACATATGGAAAGCAGTGTGTATAAATGCCCGTAGCATGGGACATAAAATCCCCGATGTTGAAGCTTTGGTGGGAGTGGCTGACTTGGATTTAGTGGCAGTTACAGAAACATGGTTCACTGAAAACCATGATTGGGATGTAACTATACCTGGCTATACTTTATTCAGAAAGGATAGAGTAGGAAGAAGGGGAGGAGGATTGGCACTATATGTAAAAACTACTATTAAAGCTTTGGAATTACAGAGCTTAACGGAGAGAGGAGGCATTGTGGGTTAAACTAGAAAGAGGGAAAGAGAAATCTATTTGCATTGGTGTGATATACAGACCTCCCTCACAAGAGGAAGAGGTGGACAGAGAGTTAATTGAAGACATATGCAGCATTGCTAGGAAAGGGGAAGTGCTACTGATTGACAACACCAAACTTCACTGGCTTCCAATAAGCTGCAGGATCACTTATAAAGCCCTTCTTACCACTTTTAAAGCCATAAATAACTTATCCTCACCCTCAATTTCTATTCTACTCACGAAAACCCCGAACAATAGACTTAGGAGGTCAACAGCTGAAAATACACTAGTTATTCCTAGTGAATCAACAAAATGGTCTCAAACAACAAATAACAGAGCATTTTCATCATACGCCCCAAGATGCTGGAATCAACTCCCTCCCAACATCAGATCTATCAAAGATCTTATGCAGTTCAGAAAAACCATAAAACACCACCTGTTCACTATGTACTTCACTGAACTCATCAACGAATCACTGCCTACCCCAATACCTCAAGATCTCACGTTAACAAACCAATCACACTTCCCACTGAACAGTTAATGCAACCATATAATCTACACATGTGTTACCATAATGTAAATAGAATTTGCAATCATGTTTTTTGTTGGATTGTACATAGTTTACCCCCAGTTGTAAGCCCATGTTACGTTCCCTGTTATTTGTAAACTCAAGACACGTCCTAAATGTCTGAGTAAAACTCTGTTTTATGTAAACCGCACTGATAACAAATAGCGCGGTATATAAGAACTGTTAAATAAATAAATAAATTGGAGATTTCAATGTGCTAGATGTTGATTGGCACATTCCTGCTGCAGTATCATCTAAAAGTAAGGAGATCCTGGATTCTCTACAGGGAGAACTATTCAGACAATTGGTAACAGACCCCACACGTTAAGGGGCCATACTGGACTTGGTGCTTACCAATGGTGAAAGTGTTTCTGATGTTGTAGTGGGAGATCATTTTGCATCCAGTGATCACCAGATGGTGTGGTTCAGTATTAGGACTAGGGCTGTTAGAATCCATTTCACTAAAGAAGAGCGGGACCTAGGCGTGGTTGTGTCTGATGGTCTTAAAGTAGCTAAACAGGTAGAAAAGGCGACGGCAAAAGCTAGAAGGATGCTTGGGTGCATGCAGAGAGGAATGGCTGGCAGAAAAAAGGAGGTGATAATGCCTCTGTATAAGTCTTTGGTGCAACCTCATTTGGAGTATAGTGTGCAATTCTGGAGACCGCACCTTCAAAAGGATGTGAACAGGATGGAGTCGGTGCAGAGGGTGGCTACTAAAATGATTAGTGGTCTTCATTATAAAGCATATGAGGACAGATTGAAGGATCTTAATATGTACACCTTAGAGCAGGGGTTCTCAACAATGAATATGTATGAGAGAGATTTGCATACACTGCCTCCATTATATGCAAATCTCTCCCATGCATATTCATTGTGGTTATCCTGAAAACCCGACTGGCTAGGTGGGTCCCGAAGACAGGGTTGAGAACCCCTGCCTTAGAGGAAAGGCGGGATAGAGGTGATATGATTGAGATGTTTAAATACCTCCATGGCATAAATATTCAGGGAGAAAGCCTCTTTCAATTGAAAGCAAGTTCTGCTACGAGGGGACATTGGATGAGGGTGAAGGGAGATAGATTCAGGAGTGCAGAAATATTTCTTTACGGAAAGAGTGGTGGATCCGTGGAATAGTCTCCCAGTGGAGGTGGTAGAGATGAGGACAGTAAATGAATTCAAAAAAGCATGGGACAAACACAGAGGATCTCTAAAGGAAAAAAAGGGACTGTTGTATTTGTTGATTTGGAAGGACAGACTAGATAGGCCATGTGGTCTTTTTTCTGTCGTCATATTTCTATGTTTCTATGAGGGGAATGTCTCCTAAACCATGCTAGCCATTAGCATGGTGTTTACTATGTTCTGTGCAGTTAGTGTGGGACCTTACTAAAAACCTCATGCCAATAAGTTAGCGTATGACTGGGAGAGGTCTAGGTAGTTTAGAAGTATAACATAGGTGTTGACAGCATATTGCATTTAGCACAGGCATTATGGGTGTGTGCTAACCACAAATGAGGCTATTAGCAAAAGTGCACTCAATGCCCCTAAAGGTGTGACTGTTAAGTGCACCCACACTCTGGTTAGCATGATGCAGTGTATTTCCAACATGCTAATGGCAGGGGATGGGCACACACATCCCCAAAGATTGGCATGAGCCTCTGCACTAGTTTTGCAGCTCAAGCATGTGCTAAACGGCATCCTCGTTAGCAAACATACCCCAAAACTTGATTTCTATGTTTTAAAACTTTCCAACGTTTAAAAAATTGCATTAACAAAAATTTTGAAATAAATCAGAAAATGAAAAAAAAAATCAGGAAAAAACAAGCCAGAAGTTACCTAAAAGTGAACCAAAATTTTCTGTGCACATCCCTAATGCTTTAACATATTGGACTCTTCATATGACATCTACCTGACACAGGTATTAGGAAAAACAGAATAAATAGCTATACAATTCATTCAAAAATTATAATACTGTTTTTTTCTTCAGGATAAAATTTGCTAGTTAACTCCTTAGGTTCTAGAGATTATTAACGGAAATCTGTGTAACATTTTGCAGTAAACTAGAATGCTATTTTAATTTAAGCATAATATAGAACCTACCCTGTGCTATGAAAGAAGTCTGCCTTATGTACAACGAGGCAGACAACTTCCTGGATATCGATCATACCATAAGGAGTCGCTGACTTGTTGTTTTCATAGTAACTCAGAAAGCCCCCTTCGAAAGTGCACCATCTCTTATTCATTTCTGTAGTTAGAAATAGTAAACATTATATTTAAAAAAAAACATCTTGTACAAGATTTAACAAAGAATTATTGGCTAGCGTTACTAAGGTGCACCACTGTGTTAGTGTGCTCTAACAGCTTAAGGAAGCAATTTTGTAAGAAGTAATGTAAAGTTACGAGCTGTTAACACAAGTAAGTCATGTATTTTCGATGCCTTGTGTGCATAGATGAGCCTTTACGTGCGCACCATGGGTGGGCTCTATTCTGTAAGCATGCACATCAGGCCGATGGCATATACTTTGGGAGTGGGCATGCACAGAGGTAGAGCTTGGGCGTAGTATAGGCAAAGCACAATTTTATGTGTGGAGCTTGTAAACTACACGTATTCTATGCATACCTCGGCACAGTCATTTATACCAAGTAAAGGGTTGGTGTGCGTGATTTGGGCATGTGTATCCCACCACTATGCCCCTCTTTTATAAGGTATGCATGTACATTATAAAATAGGCATGAAATATGCGCAATGCACTCTGTGTTAACCCAGGCACTTTTTATAAAATCACCTAATTAACATGCATTGTTAGTTATTAGGTACAGCTCCATAAAATGGGACCCATGATAAAATAGTGTATTAATAGCATTAGTCTACACTAACATAGTAGCACATATTAGTAACTCTGTTTATTATATTTCTGTTTAATAAGACAGCGACTCTTCGTACAAGTCATAGATTTTCAATTTCTGAGGCACAGAATGGGGCACAAGATGAAAACCTGTTAAGAAGCACCAAGAAAAAATATTAAGGACAAGTAAATCACATTCTGATGCTGTATTAAATCAGATAGTAATTTATGTAGATATCAAATACCAACTTCAAAAAGTTTGTGGAAATCCATGAACAGCCTCAGAAACAAACAGTGATAAAACGGATTGCTTGCAGAAGGGAGAGACAAGTGGGCTGGGCTATGACTGTCAAGGTTACATTGGCATTGGTTCTGACACTGACCTAGCCTGTTAACCCTTTGAAGGCCTACTTTAAAATTTTAATCCACATTCTGCAGCCAGGTTAATTTTTGCATATTTCAGGAAAATTGTACCCGTCTTATTCAATATGTTCTAACAGTGATTTTCCTTCTGCTATGGTCATGTATTATATACCATTTGATAGGAATATTTAGTCAGAATTTTGGATCCCGAGAGTTTTGGGCTCGGCCTGGAAAGGGACAAGGAATCCCTGGGAAAGGAGGGGAAAGGGGAAAGGGGTTTTGTACAAGTCCCTGATTGTGTCTGTTATTGTCCTGCTATTTAAATGCACATCTAGATTGGTTATTGCTGGGTGCTTGGGGAAGTAGGAGTACAGGGTATGTTCTCCACAGAAAATAAAATGAGACAGAAATATACCTCATCCCCTTTCTTCTACATAGGGCTTTAATGCCCATCTCACACAAGCCCTTCTGCTATATGCTTGGTTTTATACTACGACGTATGTTGCATGTGATGGCAGAAGACCGAAGTTTCTTTATAGTCATGTCATCTTATTTTATTTAATAATTATTGATTATTTTTTGAAAAGAACATGCACCAATAAATACTATTTATTTTCACAAAGGAAAAACAGTTACAGTCAAAATACATAGAAAAAAATCTACTCAAAATCCATTATATAACCAAAAACATCCACAACTAAGGGAGGAGTCAACACTGTTTAATTATCTCAAGAAATAGAAAAACAAATCTAGCAATATTCCACAACTTTTAACCACACAAGACAGCAAAAGAAATGATTTTAAGCAACTTTTACTGAGAACCAGAATCATTACTCTGAATAAAGGATAGAAACATAAAAACATGTCAGCAGAAAAAGACCACATGGCCTATCTAGTCTACCCTTCCATATAAAATACTATAGTCCCTTTTTTCTTTTAGAGATCTTCTGTGTTTGCCCCCTGCTTTATTGTGTTCAGATACTGTCCTCGTCTCTACTACCTCCACTGGGAGACAATACCACACATCTACCACTCTTTCCATTAAAAAATATTTCAGAATATTATGCCCGAGTCTATCCCTTTTTAACCTCATCCTAGGCATCCTTATTGCAGAGCTTACTTTAATCAAAAAAGGCTCTCCTTTTGTGCATTTTTGCCACAGAGGTATTTGAATGTCTCTATCATATCTCCTCTACTCTTTGCTTTATAATGAAGACCACTGACCATTTTAGAAGCTACCCTCCACACAGACTCCAACCCGTTTATATGATTTTGCAGGTATAGTCTCCAGAATTGTACACAAATACTTCAAATGAGGTAGCAGCAGAGACTTTTATACAAAGACACTATCGCCTCCTTTTTTCTGCTGGCCATTCCTCTCCATATGTACTCAAGCATCCTTCTGGCTTTCACCATCAATTTTTCTACCTTTTTAGCCACTTTAAGATCATCAGAAACAATCACGCCGCTCCTCTTTCGTGGGCAGAAGTGATAGGGGAAATAAAGCTTAAAGTGTGTAACAGTACTAAGAGGCCTGCAGGGGAAAATAGGAATCCTGTATATATCTATATATGGAAAGGAATGTGCTGTGCTAAGACAAATTGATTGTTCTACAAGGAGACAACTACCATCTGTGCTGTGGTGGGCCTCAGGGGATGAGTTGATGACGTATGCATATGTTTCTGTTAATGTATAAAAGACAGACAGCCCCTCTAACCTGTGGAATAAACTTACATACTACTTATGTGCGAGTGTGTGTGTTTGTTCCCCTGGAATTCCAGACAGAGAAGGTAAGGTGATTCCTCAGCCCAGAGAATTAACGGATGTCCCGAGGTTAAGTGGTATATAGTGCTGGGAAAGGAATAACCCACACTAACAATTTGGTGTCAGAAATCTCTCTTCATACATATGCATTGTTGCACTGGAATTTCCAGACTTTCTAAATTGACGTCGCTTTGGTAGCCCGTCTCGGGAATGCGCTTTGGTAGCGCTATGTATAACAGGGACGTCCTGTTGGCCTTTGGTAATACCCTTTTCCTTCTTTGTGGCTTGTGTAATTGTGTGAGCTTAGCAAGATGCCCCTGCCTCAGCCTGAAGCGATAGCGCTAATGACGGTTGTTGGCAGAAAGCAAGTGGCCAAGCGTGCGATTGTTGGATATTAATTAGAGGATGGGGGGGTCCCAAGGTAAGGGGACCGCTCCAGAATCCGCGGGAGTGCGTGCGCAGCCAAATGTTGTGATAAGGATTAAAACTGCAGCTAGGAAGGCATCGTATTCTTGCAGTACCCCAGTCCCTCCCGGCGCACCCCCGGCAGATGGGGAGACGCCAAAGGAATACGTAGACAGAGTGGCAGGGGGTTATTATACTGATCCCTGGGTGGATAATATGGTGGGGTGGACAGAAGGTTTACATAGCTCAAATCCTTTTCCCAGGGAGGGTAGCTTCTCTGCCTGGCATTTAGATATGATTTGGGGATTGTGTCTTGGGGATAAGAAAGCTTTTCCCTTTTATTCCGGAGACCCGAAATGGCCAAAATCTTATATGAAGGAATGTGGTACTGTATGGATACAACTGGCTCCTTATTATAATGGTCAGCACCTACCGGTGCTTGACTCGCCCCGGGAACTGCCTCCAAAATCGCCCCAACCCAAGGTGTCCTCCTCCCGGGTGCCCACGGCTCCTCCGCCATATCAGCCCATTTACCCCACCCTGGTTGGATCGGCCGCCGTTGTAAAGTCAGCCAGAGACTCTGATTCATTAGAGGACATTGTTCTGGCAGCGTCTGCTTCTACCGCGCACCCCATGGTAGTAATGGCGGTGCGTGCCCCCATCCACCGGGAATTACCTATAGATAAAATGTTTCGGCAGATATGTATCACTTATGAGGCTGTGTGTGGCAAGGTGGAGGAGCCTGCCGGTTCCCCTCCACTGCCGCCCACTGCCTGGCTACCTTCTCCTGCCCTACTGTCTCACTCAAGCCCACGCTTGACCGAATCTGGGCCCGCCCCTGCTGGGCGGGACATGCCCAGGGACAACATGTATTGCCAATTGTGTAAGACATCTCCGGAGGTCTCTACCGGGAGTTTGGGGATGCGAGCGTGGGCTGGAGGGTCCACTGCCACTTCCCCTTCTGTCCCTTTTGCCCCACCGGAGTCCCTTATTACCCCCCTCATTCCCCTCTTCTGATGCCTTCATCTGAAGATCGGGGGGGGGGGACAGGAACAGAGTAGGGCTAGGGCTCATAGGGATGGGCTTAGCCCTCATAACCCCTTTCATAAGCTGGATTCAAATGACGTGAGAACTTCTAACAGTGATAAGGAGTGACAGGAGACTCTACCTTTAAGGGCCATATATACACCCAGTACCCTTTTCTAACTATTGGTAACCAGCTTGTTGTTAAGCCCCTGGATCCTGCCATATTTTCTTCTATCTTACAGCATGCCCCGAACCCCATGAAAACACCAGCTGCCACTATGCACTACTTGCAACGTATGACTCGTGGTTTGCAGTGCACGGCGCAGGACTACCGCCTCATTATTGAAGGTGTCCTGGGGTATGATGAAGAAACCCCATTTGATTTTTTGAAAGTTAAGTCACTGGCGAATCCTTATGAGACGCCGGATGATTCTAATTACCCCCTCCGATATCCCGAGGTGATAAAAGAAATGTGGGATGAAGTGTTAGAAGAGTTTGAGCATTTATTTGGTGCAAAACAGAATCTTGTTGCATCTATTGCATACGTGCAGGAACAAGGGGAAGGAGTTTCACAGTTTGTGCGAAGGTTTTGTAAGTGTTGGAAGGAAGAGGCAGGTTTATCACAGGAAGGCCTGATGGCTTCAATGTATATTCAGATGCTGTTTGGGGCTATGTGCCCCAAAGTGACTGTATCATGTAAGCAAATGGTAGATGCTTGGTTTAGCATGACTCTGGCAGAATTAGAGAAGGTAATATTAACGAAGGAAGTGGCGGGATGCTTTGCAGATATGGATGTTAAGAAAGGTAAAATGTCTCATGCTTGGCAACAGGATATTGGTTGCCAGCAATCCTACCCCAGGGGATATCAACCCCCGGGGCCTCAGTGGTCGCAATCTCAGGGGTAGAGGGGACAGCGGGGCTGGTTTCGAGGCGGGTGGGGTGGTGGAAGAGGAGTAGGGCAAGGAATATCTAGGAATCAGATTTGTTTTCATTTTAAGCAACAAGGACATTGGAAAAATGAGTGCCCCTATGCGGCAGGTAGCGGCCCTGTGCCGACTCAGGGGGGTGGGCCTTGCCCCCTCCCACAACACCATCGGCACCACTCCGCAATTCCTGTTATCCCTATTATATGGCAACAGCCCCCGCAACGCCCATAGGGCTGCCCTGAGGCAACGGTTCCGATCTGGGTTGTTAATGGGTGGATGGAAGGAGCCCCCTTGTTGTACGTTGTGCATTAATGGCCAGCAAGTCTCCTTTGTAATTGATATGGGAGCGACTTGCTCTACGTTGCATGCCTCTGTTTGTAGGGAACCCTTAACGCCAGGTCCTGCCTCAGTTGGGATAAATGGAACCTCTACCCCCACATGGATTACACCCCCGTTGTCTGTCTCCACGCTTGGTAACAATACCGTTCTGTTTACACATTCATTTACAATTATTCCCTCCTGTCCAGTGAGTCTCCTGGGGCGGGACCTGTTGTGTCGCTTAGAAGCAGTAACTATTAGTAATTCAGATGACTCTTTTGCCTTGCACTCTCCTTTTTATTAAATATGATTTCTACAGAGGCGCATGGGTTGTCTAAGGTTCCTCCTAAACTCTGGGCCACCTCCCCAACTGATGCCGGGTTGGTCCCCTGTACGCCGTACATGGCACATTTGAAGGATCCTCAAGCTGTCGTCTGTATTCGACAGTACCCTTTGTCTGGCCCTAAGGAAACTGCTTTGCAGTCCATGATCCAGGATTTTGTTGCAGCAGGTATTGTAGTTCCTACTGTGTCTCCTTATAATATTCCCATGAATCCCGTCCCCAAGGGGGATGGGTTCCATTTTACCCAGGATTTACGGGCCGTAAATCAGCTTGTTGTCCCACTGGCACCGGTGATGCCCGATATTGCCGGGCTACTTACTCTTATTCCTACGGAAGCCAAATGCTTCACGGTTATTGATTTAGCTAATGCCTTTTTTAGTATACCACTAGATTCCATCACGCAGCCTCTTATGGCTTTCACACATGCAGGCAAACAATATACCTGGACTCGCCTGCCGCAGGGATACATTGATTCCCCGGCGGCGTATTCTCTTGTTCTTAAGGCATCAATTGAAATGTGGCATCCGCCTTGTTCCTCCACCCTTCTCCAGTATATGGATGATTTGTTGTTATGTTCTAAAACAATCACAGAATGTGAAAATGACTCTGTATCTTTGCTCTGCCATCTAGCCTCCCATGGACATAAGGCTTCTTTAAAAAAGCTCCAGTGGTGTTATGAGCGTGTTACCTACTTGGGGTTTGAGCTGTCCCCTGGAAACTGGGCGCTCTCTCCCGCCCGAGTACAGGCAATTATAAAATTATCTCCTCCAACAACAGTGACACAAATGCTGGCTTTTCTTGGATTAGTATCCTTCTGTCATGCTTGGATCCCGGACTGTGCTTATTGGGATTCCATATTGTGAAGGGCTACTTTGCAGTTACTAGGCTCTGCATCTATTGAATGGACTGAAGAAATGCTTTCTGCATTTGCTACTTTGAAAAAGCTGCTTATCTCGGCTCCTACACTTGGACTACCCGATTATGGGAAAATGTTTTACTTATATATAAGGGAAGAGGGAGGAACTATGGCAGCTATTTTGGCTCAAGACCACGGGGGGGGGGGGGAGGGGGAATGTGCCCAGTCGCATATTTATCGAAAAAATTGCCCCTCCAGGTACAGGGTATGCCTGCATGTTTGCGAGCCCTGGCGGCTTCGGCTATTGCCGTACAGATGCCTATCCCGATTACCCTGTCTCATGAGACTATTCTGTTTTCTACCCATTCTGTTTTGAATGTGTTAAAGAACCTCACTACGCAACACATGACAGCCCAGCGCCTTAGTGGGTATGAGGTGATTTTAACAACTACTGAATGGTTGTCGGTTAAACAGCAATCCGCTGCCTTTACCCCGATGCTGGCCTTGCAGGCCTTAATGCACCCAGTAGATGATTCCGAGTTGCCCCAAGAAGAACATGATTGCTTAAAGTTGATTAACTTTGAGACGTCAGTACGACCTGATTTGCCCTCCTCCCCACTCCCGGACGCTCCACATATATTTGTGGACGGGAGCTGTGTCCGTCCCGCAGATAATGCCTACATTGGTTCTTATGCCACTGTAGAATTCCCAAATATTTTGCATGAAGCCCAGTTATTGCCTTATGGTTCTGCACAAGCTACAGAATTGGTAGCGCTTACTAGAACCTGTGAATTATTTGCTGATAAACGTGTTAACATTTATACAGATTCCAGGTATGCCTTTGGGGTGGTGAATGATTTTGGTCTCTTATGGGGGCGTAGGGGATGGAAAACGGCAGACAGTAAACCAATTTCTCATGTACAGTTGGTTAATGAACTGCTGGCCACCTTATGTAAACTCAAAGAATTTGCCGTTATTAAATGTACTGCACACAATATGATACTTCTATTGCCTCTCAAGGCAATGCTTTAGCTGATCTTGCAGCCAGTGTGCACAAGCCCAAATTGAACTCTTACATAGTAATAATATCTCTCAGGGCATGCCGATAGTTTCTTACTATTTGTCTGATCCTCCATTGTCTGAATATTATGTTTCCCCTCTTGAGCATTCTTTTCCTCTGCACCACTTGCAGGCTGCTGCAGATCCCGAGGATATTATGTATTGGGAACAGCATAATATGAGTTTAAATTCAGCACAGATTTGACAGGAAAAAGGGGGAGGGGGCGAAGAGGACTACCGAAAGCGGAAGCCCCTCTCTTAATTGGTCAAGTACATGGGGTAGGGCATAAAAACAGAAAGACGGTTCTTAAGGAGTTACAGGAAATATTTGTTTGCAGAGATTTGCCTCATTTAGTGGAATCACAATTGAGTCAATGCTTAGTATGTGCTAGGAATAATGTTCAACGGGGAAAAGCAATAGGACAATTGCAACATTTACCCCCACCCCAAGGCCCGTTTCAGGCCCTACAAGTAGATTTCACATATATGCCATGATCGATAGGGGGTTATAAGTATTTGTTGGTCATTGTAGATAGGTTTTCAAAGTGGTCAGAGGCTTTTCCCATGACTAAGGAAGATGCTAGAACAGTAGCAAAAATTCTCTGTTAGGAAGTTATTCCCCGCTTTGGGTGTCCCCTTTCTATAGATTCTGATCAGGGACCAGCGTTCACCTCTAAGGTGTTACAACAGATTACTCAGATGTTTGCCATTGATTGGAAATTTCATGTCTCATATCACCCACAGTCATCAGGGATAGTAGAACGAATGAATTGAACAATTAAAGAAAAATGTAAAAAGGCTACACAACACGCCCCAGGAAGGTGGCCAGTGTATCTGCCAGCTGTATTGGTAGAAATTAGGCTAACCCCTGGGGCATCTGGATTCTCTCCTTTTGAAATTCTGATGGGACGACCCTTACCCTGGAAATGGCCCCAGGGAACAGTGATAATGGCGGATGACTTGTTGCTGGCACAGGAAGAATATGCTACACAGCTAGCTAAATATTTATGCATGGTGTCTGAACAAGTGTACAATGCTTTTCCTTTTCCTTCTACAGAACTGATGCACCCGTTCCGCCTGAGAGACCATGTGCTGGTAAAGCTGTTTCATAAGAAGGGCCAGTGGGACCCGCCGTTTGGAGATCTGCAGAGGTTATTGCAGTTAACTCGCACAGCCGTGCTGACTGATAAGCATCCGACCTAGGTACACGCCTCACGCGTCAAGAGTGCACCAAAGGATTCCTGGAAGATGCCTGACTCGCCCCAGCCATGAGGACCTTGGACGCAGGCACATCGGACAGAGAACAATGCAACTTGGATTCAGTTTGCTTGGATGTCCTTAGCTGGACTTCCTGGATCCCAGTTTTCCAGGCCCCCGCTATCACCGCTGAATTAGACCCTACAGAACTCCACTACTTTTATGTACTCTTATACACCTGTTTCCATGGTCGCTGATGCACCTGAGCACGCCACCACCGACCTCTAGTTAATAATGTCTGCTTAACTGTCCTTCAGAAGACTGTTTGGCTGTTCTTATAGTGGGCCTATGCAGACCCAAAGGGGGGATCGATAGGTGAAATAAAGCTTAAAGTGTGTAGCAGGACTAAGAGGCCCGCAGGGGAAAATAGGAATCCTGTATATATCTATATATGGAAAGGAATATGCTGTGCTAAGACAAATTAATTGTTCTACACGGAGACGACTAACATCTGTGAAGTTACTGATAAGCTGTGGTGGGCCTCGGGGGATGAGTTGATGACGTATGTATATGTTTCTGTTAATGTATAAAAGACAGACAGCCCCTCTAACCTGTGGAATAAACTTACATACTACTTATGTGCGAGTGTGTGTGTTTGTTCCCCTGGAATTCCAGACAGAGAAGGTAAGGTGATTCCTCAACCCAGAGGATTAACGGATGACCTGAGGGTAAGTGGTATATAGTGCTGGGAAAGGAATAACCCACACTAACAAGAAGTACTTCACATCTTACACTGTACTGCTCCCTGGGATTTTTGCAGCTCAAATGCATGACCCTGAATTTTTTTAGCATTAAATCTCAGCTGCCAAATTCTCGACCATTCTTCAAGCTTAGCTATATTTCTCCTCATGTTATCTATTCCTTCCTGGGTGTCTACTCTATTGCAAATTTTGGTATCATCCACAAAGAGGCAAACCTTACCCTACAGTCCTTCCTCAATATCTCTAACAAAGATGTTAAAAAGAATCAAACCAAGGACAGATCCCTGCGGCACACCACTGGTAACATCCTTCTCAGAGTAAGATCCATTTACCTGTAACATTTGAAATGGTTCTACTACTACTACTACTGAGCATTTGTATAGCGCTACAAGTCATATGCAGCACTGCACAGACAAGTAAGAGATAGTCTCTGCTCATAGAGCTTTCAATCTAGTCAAGACAGACAACACAGAAGGTGTAGGCTGGGATAAAACAAGGAGGAAGGGAAAAGAAAAAGGAGATCAGGTGAGTCAAGATCCAAAAGCAGCAGTGAAGAGGAGAGTTTTCAGCCTGGATATGAAGAGGATCAGAGAAGGTGCCTGGCGTACAGACACAGGTAGTTTGTTCCAGGCGTAAGGTGCAGCAATGTGAAAGGAGCGAAGTCTGCAGTTAGCAATAGAAGGGCACAGATAGAAGGAGCTTGCCAGAAGAGCAGAGTTCCAGAGGGAGGTTGTAAGGAGAGATATGAGAAGAAAGGTAGTGAGGAGCTGCAGAGTGAATGCATTTATAGGTCAGTAAGAGAGGTTTGAACTGGATGCGGAAATGGATAGAGAGCCAGTGAAGTGACTTGAGAAGAGGAGTAATGTGGGTATGATGAGGCTGGCAGAAGATTAGCTGTGCAGCAGAGTGCAGAACAGATTGAAGGGGAGAGAGATGATTCAAAGGGAGACCAGAAAGGAGTAGGTTACAGTAGTCAAGACGGGAGTTGATTAAGGAGTGGGTAAGTGTCTTAGTAGTGTGTTCAGAAAGGAAAGGACGGATTTTGCTGATGTTATAGAGAAAGAAATGGGAGGTCTTAGCTATCAGATGAATGTGTGTAGAGAAGGAGAGAGAAGAGTCAAAGGCAACACCAAGATTGTGAGCCGAGGAAACAGGAAGGAGTACAGAGTTTCCACAGAGACTGAGAAAGGAGGAAGAGGAGGGGAGGTTTTAGGGGGAAAGATAAGAAGTTCAGTCTTGGCCAAGTTCAATTTCAAGCAGCGGTGAGACATCCAGGCCGCAATGTCAGAAAGGCAGGCAGAGATCCGGGTCTGGATAGCCAGAGAGATTTCAGGCATAGAGACGTAGATCTGGGAGTCATCAGCATAAAGATGGTACTGAAAACCATGGGAAGAGATAAGCACACCAAGAGACTGGGTATAGAGAGAGAAAAGGAGCGGACACAAGACAGATCCTTGGGGTACAACAAATGGGAGTGAGATAGCAGAGGAGGAGGAGACATCATAAAAACACACACTGAAAAAGCGATGGGAGAGATAGGAGGAGAACCAGGATAGTACAGAGCACTTAAAACCAAGCGAGGACAAGGTATCGAGGAGAAGGTTGTGGTCAACAGTGGCAAAAGCAGCAGAGAGGTCAAGAAGGATGAGGACAGAGTAAAGGTCCTTGGATTTTGCCAGAAACAAGTCACTGGAGACTTTGGCAAGAGCCATTTCAGTAGAGTGTAAAGGATGAAAGCCAGACTGTAAAGGATCCAGGAGGGCATGAGAGGAGAGGAAGGAGAGGCAGTGGTGGTGAACAGCATGCTCAAGTAGTTTAGAAACGAAAGGAAGGAGGGAGATGGGTCGATAATTAGAAGGACAGGTGGGATAAAGTGAGGGTTTCTTTAGGATAGGTGTGACCAATGCATCCTTGAAGGCTGCAGGGACTGTTGCAATGGAGAGTGAAAGGTTGAGAATATGAGAGATGGAAGGGACAACAGTGGATGAGATAGGGCTTAGGAAGCGGGTGGGGATAGGATCAGAGGAGCATGTGGTGAGTTTTGAAGAAGAAAGAAGGTGGGCAGTTTCCTCTTCAGAGATCACAGGAAAGGAAGAGAAGGTCGCAGAGGTACGGGAGTAAAGTTGGGAGTGAAGAGGGGGAGGAGGAGGGGAAATAGCTGACTGTGTGGGGAATTAGAGGGTGATCTTGTGGATTTTGCCATAGAAATAGTCAGCCAGGATTTGGGCAGAAAGGGAGGGAGGAATCAGAGGCAGAGGCACTTTGAGGAGAGAGCTGAGAGTAGTAAAGAGACGACGAAGGTCAGAAGTAAGAATAATAGTCTTGTTTGGCAAGAGCTATGGCTGACTGGAAAGAGACAAGCATGAATTTGAAGTGTAGAAAGTCAGCAAAGGAGTGGGATTTGAGCCAAGCATGCTCAGCAGAGTGAGCACGGGATCGTAGATAGCAGGTAGTGGATGAAAGCCAGGGCTGGGGTGCAGAATGCCTCACAGGATATGGCATGGGCGGAGTGAGAGCATCCAGAGCAGAGGAGAGTGCAGTGTTATAGGAAGCCACTGCTTCATCAACAGACTTAGATGACATAGTGGAAGAAAGAGATGAAGAAACAGTGGAAGAGAGAACCAATGGATCAATAGCATGAAGATTTCTAAATAGGTTGGAGGAGATAGGACAAGGTTGAGGCAGGGGGTGATGAAGATTGAAGCTTAAAAGGTGATGGTCAGATAAGGGAAGAACTGAGTTACATAGGTTGGAGGGTAAGCAACTAGAGAAAAATACCAGGTCAAGGCAATGGCCAAGCTGGTGAGTGGGAGCAGTGGAGCAAAGCTGGAGGTCAAATGAGGAGGTAAGGGCGAGGAGCTTTAAAGCATAGGGATCAGAGGGGTTATCGGCATGAATGTTAAAATCCCTGAGAATAAGAGTGGGGAAAGAGGAAGCCAGAAAGAAGGCAAGCAGCGAGTCAAAGTCAGAGAGAAAGGTAAAAGCAGACTTGTCAGGAGGTCGATAAATAACAGCTACCCGGAGAGGAAGTGGAATAAAAAGGCAGATGGAGTGAACTTCAAAAGAGAGAAAGGAGTGAGACTGAGGCAGCAGGAGGGGTTGGAATTGGCAGGAGGGAGAAAGTAAAAGCCCAACACCACCACCATGGCCAGTGGGATGAGGTGAGTGGGAGAACTGATAGCCCCTATGACAGAGAGCAGCAATAGATGCAATATCATCTGGGAGTAGCCAGGTCTCAGTTAGAGCAAGAAGATGAAGAGCATTAGAGATAAAGAGATCATGAGTAAAAGCAAGTTTATTAGAGACAGAGTATGCGTTCCACAAGGCACATGAGAAAGGGGGCGTGGAAGGGGAAAGGAGAGGGATATGAATAAGATTAGATGTGTTGCGTGAAGATCTCTTCTCAGAGTGTGACAGAAGTCTAGGAAGGCCAGGGTTGGGGTTGATATCCCCAGATGAGAGAAGGATAAGGAGTAGAAGAGTGTGGGGCAGAGAGGAGACAGTACGGCGGAAATGAGGGTGAGGCTGCCTTAGAGAGAGGGGAGAAGGATGAATTAGAGGGAGAAAGCGGTGCAACTCAGGAGCTGTTGATAGGGTAGAAGACAGAATGGAGGGGGAAGTGAGGATGGTAAATGGGAGAAAAGGAGGGGATGGAGTGAAGGTGCTGGTGGAAGGGGAGACAGTTAGGGAGTATAAAGAAGAGAAAGACAATGTGATGAGGAGCCATAGAGGAGGAATAGAGAGGAGAACAAAGGCAAGAGGCTATAGAAGGTGGGAGAGTCAAAGATATTGGCAGCACCTGGGTATGAGGTAGGTAATGAGCAGATAACAGCAATAAGAGACAGTGAGCCACGGGGTGGGTGGGTAGAGGGGAGCGGGTGAGGTATAAATTATACAGCTGAGAAAGCTGAACACCAATAAACATAAACAAACAAATAAATAAATAAATAGTAACCAGGCAGACAGACAGACAGATAGAACTCACAGCAAATTCGTCACAGTAGCTAAATATCCACCTCTCTAGCAGAGCACTTGCGAGGGCACTGCTCTTCCCAGAGCACAGAGAGGCAAACAGACTAGATACAAGTGGGATGAGACAGGAAGAAGGGCTACACAATACCTCAGCAGGGGGGGAGGGGGTTAGTCATGCAGGTAGACAAGAGCAGAGATAGGAGAAAAGTTTAAACTCAGCAAGCTCTGGGGACAGAGCAGGGATAGTTATTGAATTAAAAATAACAGTTAACCTGGCCAACACAGATAGGCCAGATAGTTGAAAGAAGCAGGGTAAGTTATACAGCTGAGAAAGCTGAGCAAAGTGCAAAAATAAAGGGGACACAGAGATGAAGGAGCACACCAATAACGACAAACAAACAAATAAATAAATAAATAGTAAGCAGGCAGGCAGGCAGACAGACAGATAGAACTCACAGCAAATTCGTCACAGGAGCTAAATATCCACCTCTCTAGCAGAGCACTTGTGATGGCACTGCTCTTCACTCAAACCCAAAGAACACCTGTATATAGTTGACATGTATATTTTTTATTTATTTTTATTTATTTATACATACATTTATATACCGCATCTTCCAAAGTTCAGTTGCGGTTCACAGTGAACAACAATTAACAAAACAAGTTTGTTTTACAGGGAACGTCATATTATAACAGAACATATTTACAAGGAACATCATATTATATAAAGCGTATACAGTCTAAACAATGTGAGATAATATAGAACATATTAAACTATATACAGTTTTGTGTATGTATATATATACATGGAGGTGAAAGGACATAGGCTGTGAGGTCATTATGGGTATGTGTTATCTGTATGTGTTAAGGGCTTTTGCTTAATGTAGACAGATATCTGTTTAACCTTTGTCTAAAGCAGGTGCTGAGTTATCTATGTTATAGTGTTTGGTGAACAGATAAGTTTTCAATTTTTTACGGAGTTCTATGATTTCCGTTAGTGTTCGTAGCTCCTCTGGGAGGGAATTCCAGGTCATTGGGGCTATGTGGGAAAAGGCTCTGTTATTTGTTGATTTATGGGCTCTTGTATAATCTTTCGGGATCTTTAGTCTGTTCAATTGGCCTTTTCTGTGTGTGGGCTTGGATGGTTTTTTATGTATTAAGTTACATAGCATGGTTGGGGCCATATCATTTAAAGCCTTGAATGCTGTTATTGTTGCTTTGTAGATTATTCTGCTCTGAATTGGTAGCCAGTGGAGGGAGGCTAGTACTGGTGATATGTGTTGGAGTGAGTTAATTTTCTTTTTTTTTTTTTTTTTTTATATTTTACAACATTTCACTATATATCAAGAAAGTACAAACATTCCTGAAGAAGAAACAGGAAAAACTCCAAGAAATAAAGCATGAAGCAACTGGAAAACCCAGACCAAGTAATACAAAAAGGTTTTCCACCCTAGCCCACAATGGAGGTGGAGGAGCCAAACCATCATTAACCAAAGATGATAAAAAAAAGAAAAAAAAAGAAAAAGGGCAAATGCTACACTAGAATACACTTTATGAGATAGCTGGAGAGTCTCCAACCGAGGGCTCCAAACGTTTAGCAGTAATGAAAGCTAACAGTTGGGACGGTTCGTAAAAAACATAGGAAACTGAATGCAACTTAACTAAGCATTTACAAGGATGTTTAAGAAAAAACAAACCGCCCAACTGTAAAATACCTGGGCGCAACAAAAGAAATTCTTTTCTACGCTTCTGAGTAGTTCTAGCCAAATCAGGATAAATCCTAACTAACAAACCTCGAAAGGGTACATTCCTTTTCCTGAAAAAAAGCTTCAATAGCCATTCCCTATCGGATAGGAGAGCGAAAGTTATCAGTAAAGTAGAAGGAACAGGATCTTCACTCTTGGAACTCTCTAACATTTCGGTAACATTTAAGATATTAACTTGGTTCTGAGAACTACCCATCAAAGCATCCCCAGCAGTAGGATCAACCAATGTCATCTTAGCCTTAGGTAGATAATATGCCCTAACCAGAGGTGGGATTAAATCAGATGATACCCCCAAAACTTCCATTAAATATAACCGAAACATTTCTACAGGGGAAACAGACATTATCCTAGGAAAATTAATTAATCTAAGATTATTCAACCTAAAAGAATTGTCCAACTGTTCCAACTTAGTCTGAATTGAGAGAAAGGATTTCTTAAAGCCATCCGTTTGTTCTTCCAGACCCTCCACCTTCTGTTGCACTGCGATAACTTCTGAATGTAAACCAGAAACTCTTTGCTGCAAAGCGTCCACAGTTGAACCACTTTCTGCAACTTTCCGTTCCAAGGAAGATACCTTAGGGACAATCGCTTCCCCCAGAGAGAGAATAGCCTGCCAAATGGTCTCTAAAGTAAAAATCTCAGGACGCTTCAAGGTAAATTGCTGTTGGATTAAAGAAACCTCAAAATCCTCTTCCACAACTGCCCGACGCTGTTGCCCTCGATTCACAGCAGAATGCTGATCCTTAGGCTCTCCTTGACTCGGCACCGAAGCTGTTACATACTCGCCCAGCCCAGCGACTGGCTGCATACAAGCCTGCCGCCCCACAGATCCTGATCCATCCGAGCCACCGGAGACCACCACCTTCGGGATAGCGCCAAGCTCCAGGAAACCTGCTGGTAAGGGCTGCCCTCGAGTCATTTTCGGAGCCGGGCTCTCAGGGGAGAGAGATATACCGGAAACAGACGCCGAGCCACCCGACTCCGGCGTTCTGTCTGCCCGGAGCTCATCCCCTTCTCCTTCTAGTGCACGCTGAGACCGCAACACGAAAGAGTCCATTGGACCCGAAGAAATCGGCGTAGAAGTTGGGGGGGGCTGGATGGATTCAGCGGGCCCCTTCCCCTTACGTTTCCGACCCATTAAGAAAACGCGGTCACAGCGAAGCAGCAGCCGCCGCCATCTTAAACGAGGCTCCTCCTCCTCCCTTCGGAGTGAGTTAATTTTCAATATGATTCTGGCGGCTGCGTTTTGCGCTAATTGCAGTTGTTTGATGTTTTGTTTTGATATGCCTATTAGAATTAGGTTGGCAAAGTCGAAATGTGGAGTTATTGTTGCCTGGATTATGTTAATTTAATTTAATTTAATTAACAGATTTTTTATATACCGCTCCTTCCATTGATCAGATGCGGTTTACATGGAACAACAGTAAACAGGGAGAGCTGTTTTTACATATAACTAATTGGAGCTTACAATCAACAATTAACAATAGTAAATTAACAATGGTAAACTATGTACAATGGAACAGAATTAAACTATATACAGGGTATTTGTTATTCAATTGTTGATAAAATCTTGTGTAAATACTAGCGGACGAAGTTGTTTGAGGGTTTTGAGTTTGAAATAAATTTTCTTTATGGTATTGCTAATGTGTGTTTCCATCGTAAGGTGTGTATCTAGTATAACGCCTAGATATCTTATTTCGTTTTTTATTTTGATTTCTTGGTTTTGAAGTCTTATGTGTGTTGGGGGGATATAAGCTTTGTTCTTGGTCACAATTAGAACTTCGGTTTTAGTGTGGTTTATGTGGAGGTTTTGTGCTTTTAGCCATGTTGTGATTTCATTATAGCAGTCCGATAGGAGTTGTAGCGGTAGGTTGGGTATCGTGAATGGGATATACATCATAATATCGTCTGCGTATAAATGATACTTTACTCCAAAATTTTTGAAAATGTTGCAGACTGATTTTATGTAAATATTAAAAAGTAGGGCTGACAACGCTGAACCTTGTGGTAATCCAATCTCTTGTTTATATGTGGTTGAGTTTTGATTCCCTATTCTTACATTTTGCGTTCTATTGTTTAGGTAGGATGAGAACCAATTATGTACTGTGGAGTTTAAGCCTATTTGCCTCAGATTATTGAGCATTATTGTGTGGTGTACGCTATCAAACGCAGCTGAGATATCAATAAAAAGTAGAATGAAGGCCTGTTTATGATCGTCTATCCCTCTTAGGAGCGCATCTATTAAAACTGTGAGGAGTGTCTCAACTCCATGGCGGGGTCGAAAACCATACTGTTGCTCATCGAGAGGGTAAGATGAGTCTAGAAAGTCCTGAGTCTGTAATTGAACCACTTTTTCAATTATTTTTGCCAAGAAAGGTATGCTTGAAATGGGTCTATATGATGTAGGCAAAGTTTTATCAAGTTTGCTATTCTTAAGGATTGGCCGTATTTGTGCGTGTTTGAGTGATGGCGGTAGGTATCCTTGGGTCAGTGAGAGGTTCACTATTGAGAGAATGTAGGGTAATAAAATTGGTAGTGTATTCTTTATCCATGTTACTGGGCATGGATCTAGATATGAAGTTGTGGTGTTGAGACTGGTGATGATATTTTTTAGTGTCTCTTTGGTTACAGGATGAAACTGACCATATATCTGATGGTTGGTGTGGTGAGTTGATAATGTCTATAGGCATTGATGGCATTTTTGCTTTGTTTTGGTAATGGTGGGCTAAGGTTTGAACCGAGATGTCAGTGATTTCACTGTCAGAGGTTTGGGGGTTGGTTAGATTTCTTACAATGGTGAATAACTCTCTTGGCCTGTTATACGATTTTGATAGTATTTTAGTATAATATTCTTTTTTTGTGCTGTCTAAGGTTTCTTTATATTTAGTGAGGTGGTTATTGTACATTTCTTTATGTATTGTCAATTTCGATTTTTGCCAGTTGTGTTCTAGTTTTCTAAGATTCCGTTTCATTTGTTTTAGTGTATTGTTGAACCATGGTTTGGTATTAGCCTGATAGTACGTGGTCTTTTTGTATGTGTGATTAATTTTGGCTGCATTGTTGATGGTTTCATGCCAGTTCTTGACAGTGTCATCTAGATTAGTTGCAGGTGAAAAGAAGTGGGGGATTGTTAAGTCAATAAATTCTTCGTTGTTGAATTTTTTGAATCTTGTAGTTGGGACATTTCTAGATTGTTTGTTAGAGCTAGTGAAGGGATATGTAAGATTTAATTTGATAATGTAGTGATCGGACCAGGGTATCTGTGTGCATTCAACTGAATTTGGATTGATTAGCTTGAAGAAAGTCTTGGGGAGAAGGACAAGATCGAGGGTTCCACCTTTGATGTGTGTAGATGTGTTTATTATCTGATGATATTCCATGTCTGATATTGTATCAAAGAATAGTTTAGATTCCAATGTTGGCAGTGAGGGAAGGTTAAAGTCTCCAAGCATAATTATAGGGTGTTGTTCTGTGGAAGAGCTGAGGAGTTCAATAAAAGCATCAAGGTGATCTGGATTTTGGTTTGGGGGTCTGTATACTAAGCAAAGTTTCATGGGGCCAATCTTTATTAATAATGTGCCTATGTTGTTAGGGATGTTTGACTGGATTGTTTTGGCATTTAGTTCCTTTTTTGTCATCATTAATACACCTCCACCTTTTCTATTAGTTCTATGTTTATAGAAGGTGTCATAGTCTTCATTATTAAGTTGGTTTATGTAGACGGTATCTGTGTCGGAGAGCCAGGTTTCCGTGACATATAATATGTCTGGTTTTGAGTCTGATATTAAGTCATTAAATATGGGCAGCTTGTTTTTCATCGACCGTGCGTTGATAAGGATGCATGAGAGGTATGATGAGTTATTAGTGCATATTCCCTTGGTTGTTTGATGTGGGTTTGTTTTTATGTGAATTAGTCTATGGAAATTTGGTCTAGGATGGGAGTTTGGATAAATGTGTCCAATATTGTAGTTGTCTCGAGTGAGTGAGTGAATTATGGGAATTGTTTTGTAATTTTTGCTATTTAGGCTCAGTGTTAGGTCGATAGTTAGTATTGCTAAGACTAAACTGATATAAGAGAGATTCATTAGTATAATGTTTGTACGTGGCATTTTTAGGTGTGTTGCAGTTCGTGGTACTAAGCAGCTATATACCAGAGTAGGATAAATGAGAGAAAAGGAAGTCACTAGGAGGTTGTGTTATGCAGAGAGTTATATAATGAGAGCTGCTAGAAGCAGTATTAAACCTTATTGATGATAGCTACTGACTACAGTATTTGTGTGATAGCTACTACACAGTACTAATGGATGGTAATAAGGTACCGACAACAGTAATAAAATGTATGATTGTTACTTGCTAGCTCGCTACTGACAACTGTTCTGAGTGATGACTTGCTACTGGCAACAGTAATGAGTACTGCTGACAACAATAATGTAGAGAGAGCTTGTAAAGTGTTCAATTGTGGTATCAGTATTAATTGTTGCAACAAATAAATCAGCATTGAGTAGTTATGTATACTATTTTGGTGGCAATGTGAATCGTTAGGCTGTTCAGGCAAAATAGTTATCAGTTAGTGTTAGATTCAGAGCAGTTTCAAGAATGTAATAAGTTCTTAGTACTGGCAGTGGTATAGCATTTCAGTAATATGTCTTACTGACAACAGTAAATAATCATACTAGTTATACAGTATATGTGGGTATGAGTTACTGACAACAGTATTTATTTCAGACAGAGATTGTTTATAATGGCAATTTGTATTAATACTAACGATAGTAGTGTAGCTCAGTTGTATATCTTATTTGCAATATTGATCAAGCTATCCCAGTTAGAATGTAGATGCTATAGAGGATACCTGTGGATTGCTAGGTAACAGATAGTTTGTTTTTCCTAGATGTATAATTTAGGTTAGAGTCATAGAATTATTCAACATTAATTAAACAGTACCGAAGGAAGAATAATCAGGCTGGGAATTAAAAAGCAACTTGTACTTTCTAATATGATCAGATAATGTCAGCTGAAGAGAACAGGTCTGTTAGTGAATGTCTGTTATCATAAATACTTGCTGCAGTTTGGTAGAATGTCAATTCGGTGCAGTACACGATCGCGACAGTGTCAGGGAGGATGTTAGTTTCCTGCGTTGCTTTTCTTACAAGTTTTCATGGGCAGTTGAGGATCTTGCCGAGCCTTTGCCTAAGGGCCATGCCAAAGGGCCCTCTTGCGCGGCCCTCAGGCGCGGGCACGCCTGCTGGCGGCTCTTTTTAAATGTGGAGCTCAGCCCCGATTGGGCAGAGCACGTTTCGGTGGTATATAGTTTTAAATCAAAATTTTAACCTATTGAAAATTGTTTCTTACTAAAGTTACCATGTAAAAAGTTAGCCACCTGTTTTATGTAACATGTTGGTTCTCTGTAAACCGCCCCTGATCTCTGGAATGGGCAGTATAGAAAAGTGTAACAAATAACAAATAAATAAATAAATAAACAAATTGTTTAAGTCATTCTATAAACAACACATTGAAATTTAATCATGCACTTCCTGGGGAACTTAAAAAACAAAACAAAACAAAACCCTCTTCCTAGAATAAAAGCTCTCAATCTGAGTTGTAGAAATTCTCTTATGCTCTGAGTAATAGAAGGGACATCAGGAGAAACATTTATCCTATGTCCATGACACATAGATAACCTATTTTCAAAGAAAGATTTTAGGACCTGATCTCATTGAGTAGCAACCACAAAGGCTGCAAATAAGGTTGCCCTATTCCTAGTTTCCTCAAATAAACTATCCAGAAAAGTAGTAAAATTTACCTGTTAATATTAATCATTGATCCTCCCCCCCCCCCCAGAGGGAGAATTAGGAATATAATAAACTCAAGATAAAATAGGGAGGGATCCAGGTTCCCAATATAAGATATTTCAGGTGGTGAAATCAAATTCCTAGGCTACACAGTCCCTAATCATACTCACTCAAACCCAAAGAACATCTGTATATAGTTAACATGTATATAGTTTTAAATCAAAATGTTAACCTATTGAAACACAGGTCTGCGACTAAAAAACTGTTTGATTATTTTCATCTAATTTCCATGTATTTTGGTGTGCTGAAAACAAACAAAATATTGAAAAAACTCCTAGACGTCATGATTTGCCACAACATGCAAAATTGTCTTCAAATTTATCCATTTTTTTTTCAAATTACTATTAATTAATTCAAATTACTATTAATTAATTCACATAAGTTCATTTAAGATATAAAATGCCAAAAAAACTTTAAAGGGGTTGTCTGAGTTATGTAAAAAAAAAATAGCACTGTAAATCTGATGGTCAGCAATATATACATAAGCTAAGCAAGTTTTAAGTCCGTGCTTCTAATGGTAGAAGGGGTTAATCTTTCCTGAAGAATCCAGTGGGAGGGAGACACAGGGCAGATAGCAGCAGCTCCGGTCAGTGCAGGGGGGCGTGGCTAGCACCGTGATGTCTCGTGTACAGACACAGAGCTGCTCTCTCCTGCATGCCACACTTGTGCACCAATCATCATCAGGTTCTTGGTTCTAGGCTGTTCACAGTTTTTCATCGCAATTTGTGTTAGCGCGTCATTCTTCAACCGTTATGTTATGGCTCCGCGAAAGTGTATTAATTCGCCAGACAGTTTTTGTTTCATCTGTGGTGAATATGCAGTGTTGAAGCAACAGCAGAATATTACAGACTTTGTGAAAAAAGTATACTTTGCATACTTTGGACTAAAAATTGGAGATCAAGATAAAGTCTGGGCCCCTCATAAAGTGTGCAAACGGTGTGTTGAGGACCTCCGAAACTGGTTCAAGGGTAAGAAAAAAATCTTTCAGTTATGGGATTCCTATGGTATGGCGAGAGCAAAAGAACAATAGTGATGACTGTTACTTTTGTTCATGCGATGTGAAAGGGTTTAATTCCAAATGGAAGCATTCCATTTCATACCCCAATCTTCACTCGGCAATTCATCCCATCCCACATGGCACAGATATACCAGTTCCCAAGCCCCCTGCTACCTTGGAAGAGATACCTAGCTCCGATGAAGGTGAAGTCATACCTGAACCAGATGACGAATCAAGTTCTGACTTTGAAGATGATACAAGACCAAAATTGTTTTCTCAGGAGGAGATGAATGATTTGGTAAGAGACTTGAATCTTCCCAAAGATGCCGCTGAGTTACTCGGATCAATGCTGAAAAGCAGGAATTTATTGTTGCCAGGAGTGTCATCTTCATGGTTCAGACATTGTGAAAAGGAGTTCATTCCTTACTTCGCCCAGGAAGACAAGTTGGTTTATTGCATCAATGTTGAAGGTCTGATGGTTCAATTTAAAATCCAATATGATTCAGAGCAATGGCATCTTTTTATAGATTCTTCAAAAAGAAGTCTCAAAGCAGTTTTACTCCACAACGGTTTTTACGCTTCCATACCTGTAGGTCATTCTGTACACTTGAAGGAAACCTACGAGAACTTGGAATTGGTTCTTCGTAAACTTAAATATGAAGACCATGGTTGGCAAGTGTGTGGGGACTTGAAGGTCTTGTGCATGCTGCTCGGGCAACAAGCTGGGTATACCAAATATCCTTTTTTTCTGTGTCTATGGGACAGTCGAGACCGACAAAATCACTGGACCAAGAAGAGTTGGCAGCCGAGGGTGCTAACAGTCGGTGAAAAAAATGTCCTCCGAGAAACTTTGGTACCTTCCCATAAAGTTCTTCTACCACCTCTCCACATAAAATTGGGATTGATGAAGCAATTCATAAAATCACTTCCAAGAGATGGAGAATGCTTCAAATACTTGGTCACCAAGTTTCTAGGCCTGTCGGAGGCAAAATTGAAGGAAGGTGTGTTCATTGGACCAGACATCAGAAGGCTTATAGTTGATCAAGAGTTTGTCAATACCATGACAGATCCTCAAAAAGAAGGGTGGATTGCATTTAAAGAAGTCGTACAGAAATTTTTAGGCAATAACAAAGATACTCACTACAAAAAGATCGTCGGACGAATGCTGAAAGCATTTCAAGCTTTAGGTTGCCTGATGAGTTTGAAAGTGCAATTCCTCCAGTCCCACCTTGACTACTTTCCTGAAAATTTGGGAGCTGTGAGTGAGGAACAAGGTGAACGATTCCACCAAGATATTAAAGAGATGGAAAGGAGATACCAGGGAAAATGGAGCATTACAATGATGGCAGACTACTGTTGGATGCTTCAGAGAGACATTCCAGATGCTACTCACAAGCGTAAATGCATCAAGAGGAGCCTCACAAGGAAGAAGAATCGAGTTTAGTGTGTGTAGGTGAGCTCATTTCAGTTCAAAAAAGGATTTTCATGAAAATATTGTAATAAAACTTTAATTTTATAAGTCTATTTCCATTTATTTTGAGGTATTGCCTTATTTAACATAGTTACCTAAATTGTCAGGAAACATGATGTCCTATGACAAAATGGAGGTCATTTTTGGATTCAGCGCACCAAAAAACATGAAGATTACGTAGAATAACCAAAACAGCTCTCGAAAAAAAAAATTTTGCAGACCTGTGTTAAATTGTTTCTTGCTAAAGTTACAATGTAAAAAGTTAGCACCTGTTTTATGTAACATGTAGGTTCTCTGTAAACCGCCCCTGATCTCTGGAATGTGCATTATAGAAAAGTGTAACAAATAAATAAATAAATACATTGTTTAAGTCATTATAACAAAATGTATTTTCTAATCTTTCCAATTTGGAGCTATAGTTACTTAGGCAAACTGCTGCTAATGTGTTATTTTATCGCAATATGTATTCATTTAACATAGTTGTTATTTTATCTATTGGGACCCAATTACTAATAATGCATGTTAAGTAAAGTTAAATGAATTTGTTTTAAGTAGGTGTTAATAGTAAAATAATGCACATTAATAGTAGCACACCTTCGTAACTACAATCCTTAGTAGTAAGTAAATTGTTACTCCTAGGGTCCCTTCATCTAAAGAAGTGGTTCTCAACCCAGTCCTCTGGGACTCCTAGTTCAGTCAGGTTTTCAGGATATCCACAATGAATATGCATGAGATAGATCTGTATATAATGGAATCAGTGCATGCAGACCTCTCAATCATATTTATTGTGGATATCCAGAAAACCTAACTTGCCTGAGCGTCCCAGAGAGCTGCGCTGAGAACCACTGATCTAAAGAATGCTATGCAGTTAACCTGTGGTATGGCACACATTAACTGCCCCATGATAACAGTTTGAAGTACTACCAAAAGGGACTGCTACTGCTGAAAATAAATCTGTACTTGTAAGTATTTACTTCTGGGAAGTTTTCTAAATCTTTGAGAAAAGGGATTTCTTTCGATTAAAGCTGATTAATCTGTGTAATTTAGAATCCAGTGTATTTATTAACTCAGTCAGAGCCTAGTATCAGCAGAGAGCTTTTAATTTAAACCAAATCAGAGTATAGTTTAGCATAGAAGGAAGAATAGGGTAAATATTCTGTGAGTAGAAATAAATAAATTGTTTCTAGAGACCTTTACAAAGAGGCCTTCCAGTTAGAAGGCAAGAGATCTGTGAACTTGTTTTAAAAAGGTGTGAAAGCCAAGTGACAGATCAAAGGGGCAATTTGAAAGGCTCTCTCTATCAAACAAAGGGCTGTGTGAATCACCCAGGAAATTGTTAACAGTTTCTCTTAGAAGCACAGGCATAAATAGATAAACAAGACTTCTGTGATCCTCAGTTTTGAAGGACTACCAAAAGGGACTGCTACTGCTGGAAAGAAATCTGCACTTGTAAGTACTTCTGGAAAATTCTCTAAATCTTGGGGAAAAGGGAATTCTTTGGATTAAAGCTGATTAATCTATATAATTTAGAATCCAGTGTATTTGTTAACTCAATCAGGGCCTAGTATCAGCAGATAGCTTTAAGTTTATATTTAAAAAAGCAGAGAGCTTTTAATTTAAGTTTAAAACCCAGCAGAGTGCTTTTAGCTTAAGTTGAAAACTCAGAGAGCTTTTAGTTTAAATTTATAATTCAATAGAGAGCTTTTAGTTTAAGTTTAAAACTCAGTCAGGGCCTAGTATCGGCAGAGAGATTTTAATTTGAATCTCTGATTTGAGCATATCTTAGCATAGAAGGAAGAATACGGTAAATATTCTTTGAGTAGAAAGAAATACCATATTTTCAAGCAAATAATGTACCCATGTAAATAATGCACACACGTGTGTAACACAAGGAAATCACAATAATCAATATTCTGTACCACACACACCCTTTTTGATGTGGACCATGTCAGGAATGAAATGCAAGTCCTACACCGCTGACATCAAACTGAATGTCATTGTGAGAGTGGAAGAAACAAGCAACAGAGTGGCAGCAAGGGAGTTTGAGGTTGGCGAGACGACCATTCGCAAATGGAGAAAGGAGAAAAAGGAGCTTGAGAATATGAACCTTCGTGCATATTGTGGGCCCAAAGAAAAATAGCTTAAACTGTAGAAGACTTGAGAGATTGGGTTCTTTCTTGGAGGGAACAAAATCAAGCTATCTTTACTGTCTCAATTCAGATCAAAGCGAAACTTCTTGCAAATGAAACAGGAATCACTGATTTCAAAGCGGGTTTCACTTGGATTTCTAGATTCATGAAAAAAAATGGACTTTCAGTGAGAATGAGAATCGCTGTAGGCCAGCGACTTCCAGACAACTGGGAGCAAAAGATAAATGACTTCCGTGAATTTGTCTCCAAAGAAATCTCTGAACATGGTTTTCATTTACTCACATTTATTCTCATTGAAATTCAGCATTTCAGAAATAAAGAAGTTATAAAAAAATTAAACACAGCTATCAGTTTCTTTTTGTGTTGTCTTGATATTTAAGTACAAGTGTATAATGTACGTGGGAGTGTGTCATTTTTGCAAAACAGCATTAAAAATGAATGTTATATGCATGAAAATACTGTAAATTGTTCTAGAGACCTTTACAAAGAGGCCTTCCAGATAAGAGGCAAAAGATTTGTGAATTTGTTTTAAAAAGGTGTTAAAGCCAAGTGACAGATCAAAGGAGCAATTTGAAAGGCTCCATCTATCAAACCAATGGCTGTGTGAATCACCCAGGAAATTGTTAACAAATTACCTTAGAAGCAGAGGACTGGGACATGTGTAGCAAGCCAGCCTGTACTAAGTGTTAATTCCCTCCCACCTAGCCCAAGCATAATCTTAGTTTTAAAGAATCTTAGACCTATTAAAAGGAGAAAGATGGTCAAATTCACTTTCAGCTGGTTCTCCTTGCCAGGAATAGATTAATTAAGGCCCTAAATTTAACTTGATGTGAAGAACATCCCTTAGACGTTTTGGTCTAGTTTTAGCAGTACAAGTATCACTAGTAATGTTGAACAGCTTAAATAGCTGAACAAAACCTTAAAACTAAGTTGCAGACAGCAGTCTAGCAGCAAGATGGGGGCTATCCAGTCTTCTGTATTAAGTGTCACATGTACGATTTTCTCCCAGTTAGTGAGCGGTCTTACATGTGCACTAAGTGCAAGGAGCTCTTTGCTCTCAAGGAATGAGTGATCTCTGGAGGTTAGAGTAGCAGACTTGGAGGACACAAAGAGATACATAGATGAGACCTTCAGGGACGTGGTATTGAAGTCCCACCACCAGTCTGTATGCCTCTCAGTTTCCATGGAGGAGAGAAATCATGTGAAAGGAGAACATCACCTTGGTGTGGCAAGAAGTGATCCTGTAGCTAGGACCTGTTCACGAGGAGATGTAAACCCCTTTCCCACCAAGGAGGTTTCTCCTGAGCCATGTGCCCATGAGGGAAGGGTGAGGATAACCGTTATAGTTGGTGATTCAATCATTAGAAATGTATATAGATGAGTGGATGGTGGATGTGAGGATCACCAGGCAACATGTCTGCCTAGTGCGAATGTAGCGGATCTCACGTGGCACCTAGACACGGGAGAGGTCTGCTGTCTTGGTACATGTTTGTATCAATGACATAGGAAAGTGTGGGAGAGAGGTTCTGGAGGTCAAAATTAGGCTTTTAAGTAGGAAGTTGAAATCCAGAACTTCCAGGGCAGCATTCTCTGAAATGCTTCCTGTTTCACACACAGGACGCAAAAGGCAGGAAGAGCTCTGGAGTCTCAATGCATGAATGAAGCAATAGTGTAAAGAAGAGGGGTTTGGATTTGTTAGGAACTGAGCAACATTCTGGGGAAGGGAGGGGCTTTTCTGAAAGGGTGGGCTCCAGGGTGCTGCCATTAATATTTAAAAAGGAGATAGAGCAGCTTTTAAACTAGATAATAGGGGAAAGCTGACAGTCACCCAAGATCACATGGTTAGAAAGGATGTATCCTTGAAGGATATTAGTAAAAGAGGGAAGTTAGTGCAACCTAGATGTCCTTATTTATTTATTTGGTTCTTCTATACCACCGCTTCCAGAGATCAGGGGCGGTTTACATTTAACATAACATATTACAAAGAACAGAGGTTGGACTATTTACATAGATCCATAGGTACATTTAACATGAAGCGAATGCTTTATATACATAGTTGTCTGAACTAACAACTAGTAACTATTTACAGTTTACTGTTTGTGTGTATTTCTGTGAGTTTAGATTTGAATACATAGCTGAACGATTCCAAATTGTCTCTATCAGCTGATAACTAGATTGATATGAATAAAATAAAACCTCTAAAATGCCTGTATGCAAATGGTAGAGGTCTGAAAAATAAGATGGAAGAGCTACAATATATAGCACTAAATGAAAGATTAGATATGATTGGCATCTCAGAGTCCTGGTAGAAGGAGGACAACTAATGGGATACTTGATATCTGGGTACAAACTATATCACAATGATAGAGTAGATCAAATTGTGGAAGGGTTGCACTCTGTTAGAGAGGGCATTGAGTCACATAGGATTAAAGTTTTGCAGGAAACAAAATACACTGTAGAATCTCTATGGATAGAATTTCTATGTAAAAAGGGGAAGGTGATGGCAGTGGGGGTGAACTATTGACCGCTTAGCCAGAATAAACTGATGGATTATGAAATGCTGAAAGAAATCAGGAAAGCTAACAAAAGTTACAAGACAATAAAAATGGATCATTTCAATTACCCTTGTATTGACTGGGTCAATGTCACAGCAGGACATGCTAGGGAGATACATTGTCTAGATAAAATAAATGACTGTTTCTTGGAGCAGCTGGTTCATGAACCAAGAAGATGGGAAGCTCTTTTGGACTTAGTCCTTACTGGAACACAGGATCTGGTGCAAGAGATAAGGGTTTTGAGCCACGTGGCAATAGTGATCATATCATGATCATATTTGACTTAATAAATGGAAGAAAGATGGCAAGGAAATTCACAGTACTACCTTTTAACTTTCAAGAGGGCAACTATGATGAGATGAGGAAATAAATAAATAAAAGTACCAGCTGAAAAATTTAAAGATTTACATCAAGCAGGGAAGTTGTTTAAAGGTACTATCTTGGAAGCCCAGACCAACTGTATTTGACACTTTAAAAAAGTAGAAAGAAGGCAAAAAGATTGCCAGTATAGTTTGAAGGCAAGGTCAGAGTGGCTGTTGTTGCCAAAAATCATTTTTCAGGAAATTGAAAAAGGAGCCACATGACAAAAAAAATAGGAAACAGCATAAGTACTGGCAAGTTAGATGCAAGGCACTGATAAGGCAGGCAAAGAGCAAATTTTAAAAAAAGTTTGCCGTAGAAGAAAAAATGCATAATAATTTTTTTTTCAAGTAGATTCATAGCAAAAAACATTGAAAGAGTCAGTTGGACCATTGGATGATTGAGGGGTAAAAGGGGCGCTAAGTGAGGACAAGGCCATAGCGGAGAGACTGAATGAGTTCTTTTCCTCAGTCTTTACTGTAGAAAAAGTAATGAAGTTATCCATGCTTGAAATGGTATATAAAGTTGATGTTTTAGAATAATTAAAGAAATATCAATAAACCGGGAAGATGTATTAAAACTATTTGATGAAGAGTATCAAAATCACCTGGATGCGATGGCATACATCTGAGAGTGTTGAAGGAACTGAAAAATGAGATTGCATACTTACTATTAATAATAAATCTGTGAACTATCATGAAAATCACCTGTAGTACCACAAGATTGGAGAATGGCCAATGTAACACCAATTTTGAAAAAAGGTTCCATGGGTGATCTGGGAAAAAACAGACTAGTAAGCCTGGTGTCAGTATCAGGCAAAGTGCTAGAAATCATTATAAATAATAAAAATACTGAACATGTGGACAGTCATGTTTTAATGGGAGAAAGCCAACATGGATTAAGCCAAGGAAAGTCTTGTCTTACTAATCTGTTATATTTTTGAAAGTGTGAATAAACAGGTAGACAAAGGTGATCCAGTTGATACAGTGTATCTGGATTTTCAGATAGCCTTTGACAAGGTCCCTCATGAGAGACTTGGCAAAATTAAAAATTCATGGGATATGAGGCAGTGTACTATTGTGGATCAGGAACTGGTTAAAAGATAGAAAGCAGAGGGTAGGGATAAATGGCCAATTTTCTCAATGGAGAAAGGTGAATAGTGTAGTACCCCAGGGATCTGTGTTGGGTCCTCTGCTTTTCAACATATTCATAAATGACCTGAAAATGGGAATAATGAGTGAGGTGATCAAATTTGCAGGTGACACAAAATTATTCAAAGTTGTTAAAACACGAGAGGATTATGAACAATTGCAAGAGAACCTTGATAAATTGGAAGACTAGGCATCCAAATGGCAGATTAAATTTAGTGTGAACAAGTGCAAAGTTATGCACCTAGGAAAGAACAACCCAAACTATGGTTACATGATGCAAGGTTCCATATTAGGAACCACTACCCAGGAAAAGGATTTTGGCGTAATTTGTGGATAATATGTTGAAACCCTCTAAGTAGTGTGCCGTGGCAGCCAAGAAAGCAAATAGAATACTAGGAATCATAAGGAAAGGAATGGAGAATAAAATCAAGGATATTATAATGCCTTTATATTGTTCCATGGTGAGACCACACCTTGAATATTGTGTGCAATTCTGGTTGCCATATCTTAAAAAGCATACAGTAGAAATAGAAAATGGTACAGAGAAGAGCATCAAAAATGGTGAAGGGGATAGAAGGATACCCCTGTGAGGAGAGGCTTAAAAGGTTAAGGCTCTTCAACATGGAAGAGACAGTTGGAGGACATATGATAAGGGTCTATAAATTAATGAATGGAGTGCAATGGGTAAACAGGGAGGGGAATAAGAAGGAAAATGGCTGTAATTGATGGACGGTTCAGGCTTAGATCTTTTGTTTCGTTGTCACCTGAATAAAGCTTTAACCTCTGAATTCCATACAATGTACATTGTTTTTTCAATGCTGTGAATAAGGTGAGTGGAAGGTAAGTTCCATCTGGCCATGTTAATGTGAGGTTGATTAGGTGTTGACACTATACTATAATATTAAAAATCTAAAATGTTATATATATCTGCAGTAAGAACATTGGGATTCATTCATAGCTAGTGGTCTTGAAATCCATGAGGAAAATAGTGGCTAGTGATCTGGTTATATTGAATGTCTAATGTAAGAAAAGTTGATATTCAATATGGCTTAAGATCTTAATGAAACATTCCATATGGAATAAGGGAGTCTATTTTTGGAAATTCATATATATAAATGTGATAAGAAAATGTTAATGATATCCATAAACTATAATATTGACATGAAGACTTTTCTTTCTCTAATAAAGAGGCATTCTACAACAGAATGACAAGGTTGCAATGCTGATGATACTATTCATGTCAGAGAAGGGGTGGAACCGGCAGAGGCTTACAAGCTGATGGTGGCTTGAAACCCTCATGCTTTTCAATTTTCTTTTACTTTCGGCCAACTTGTTGCCTGCAGCTGCCTCAGTGCTAATACATTTTGCTAATACATTTACCCTTGCTAATACATTTTCACTGGCTCCCTGTTACCTTCCGTGTTCAGTTTAAAGTCCTTATTTATATGCACAGGGTACTCCACTCCGGTATCCCCCTGTATCTTGCCAATCAAGTTCACCTCCATACCCCACTTCGGTCTCTACGTTCCATCCATGCCAACCGTGTCTTTCTTCCCTCTCCCCCCCAGGCTCACTTAGAATCCACCCGATCCTCAGCTTTCTTTTTTCTTGGTCCGAGGCTTTGGAATTCACTCCCTCACTCCCTTCGATTAGAAACTTCCTACCCGTCCTTTAAAGCTAAACTAAAAACTCATCTTTTCTGTTCTGCATTTAATCTCCCCCTTCCTGCTCCGTCCCCTTCTCCTTCCTAGTACTACCATGCCAGTTCCTTATCCCTTGCTTTCCTCCACCCTTCTGTATTGTCGATGTGTTTCCCCTCCCCCCTTATGTTGCCACCTTTGTTCCCCACTCTGTTGTCTGTCCTCATCTCTTTTCTGTATGATTTTATGGTGTTCTCTCTCTGTTTCTCCTTTCGCAGCTCTCTTTTTAATCTGATTTTATGTATTGTGAACCACCCAGATGCTAACCGTATTGGGCGGTATATAAAGTTTTAATAAACATAAACATAAACATCAGTGTCCTCGGTTCTGGGGCAGCAGTGGGATGGCGGAGGGATTGATTCTGCCGCTGGCAGCAGCTTGTCCAGGACAACAGGGGAGGGGAGGTGAGGAGAGGCAGGACAACGGGTGGGGAGAACGGAAATAAATGCTGGACATGGGGGCAGGAGGTTAAATGTTGGACAACAGGGGGGGGACAGGAGGACAAATTCTGGATAACAGGGGGGAAAGAAGGACAAATGCTGGAAAACTTCAAGAGGGCAAGAGGATAAATGCTGGACAATAGGGGTTTGGGACAGGAGGGTAAATGCTGGCAACAGAGAGGAGGGTGAATGCTGGACAAAGGGGAGGGGCAGGAGGACAAATGCTGAAAACTGGGAGGAGAGCAGGAGGATAAATGCTGGACAACAGGGAGGAAGGAGAGGAGGAGAAATACTGGACAATAGGAGGGAGGAACAGGAGGACAAATGCTGGAAAAGGGGGGCAGGAGGATAAATGCTGGACAACAGAGGGGAGGGACAGGAGGACAAATGCTGGACAACAGGGGGTGGGAATGCATGAAGACAAGTGCTGCTCCAGTGATGGCACTACCCAGTAAGCTGGGTAAGCCTGGCAGGGGGACCCGGGTGTCAGGAGGATTCCGTCACTAGCCACCTGCCCCCCACTCCCCATTCAGGATTATCTGTGAAGCACCATCAGCCCAGTGGAGAGCCTGCCCACAGGACATACCGCTCTCATGGGAAGAAGGCTGTGAGAGGTTCACAGTCATTTCTCACAGACTTGTGTCCCATGGGCAGGCTCTCTACTAGGCCACTGGCGCTCTGCAGGTCATCCTAAATGGGGAGTGGAGGTGGGCAGCCAGGGATGGTGCCTTCCTGATGTCTGCTCCTGTGGACAGGCTCTGTTTCTCTGGGCCGAAATCATGGCTTGCAAAACCCCTGCCCATAGGACATGCTGCTCCTGCAGGTAGAAGATGGTGGGAGGCAGTGATCGTCACCCAGAGAAGCACAGCCTGCCTGCAGGAGCAAGGCTGTGCAAGGCTAGTTGTGTCCTACCTCTCTGGGCTGGGATCACTGCTTGCACAACCCCTGCCTGTGGGATGTGCTGTTCCATGGGCAGGCTCTACCCCTTGAACATACATGGGGAGAGGCATTGAAGGGGGGAGTGGACATAAGGGGGCATTGGGAGGTGGACATGGATGGGCACATGGAGTCAGAAGGAAGATTTTGGGTACGGGGGGGGGACAGGGAAGCAGCGGGGATAAGACTGAGGTTGGGGGCTAATGAGATAGAGATACTGGACATGAAAAGGGTCATATGGAGAAGCAAGTGGGGGAGATGCAGTGGTGATGTTGGCCAGGGGGTTATAGGGAGACTGGGAAAATGCTGGACTTGGGGAGGGGGGGGGCAGAGGAGAGATGCTGGACACATGGGAAGAAGGAAATACAGGGCATGGGGGTAATAGGGAGAGAGATAGGAAAAGATGGACATGGGGTAATTAGGTTGAGAAAGAGATGGAGAGATGCTGAACGTGGGAGTGATAGGAAGGAATGGTATTGTAAAGAGATGAGTAGATGGTTTCAGGGGGATAGGAAGGGAAAGGGCAGACAAGGAAGGAAAGAGAGAGAGGAGGTACTGGATGGAGTGAAAAAGAGAGATAGAGAGAGAGACACACACACACCCTGGATGAGGGGTGAGAGATGTTAGACATGGAGGGAAAGAGAGAGTGAGCAAAAGACTAGGGAATAATGGTCCACGAAAGAAGAACTGAGGAATGGAATGACTAGGGTGAAGTTTGAAAAGAGGTGGGTAGATGGCATAAAAAAAAGAGGGAGAGTGAGAACTGGATAGTAAGGAATGACATCTGGGACACAGAGAGAGAAATAAATGTAAGAATGATTAAAGGAAAAAATATATAGAAGATGGAAGGAAGTGAAGAAAACAAAAGAAGAGACAAGAAATGGCAGACGGACTAGAGACCGTAGAAAGCTAAGAGAACACAGAAGAAAGTAGAAGCCTCAGATTGGGACCAGCATGATCAGAGAAGAAAATGGTCAGACAACAAAGGTAGAAAAATAATTTATTTTCAGTTTAGTGATTGCACTTTGCACAATATATTTGACACAGTATGGTGAACTGCATCTTTTTTATTTCTCTGGTGTTGCTCCTCGTGTGGAGTCTGGCTTCTTGGGGTTTAGTTTAATTTTAGTCTACATATTTTTATTTTTACATTAGGATGTGGTCACTTATTCTGTACTTGGTGAGGGTTTGTGTTCCGAGTGTGTGACTGAAGCCAGGCATTTTGTTAACATGGTGTTTGCACATAGGAATCTGTAATGTAGTAATTTGACTTGTTCAGCACAATCCAATCCAGCCTTTGAATTCATGGCTACCAGGATTAGTTGTTCACATTTTGTATCTTCCCTCCTCATCAATAATCTGGTCATAGCAAAATAAATTTGATGTGAAGATGCTTATAGTGGTTTGATTGGGGGGGGGGGGCTGTGTAAGTGGCTTTTCATTAATCAAATGTAATGTTTATTATTATGTTTTTTTTATTGTAACATCTGTTTTACTAAATTGCATGTGTATGTTTGGAAGCCACCTAGGATTTTAGATGGGTGGTGTATACATTTTAAAATAAAGTATACTAAATGTATGCCACAATGATTCTCTGCACATGGCTCTACATCACCCTCATGCCATCCCTGGGGGGGGGCGGGGGGGGGAGGGGGAAGAAGATAGGGATGGAGGAAAGCAGAAACCTCAGCTTGGGACCAGCATGATCAGAGAATAAAATGGTCAGACAACAAAGGTATAATTTTTTTTTTATTTTCAACTTAATGTTCGGACTTGATGATACCTTTATATTTTATAAAGTACAGGGAAATGCATGTCTTTCTATTCCTCTGGTGTTGCACTGTAAGCAGAATCTGACTTCTTGGGGCTGCAGTTTAATTTTTATCTACAAATGTTTATTTTTAGGTTATGGTCATTTATTCTGCACTTGGTGAGGATCTGTGTTCTGAGATTGTGACCAAAGTCAGGTGTTCTGTTAACATGGAGTTTGTATACAGAGATCTGTACTGTAGTAATCTGAATTGTTCAGCTTTTAAAATAGGTGTTGGATGTTCCAGGGCCCACTGTAGTATTTACAGTGATGCTTTTTTTGGATGGGCTTCTTATATGAGTTTTGGAAGTTGGTGCTGATATGGTATGGTAGATTTGCTCGATAGATACTCAGTGACTTTGTTGTAGGGTTTTTTATTAATTCACAATATGCATGGTACTGGAGAATGTTTGTTTTGTTAGTGAGATGATTAGAATCAGCTTTTTTTTTTTTTGTTAAGATATTGAGTTCTGTGGGTGAATGTCCTGGTTCTGTTCTGCTCCCATTGTTGAGGAAGGGGTTTCCGTGAATGCAAAGTATATGTTCAAAAAGAAAAAGCAAGAACAATAATGCTGTTTATAAGAGCAAAATAAAAATGAGTTATAATTTGGTGTTATAAACTGCGCTGTGGTTCTCGCTCTTTCTTTTAGATCCTTGGTGTGCAAACATCTTGCATTTCCTCCACATTATTTTTGATTTGGTTTAGTCCCTGACTAAAGTTTTGAGAGAGCCTCCCCCGCTCCGGGGGTGGGGGGGGGGGGAGGCATCTCATCTCTCGCCTTAGGCAGTAGATTGCCTTGAGCCGTCCCTGGCCATATAATAAAGAATTAGAATAAGGTACTCCAGTGCCAGCATTTAAAATTGCCATCCCCCATTTTCTAATAGAGTACAAAAAAAGAAAAAAATACCTTCTTTCAGCTTCTTCTCCGTGAAGAGCTTAGCAGTGGTAGAAGATGCATTATATAAAAATCCACACAGAAAGGAATGTGAGGAATCATGGTGAAGTTCACTTTCAAATTGAGGGTCACACATTGGATAATCTATCAAATTAAAGAGCATTATAAAAATATTTTGAAGAATTCAGGAGTTACCGTTTAATACTGAAACTTGCCAATACATTTAATAAAAGCAATAAATGTTCAATTTCTATGCTATCATTTTTATTCATTTCCAATATGATCCTCAGTATCTGTACTCTTTAACTATTTTATGTTACAAAAGTGGCATAATTCATTCATTTTTCTTAAGGGGGGAATTGTAGTAGTCTACCTAACTTGTGTAGACAATACATGCATAGGTTTCACTGCTTTTAAAGGAAAATTGTGCATATTCTTTCCTTTTGAAGATTATCCTACAGAAAATATCCATATGCAGCTAAAACTGATATTCAGTACACACAACATTTTCTTAGAAATTTTCATGCCTAATTTTGAAAATCCAAAAGTATGTCCACAAGTCCAAACTCCCCAACTCTGCCCCAGGAATGCCTTTGAATTCCATAGAAATATATACACAGAATGACATTACCTGCCTACTTTTACCCGCTAAAAATCTGGGCAATTTTATGCAAACCATTTCTGTTTGTAAACCATTGTTTTATGCACATATATATGCCCAGCTGCCCCGCCTTCTGGTGAATTCGGGAGTGTGCACCTAACACAGCTGAGCCAACCCTCTGATTCACAAGGAGGAGGGGGTGAGTAGGACTAAAGGGGAAAGGGGGGAGCAGGCAAGGAGGGAACTAAGGAGGAATCACGGAGGGTTATTGTGCTCAGGCTCACCTTTTTTGGTGGGCTGTCTTCTTGGTCGGCAGTTCTAGAGAGAAGCAGCAGAACCAGAAGTGTGAAATGGTCTTGTGCTTCTTCTTGTGTTTTGTCAGTTGTGTGGAGGTTGCTTTCTGGAATGTCTGGCATTGAGTCGTATGTTTGGCTGCTGTATTTAATGCTGAACCAGGTGCCTTCCTGGTGATATTGGGCATTCTGTTTTCTTCAGTTGGAGCAGAGAAGGGGGCCGTGGCCTGCACCAGGGCACTGCAGTAGGTATGGCTCCAATGATCGCAGCAATATGAGGGGAACCTCCATGGTGCATGGCAGCTTTGGATGTCCTGATGGATATAGGTGGTCTTATACAGGTTTTGCTGAGGGCTTCGATCAGATGGGGGGAGGCATCTGACAGCTCGCAGGTGCAGCAGGGGACGGAACAGGCTGCAGCCTGCATCAGGACTGTGCCAAACAGGCTGCAAATAGGCTACAGCCTACATCAGGACTGTGTCCATGGGAGGTCTAGTATCTCCTGGATTAGCTGGTAGGCCTCTGCAGAGCCTCAGCACATAGTAGTGAGGAAAATGACAAATGAAAGGAAAACTAGGAGCAGCTATTCAAGCATAAATGGGGATAGGGTCTGGCAGCTTGAACAAAGGCAGGGGTCAGGTAGTGCGGAGTTCTCTGGTGGGGAGAGCCATGGTAAAGGAGGGTCCGGCCTACCCTTCTTAAGTAGGGCTGTTGCATAATTTGGTGTGCTTCACATTATAAATCCCCCCTCCCAAAAAAATAGAAAGAAGTCCAATAAACAAAACACATACAGGGAAGCTACAACCTGTGGCAAGGTCTGTAGCAGGCATTTGGCAGGCAGATAGTTGGCATGGGTAGCAGGGCCAGTGGGTAATGGCACCCAAGAGAGCAAAGCGTCCCATCAGGTGAGGAAACCCTTCAGTGGTCCTCAAAATGGCTGGCTTGTTTCCCCAGGAAAGGGGGGTAGGCTCTCTACCAGTGGGGAGAGGCCCATCAAAAGGATAAAAGGGATGGTGTGGGGCCGGATGGAGTGGTGCAAAGGCATCTAAGGTGACTGTGTTAGAAGTTCATCCCCATAGGAACATTTACCAGACAGAGTGGTGATGAGGGCCCAAACTGTGAATCCCAACAGCACTGGAGTCAGATTGGTATTTGCTGGAGAAGGATGGTCAGGCTGCTCATAGTGATCGCGGTGATCAGGGGAGGAGGCGGTCGGAGAAGAAGGATAAAGCCCTGGTAAAAACCTTGCATGACAGTAAATTTTTGAAGAACTTGCACAAAGTCATTAAGGGAATGCAACAGGAGAAGCACTTGCGTCGGCTGGGAGGTGAAGTCATGGTATGAATATGAGTTAATTCTGACTCTTGGGATTCCTCTGGCTTATCCTGATCAGGTGAATGAGATTTGATTGAAGCACTGAGGGATCCAGTTGGGGCCAGCTGGAGGTATCAAGATGTCAATAAATGGCTTGCAGAGATGACCATAGATTGTGGTAAGATCAAACAGGTAGCTGTCCCTTGGCTGGAGGGACTGGTGGTTGGAACCTCAGGGTTTTTGCAGAACCTGAGGAGGGGGTGAGGTAGGGCACCATAGGAGACTATGGGATCCATCTAGGTTTGCTAGAGGAGGGACATTATTGGGGGGGAGGGAAGCTATGGTCAAGATCATGCATGCCACCAATTTATCATGGTTGCTGTGAGTATGTCACTTGCTGCTTCAAGTACAAATATTCCATGTGGGAGAAGGACATCCAGCCCTTCACTGTATAGAACAAGGGTAGGTGCCAAGGGGGGAGTCGTCCAGGATCTAGTTATCTCAGCCTCACTCCTTCTGTCTTTATTGAGGAAGATATAAGAATGTTACCCATGACTGCAATGCTATTTAAAAGAAATGCTACAGAAGATTTGAAAGAAATATCGATACACCAGGAAGATGTATTGCAACTATTTGATAAACTGAAGAGTAGCAAATCACCTGGACCAGATGGTATACATCAAAGGGTGTTAAAAGAACTGAAATTTGAGATTGCCGACCTACTATTAGAAATCTGTGAACTATCATTAAAATCATCTGTAATACCTGAAAATTGGAGGATGGCCAATGTAATGCCAATTTTTAAAAAGGATTCCGGGGGTGATCCAGGAAACTACAGATTGGTGAGCCTGACATCGGTACTGAGAAAAATGGTGGAAACCATCATAAAGAACAAAACTACAGAACATGTAGATAGTCATGGCTTAATGGGAGACAGCCAACATGGTTTTAGCCAAGGAAGGTCTTGTCTTACTAATCTGTTATGTTTTTTTGAAGGTGTAAATAAACAGGTAGATAAAGGTGAGTTGGTTGATATAGTATATCTGTATTTTCAGAAGGCCTTTGACGAGGTCCCTCATGAGAGACTTTTGGCAAAATTAAAAAGTCATGGGATAGGAGGCAGTGTACAATTGTGGATCAGGAACTGGTTAAAAGATAGAAAGCAGAGGGTTGGGCTAAATGGCCAATTTTCCCATTGGAGAAAGGTGGAGTACCCAGGGGATCTGTGCTGAGTCCGTAGCTTTTCAACATATTCATAAATGACCTGGAAATGGGAACAAGTGAGGTTATCAAATTTGCAGATGACACAAAATTATTCAAAGTTGTTAAAACCCATGAGGATTGTGGAAAATTGCAAGAGGATCTTGATAAATTGGAAGACTGGGTATCCAAATGGCAGATGAAATTTAATGTGGTCAAGTGCAAAGTTATGCACCTAGGAAAGAAAAACCCAAACTATGGTTACACGATGCAAGGTTCCACATTAGGAACCACCACCCAGGAAAAAGATTTAAGTGTCATCGTGGATAACATATTAAAACCCTCTGCCCAGTATACAATGACGGCCAAGAGAGCAAATAGAATGCAAGGTATCATAAGGAAAGGAATGGAGAATAAAACAAAGGATATTATAATGCCTCTGTATTGTTCCACAGTGTGACCACACCTTGAATATTGTGTGCAATTCTGGTCATCATATCTTAAAAAGGATATAGCGTTATTAGAAAAGGTACAGAGAAGAGCCACTAAAATAGTAAAGAGGATGGAAGGATACCCCTATGAAAAGAGGCTAAAAAGGTTAGGGCTCTTCAACCTGGAAAAGAGATGGCAAAGGGGAGATATGATAGAGGTCTATAAATTAATGAATGGAGTGGAATGGGTAAACGTAGATCGATTGTTTACACCATCAACATATAGAAAGATTAGGGGGCATGCAATGAAGCTACAGGGTAATCTTTTTAAGACTAATAAGAGAAAATATTTTTTCACTCAACATGTAATCAAACTCTGGAATTTGCTACCGGAGGATGTAGTAAAAGATGTTAGTGTAGCCAAGTTTAAAAAAGGTTTGGACAAGTTCCTGGAGGAAAGGTCCATTATTTAATAAACCATTATTAAAATACAAGCATTGTGGAACCTGTGACTTTTGGGGAAACTGCTAAGTACTTGTGACCTAGATTGGCCACTGTTGGAAACAGAATATAGGGTCTGATGGACCTTAGTCTGACCCAGTATGGCATATCTTATGTTCTTATGTTCCTATGATAAAGTACCCTCATCCATTAACCTTGGAGCCTTGAAGTTTTGCAGTTATCCAGATTATGCAACACGGCTGTTGGGAGGGGTTTTTTGATACAGTTTTTGCATTCCTTATTGTGAACCTCCTTTTTCTCACAGAAGCCGTAATGTGTGGTCAGTTCTACTCTTGCAAGAGGTGGTAGCAGAAAAGTTGCAAAAGGAATTGGAGCTCGGTAGGTTTACAGGCCCTTTCAACTTCCCCCTCTTGCTTCATCTGGTGATGTCCTCATTGGGCGTCGTTCCAAAGAAGGAGCCGTGAAAATTAGGATTGATTCATTACTGTACTACCCTATGAGGAATAGCGTGACTTCATTCATTGATTCGGCTCTTTGTTTGGTGCAGTATGCATCTTTTGACTCTGCGGGTCAGCCTCTGTGGTGCATTGGATGGGGTGCAAAGGCCTCATGGCAAAGGCTGAAGTGGAGTGGGCATATAGTTACTCCACATTTACCTTTTTCCTTTTATCTATTGGGGTTCCATTTTCAGGGTCATTTTTAGGTTGATAAGTGTATGTCCATGGGCAGTCAGTGGCATATGCTTGTTTTGAGGCCTGCTCCACCTTTGTACACTGGGCAGTCCAATAGGAAGTGGGCTTGTCATCCATTGTGCATTGTCTGGATGATCTTTATTTGTGGGTCCGGCTGACTCAGGGGAGTGTGCCAGACAGGTGAGAGCCTTTTAGCAGCTGGCAATGGTCTTCAATTTGACATTGGTGGAAGAGAAGTTTGAAGGGCCAAGTACCTCCCTTACATTTTTTGGACATTGAGCTCAATTCACTCCAAATGGTGTCACATCTGCCTGTAGAGAAGGTGCAGAAGTTAGTGTTACTAATCCAGCAGGCCTTGGCTCAGCCAAAGTTGACTATGAAGCAGGTGCAGGTCTTGACATGGTGATTGGCCTTGTTGACAAAAGGGAGTGGAGAAGAAACACTGTTCTATATGGGCAACCAGAGAGGCATGAGCGGATTTGACAATGTGGCTGGGTTTTCTGAGTGATCTCAGTGAGGTGTGTATGTGGCAATTCCTCCCATATTGAATCTCGACTTGGAGCCGTACAAAGATGTGTCAGGAGAGACTGGGTTTGGCATATATTTTAGGGGGGCTTAGTGTGCAGAAGACTGGCCTCCCAGTTGCAGGAACAAAAGAATAAAAAACCAAGGACACCCTCACAAAAAGCACAAGTATAAACAAAAGAAAGAGTGGGGGAAACAAAAGAATTGGAACAGATTTTATTATGCCTGACATAGCTGTGTTTCAGCAGTGGATGCCTGCAACAGAGGCAACTTTAATAAGACACAAAATAAACATATACAGAAAATTACATTGATGTATAAATAAATATAAAATTAAACAATTTTAATCAATTTGAAAATAAAAACATACATATCAAGGCAGGAAGTCAGGTAGTCATAAAAATAAAAAATATAAAACACATAATATGATTAAGTGGACAAGAACAGATTATATTGCATAAAAATGGAAGTTGTGAAATGGTGAATATGTGGTACAGTGAAATTAGGTGCACACCCAAAAGAGGGGTCTCCAGGAATAGGGGTTATCATTGCGTGAAAGGCCTGTCAGATCAGGACAGTTGTCATCATAGGAGGGATGAGATCGTGCAGGATTGACTTTCAGTGGCACATGCCAGCGGGGTTTTTTTGTTTGACAGTGCTGGGGCCTGCATCACATGCTTTTGCAGATATTGAGGATGAACCTCTTCAATCTGTTGATTGGCCTAAGTAGTAAGTGTGCATCCTGTGCTTGAACTAAAAGGCAGTTGCTGATTATGGCCTGACAGTGCACAACCTTTGCATTCACCCTGCACTAGTTTTTACAACTGCTGTGTGATAATTGCAAAAACTTATCACAGTTTAGTAACCATGCCCCTAAGATATCCATGGTTCATGATTGCATTATAGCATATAACCTTGATATTTTTCTTATTACTAAGTCATGGTTATATGACACAGATGAAATACTATTTCATGATTTATGTCTCCCTGGAAATGTTTATAATTAGATCTCTCGTTGAGGGTAAGAAAGACTTGTTATCTGCAAAGTAGGACTGAGATGTAGGGCAAGTACTTGCTGCATTACAGCTAGATTTTAAGGAGATTTTGATTCGGGAGGATTTTAATTTCCATGTAGATGATTCAGAATTCAAAAAATAAAAGAAACTCTAAAAGAGCAAAACTGCTGTCACTCAGCACATATGAAAAATTCCTGCCACAATCTTCTCTATATCATCTGAAAAAACAATTCACATTTCGTTATTTGAAAATACGAAAACTGCTTTCTTCTTTATTATGTCTTCATCTTTTAAACCCAGTAAAACATTTTATATCCAGACAGCATTCTCAGCTGTGATTATCAAAATTAAGCAGCACCTAGAGGATGTTACCAACGGGTTAGAGCTCACATCAACACCGATACTTAGTTATTCTGTTTCATCATTGCATCTAACCCATTGGTAAACGCCATAGGTGCTGCATAATGTCTGCTAATCACTTCTGGGAAGTGCAGGTTGTGAAGGCTGTTGGGGCATAAAGGGCTAGATATTCAAAGGCATTTACGTGGTTGGCAGACCTGCAAACCGTGTAAATTACACTCAACCCAATATTCAGTGGCAATAACATGGTTAGTGCCATCGAATATCCACAGCTGTCGCTGCTGCAATCCCAATTGCAAACCGGTTAGCATCGGGGTGTTCTGGGATGGGACCCAGCTATAACCGGCTAACAGCAATATTGAGCCGCTGCCCGGTTATGGCTATGTGGCGACAAGAGAGCACAGCAAAGACAGGCCTTACTTTAGCTATGGAAACTAACCAGGTAGTGGCTGAATATTGTTGTTGCCCAGTTAGCTTCCTGCAAATCCAGGCAACCCAGATATTCAATGCCAGGGCCAGATATGACCCCGGCATTGAATTTCTGGGTTTAAAATTCAGCAGCGGTGGCTAGCCAGCTTAGATCGGCTAGCCACTGCCAGTGAATGTTTTATTGTGTTTACGAGATAAAGACATAATAAAGAATGAACAGTTTCACTGGGTTTTTTTCAAAGAAAATATGATTTAGAATTGCCAGTTGTGGGAGATTTTATGTCTGCTTTGGAGACAGTTAATTTTCTCTTCAGGCTGGCCACACCTTGAATCTGTTGTTTTATAACAACACCTGGCCAATGATACAAAATTTAGAAGCAAGCCCAATCCCATGGTTGGATCATTTTTTGCTATATTTTCATATTATGATTTGAGTGATTGAGCATCTGGTAGGGGAGTCATGTGAGGTTTTCTTTAGATGAGGCCCAAGTGACCCTGATGCAGTACTGATGCAATGGCATTGTTTGCCACCTGATAATTCACATAGATATTTGGTAGAACAAGTGCAATGCTGGCTCATTCCTTTCTGAACACACTACTAAGACACTCTTTAGTCACCTCCCATCTTGACTACTGTAACCTACTCCTTGCTGGTCTCCCTCTGAATCATCTGTCTCCTCCTCAGTCTGTTCAACACTCTGCTGCATGGCTAATCTTCCGCCAGCCTCATCATGTTCATATTACCTCTCTTCTTAAGTCACTTCATTGGCTCCCTATCCATTTCTGCATCCATTTCAAACTTCTCCTGCTGACCTATAAGTGCATTCACTTTGCAGCTCTCACTACCTTTCTTCTCTTATCTCTCCTTACAACCCCCCTCGGGAACTCCTCTCTTCTGTCAGATATCTTCTATCTGTGCCCTTCTCTTCTACTGCTAACTCCAGACTTCGCTCCTTTCACCCTGCTGCTCCTTATGCCTGGAATAAACTACTTGAGTCTGTACATCAGGCACCTTCTCTGACCCTTATCAAATCCAGGCTGAAAACTCACCTCTTCGCTGCTGCTATTGGATCTTGACTCACCTGATCTCCTTTGTGTTTCCTTACCATTCCCCCTGGATGTCTCCCATGTCTGCAGCTACTGTGTTGTCTGTCTTGACTAAATTGTAAGCTCTGATGAGCAGGGACTGTCTCTTACATGACTGTGCAGAGCTGCATATATCTTGTAAAGCTATATAAATGCTCAGTAGTAGTAGTAGTGAAGGAGTGCCAGAAATGTACCACTAGGAAGACAGTTCCATGGTTTACTGTTGTGGTATACATAGTAACATAATATCATGGAGGGGAAGTTTAGAAGGGATGTCCATGTGCATTCTGGAAAATCTCAGCCAGAATGTCTGAAGGAAAAACAGGTAGGTCCAAGTGCTGACAGGATTTCAGAAACCTGGACGTGACCGATATGGCTGTCTATTGGGGCATCTACATAAAAAACCCAAAAAACAAACCTCATTACCTGCATACATTGTGTAGCCTAATGGCTAGCTTAGTGTGCTGGGAACAAAGAAGCCTGGGTTCAAATCCCATTATTGACATTGTGCTGAGTACTGGCTATAATGATATGATTTCTTATCTACACCCTTTGGATGTTTTTCAGCCAAAAAAAGTACTTTTCAGGTCGCTGGAGCAGATGTAAATTTAGACCCGATGCCAGATGTCCATGATACATCTATGATCAGGTGGGGATGTCCTGGTTCCTGGGAATGCCTCAGCCATGCCTCCACCACACCCCCTTTCAGACTTGGACATCCCCAGAGCTGGCTTCTAAAATGGCTCTAGAGACATCTCTGTGTTTTTTCCGTCTCTCTGCCCATTTTCAGATGGCCAAAGCATCCCATAGTAGTTTTATTTATTCATTAATACTCTTTAAGTACTTAAACATCTGTATCATAACTCTCTGTCCCTCCTCTCCTCTAGGGTATATATATTTAGGTCTTCAAATCTTTTCTCATATGTCTTCTAGCACGGGCTCTAAAATGCCTTCCTCTGAACCATTTCAAGTCTTTTTATATCCTCTGTTAGATATGGTCTCCAAACCTGAAAACAATACTTCAAGTGAGGCCTCACTATCAACTTGTAGAGGGGCATTAATGACGCCTCCTTTCTACTGATTATTCCTCTTTGCATGCAACCTAGCATCCTTCTGGCTTTGGCTACAGCCTTCTCACATTGCTTTGCCTCCTTGAGATCCACAGATCCTATCACTCCGAGGTCCCTCTACTGGTCCTATCACATACAGCTCCTTTGGATTTCTGCATCCCAAATGCATGACTCTCCACTTCTTCACATTTAATCATAACTACCAAGCATTAGACCATTTTTCTAATTTTTATAGATCTTTTTTCATGTTGTCCATTCCCTGCGTAGCAAACCTTTGTATCATCTGCAAAAAGGAAAATGTTTCCTTTCAATCCCTCGGTAATATCACTCATAAAGACACAGGTTCTAGGATTGATCCCCGAGGCACTCCTCTGCTTACCTTCCTTTCTTTTGAGTGAATTCCATTTATCACCATCTTCTTTTGTCTGTCAGTCAACCTATTTCTGATCCAGTTCACTACCTTAGGACCCATTCCCAGGCTACTCAGTCTATTGATAAGTCCCCTATGAGGAACAGTGTCAAAGGCTTTGCTGAAATCTAGGTAGATCACATCCATTGAATGCCCTTCATAAGTGCCAAATGCTCTGAGGTGTACCATTACAGAATTGTTTTTTTAAGCCAGTTTCAGGTCTATAGAATAATTTTTTGTGTGGGGCAACAGAAGGCATCTAAGGTCTTCCTCTCACTCCAGATGGCAAACCTCTTCCACTTAAAAGTCAAATTTCTTCAGTAAGCCAAGAGGACATTGGTAACACCAACCTGCAGGTTCGAGGACAAACTTATTCAATCTATGATAAGGACTTTATATTGGGAGCAGCATTGCCCCCCACAATGAAAATCATCATGCCACTGTCTTCCTTAAGTTTCAAAAGAGTTTTCACAATCAGGGAAATAGGAGGATATGCATAAAGAAGATCCTCCTCACAATAGAAAAAGGAAGGAATGTGAGGCTAGTATGTCATTTGTCCTGGAACAGAATTGAGACACTTGGGTGTTCTGAAGTGTGGCAAAAAGATTTATCAATGAGTTGCTCCACTCTTGAAAGATGTGTCACCAACCCATCTCTGGTCCATTTGTTGAGGTTGAAGGACCCATCACTGCCTGTCTGCCAGGATCTTGTCTTCTCCAGGCAGGTATGTATCCCTGAGTTCCATCCCCTAAGAAATGGCATAGTTCTGTATCCTGACCACCTTCCAACACAAGAGATTCAAGCCTATTCCTCCTTACTCTTGGGTATAGAACATGGCTACTTTGAACGAGCACAATTTGGTTGGATATCTGAAAGCCTTTAGAACGAGCACAATTTGGTTGGATATCTGAAAGCCTTCAGAACATTCAATATTGCTCCCAATTCCAAGAGAATGATAGAAACAGAGAAACATGATGGCAGATAAAGACTATACAACTTATCCAGTCTACCTTTCCATACTAACTACTACAGTCCCTTTTTTGATCTGGTGGAGACTCCCGGGCTCACCATGTTCACTGAGTATGGAACCCATCTGCATGTGCTCCCCAACCCAGCTTTGATGCATCTGTTGTGAGGAGTTTCGGCGGAGAGAAATTTGAAAAGGAAGACCTTCGGCCAGATCAGAATGATCCATTCACCATGACAGAGAGTTCCAGGAGGAAGAATGGCAGAAATTATGTCACTAAGCTATCTGTGGCCTGTGCCAATGAGATGATCTCATAAGGAAAGATGTCAAGGGAGTGACATGAACCGATGAGGCCACGTGGCCCATTATTCTCAATATGGCTCGTGCTGATGACTGCTGTTATACATCTTCCACTATCGCCACAAAGTGGGTGAAACTGTCATGTGGAAGAAAGACTTTTGCCAGAGTTGTGTCTGGCAGAGCTCTAATGAATTCCAATTGTCATGATGGGCTCAATTTGGATTTGGGATCATTGATGAAAAACCCTAGTAGCTCTAGCAACAGATGGTGATGCATACAGATTCATGAACTCCCTCCTGGGAGGTACTCTTGAGCAGCCAATCATCCAGATAGGGAAACAAGTGCATTCCCAGTCTGTGTAGAAATGAGCAACAACTGCAAGGCATTTTGTGAAACGTGAGGAGCGAATGCAAGGTCAAAAGGTAATATGCAATACTGGCAGTGATGTTTCCTGATGATGAATTGCAGATACTTCCTGTGAGTGGGATGCATTTGTATGTGGGTGTAAGCATCAATTAGATCCAGAGAACATAGCCAATCTCCTTTTTGGAGAAAAGGTAGAAGGATACCCAGAAAATCCATCCTGAACATAAGAACATAAGAAATGCCATACTGGGGCAGGCCAAGGTCCATCATGCCCAGTATCCTGTTTCCAACAGTGGCCAATTCAGGTCACAAGTACCTAGCACACAAAAGGCACACAGGTTCCACAATGCTCATCCAGGGATAAGCAGTAGATTTCCAGGTCCTCTTTAATAGTATTTTATGAATCTTTCATCCAGGAAATTGTCCAAGCCTTTAAACCCAGCTACACTAATAGCTTTTACTACATCCTCTGGTAATGAATTCCAGAGTTTGATTATTTATTTATTTATTTATTTAAAGTCTCTTTTATACCGCGCTATTGACATCAGCGTGGTTTACAGTGAACATTAAACTACACATCTCAGCTTGGTGATTTGTGCTTACAATAAACAGGTATCATAACTTGGATATACATTAAAACAATTACGTTTTGAGTGAAAAAATAATTTCTCTTATTAGTCTTAAATGGGTTACACTGTAGCTTCATTGTGTGTCCTCTAGTCGTTCTACTTTTTGATAGCATAAACAACCGATCTATGTTAACCCATTCTACTCCATTCATAATTTATAGACCTCTATAATATCTCCCCTCAGCCATCTCTTTTCCAAGTTGAAGAGCCCTAAACCTTTAAGCCTCTCCTCATAGGGGTTTCCTTCCATCCCCTTTACCATTTTGGTGGCTCTTCTTTGTACCTTTTCCAATTCCGCTATATCCTTTTTGAAATACAGCAACTAGTTCAATCCGGAACTTAACTTTGACCAGAAATTTGTTCCGTTCTCTGAAGTCTACGATTGGATTGAATTTCCCTGTTTTTTTTGTGCACCAGGAAATACCTGAAATAAAACTCCTTCCCTTTCTACCCTGGCAGAACAGGCTAGATTGCATATTCAGATCAAAAGGTGGAAATTTCCTGAAAAAGAACTTGATGCTGAGGAGAAATGGAATGGCTCCTTGGTGGACTGTTTGGAGGAAGCTACAATAGTCAAGATCTGTATCCTTTCCAGAGTATCATAAAAACCCAAAGGTCTGAGATAAGAAGACACCATCTCTGAGCAAAGAGAGTGAGTTTCCCACTGAATGGAAGGTTGCCCAAATAAGGTACTGGAATATTGGCTAAGTTCTCTATGAACCAGTCACAACCCCAGCCTCGGGTTTGACAGGGATGCAGGTTGGGACTTCTGAACCTTCTCTTGCCTTTATCCGACATGAGCAGGTCGCTTGGACTGGGTATAGGAGAAGGCAGGAAAATATCAACACTATGAGAGTAGTACGATTTTTACTGTAAAACCTCTGAGATGATGCAGAAGCTGGGTTGGAGATGCACCAGGAGACAGTTCTAAAGTGTTAAGAGTGCTACTTGATTATGGTAGCAGCTTCTTCTACCTTATCTCCAAAGAGGTTGACTCCATGACACGGTACATTAGCAAACCACTTTTTAACACTATTCTGCAAGTCTGAGGCCTGGAGACGTGAGAGTCTCTGAGTACCAGTGCTCATAGACGAGGTTCTCGATGATATATCAAAAATATCATATGTCATACAGACAATATATTTTCTGTGCTCCTTCACTTGACTCACAAGGGAATGATACTGCTCAGCTTTCTCTGGAGGGAGATAGTCTGACATATTATCGAGGCTGCATATGAAATTCCTTAAGTACATGGACATAAAGAGCTGGTAGAATGCCATGTGGGATGCTAGCACTGCATTCTGGAGAAACGTCCTCCCAAATAAATTCAGTGTTTGGACTTCTCTCTCTAGGGGCTCTGAGAAGTGTAATTTTGAGCTCTTGGCTCTTTTAAGAGTGGATTTGATCACCATAGTATGGTGCAACAGCTGGAGCTTCATGAATCCTGGAGCCTTTTGGACTATGTACGTAGAATCAGAATTCTTATTCACTCGAAGCACAGAGACGGAAGTCTCCCACATTCTCATCTGTAATCTCTGAAGGATGAGGTGCAAGAGCACTGTCACCACTTCGTTAGGGACAATGGAATATGGGAGAATATCCAACTTCTTGGCCCTGGGCTCCTCTTCTATTTCCAACAGAAACAGTATTGCCTTAGCCATATTTCTTACAAAATCATTGAAAGATAACTGATTGGGAGGGGACTTACACTTCTCATGAAGGGGTAAGGGATCTGAGGTCAATTCTATAGACCTCTCATCCAAGAGATATTTGGAATCTACTGGATTCCAATGAGCAATCTGAATCAGAGTGATACTTTAATGACATCTGAATCAACAGCATGAATGGCTATTAATCTCATTGGGGAGGTGGAACTCTTTCATGTATACCTACACAACAATAACTTTTCTGGGCTTTCTTGGCAAGGTGTGACCAGAGGTAGTTTGCTAGGCCTTTGTCCCCAGGTGATGGAGGGTAAAGTGACTTGCCCAAGACCACAAGGAGTGCTAGTGGGAATTGAAGTCTGGTTTCTTGGTCACCAGGCTGCAGCCCTAACTACTAGATTGCTACTTCTATCCATTGTGAACATATTATACCTTATTTGAAAACACTGTACAGTGATGAATTAGATTTAAGGTTTTGGCATTGATGTATAAAGCAGTACATAAGGAACCGGACGGAACAAGGAGAAACAGAATGGTTTACAATAAGCAAAGGTGTATGACAAGGCTGCATACTTTCCCCCTACCTGTTTAATTTATATGCAGAAGAAATCATCAGAGAAGCAGGATTCTATAAAGACAACAGAGGTGTGAAGATTGGTGGAAAACTCATCAACAACCTTTGCTATGCTGATGATACCACATTACTGGCTGAAAGTGAAGATGATCTAAAACATTTGCTTCTCACGATCAAGGAACATAGTCTTAAAATGGGCCTGCACCTTAATGTAAAGAAGACAAAGATCATGACAACTGGCAAAATCAATAAGTTCATTGTTGATGGAGAAGAAAATGAACTTGTGGACAACTTTAACCTACTTGGATCAACTATCAATAAAGAAGCAACAAGCAGTCAAGAAATCCGCATGATGCATTAGAAACATAGAAACAGAGAAAAATGATGACAGAAAAAGACCACATGGTCTATATAGTCTGTCCTTCCATATCAACAACTACAACAGTCCCCTTTTTTCCTTTAGAGATCCTCTGTGTTTGTCCCATGCTTTTTTGAATTCAGATACTGTCCTCATCTCTACCACCTCCACTGGGAGACTATTCCAAGGATCCGCCACTCTTTCCGTAAAGAAATATTTCTGCATATCACTCCTGAATCTATCCCCTTTCACCCTCATCCCATGTCCCCTCATAGCTGAACTTGCTTTCAATCGAAAGAGGCTCTCCCCCTGTGCATTTATACCACGGAGGTATTTAAACTTCTCAATCATGTCTGCAATACCTGTCTTTTGGGGCTGGAGGCCCTCTCCCCCCCCCCTGTTTCCTCGGGTTTCACCACTAGGAACCTCTCTAATCTTATTTCCTGTTCCCCCTCTATCCGTCCTCCGCCCTCTACTTCGGCCCTTATCCTGCTACATCTAGCTCTATTGAATTGTCGTTCCCTCTGTTCGAAGAGCTCTCTCATTCAAGATCTTATTTCACAGCACTCAGTTGATGCCTTATTCCTGACTGAGACGTGGCTCAGGGAAGGCAAAGAGCCTCTCCTGAATCGAAGCCTCCCCCCCCGGCTACTCCGCTCTCTCAACTTGCCGTCGGGGTCGGACCGGCGGGGGGGTTGCCGTCCTCTTTCGTTCCTCCCTGGCTCTCCAAGAGATATCCTCCCCTGCTATTCATTTTCCCGAGTCCATTCTTCTTCGTTCTAACTCCTCTCCCCCGACATATTTCTTTTTGGTCTATGCCCCTCCTGCCTTACTCGGGCCTCAATGGGACTCTCTTGTCCTGACTCTCTCTGAACTCTCCCTTAGCTATCAACAACTCCTGGTCTTAGGAGACTTTAACATTCATGTCGATTCCCCACCTCTTCCCGTGACTTTTCTTTTCTCTCTCTCCTCTCTGATCTATTTATTTATTTATTTATTTATATCTCTTATATACCGCGCTATTGTAATCAGTGCGGTTTACAGTTAAACAAAACATACAGCAATGCAGCAGGTCACATTGAGTTTACATTGAACAGGGGTAGTAAACTTGGATGAACTGGGAAAACTATATACAAATTATGGACATTCTTACAGGACATAAGAGGATCGTTAGCAGATGCCTAGGCTCATGGGTAAGGGAGAGAGGGGGGAGAGAGGGGAAAGGAGATTAACCATTCTCTAAGGGAGGCTGGTCAATGGGGCAGGCTATGTAGGGGGGTAAGGTGATGGTTGTGTGTTTTCCAGAGTTATTCCCCGGGTAGTGTAGCAGGAACAAATGGTGTTTGAGAGCTTTTCGGAATAACGGGAGATTGGAGATAGCTCGGATTTCTGCTGGGAGGGCGTTCCAAGCCGTGGGTGCGAACATGGAGAAGGCTCTATTGGCTGTTGTCTTTGTACATTTAGTAACTGACTTAGGGACTTCAAGGGTATTCATCAATGTATGTCTCCTTTATCTATTGGTTGGAGTGCTATGGAGAAGTTTACTGATGGGCGTGAGTGGCTGGGTCTTGAGGGCTTTGAATGTCAAGACTAAAGTCTTATAGTGGATTCTGGCCTGCAGAGGTAGCCAGTGTAGATTCTTCAGGACTGGTGTTATATGGTCTGACCTTGAAAGGCCTACCAGAACCCTTGCAGCAGAGTTCATGGCAAGTCGGAGAGGGCTTAGAATCGACTGTGGGAGTCCCTGAAGGATGATGTTAGCAAAGTCGAGGTGAGGAATAACTAGAGCCTGGAAGATTGATCGGAAATCAGGGAAGTCCAGTAGTGGTCGGAGATGGCGTAGTGATCTGATTTTGTAATAAATCGCTTTTGAGGTGTTTTTGATATGTGCTGACATGTCTAGCCTCTGGTCAAGGGTAATACCTAGGTAGCAAATTGTGGTTTTGCCTTAAGTTCTGTGTTGTTGACTTGTAGTGAGGAAGGTGGAGTGAACTTCTGGTTTCTCGTGATGAAGAGAACATCTGTTTTGGTGTGGTTAATTCGTAGATTTTGAGAGAGAAGCCAGTCTGCCACTGCTTCAAAGCATCTTAATAATTGGGAGAAGTCAGGATGATCAGTCTGGAAGGGTGTGTAAATGAGGATGTCGTCTGCATAGGCTAGGCATTGGACATTGAATGATCGAATTAATGCACAGATGGGCTGCATGTAGATGTTGAACATCAGTGCAGATAGGGATGAGCCATGGGGTACGCCTTGTTTCAGTGGAAATGGTTCTGAGGTCATGGATCCAGTTCTGACTTGTTGCCATCTATTGCACAGATAAGATTTACACCAGGCTAGTGCTGAGCCTAGTATTCCTTTTTCTTCGAGACGGAGTAGGAGTGTTTGGTGGTTTACTGAATCAAAAGCGGCTGCTATGTCCAAGAAGATGAGGGCATATCCTTGGTGGATGTTGTCAAGACCAATGATGAGATTGTTAAAGAGGGTTGTAAGGATGGTATCAACACCGTGTGCTTCTCTAAAGCCATGCTGGGATGAGTCCAAGGGTGCTTCTATGTCGACGTGGTGTTGAATCTGTTGCTGGACTACCTTCTCGAAGATTTTGGCTAGTAGCAGGATGCTCGAAATTGGTCTGAAGGACTCAACTTTAGATGGATCGAGTTTACTATTTTTTAACAGATGGAGGTATATTTTAAGCTTTGGGGGAAGGACCCTGTTGATAGGGATTGGTTAAGGATTCTGCATATTGTTGGACTGAGGTCATGGCGCAACTCTCTAATCCAGCTTGCAGGGCATGGATCGTTAGGAGCAGTAGTGAGATTAATAGTGGAAATAATATCTACAATCTCTTCACAAGATATCTCAGAGAATTTCGTTAGGGAGGTTGGTTGTGAGGACACATGCGGGGTGGAGAAGGATGAGATGGTTGCGACCGTATTGGTCTGGATCGACTTTGATCTCTCTCTTCAACAATATACTTGCATGCCCACACATTCTGCTGGTCACTCCCTGGACCTGGTCATATCCCATTCCTCCTCTTTTATAGTCCCCACCTCCCTTTTTAGCATGCCTGTCCCTTGGTCCGATCACTTATGCTTATTTTTTTCCATCCCCACCTCCTCCACCACCCCCCCCCGTCCGGGACGGGGTCCCCGCCACCCCCCATCTCGTCCCCCGTATTATGCCCACCACTCTCTCACAATTCCCTTCTTCTGATTCCATTTTTCCCCCTGGATTTCCATCTGCTTCCTGTAGGCATTCGGGCCCAGTCTTGGAACTCCATCCTCACGGATGCGCTGGACCAGCTTGCCCCGCGCCTGCCTCTCTCCTCCCCTTCCCCTCGTCATCATTACCCTTGTATTCACGCAGGTCTCTTTCTCCACCATTCCTACCTGCGCTGCGCTGAGCGGCACTGGCGTAGGCACCCATCTCCCGCTTCCCTAGCTCACTTTCAACACTGTCATTCCCATTATCGGTCCTTGCTACATTCTGCTAAGATGGACTACTTTTCCTCACGCATCTCCTCATCGGCCAATTCCACTCGTCAACTCTATTCTGTCCTTCGCGCTCTCTCCGCCACTCATTCCCTCACCTCCCCAGCTCCGTCTCCGGTATCCCCTGATCCCACTCTTTTGGCCTCACACTTTGCCACTAAAATCCAAAATCTTCGCTCACTTTTTCCCTCTTGCCCTCCCCCCTTCCTCCCTCTTCCCTCCCTCCTACTTCCCCCCTTTCCTTACCTTCTTCCCACCTCCCTCCCTTTTCCCACAAATGGTCCTCCTTTCAACTCGTGACTCTATCAGACCTTTCCAAGGTTTATTCTTCAATTTGAAAGACCACTTGTATTTCAGATCCCATCCCCTCCCAATGGCTTATGGATACCTCCTTGGCCCTTTCCCCCTACATACTCTCTATTATCAACTCCAGTCTATCATCCGGCTCTTTTCCCGCTATCTGGAAGCATGCCACTATCCGTCCCATCCTAAAAAAAGATTCTCTCAACCCATCCTCCCTGGCCAATTGGCGCCCTATCTCCAATCTTCCCTTCCTCTCAAAGATTCTTGAAAAACTGGTCTATGCACAACTCTCTTCTCACCTTGAGGCCTCCTGGACTCTCCACCCCCGTCAATCCGGTTTCCGCCCCAATCATAGCACTGAATCTATTTTGCTTTCCTTCCTTAATGAAGTGCGTACTGCTCATGACTGTGGTCACATTTCCATTGCCGTCTCCCTGGACTTATCTGCTGCCTTCGACCTTGTGGATCACCCTACTCTCCTAGCTCATTTACATGACACTGGGCTTTCTGGTTTTGTACTGTCTTGGTTTCACTCATTCCTCTCCCACAGAACCTTTTCTGTTTCCACAGGTCCCCTCTCTTCTCCTCCTACCCCTCGCCCATGTGGTGTTCCCCAGGGTTCTGTCCTTGCCCCTCTCTTATTTAACGTTTTTATGGCCCCCCTTGCACTCCTAGTCCAGCAGCACAGCATTTCTTCTCACTACTATGCTGATGATATCATTCTTCTCCACCATACAGACCCCACTGTCCCAGATCATACTCCCCTCAATTCCTGTTTGGCCTCAGTGTCCTCATGGTTCTCCTCTAATTTTTTGCACGTGAATCCCTCCAAAACATCTGCCATTTGGTTTACCTCCGGTGCCCCTATTCCCCTTCTCGCCCCTATTTTGTCCTGCTCTCCATTGCCAGTAGTCTCCTCCCTACGCTACCTTGGAGTCACCCTGGACTTCACCCTGTCCTTCAAAGAACATATTTCATCTGTCGTAAAGTGGTCCTTTCACACCTTAAGACAACTCCATACCATTCGCCCCTTCATATCAGTTTCCTCCATGACCACATTATTACTGTCCTTGGTGGTATCTCGCTTGGACTACTGCAATGTTGTCCTGGCCGGACTTCCCCAAACACAATTGCGGAGATTACAACTTGTCCACCACACAGCTGCACAAATTCTCACACATGCTTCTCATTTCGACCACATCACCCCCATCTTGATTCACCTACACTGGCTTCCCCTTGTTTTTCGTATACAGTTCAAAGTACTTATATATGTGCATAAAACCATCCATACCGGTATTCCTCTCTACCTCAATGACCTCATCCATCTTCATTCGTCTCACCGCTCCCTCAGATCGCTCCACCTGAACCGTATGTCCCTTCCTTCTCCATCACAAGCCCACCTTGAGACCACCCGCTCCTCAGCATTTTTATTTCTGGGTCCCCGACTCTGGAACTCGCTCCCCCCCCGCCCTCTGGTTAGAACCTCCTATAAAATTTTTAAGACCAAGCTGAAGACCCACCTCTTCTGTACTGCCTTTAACCTTCCTCCTCCCTCCGCTCCCCTTTCCCTTCCACCCCGCTGAACCTGGATGTATTTAACCCTCTGTTACGGCGCACCTTGTTTTGCTCTCTCTGCTGCTTTATTCTATTTCTCCATTCTATTCTTTCTCTTAATTTTTTTATGGCGTTCCTTTCCTTTTCAGCAGCCTTATATTTTGTTATTGTACACCGCTCTGGTGCCATTGGTAAAGAGTGGTATATTAAATGTGCCAATAAAGATAAAGATCATATCACCTCTATCCCGCCTTTCCTCTAAAGTGTACATATTAAGATCCTTACGTCTGTCCTCATATGCTTTATAATGAAGACCACTAATCATTTTAATAGTCACCCTCTGTACTGACTCCATCTTTTTGTAGTTGCGATCTCCAAAATTGCACACAATACTCCAAATGAGGTCACACCAAAGACTTATACAGAGGCACTATCACCTCCTTTTTTCTGCTAGCCATTCCTCTCCATATGCACCCAAGCATCCTTCTAGATTTTGCTGTCGCTTTTTCTACCTGTTTAGCTACTTAAAGATCATCAGACACAATCATGCCTAGGTCCCGCTCTTCTTTAGTGGACACAAGTACTTCATCCCCTTTACTATATTGCTCCCTTGGATTGCTGCAGCCCAAATGCATGACCTTGCATTTTTTAACATTAAATCCGAGCTGCCAGATTCTAGACCATTCTTCAAGCTTAGCTAGATCCCTCCTCATGTTATCTACACCTTCTTGGCTGTCATTTTCAGATTTTGGTATCATCCACAAAGAGGCAAACCTTACCCGACCGCACTTTCGCTATATCACTAACAAAGATGTTAAAAAGAATCGGACCGGACGTCACCAGACTGAATGGTGGTGTTCTAGTTGAGCTACACCACTTAAGTCTGCCACGAAGCATAATAACCACCCCCAAGCAGCAGTGGAGTGGTGGTAGATGGTAGGGGAAGTGAGATTGGAACTCCCTGCAGTATCCGCATTAGAAGTGGAGCAGCGGAGAAAAGCAAGATCGCAGAGAGCAGATCCACAGACAGACGCTCCGGACCACGTGCTAGAGGAGAGTGGGGGTAATCAGGCCGCAGTGTCAGTGGGCCGATTTTGAGAGGGGCGAGAAAGCTGGGACCAAAAAGCCCAGGAGAGCATACCTGCAATATCAGAGGGTCAGCGGAGGAAACGGAAATATACCGGCGGAGAGGCCCGCCTTTCGGGAGACGGCTGACAGAGTCAGGCTGAAGAGTGGATGGAGCGGATTCAGGGTCTGGAATCCGGGTAGGTCAGCCATTGAAGTAGCAGCAGAGACGTGGTGCCTCGAAGCCGGGGAGTGAACAGCAGTGAGAGTGGGAGAGCTGGCCGCTGGAGCACAGAGTTCGTGCCAGCAAGTGGAATAGGGCTGGGAGCACGTGGTGGAGAGGTGCAGAGGAGGGGACACCGCAGAAAACCGCGGGGAACATAGCTGGACAAAATTACTGACAGGGAGAAGCATCTTTTACCAAATTTGGGGGGGGGGGGGGGTCGAAAAGAACGCAGACACTGTCTGTCAGTCCCAGGATACCTGACAAGCAAGGCTGGTAGCAGGAGATTTCAGGGGGCGAAACTACCTTATCAAGCAAGTAAGAAGGATTAACAGGAGGGCAAAGGGACTGGTCCAGCAGTGCACCCAGAAGACAAGTAGTATTGCAGAGGTCCAGGGCCGAAGGATGGATAAAATCAAAAGTGGGGTGGCTGCAAAGAAAAACCTGGCGGAATTTAAGTCTTCTTACACTGCAGTGAGAGGTGAGCAGGAAGGGAAGCAGGCATCAGAGGCAGAACCGGTACAGGTGGAGGAGCCTGGGAGCTCCTGGAATCCGGGGGTTGCAGAAATGATCAATCAATGGCTCAATGAGTTAAAAGAAGATATGAAAGTGGAAATTAATGGAGTCACTACTGAACTGAAAGAGTCCTTGCACACTCTGAAGCAGGATATAACAGATTTTGGAAGTAGGGTGGAAAAAGCAGAAGCCCAGTTGGAACAACAGGGGGGGGGGGCACTAGCGGAGCTGCAAAAAGGATGGACGGAGTTAAAGCACGCCCAGGAAGAACTGAAGGAGAAGGCAGAGGATCTAGAGGATCGATCACGAAGAAGCAATTTAAAAGTGAGGGGACTACCCGAGGGCCCCCAATTTCAAAACTGCGAAGAAGTAATAAAGAAAGTGTTTGGAGCATTGTTGAAAGAGGCGACCATGGAAGAGAATGGGGGGCCGGAGAAACTTCAGACTGAGAGAGCACATAGGGGGTTGGGGCCCATCCGGGAAAACCGACCAAGAGACATTGTGGTGTGTTTACATTCTTTCCGAACCAAAGAAAACTTGCTGAAGGCAGCTCAGAAAAGGGGGCAGTTCTTGAAATCTTAATTTTTTAAAAGCCTGATTCATGAAGGTGCTTCTTCTATTCTGTATGTACAATAAAATGGCTTAAGAATCAGTATCCTATTGTATTTCACTAGAGCAAGCATGTTATAATGAATGGGTCTCCTGCTGTAACTATATTATGAAATATAGTGATTTAAATAAATATATAACTGGCGGCAAAGATTGCATTTAGCTTATAGTTACAATTTACCATGAGTCAATAACCTGGTGTACTGTGATCAAACTAATGGCTTTTTGGTAGCACCGCATCTAGAGAAGTGTATTCGGTCTGCCACTTTATTTAAAGGAATTTGGAGTGTGCCTGACTTCCAAGAAAGATGAAATATCAGAAATTGTTTTAGCAATTCATACTTGCAGGTTTGCATCTCCAAAGAATGGCATTGTATGCCTTAACCTCAAAGGTAACCGTTGCCTCTAGTTTGCATATGAAGAAAGTAAATAAAGAAAATAAGAGTGGGTGAGGAACTTGTGGTGACGGATTAATATGTTATTTTCTCTTATCTGGGCATGTTTGATGTCTCTGAATATGTAGTTGTTGAATTTCCCAGCTCAGCACCTTAATGTGGTATTGATCAATGGATATGGTTTATGTTGCCACATATGTTTAACCTTTTTTTTTGCAAAATGATTGATTTACTTCTCCTTATTGTATTTAATCTGATAAAATGCAATAAATATATATTGAATAAAGAAAATTGACATGGTGAGAAATCAGATTCATAGCTTCATGTTGTCATGTGCTAGATGCCATTACTCTATGCTAATTGGTGCAGTTGTTAATACAGTACAGGTTGACTGTCAGATAATGTATCAGATTCACAATTGAAAAAGACTATGGATAGTAGGCTGTGGGCTGTAGTTACTAACATGCATAAAGGGAATAAAGTATGATCTTTGCCAAACAGCATACAAAAAAATGGTGACTTGTGTCTTAGCTGTGGTACTACTACTAGGAGTCTAGCTAGTTTGACCCCTAGTGGTAGTACAGCAAGACTGCTGCTGGGAAGATGGACACCATTTTGAATCTGAGCACCAATAGGGCAAAAGTGACAGTGTTTCACTCCTGCCCACCCATTAGCTAGCAAAGAGATCCCCAGTAGGTGCTGAGGAGATCAGGGGGTGGGAGATTCTTTAAAAGAGGTTTTCAGCAGGTGGGGTACTAAAGAGGGAGTGTCACGATGGGGGTTCCTCACGAGGGGCACTAAGGGCTAGAGGTGCTAATCAGGGAGTGTCAATTGATTCCACATCTGGCCTCTTAAAACATAACAGACTCAACTCTGGGCTGTAATTTTTGCATTGCCCAGGAATGTGAAATATTCCTGCCTGCTGCAACACAAATTTCAATTTACCATGAGTTATCAACCTAGGGTACTGAGATACTGCAGGTTAGTGACTTGTGTGTTAAATAGCACTGCACTGAAATTATGAATTGTATTGCAGTCTAGTAACTACCCCTCTCTACACCTTACCTGAAAATTTATTATGATACAGGAATTCCATTTGCAGGCACTGTCCAGCCTTCTTTGCTAATAGGTAAGGCGTGCTATAAAGCGGATCCCCAGTTGCGCACATGGCATCAGCTCCACTAAATAACAGCATCATAGTTTCCAACACATCCTGTTTAACAACTGCCGCACATAAAGCCTTTTTATGGAAAGAAAAGCATAGAATTTATACATTTTCAAATGCTCTTTCACACTTTCAGAAATGTACATAAAAGTGCAATAATTACTAAGAATTTATTTTCTTTTCATCAGCTAGAATTCTGTGGTGCTGTGCTGTGCAAGCCTCCACACTGGTTTTACGGACCGACTATAAACATCCCGCAAGAGTACTATCATTTCAATACAAATTAAATTATTTTTCTTCATTTAGTTTTTACTTTTTATCTCTGTATATACCTTGTTGCACCATACAAGTGATTAGTAGTAGTAGTAGTTATTATTGTTCTATGTAAAACAAGCTCTGCATTGTTGACTGTTGTTGATTGTACACCGCAACTGATCGCTGGAAGATGCGGTATATAAATAAGTGTTAAATAAATAAATAAATAGTAGGAGTCATAGGAGTAGACTGATTAATTACCAGCTCTACTGGTAAAATGAATATATCTTTTTTTTACAGGATTTGATCTAGTTCCATAGTAGATTTTCTTAGGGTTGTTTAATACTTACATTTTTGAGTCTTTTGAATGTATGCATTAGATTTCATTATGTATAGATTTGATTATAAATGTATAATGTATATCAAATGTACAGAGATTGTTACCAATCTGTGGTAAAAATATAGGGCCCAATATTTAAACTGTTGAAAACAGTTAGCAGAACTGCTAACCACATTAATTGCAGGTGAATGGAATATTCAGTGGATAGCCCCAGGTGCTGCCATCTAGCATTGGGGTGTTCCGGGGGTGGGGTAGAAGCAGCACCTGGTGATAGCAGTGAAATTCAGCCATGCCTGGTTATCACTAAGTGGAGAAAATTAGGCACCTGAGAGGTGACTCCTAGTAGTAGTACAAGGCTACTACTGCAGGTTGAGTGGTGCCATTTTGAACACAGGCACCAATGGTGCAGGAGCGACTGAGGATCACTCCTGCCACCCACTAGACACGAGTGAGACCCCTGGTAGGTACCATTGTATTAGTGTGCAAGGGGTCTTGTCAAGTGTGGAGAAGCCTTCTGAGGCAGCGGGTTGTCTTTGACAGGGAAAGAGGGTTGGGCAGGATTTTTCCTAGACCACCCCTCCCTTTAAGAGGCCCTCCAGAAGTATCAAAGCTGGCATTATCTTTCCATGAAAAACACAGCTTGAAAGGTTAAACACAAATTGTGTTATTCATTTTGCATAATGATGAGGTGCTTTGCATGCATATGCATGTTTTTCATCTCATTATTAATTAACTACTCATTTGGACCTAGAGATTAGAGGAAATTGTGCTTACTTCTTTAGTGCTCAAAGTCAAATCTAAAACCCAAAAAAACCAATGAGGGAGCATATTCAGTGGTGGTGGGTAGGCAGGCAAAATAAAATGTCTAGCCGCTTCTACTACAACTAAAACTGGATATCCAGTGATAGAAGATATCAGGTTTCTATTGCTGACTATCCGGGTTGGCTGGTTAATGATACAGCTCTTCGGTTGGTGGTTATATTCAGCCATTCAGCTCTTCTAACTTCAACTGCTAAAGCTATCTAGTTTGTGGCTGAATATTGCCACTAATCAGATAGCAGATACCATCACCCTCACTCCACCCACAGACTACCCTGGTTTTTATCTGTGGTTTATTTCAGTGGTCTGTGGAGAGATTCAATGGCACTAACCGGTTAGTGTCATTGAATATTGGGGTTACCGCGTTTTAGTCAGTTAGCAGATCTGCTAACCAGCTAAAATAGTTTTAATATGCTCCCCCCCCCCCACACCCCCAACACTGGAGCCCAGTTCTGTAATTTTATCCACTTGGACATGCAATTTTGCAAAACTCACCACTTAGCATATAATTGTTGCCACTAATACCAATAGAGCCATACATGATGCCATTTGTTGCATGAATTTTGTTTTGCTGTGGCTATATACATCTTTTATAAGGAGCGCCACATTCAGTGAGATCTTTTGTAAAATGCTTTGCAAATTTTGAACTCCCCAGCTTGGATATCTCTCTTCTGACCCAGATGCCCTATACAGAATGTGACTGCATATTTATTAATCCGTGTCTCTCCATATATAGGCAACACTTCCTGTTTTCCACTAATTTTAAGAAGGAGAGAAAATGTCAATATATATTTGACTTAATTTGAATTTACCAATACCTGATTCAGTTGCTGAGGAGTAGAGGCCAGGGTTTTTCTCCTAAATTTTCCTTCCTGGTATTTTTGTATAATAAATGTTTTCCTTTGCTCTGGTGGAGAATCAATGTGTAGCTTCTCTTCTGATTGAAGATTTGCTTCCCAAAAGCTATTTGCCCTCTTATTTCCAATAACAATAAAAAGCTGGCAGAGAAGAAAGAACAGTTAACATAATTAGTTAAGTAAATATTCCTAAATGATGAAATTTCTATTGATATATTTGCCACAGGGGCTAATTACCAAAACAGAAAGACTAGATAGTCTTGAGAAATAAAATATTATACCTGGGTCAAATCAGTTTGACCTATAATAATACAAAACATTTCACTTCATGGTAGGTATTAAAACTCTGTCATTGGTGGTTTTATATTAAGAACATAAGAAATGCCATACTGGGTCAGACCAAGATCCATCAAGTCCAGTAGTCGGTTTCCAACAGTGACCAATCCAGTTCAAAAGTACCTAGCAGTTTCCCAAAAAGACACACAGGTTCCATAATGCTTGTATTGGGGCAAGCAATGGATTATCTGGGTCCTCTATAATAATGGTTTATGGACCTTTCCTCCAGGAACTTGTCCAAACCTTTTTTAAACCTAGCTACACTAACAGCTTTTACTATATCCTCCATTAACAAATTCCAGAGTTTGATTATTCATTGAGTGAAATAATATTATCTCTTATTAGTCTTAAACAGATTAAACTTTAGCTTCATTGCATGTCCCCTAGTCTTTCTACATTTTGATTGGGGTAAAGAACTGATCTATGCTTACCCGTTCTACTCCATTCATGAATTTATAGACCTCTATCATATCTCCCCTCAGCCAACTCTGTTCCAGGTTGAAAAGCCCTAACCTTTTAAGCCTCTCCTCATAGGGGTATCCTTCCATCCTCTTTACCATTTTGGTGGCTCTTCTCTGTACCTTTTCTAATTCTGCTATATCCTTTTTAAGATATGGTGACCAGAACTGTACACAATATTCAAGGTGCAGTCGCACCATGAAACAATACAGAGGCATTATAATATCCTTTGTTTTATTATCCATTCCTTTCCTTATGATTCCTAGCATTTTAATTGCCTTTTTGACTGCCACTCCACACTGGGCAGAGGGTTTCAACGTGTTGTCCACGATGATGGCTAAATCTTTTTCCTGGGTGGTGGTTCCTAATGTGGAACCTTGCATCGTGTAACCATAGTTTGGGTTGTTCTTTCATAGGTGCATAACTTTACACTTATCAACATTAAATTTCATCTGCCATTTGAATGTCCAGTCTTTCAATTTATCAAGGTCCTCTTGCATTTTTTTGCAATCCTCGGGTTTTAACAACTTTGAATAATTTTGTGTCATCTGCAGTTTTGACTACCTCACTCATTATTCCCATTCCAAGGTCATTATGAATATGTTAAAAAGCAGCAGACCCAGCACAGATCCCTGGGGTATTCCACTATTCACCTTTCTCCATTGGGAAACTTGGCCATCTAGACCTACCCTTTGCTTTCTTTCTTTTAACACTAGAAGCCCCAAAAGGCGTTTTACCTAGAAACCCCAAAGTGTGTCAATTGACGCATTATCACGACAACTGCGTTTATAAATGCAGATGTGAATTAATGTGAAGTTACTTATTTGTTAAATACGTGCAGTATGTGATGTCATTACATGACATCATCATGTGTTTATTGTTTGTAATGTTGGAGTAAAACTGTAAAAAGTGATTGAGATCTGCCACCTAGTGGGAACATGGATTTATACCTAGAAGCCCCAAAGTACGTCAATCGACGCATAAAAGACAATTGAGTGCGTCAAATGACGTACTTTGGGGCTTCTACGTATAAATTCATTTTCCTGCTAGGTGGTGTATCTGTCATTAATTTTCTATGCATATATTTGAACATCTTGACCTTGCTAACAAAGTCATGGAACATGACTGACATAGTTCTAGCAGTGGCGCTGGTATACAACCTTGAAGATGCATTTGTGTCAATTGACGCACTTTGGGGCTTCTAGTGTTAACCAATTCCCGATCCACAATAGTATACTGTCTCCTATCCCATGACTTTTTAACTTCACCAAGAGTCTCTCATGAGGGACCTTGTCAAAGGCTTTCTGAAAATATTAAAATACAGATTTTCAGAGACACTTTTAGACAGTGGTAAGCACTAAATAAATATATAATGTGTTGGAGTTATCTGGATAGCACATTAAGTGCAAAGCCTCAGTGTTAGCTGTCGTGGACACGGGCCGATTGTCCCAGCAACTAATGCATGGAGGAGTCGTAAGGTGAACCCATGCTATCTGTCACGATAACTGTGATTGAATGCTAACGTGTTCTTCATGACCATGCTCCACCCCTAACCCGCTTACTCTGCACAAATATGTGATTGCCAGTTAATGTGCATTTTGACAGATGATGGCTGGCATGGCTGCACAATAGTGATCTCTGTAGCCACATGCTAAAATGTGCGTTAACCAGTTAGTGGGGTTTAGTAAGGAGCTCATGGATAACTTAGGACAACCTTTTTTATGGCCTAAAGTTATTCAGATATTTATCCAGGTAGCAGACTGAATATTAGCGCTATCTGGATAAATTCCAGGACTGCCCACATTCTGCCAGAATCGTCCATGATGCTTTGCAGCAGCGTCATCCAGATAGTGCTGCTGAAAATCAGCCTAGAAACCCTGCAGCAGCACTTATGTATCTTGATGAAGTGTTGCTATCCAGATAAGCACTTCTGATTATTAGGCCATACGTTTGAATGCCATTTTTACAATGTATTGGATAATTCCACAGAACAGTCTTAAGATACAGGGCCGGCCCGTCCATTGAGCAAGAATGTTTTTTGCACAGGGCCCCGCGTTTCAGGGGGCCCCGCGCAAAAAACATTCTTCATCATCCCAAGTTTTAAAAAAAAAAAAACCAGCTGCTTCTGCCGCAGCAGCATCAAGAGTGCCGCCGCGCGGCCCCCCCCCCCTGCCCGGCAGAGCCTCCCTGCGTTGAATCCCCGAATGCGGGCTTCTTTCAGAGCCGCGAGAGTTTCCTTTCTCGTGGCTCTGTTAATCCCGCCGGGGCTGATGGGAAAGAAGCCCGCGTTCGGGTATTCAACGCTAGCCTATGATGCAGGGAGGCTCTGCCGGGCAGGGGGGGGGGGGCCCGCGGCGGCACTCTTGATGCTGCCGCGGCAGAAGCGGCTGATTTTTTTTATTTTTTAATTTGGGATGATAGGGGGGAAGGGTGTTTAGGACTGGTAATGGGCTATGGGGGGGAGGAGGCTAAGACTGGAAGTGGGCAGATAGGGGAGGGTTAGGACTAGTAATGGGCCATGGGGGGGTGCTAAGACTGGAAGTGGGCTGATGGGGGGGTTAGGACTGGTAAATGGCTAATGGGGGGCTGAATGTAAATGGGCTGATGGGGGGTTAGTAATGGTAATTGGCAATGGGGGGGCAAGACTGGAAATGGGCTGATGGGAAGGTTTAGTACTGGTAATGGGCTATGGGGGGAGCTAAGACTGGAAATGGGCTGCTGGGGGGGTTAGGACTGGTAATGGGCTATGGGGGGCTAAGACTGGAAATGGGCTGATGGGGGGTTAGGACTGGGAAAAGGCTATGGGGGGGCTAAGACTCGAAAAGGGCTGATGGGGAGGTTTAGGACTGGTAATGGGTTATGGGGGGGGCTAAGACTGGAAGTGGGCTGATGGGGGAGGGTTAGGACTAGTAATGGGCCATGGGGGTTGCTAAGACTGGAAGTGGGCTGATGGGGGGGTTAGGACTGGTAATGGGCTATGGGGGGGCTAATACTGGAAATGGGCTGATGGGGGTTCGGACTGGTCAATGGCTATGGGGGGGGCTAAGACTGGAACTGGGCTGATGGGGAGGTTTAGGACTGGTAATGGGTTATGGGGAGGGCTAAGACTGGAAGTGGGCTGATGGGGGAGGGTTAGGACTAGTAATGGGCCATGGGGGGATGCTAAGACTGGAAGTGGGCTGATGGGGAGGTTTAGGACTGGTAATGGGCTATGGGGGGAGCTAAGACTGGAAATGGGATGATGGGGGTTAGGACTGGTAATGGGCTATGGGAGGGGTTAGGACTGGTAATGGGCTGATGGGGGATTAGGACTGGTAATGGGCTATGGGGGGTTAAGACTGGAAATAGGCTGATGGGGGGCTAGGCCTGGAAATAGGGTGATGGTGGGGTTAGGACGTAATGGGCTGATGGGGGGTTAGGACTAGTAATGGGCTATGGGGGGGCTAGGACTAGTAATGGGCTATGGGGGGGCTAGGACTGGAAATGTGCTGATGGGGGGTTAGTACTGGTAATGGGCTGGGGGGGCTAAGACTGCTAATGGGCTGGGGGGGTTGCTAGGACTGGAAATGGGCTGAGTGGAAGGAGGGCTTGAACTGCAAGTAGCTGATGGGTACGGGGGCTTGGAATGGAAATGGGTTGTGAGAGGGAGGGAGCTAGGACTGGAAATGGGTGAGTGGGGGGGCTAGGACAGGAAATGGGCTGATGGATGGGCTAGAATAGGACTGGAAATTGGCTGTTGTGGGGTTGCTAAGATTGGAAATGGGCTGTTGTGGGGGTTTGGATTGAAATGGACTCATGAAGGGGCTAGAACTGGAAGTAGGCTCATGGGGGGCTGGGATTGGAAATGAGCTGATGGAGGGACTCGGATAGGACTGGAAATAGATGGGGGAGCTAGGACTGGAAATAGGCTGATGGTGGGTCTAGGATAGGACTGGAAATGGGCTTACGGGGGGCTAGGACTGGAAATGGGCTGATGCGGGGACTAGAAGGGAGCAGATGCTGGGTGGGACTGGAACTAGAATGGAGCTGATGTTGAGGGAGGATTAGAATGGGATGGAGCTGGGAGAGTGAAATTGAGAGGGAAAAAATATTTTGTGTGGGAGGGAAGACAAATCTACAATTGGCCGGATATTGGGAGAGTAAGTGCGGATTGAGAATGGAGGGGTAAAATTTGAGTAGATGAAATAGGAATGAGGAAAGAGCAAAATGAGAAAGATTAGTATGTTAAAGCAGATGTAGAGAGAGAATGGAAAAAAAAACTAGAAGAGAGAAGAAAAGACAAATGGACAGCAGACGATGGAGAGTTAGCGGAAGACACAAAGAAACCAGAAGAAAGTGACTGGAGCAATTGCAGCTGAAAAAAAATGCATAAAAGGTAGAAAAATATCTCTTTATTTTGAATTTATTAATTGGAATATGTCAGCTCTGGGAAATGTGCATCATTAACGTCTGCGCTTTGTTTAGTACAAGAACAAATTAATGTATAGTTTTATTTCTACAGTGTTGTACATTCCAAGTTTGGCTTTTGGGATTCCCAGTTTAATTATTGTCTTCCTGTTTCTAAATTGTGATTCTTTGTTTGGTGATGGTCTATGTTCTGCATGTGTAACTGAGCTGAGGTATTCTGTTTATGTAATTCCTATTTGACATTGCCACTTGTTCTCTTTCCCCAGTAGGTCATGTATTGTTGTTCTCTGAAATGTATTGGTTTAATATTTGCAGCGTTTCCTTTTGATAGTTAGGGTATGGTGCTTTATGAGTCCTGGTAGTGCTGTTAGGATACGGCGGGTTTGCTATGGGTTCTAGATGGGCAGTGTTTGTAGTAGTTCCTAATGTGTCTGGCGGTTGGCACTGGATTATAGTAATGTAGAAGTCTTTTAGTCTTTCTTTATTCATACACTCATTAAGAGGTATGTTTACTAAAAGTTAGTGTATGGTAACATTATGCAAATATTTATGCAAATGAGGCTCCTTATGCAAATGAGGGCCCGCACCGAGTCTCCGCACATGGCCCCGCACCCCCCTTGGGCCGCCCCTGTTAAGATAATTTTGCTTTGTCATGAGTTTGACAAATCTCTATTGTGAAACCATAATATCTCAATTTTTCCTTTCATTTTCTTTAATTTATTCAATTGAATTTGTCATATCTTAAATGTTCCTATACGAGCACCGAAAAACAAAGTTTTCATCTGTCACACATGTATAATACAGGCCATGGCCACACTCTGCTTTAGTGCTTCAACTCTCTTTAAGAGGTAATAACTTTAACACTGAGAGGATAGGACAGTCTTCATGCCCTAGCATGCACTGTTTCAGTTTAGCACAGTTAGTGTACCATTTCATTTTAAAGTATAGAGAGACTGGTAAAATCAAACTATAAATCCCACCAAAAGAAGATCATAGTGTCTACATCATTGAATTAAAATTGCATATATAATCACATTATATGTGAAGGCCGCGGGGCCGCGTCCATGCCGGCCGCCTGTAACTGGGCGGCGCAGCGAGAGCGACACGAGGTGGCCAGGAGGGTAGCAAGGGGGGGGGGGGAAGGGAGGGCGTTGAGGCGCGACTTTTAAACTCATTGGCTCCCTACCTGGCGGGAGTCGGGGGAGGGAGCCAATGAGTGGCTTGAAGGAAGAGGCGGGCTTGCGAGTCGGCAGCAATGGCCCCGAGAGAACAGGTGCTGAGCCATGGGCCAGTGTGTCAGGCGCGTGCTGGGAGAGATTTGAAGCGGCGATTCCAAGCTCGGTGTGGGCGAGAGTGAGCGGTGATTGTGCGCGGTGTGTGGAGCGTTCGAAGGCAGCGCGTGGGACCGGAGAGAAGGCACGTGGTTGGCGGCAGCAGTCGGGGTGCAGGAAGACCTGGGATCCACAGCAGGCAGGCAAGTAGGAGCCAGTGCCTGCTTCTCTTCAATAAAAGGCTGGAGGAAGAGCTGGGGGCAATGCCAGCTCGCGGTAGACAGAGGTGTAGGGGGCTGGTGAGGAGGATGGGAGGGCTCAGGGAGGCGGGCAGGACTGCCAAGGAGGAGGGCTTTGGATACAGAGTCTGAGAATGCCGTGAATAGACTGGAGGAGGGAGGGGGGGTCTGGGGGAGCGGGGGAGGGGTAGCAGACCTGGAAGAAATGGCAGAAGGGCCAGTGGAGCGTGGCCCACTTTGGGGGCGAGGAGGGGTGGTCAAGCAGCCCCCGGGGGGGGAGAGAAGAGGGGGGCCGCAACGAGGGTCTCGCACTAAGGCAAATAAAAGGGGGGGCAGAGAGGAGCAGAGTTGGGCACACGGAGAGGTGGCTCGGGGGCGCAGGGGCAGGGGTGGATGTGGGGGAGGTGCACAGGGGGGAAGGGTTACCCCAGGGCTTTAGGGGAAGCGATGGCAGGGGCCACATGGGGCAGGCCACTGAGGGTGTGGTGGGGCTGGGTCCTCACACGCCTTATATGGGATGGGGGAGCACCGTGCTGCATGGCCGGCAGAGAGTTCGGGGGCTTGGGAGCACTGGGCAAGGGGTGGACAGGGCTCATCGGGGGCCGAGTGGCTCGGGGCGTGGCAGCCAGCTTGGCCTGCGGTGGTCCCTCCCCCTGTGTTTCCCTTTTTGTCTCCACAGATGCTTGTCAGGAGTTCATACCCTGCGATGACCGGAGGAGACGGCTCCAGAGGAGAGGGGCATACCATCGGCCAGCTGACTGGGGGAGAGGAGAGGGCGCGTGACCGGCCAGAGGAGCAGCAGTGGCCCATAGAGGACAGAGGCTTGGCAGCATCGGGGGCAGCTGCAGAGGGTGCGGCGGACGGGGCCACAGGTGAGTCTACAGTTGACCGAAGCGAAGCTTCAGTGCGGAATGGGGCGTCGGCAGGCAAAAAAAGGAAGGGGCCAAAGGAAGTGGAAGCGCAGTGGGAGAAGGCGGAATGGGTCGCATACCTCTTCGTCATCGTCAAGCTGGTTGTCGTCCTCCACCTCGAGCGGGGGAGACATGGGGGGGACGGTGGGGGGCGGTGGCGAGGGGCCAGGTCAGCAGGTGGGAGCCCCTTACTTAGCAGCGTATGCGGAATTGTGGGACGGGGTCCTGAAAAAATTGCATAGTAAGATACAGAAACGTCGGTATATTGACATCTTCCAGTTGTTGGAAGGAAGGAGGCGTTCGGGGGACAGTAGGAGAAAGAGAAAAGAGGATGAGAAAAGAGGATGAGGAAGGTGTCCCGGAATGTGGTGAATTGGGCAAGAGCTTTTCTGCGGTTAGCGAGCGTGTGGGGACATTATTATCCTGAGCAATATGGGATGTTGCTAGCATATGCGGATGCGATTCTGGAGGCAGCGCAAACTCATGAAGGCTGGTCGTGGTTGAACTATGATGAGAGATTTTGAGATAAGATGGAGGAGAACCGATTCTTGTCGTGGTGCGCGCAGGACATCAACCTCTGGCTAACGCAAATTTCAGCTAAAGGAGGGGTGGGGGGTCTGGGTGGAGGAAAAGTGGGAGGGGCGATTCAGGGGGGCACGGGTTGTTCCTTTCGGAATGCAGGAGCCGTGTTGCAGCAGAGAGGGGGGGAACAGGGACTGGGGACGTGTGCTGGAGATTTAACAAGGCCTCGTGCTCCTATCCAGATTGTAAATTTCGGCACGCATGCTCCAGTTGTGGAGGGGGGCATTCGGCAGCCAAGTGCGGCAAAAAAGTCTCCGCCCTGCCAGGCGGGCTGCTGCTGAAGTAGGGCAGAGATAGGCAGTCTAGCCCCTACCCCGATTAAGATAAAGGAGTTGCAGGCTAGGTTGTTAAGTTATCCGAAGCGGGGGGACAGGGTAATTTTGGACAAGGGGTTTCGGGAGGGTTTTGTTATTTCAACAGTGGGCGCGGTGGCAGGCAGGGTATCGCGCAATGCGCAGTCAGTGTGGAGGTTGGCGAATATTGTACAGAAAAAATTGTTAACTGAATTGGAGCTGGGTCGAGTAGCGGGACCCTTCTCCGAGAGGCCATTCCCAAATTTCGTGGTGTCCCCACTAGGGATTATTCCTAAAAAAGAAGTGGGGAAGTTTAGACTCATTCATAACCTGTCGTTTCCTGAGGGAGAGTCGGTCAATGATATGATACCGCGGGATAAGTGTGCGGTGCGTTATACTTCCTTCGACCGGGCAGTAGATTTGGTCAGGCGTGCAGGGCGGGGGGCGTGGATGGCAAAGGTGGATATTGAGCCGGCATTTAGGCTACTGCCGGTACACCCGGATAGTTTTCCATTGTTGGGTTTTCGGTTTGAGGATAGTTTTTATTTTGACAAGTGCATGCCTATGGGTTGTTCGGTGTCATGTGCGTACTTTGAGAAATTTAGTGCATTTCTGCATTGGGCGCTAGTGAAAGATATTGGTTTTTCGAACGTGGTCCATTATTTGGATGATTTTTTATTTGTGGGAGCCGAGCAGTCTGAGGAGTGCCAGAACCTAGTGAAGGGGTTTATGGGCTTGGCGAAAGAGCTGGGCGTGCTGCTGGCTGAAGGGAAGATGGCGGGTCCAATGAGGAGGTTGACCTTTTTAGGGGTAGAGCTGGACTCAATGGAGATGGTGGTCCGGCTGCCGCGCGAGAAGGTGGTCGAGTTGCGGGTGTTGGTGGTCAATGAAAGGGCATCTAAGAAGTTGAAGTTGAGGGAGGCGCAGACACTTCTTGGTGCTCTGAATTTCATGTGTCGGGTCATCCCCATGGGCAGGGTGTTTCTGAGGTGTTTGGCAAGAGCCATGGCGGGTTTATGAATACCACATCATCGCTTCAGGGTGTCAGGGGTGGTTAGGGCGGATTTAAGGATTTGGGAGATATTCTTGAAGGAATTTAATGGCACTTCGGTCATGATGGAGGAAGAGAGGTCCTCGGACGACTTGCAGTTGTACACAGATACAGCAGGAGGAATAGGTCTGGGCATTTATTTTGCCAGCGCCTGGTGTGCTGAGAAATGGCCAAAAGGATGGCATGAGGCGGGTTTAGTGAAGAATGTGGTGTTTTTGGAGTTATTTCCCATGCTGGTAGCCTTGGCATTGTGGTCTGAGCGCTTGTGTAATAGGAGGGTGTTGTGGTGGTGCGATAATGCGTCGGTCGTTAGTGTCATTAACCATTATATGCCAAGGTGCAGTCAGGTAGCAGATCTAATGCGGGAAGTGGTGTTGTCCTGTTTACGTTTGAATGTAGTGATCAAAGCGAGACATATCCCAGGATGCACCAATGAGGTGGCTGACGCTCTCTCATTTGCAATGGGAACGGTTTCGGAAGCTGACGCCAGGAGCAGATGCATCAGGATGGAAGGTCCCAGAGAGCTTGTGGCACGTTGGCCTGCCGGAATGTTGAGTTTACTGCGGAGCTCAGTGGCGCATGCAACCTGGGTGGCTTATCAGAGGGGCTTGGGGGAAGTGTTGCGCCTATTCCTGGGGGTGATAGTAATGTGGTCTGACATTATTCCACAGCCGAGTTTTCGGGACCAGCGGCGGTGGTCGCGGGGCCTTGCGAAGATAAACCGACAAATCAGCCGTTGGGTTTGCGAGCATGGCGGGTACCAGATAATGCATTCATGGGTGGAGGTCAGCTGTGCATTGTTGTACGGAAGGGACGGGGTACATTTATCCCCAGTGGGCTTAGATCTATTATTGAACGATTGGCAGGAAGCAGTTGAGTGGGTAGCTTTAAGGGAGGGCCGCTGGTCGCAGCTGGGGTCAAAGGGGGGCGGCGCAGTAACGTGGGGGACGTCTGCGCTGGTGGCAGGATCCCGGAGGTTTCCTGGGTCCGGATGCTGAGGATAAGCTTGGGCCGGAGGTTGGGTACCCCCAACCCAGACAACCCCCTGGCTGGGCTTTTGCTAATGGCATGGCGAAGTCGTGGGCTAAGGGGGGGCGAGAAGAATACAAAAGCGGAGGCGCCATCACCTTGCAAGTGATATGGCTGGTGATGCATTATTCCGCTGTTATATGTTATATGTTAATCGAGTTGATGTTTCAAGTGTTAATGGTTAATAAAGCTACGACCAGTTTGTGGACCAAATATCGAATGGTGTCTGCCTTTTTTTACCCAAGGGGGAGAGGGGTAAGAGGTGAGGGGGGGGAAGGTGAAAAGGGTAAGGAAAGGTTACAAGGTACGGAGGAGCTGCGAGTCCGCACTCCCTCGGTTAATTTGTGTTTGGCCTTCACAAAGTGCAAGATGCATTTCTTGCAATATGATAAGTATTGTCCATGCATTATTCATAAATTATATTGACTTCTATAATTCACTCTACAATACAGCAAAGATTTCAACACTAAAAGAATTACAGCTATCCCAAAATATGGAGGCTAGGTTAGCCTATCGTGGTAGGAAGAGCAATCATATTACTCCAATCCTAAAGGAGCTACATTGCTTATGAGTAAAAAAAAAAAATGTGCCTTTGAGTCTCTTGGCTCTTCAGCCAGCAGGAATACAAACCAAGTTGTTGAATTACTTAGCGCAAAAAGTGAACACTCCAAACTTGATGTTATTATCCACTTAGGCACAAACGACCTGGCTAGAAACAGTGCCTCTACAGCCCAAAAGGACTTCCAATCTCTGGGAGAGAAACTCAAGCACGGTGTTAACACTGTTGCATTCTCAGAAGTTCTACCTGTTCTTGGTAAGGGGACAAAAAGGCTGCATCGCATTAACAGCTTTAATACATGGCTCCAGACCTGGTGCAAACCAGAAGGATTCAGATTTATTGGCAACTGGGACAACAGATGGACCAACAAGAGACTATACTGTGCTGATGGACTACATCTCTCTGTCGCAGGGAAAAGAATCCTAAGTGAAAAATTCAGGCAGTATGTGGATATGCATTTAAACTAGGAAAAGGGGGTGACGGATGTGGAAGGTCAACATCTGCATGCCACCCCCAGCAAAAGCAGAACAACATCAGACACAGCTACACTTTTAAACCACACATCAAAAACATGTGGGAAGAAGTGGGCAGAACAAAATCAATGCAAAATACACACAAGCCAGGAAAATGCTGGAAAGCAATGAGCACAAATGCTCGAAGCTTAGCCAACAAAATTCCAGACCTGGAAGCCCTAATGGTGGAAACAGATTTGGACATTGTGGCCATTACAGAAACATGGTTTAATGAATCACATGATTGGGATATAGCCATAGCTGGCTATAATCTATTCAGAAGAGACAGAGAAAATGGAAAAGGAGGAGGAGTAGCCTTGTATGTCTAAAGCAATATTAAAGCTACTGAAATGCAGGGGACATGGGGAAAAGAAGAAGCGCTCTGGATTGCGTTGGAAAGAGGAGATGGCACTGTCATCCATATTGCTGTAGTCTACAGACCTCCGACTCAAATTGAAGAGAGAGATAATGAATTGATTATAGATATTGCCAAGATAGCAACAAAGGGGGAAGCGATCATATTGGGTGACTTTAATCTACCTGATGTGGATTGGATTACTCCTTCTGCACATCTGGAAAGAAGAAAAAAAATTGTGGATGCTCTCCAAGATGCATTATTTAGAAAAATGGTGATGGAACCAACCAGGGAAAGCGCAACGCTGGATGTAGTGCTCACAAACGGTGATAGTGTGTCAAATGTCTGCGTGAGTGCCCCTGTGAGCAACAGCGACCATCACACGGTGTGGTTTGAGAGAAAAGCCATGGTACAGGTCAATCATAGCAAGCTCAAAGTCCTAAACTTCAAATACACTGACTTCAATAAAATGGCAGAGTACTTAAAGGAGGAGATGATGGGGTGGAAGGAGATAAAGGAAGTGGAATTGCAATGGGCTAAACTAAAGGAGGCAATAAAAGGGGCAACTGATAAATATGTAAGAAAAGTAAATAAAAACAAGAGGAGAAGGAAACCTATTTGGTTTTCCAAAGAGGTTGCTGCTCAAATAAAGGCAAAAAACACAACTATCGCAAAATTCAAAAGCTTGCAAACAGAAGAACACAGAAATGAATACAGGATCCAACTCAAAGAGTCTAAAAGAGTAATAAGAATAGCAAAATCAAAGGCAGAGGAAAAGATGGCTAAAGATGTTAAAGGTGGCAACAAAACTTTCTTCAGGTATATTCAAGAAAGGAAGATCAGAGTTGGAATTGCAGGACCCAAAAGTGCTGGGAAAAGACTCGTGGAAAGTGACACTGAAAAAGAGAAATTGCTAAACAAATACTTCTGCTCTGTTTTTACTAAAGAAGATCCTGGAGATGGACCAGCTGTGACTCCCAAATATAATAATGGGAATGAAGTAGATACCACACCATTCACAGAAGACGAGGTGTTAGAACAATTTGCTAAGCTGAAAGTGGACAAAGCCATGGGACCGGATGGGATACATCCCAGGATACTGAAAGAGCTCAGATGGGTTCTTGCAGGACCGTTAAAGGATGCCTTCAACAGATCCTTGGAAACAGGAGAGGTTCCTCAAGACTGGAGAATGGCTGATGTCGTACCTCTACACAAAAGTGGTGACAGGGAAGAAGTGTCAAACTACAGGCCCGTGAGCCTTACCTCGGTGGCGGGAAAAGTAATGGAGGCACTCCTGAAAGAGCGAATAGTGAACTTTCTCAAAACCAACAGGATGCAAGTTCAGAGGCAACATGGTTTTACCGAAGGATGGTCTTGCCAAACAAATCTGATTGAGTTCTTTGACTGGGTGACCAAGGAACTAGATCAGGGGCATGCGATGGATGTCATCTACCTGGATTTCAGCAAAGCCTTTGATACTGTTCCTCATAGGAGGCTTGTCAACAAACTCAGTAGCTTGGGGCTGGGTCCCAAGATGGCAAAACTGGATTAGAAATTGGTTGACTGACAGATTACAGAAGGCGATTGTACATGGAGCTCACTTGGATGAGAGGAAGGTGATTAGCGGGGTGCCCCAGGGTTCAGTCCTGGCCCCACACTGTTCAATGTATTTGTGAGTCATATTGCTGAAGGACTGAATGGAAAAGTCTGTCTTTTTGCAGACAACACAAAAATTTGCAACAGAGTGGATTCCCCCGAGAGAGTGGCTAACATGAGGAAAGATCTACAAAAGCTGGAAGACTGGTCTAATGCTTGGCAACTACGATTTAATGCGAAAAAGTGCAATGTCATGCACTTGGGTAGCAGAAATCCAAGGGAAATATACGCGATAGGGGGCGAGAAGTTGGTATGCATGGTTCAGGAGAAAGACCTGATGATCTCAAGGTGGCAAAACAGTGCGACAAGGTGGTGGCAAAAGCCAGGAGGATGTTGGGCTGCATACAAAGAGGGATTACCAACAGAAAGGAAGAGGTACTTATGCCACTGTATAAGTCACTGGTGAGGCCTCACTTGGAATACTGTGTTCAGTTTTGGAGACTGTATCTTGCAAAAGATGTAAAAACACCTGATTATGTGTTAGCAGTTTCTGAACCTGAGGAGGTTACAGAGTTCAGCAACCTACTGTGCTCAAGCAAAGTTTCCCTAAAACAGCAAAAATGAAAGTAACCTTGCTTTAAAAAATATACACAAAACCCTTTTAAGAGCTCCCAGTCAGAGAGCTAGCAATGTAATAAAAAAACCAAACAAAGAAACCCTCAAATCCTTACTTACTGTTTGATGTGTGGAGCCCTGGTTAGGAAAGCCTCAAAAGGGCAGGGCACAGGAGCCTTTTATGCAGGCTTCAACTGCACTCAGGAAACAGGCCCACTAACTCCTGATTAGGTGTTAGCAGTTTCTGAACCTGAGGAGGTTACAGAGTTCAGCAACCTACTGTGCTCAAGCAAAGTTCCCCTAAAACAGCAAAAATGAAAGTAACCTTGCTTTAAAAAAATATATACACAAAACCCTTTTAAGAGCTCCCAGTCAGAGAGCTAGCAATGTAATAAAAAAAACAAACAAAGAAACCCTCAAATCCTTACTTACTGTTTGATGTGTGGAGCCCTGGTTAGGAAAGCCTCAAAAGGGCAGGGCACAGGAGCCTTTTATGCAGGCTTCAACTGCACTCAGGAAACAGGCCCACTAACTCCTGATTCTCCACATATATCCAGCTCGTAGCCAAGACCTGTCGCTTCTTTCTCTACAACACTAGCAAAATTTGACCCTTCCTCTCTGAACACACCACCAAAACGCTTATCCACTCCTTAATCTCCTCTCGCCTCGATTATTGCAACCTACTCCTTGCTGGTCTCCCCGTCAGCCACCTCCTTCCCCTTCAATCTATACAAAATCACGCTGCTCGACTAATTTTCCGCCAGTCTTGCCATGCCCACATTACTCCTCTTCTCAAGTTGCTTCACTGGCTACCTGTCCACTTCCACATCCAATTCAAGCTTCTCCTACTGACCTATAAATGCATTCACTCTGCGGCCCCTCAATATCTCTCATCTCTTATCTCTCCCTACATCCCCTCTCAGAGCCTGCGCTCCACTAGCAAATTACTTCTATCTATGCCTTTCACCCGCACCACTAACTCCCAACTTCACTCCTTTCACCTTGCTGCACCTCACGCCTGGAACAGCCTACCTGTGTCTATATGCCAGGCACCCTCCCTGGCCCTCTTCAAATCCAGGTTGAAGACTCACCTCACTGTCGCCTTCAGATCCTGACTTCTATCCTTATATTATCTTAACCCCCGTCAATTCTCATGACCAAATTGTATTGACCATACTGTGCCTTGCACTAATCTGACCCATGCACTAATCTGACCAATGCTGTGTAATATTCTGACTAGATTGTAAACTCCGATGAGCATGACTCTGATGGGCAGGGACTGTCGCTTGTATTCTGGCTGACTCTTGTTGGTTAGTTGTACAGCGCTGCATGCGTGGCGCTCTATAAGTGTTAAATAGTAGTAGTAGTAGTATGATAGTAGGAGTTGGTCAACTGTACATTTCAGGATTTGCTGAGCATAGAAGTGAGGTCATGTTCAATTAAATGCCTCAGAGTGTCTCATGCACACACTCTTGATATTGTCCAATGACAGTATGTAGGGTTTGTTTTTCTGAGTGCTTGTCTGCTACTTCCTCCTGCAGTCTCTGAGTATGTGAAGACATTATTTCTGCCAAGTGGATTATGGTGTCTTCTTTTACTGTATCTGGATGGCCCTCCATGGCCCTGGGATGATACTGTGACTGGCACCTGGTCCTCCACACTGGCTGTTATCATTTCAGCATCACCGGGCACCACTGCATCTCCATCCTCAACCTTACTGTCCCTCCTCATTTTCATCCTTCCCCTTGCCCTCCATGACATCTCACTCTTCTGATGGCTCCATCTGCTTTCTAGAAGCACCTTGCGGTAGTTTAGGAGGTGGTGGTGGTGGTGGTACAGCTGGAACATTTGAGCCTGCTCCCCCATCTGCTACCTACCTTTTTCATCTTTCAGGTGCTACAGTAGGATCACCATCACAACAGGAAGAAACAAGAGGAGGTCAATTTTATGCCTGAACTCTGATAGGTGAAAATATCTTTTGGCTAGCATCATAACATTAGAATGCAAAGTGATTCACCTGGACCCCGTCTTTTTTCTGTATCAACCCAGTGTTATTTTGCAGGTATATGGCACCTCCTAAACAAATCTTCTGGAGTTCTGGATGGGGTCTGTTTCCCTAACAGTAAAACACAGTGCCTTGACCACTGTGCATATTGGGATGCTGAAAGAACAGCATAGATCCATACACAGCAAGGTAGTGATTTGCCATTTTTCTGCCCTTAGTGGCCCATGCAGAATTGGCCAAACCATTACATAATTATTGGGTTGGAAAGTGCTCTGTGGTAAATGTAGTAATGTGATGGTTGGAAAGGGTCCATGTGGGAGGGTAGGTGGAGGGTAGATGGAGAACTGGAGAAGAATAGATATATCTCATAGTCAACATAGAACAACCAGTTGTACCACATATGACAAATCTATATCCACCCTGCTAAATAATTCACCAGCTCTCTGGATTACCCAGTGAAATGGTTATATCATCTATATTCATCTCTCAATCTCTGTGAGGATGACTGTCCGGTCACTCACTTGCATGGACTACCATCTTGCTTTTTGCTTTCTTTTGCAGGTCCCCTCAGTTTTTTTAAATCCTCACAATCATGATTTTAACAAAAAAATGACATTTATCCAGTGGCAGATGCTCCTCCATAAGCTTGCTTCTGGTGGGAGCTGTCTCTGCTCTCTAGGGCCTCATACAGTATCTGATGTGTGTGGTGATCGCCCTGACAAGAAGGACAAACTCATCTAGGGCAAAATTAGACGTTCTAAGAATGTCACCCATTCAAACAGCCATACCAAACACGTTTGCTAATACGCATGTATTTTATAAGCACGCGCTTCTCTTCACCAAAATAGGTGCACATTTTTTTCTCATCAGAAGGTCTAATTAGTTCAGCACCCACATTTCTAAAACAGCCAATGAGAATGCCCCAGGTCTATGAGTGCATGTGATTAGCCTATTGTAGTTGCATATGTTCCTAAACTGTCCTTTTCTGGCTCTAATTGGCAAGTTATACTATGCTTCCTGTCTTCCCTGACGGCCAGTGCCACCTACAGCTTAAGCATAAATACAGCACTTGCCACTGACACACTTACCTTATATACTCCTGCAACCTTTAGCCCCCTCCCCACTGCCAACTAGGCCCCTAGCCCTTGAGCTGACAGACTTTTAACTTACTTAATGTATAACTTTTTAAACTGTACTTGTTCGCATCATTTATAATACTGTGAAGCGGAGGCCATTAAGCCTTGGCCCATGTGTGTACCCTCCCTATAATGTTACTACTACTACTACTTCTTATCATTATAAGGCATATGCAGTTCTGTACATATACATGTGAGACAGAGTCTCTGTTCAATGAAGCTCACAATCTATGCAAGACAGACAAATGCAACAGGAGAATAGGGTAGAAACTAGAGAAAATGATTTAACAGGCATGGGTGGTAAAAAGGAGAACAAGGGAGATCAGAATCCAAAAGCAACCTTGAAGAGATAGGTTTTTATCCTAGTGTGAATAGGATCAGAGATGGAACATGACATACCAGCTCAGGCAGTTTGTTCTGGGCGTATGGTACAGGAAGGTGGAATGAACAAAGTCTGGAGATGGCAGTGGAAGAATAGGGGCACAGAGAGAAGGGATTTGCTTGATGGATGGAATTTCTGAGAAGAGAAGTAGGGAGAGATGAGATCTAATAAGGAACTGCAGAATGAATGCACTTGCAAGTCAGTGGGGGAAGTTTAAACTGGATGCGGAAACAGATAGGAAGCCAGTGAAGTGACTTGAGAAGAGGTATTATGTGAAAGCATCAACAAATGAGGATTATAGTTAAGAAAAAAACTAAAAGGAGCGGTTGCAAAGTTTAAAGACTTACATCAAGCTTGGGTGTTTAAAAATAATATCCTGGAAGCCCAGACCAGCTGTATTCCACGCATTAAGAAAAGTGGAAGAAAGTCCAAAAAACTGTCAGCATGGTTTAAAGGTGAGGTCAAAGAGGCTGTTGCTGCCAAAAAAGCATCTTTCAGGAAATGGAAAAAAGAGCCAAACAACGAAAACTGGAAACAGCACAAGCACTGGCAAGTTAAATGCAAAGCATTGATAAGGGAGGCAAAGCGAGAATTTGAGAAGGAACTTGCTACGGAAGCAAAAACATGAAATAAAGGCTTTTTCAAGTACATTCATAGCAAAAGGCCTGTGAGAGAGTCAATTGGACCGTTAGATGATAGAGGGGTAAAAGGGGCAGTAAGAGGAGACAAGGCTATAGCGGAGAGACTGAATGAATTCTTTGCTTCGGTCTTTACTGAGGAAGATGTAGGGATGTTACCCAAGACTGAAGTGGTATTTAAAGGTGATACTGCAGAGGAATTGAGAGAAATATCGCTACACCGGGAAGATGTATTACAACTATTTGATAAACTGAATAGTAGCAAATCACCTGGACCGGATGGTATACATTGAAGAGTGTTCAAAGAACTGAAATATGAGATTGCAGACCTGCTATTAGTAATCTGTGAACTTTCATTAAAATCATCTGTAATACCTGAAGATTGGAGGATCGCCAATGTAATGCCAATTTTTAAATAGGGTTCCATGGGTGATCCGGGAAACTACAGACCAGTGAGCCTGATGTCAGTACCGGGAAAAATGGTAGAAACCATCATAAAGAACAAAATTATACAGCATGTAGATAATCATGGCCTAATGGGAGACAGCCAACATGGCTTTAGACAAGGAAGATCTTGTCTTACTAATCTGATATTTTTTTTGAAGGTGTGAATAAACAGGTAGACAAAGGTGAGTCAGTTGATATAGTGTAGCTGGACTTTCAGAAAGCCTTTGACAAGGTCCCTCATCAGAGACTTGTCAGAACTAAAAAGTCATGGGATAGGAGGCAGTGTACTATTGTGGATCGAGAACTGGTTAAAAGATAGAAAGCAGAGGGTAGGGCTAAAGGGCCAATTTTCCCAATGGAAAAAGGTGAATAGTGGCATACCCCAGGGATCTGTACTGGGTCCGCTACTTTTTGACATATTCATAAATGACCTGGAAAAGGGAATAACTAGTGAGGTTATCAAATTTGCAGACGACACAAAACTGTTTAAAGTTGTTAAAACCCAAGAGAATTGTGGAAAACTGCAGGAGGATCTGGATAAAGTAGAAGACTGGGCATCAAAATGGCAGATGAAATTTAATGTGGAGAAGTGCAAAGTTATGCACCTAGGAAAGAACAACCCACACTATGGTTGCACAATGCAAGGTTCCACATTGGGAACCACCACCCAGGAAAAAGATTTAGGAGTCATTGTGGATGACATGTTAAAACCCTCCGCCCAGTATGCAGCAGTGGCCAAGAAAGCAAATAGAATGCTAGGTATCATAAGGAAAGGAATGGAAAATAAAACAAAGGATATTGTAATGCCTCTGTATCGTTCCATGGTACGACCGCACCTTGAATATTGTGTGCAATTCTGGTCGCCGTATCTTAAAAAGGATATAGCGTTATTAGAAAATGTACAGAGAAGAGCCTCCAAAATGGTAAAAGGGATGGAAGGCTACTCCTATGAAGAGAGGCTACAAAGGTTAGGGCTCTTCAACCTGGAAAAGAGACGGCTGAGGGGAGATATGATAGAAGTCTATAAATTAATGAATGGAGTGGAACGGGTAAACTTAGATCGATTGTTTACACCATCAGAATATAGAAAGACTAGGGGACATGTAATGAAGCTACAGGGTAAACTATTTAAGACAAATTAGAGAAAATATTTTTTCACTCAATGTGTAATCAAACTCTGGAATTTGTTACTGGAGGATGTAATAAGGGCTCTTAGTGTAGCTGGGTTTAAAAAAGATTTGGACAAGTTCCTGGAGGAAAGGTCCATAAACCATTATTAAAAAGGGACCCAGGATATCAATGCTTTACACAATACAAGCATTGTGGAACCTGTGTCTCTTGGGGATACTGCTAGGTACGTATGACCTAGATTGGCCACTGTTGGAAACAGGATACTGGGCTTGATGGACCTTGGTCTGACCCAGTATGGCATATCTTATGTTCTTATGTTCTTATGTGCTTCCATTCATTCCTTTTCCGATTCACTCCTGGTTTTCTCCCTTAGTTTCTCATCCCTCTTCCAGCATCTCCTTTTCATGATGTGGTTTTACAAATACATTATAGAGATTTTTATGTATTTATAAAAGGTTCACTTTTTACCTGCCCATTTGTTTATATATATATTGTTGTTTATATTTTTTAATCAATATGTTCATTAATCATATGCACTCCTCTTTCATATTACATTTGTTATATTTTATTATATGTTATACACAAGTATCTTATAACAATTGAACACTTATATATTGTTGTTTTATATGATTTTAGTTTTTATGATTAACATTGTATTTATTATATCTTATTATTGTTGTAATTATTTATTTATTATTTGATGTTGACATTTTTATGTTATGGTGATGTTTTACAGTTTGTAGTGAGCCTCAATATCCCTGAAGTACTACACCAAACACGGCCTGTGTTGGGTTTCTGGCTACCTCTATTGAATAAGGATCAATAACGTTTGTTGCTTTTTTACTGCCCACGTCTTTGGACTGGTTTTTCCCCTGCTATTATTTGTGGCAGTGTGCTGTTTGTGCTTGGTGGACCTATGTTTAGTGCAACATTACATTGTTAGCTTTGGGGGGGGGGGAGGAGTGTGAATACATTTTCCCAGCAGTTGGCATGGATCCCTGTCCTCCAACAGGCACTAAATTAACAGGTGCACATACTCCACCTACTGACTACTGCTATTTATCATTTGTACAGCACTACAAGATGTACACAACACTGTACAGAGACATGTAAGAGACAGCCCCTGCTCATAAGAGCTGACAATCTAGTTAAGACAGACAGCAGAACAACTGGGGACTAGGATGTATCTGGGGAATGGTAAGGAAACACATCGGAGGTGAAAGGGATCAAGATCCAAAAGCAGTCTCAGAGAAGTGAGTTTTTAGCCTGGATTTGAACAGGCCCACAGGTGAAGTCTGATGTACTGACTCAGGTACTTTGTTCCAGGCATAAGGAGCAGCAAGGTGGAAAGATCGAAGTCTGGAGTTGGCAGTGGAAGAGGAGGGCACAGATAGAAGGGATCTGCCAGAAGAGCAGAGTTCCTGAGTAGAGGTGCAGGGAGAGGTAAGAGAGGAAAGGTAATAAGCAACAGCCAAATGAAGGCACTTATAAGTCAGTAGTAGAAATCTGAGGCACTTTAGATGAATCCGTACTAATCACATGGGAGGCAATGCATGGTGTGTACCCTGCACTAACTGTACACAGTTCACCGTGCCCACTCTTTGCCCCTAACCTTCCCACAATTAGCATGGGGATCAGACCCTGCTAACTGCCAATGCGTGTCCAAAACATGATTTTAGCATGTGCCAGACACCAGCTGCTAAGCACCCTTTAGTAAAAGACCCCCTTTCTTTAAGTAAATCGATAGTGAATGATACAGTAAAGGAAATGACAATCATAAACTCAAACAACTGCAGGGTTAATCTTTCTGAAATGTCTGTGCCTATAACCACATAACAGAGAAGCTTCTTTGATTATTGCTCATGGGTCAGTAAAGTAATTAACATAGATAAATTATGCATAACTTGTTAGCAATTCAGCAACTTTAATTTATACTCTCCCCTTGGAAACGTTTTCTAGGCTTTAATTAAGACACACTTTTTTCAACATTGACTTCATTGTCTTTCAGTGCTGCATGGCTCTGAAGTAAATAATTGAAAAGGGTTCAGTTTGGCAAGTAGAAAATACTTCAAGACTCTGCAGAAAATGTACGTTACCAAAAAGGAGTGCAAACTCTCTTAAATCTGATTATAAACAGTTATGCAATTGTCCTATATATTTTTATTGATTCACTACTATATTCAGCATTATTCTTTTCAGATGAGTGTATCCATCTTGAAATCTTCATAAGTCAAAGAGAGAGCTCTCACTTCCATACCTCAACAAGTTCATTGCTCCAAATGCTGGCATCCATTTTTAGGCTTCGTACTTTTGACATTTTGGGCCCAAGAGATCTATGCTGCCCTGGAAAATCATAAGTAAAATTATTAATATAATTGTAAAATATTTTCTTTAAACTGTGTTTTTTAATTCCGGGCTACATATATGAAAGGCCTTATTATTCAAGCTGCTACTACTACTGCTACTAATCATTTGTATAGCACTATAAAGCATACGCAGCGCTGTACATATAGATGTAAGACACAGTCCCTATTCATCGGAGCTTACAATCTAATCAAGACAAAACACATAGACTGGCATTCCGTTCTGGACGTCAATGTCCCTGTGCGCCTGATCAGAATCAGTTGCACAGGGACAGACACAATTCTGATCCCGTGGAGTACGTCTAGCCCTGTGGGATCAGAATCGTGACTAGGCCTGTACGTGCAGGCCTGGGACCTGATCTCGGTCGGCCTGCATGTAGAGGCCTCCACCAGCTAACTCAGTCAGGGCTCTGAATGGAGCCGCAACGCCATGGCATCCGGTTTCCATGGCAACACGGCTCCATTAGGGAGCTGTGATCCCCGGGAGCTGATGACTTGGTGCCTTCCCCGCAGCCTGACCCAGATCCAGCCTACCATGGCCAGGGTCGGGCTGCGGGGAATCTCCTGCACCGCTCCACCCTTCAATGCGCCACAGGCCTGCAGTCTCCCCCGTCTAGGGGAACTTATTCCCCGTTTGGTCTACCAGCCTCGGACGTACAGAGCCAACATCATAATCAGCCCTGTACGTCTGGGGCCATGAACCGCCCACTACCTGCCCTAACTCTGCCATCTTCCCGCTACCTTCCCACCCCTCTCTATCCTCCCCATACAAACACCTTGTTTGTATGGGGAGGTTAGCGGGGATGCAGAGGGGGACGAATAGCAGCTTGGAATGACCCCGATAGTAAAACTGGGGACTAGAGCTTGGTAAGATGCACATAAGTAGTGGACAAGAGAGTGAGGAGCATGAGGATCCAAAAGCAGCCTGGACTTAACTAGGGCTAGAGAAGGGGCCCGATGCACAGACTCAGGTAGTTTGTTCCAGGCATATGGAGCAGCAAGGTGGAATGAATGAAGTCTGGAGTTGGCAGTGGCACTCACTGAATAGCAAAGCAGAGGATCCTTCAAAATTCAGGCAATTCAGGAAAACACTGTAAAAGATGCAGTTTATTAAAGCTCTTCAAATCCCACTGATATTCCTTGTATTTTGGAAAAGTCCGTAAGTGACCCTTTTACACCCTAGAAGTCAGCACAGCATTGTACTCTGAGCAGTGTCATCACGCTGTCTCCAGTCCTGCTCCCTTGATAAAACCAGTGGTACAGTTTACAGTTATTTATTTGTTAAAGAGCCTTTTGTTATAAAAATGCAAAGCAATTTACAATTAAAAAAGAAATAAGAGTATTGAAAGGAACTCCAATGGCTGGTAAGAAAGAGAAGACGGATAGGTGAAAACAGAGAAAAAAAAGACGAGGATAGCTTGCACTCCTTTTACATTCAATAAGCAGACATAGACCACAAGCATAACTGGGGTTGTGGGCATCCTCCAGGCATTGGGGAAGCCCATCTGTCTCACTCAGGGAAGGTATTCAAATGCCCTTTTGAACAGAAGTGTTTTGAAATCCAACTTAAATTCATTATAGGAGTCCTGAAGGTGGAGGAAGGGGGGAGGTGGTTCCAAAGTGTGGGATATAAAAGAAGAATGTTGATTTTCTAGTGGATTCATAGTGAGTCCTAACAGATGAGGTAAGATGCAAGTGGTTACCAGGTGAGGAGCGAAGGGAATGAGTGGGGCAGTAGGGAATGATTAATGATGAAAGATAATCAGTAGCCTAGTGGTGAAGAGCCTGCTGAATCAGAGGGGTTCTGTGGTCATGACGTTTGGCAGTGGTAGCAGAAGTGCACTGCTTACAGTAAGCATCTTTTCTTCCTGCAGCTGAGTCAAGTCTTAAGCTGTGAGGTCAGGGTTGGCGTGAACCACTGTGCAAACTGTGCACTCACATGGGGCAGCACAGTCGACACAGTGAGCCAACCAGGCTGAGTTATACCAAAAACGATTAGCCAGCAGCACAGCCAGCTGGTCCTGGCTGCCAGTAGCAAGCAGTGGACATCTGGTGTGCAGCACGTGCAAAACCCTATGCTGCTTTTTATGGGTCTTTCGTGATCAGCAGCACTTCCTGAAGCGCAATTGGCTGTCTAAATGGTAAAGTTGCGTGGGGTAGGAAGCTCATGCTGATCGTGCGGTTTGAGAGATCAGACCCAAACTTCCTGCCTCTCGGCTTCATCATTCAAAGAACCGATCATGGTGCAGGAAGCTGCTGAATCATGGCATTCTGGAGAAGCACAGTGGGTAAGTGATTGATCTCAGGGGTGAGGGGTTATGAGAGAGAAAGAGAGAAGCCTTGGAGCTTAAAGTTAAAGAGAGACACTGGGTGAAATTTGATGGGGTCTTAGAGGGAGAGAGAGGGAGAGAGAGAGAGAGAGAGAGAGAGAGAGAGGCACACAAACATACAGACAGACAGACTGGGGAAGGGTATGAGAGAGAGAAGCAGAACTGGAGGATCATGAGAAAGAGAGCAGGAGAGAAAGAGAAACAGACTGAGGGAAGGAGGGGGGTTATGAGAGAGAGAAGTGCCATAAGTTGGAGATATGAGAGAGAGATTCTGGGTGAAGAATAAAGGGGTCTTACCAGAAAGATAGAAACAGACAGACTAAAGGAAGACTGGGGGGGGGGGGGGTGGGAGAGATATGAGATATATGAGAGAGAGAGAGACTTGGGGGAAGGCGGGGGATTATGAAAGAGAGAGAGAGTGAGAGAGAGAAAGAGAGAAGCAGACTGGAGGAAACATGTAAGGGGAGGTGTTATGAGAGAGAGAAACAGACTGAGGTGGAGATCACGAAAAAGAGAAAGAGAAAGAGAAACAGACTGGAAGAAGCCTGGGATGGAGGTCATGAGAGAGAGAGAGAGAGACACACACACACACACATACAGCCTCTGACACTCCCTATGACAGACACACACACACAAATGCAACCCTTGACACACCCTATGACACACATACATGCAGTCCCTGACACTCCCAATGACAAACACACATGCATTCAGTCCCCAGCACTCCACTTGACACATGCACATGCAGCTCCTGACCCTCCTTATGACAGACACACACACACAGCTTCTGACATGCCCCATGACAGACAGAAAGATGCCCCATGCAGCCCCCGACACTCCCATGATGCAAACACATGCATATAGCCCCTGATACTCCCCTTCATACACATACACACACACATATATGACAAAGCTCTCGGCACTCCCCATGATGCACACCCACATGTATGCAGCCAGCACACACACACACGCACACATGCACACATATACCTTTACCCATTCCTCAAGACACACTCATGAACCCTCCCCCTCCATGCAGCCCCTAATACTCCACATTACACACACACACAGACACAAACACACACATCTAATCCCTTATACCATTTGATACTTCCTTTGAGACACACACATGAATATCCCACATGTCTGGTTCTGGAAATGGGGAAAATGTTCCATTGTATGCACTTCTAGTGTACACTTTTCAACTAGTTGCTTTTCAACTTGATAATGGCAAATAATAAAATAAGGGGAAGGGGGACAGAATCTGCAATGGGGAAAAGTTCTGGGGTGCTGATCTGGTGGAAAATCATCACTGACAGCATCCAAACTTTGAATGTGCTGAGTAAGGGACCATGGCAGACCTCCATGGGGACTCATCTCAGGGATTTATTTATTTATGTGTTTTTTATATACCGCCCCGTCAATAAATCAAAGTGAATTTACATAGAACAATGAAACCTTTACATGTAACAGATAACCTTTTACAATCAAGTGATTCCCAGATCCCATGTTACATTTACAGAACAGGTAACTATGTACATTGTGGTTATTATTTATATTACAAGTTACATTTGCAGTAACAGGGGGGGGGGGGGTGTTTGTTTTGTTTTGTTTTTTAGTGAACTTGAGTTTGTATAATGGTGTCCAATAATTTGATGGATCCGTAATATTATGTGTTGGATGTAGTCTATCTAGTAGGAGGATTCATACTTAACTAGAAGTCCCTTGTGGTGTTCTGGGTATTAATCAGGTAACTGTCTCTTCAAAGTATTCTTAGAATAACCATGTTTTTAGAATGTTGCAGAATATTTCATGGTCTTTTGTGGATCTTATTTTCTCCGGGAGTGAGTTCCATAGTCCTGGAGCTGAGAGAAAAGGATCTGCTGGATATAGAAGAACAACTTCTAGTGTATTCTGCTGGGACGGTCAGAGAGTTTCTGGTATGGGTTCTACTTTAACTATTGCTGGGGTGGTCTTTAGGAGTATTCTTAAGTACGTAGGAGGTTTGGTCTGCAGGGTCTTGAAGATGGTATGTAAGTTTTTGCATTTAGTGAGGGTTTTTCTGTGTGTATGACTGAGATACAGCATTCTGTTTAAATCATGACACTAATGTGTGGATTTGTCCTGGAACTGAGACCATTTTTTGATATGCCCACATGACAGTTTGCATAAATGTCAGCTAATTCTTTCAGTCTTGCACACTGACTGTACCTTCTCATATTATCGAAGAACTTTGTATTATCTGTATGGTGGGTATTATAATTAAGCACCAGTTAACTTTTACACAGTCAATGTGGACCCCGTGCGGTGCAATATTTGAGTTTAGTATAGTTCTTTCCAATATAGTGCGCAAAAAGATAAGAAAAAAAAGTAGACTTTTAAATGTATATATGATATTTTTTTCTTCTAATATGACTGATTTTTTTCCATTTACTGTTTATTTATAACACCACAGCCAACTGATACAGTACACATTATTACATCATGTGTGTATAACCCAATCTTCCATCCCTCCCCACCCCCCCCTCCCAATTAACCCCATACAAAAATAGGATATGGCGGTCCGCCTTTTATCATAGCAAATGTTAGAAAACCAATGCAAGTAAACATTGCCCTAATCCGCCCTACACAGGGATTAGGCCTTGACGCTAATCATTCCCACCTTCCATATATTGGCCACTTTTCCTGCGTAATTTCCTCAAATATTCCCTTCTCTAGGCTTAAAACACTCAGCCTTCATATATACCATACTCACGCCATAATCATGCCATAATCATGCCAGAGGCCTCTCCCCTCTCTGCCCTCTGCCCTCTTCACGAATTTGCTATACTCGGCTCTGTTCACGTCCCTTTCTTCTCCCGCCAGCTAAGATACGGGCCCCAAACCTTTTGAAAACCCAACAGCCTCTTTTGGCGAAGGGCGGTGAGTCGATACAGCAAACATAAATGTCCCACTCTGCTCTTTACCTCCTCAATGGTGGGCACCTCCGCTGATCTCCAATGACAGGCGATCAGCTGCCTAGTAGCCATGCAGATTATTCCCCACCAGCCATGTCCCTTTCGGATCCCCTCTTCATTTTCTACATTGAACAGTGCTAAGCACGGGCCCAGACTTATATCTCCACCCATAACTTCTTGCAACCACTGAGCTACTCCTTCCCATAGGGGACCTAAACGAGCACATTCCCACCATATATAGAGGAGCAACCCCACTTCCCCACAACCCCTCCAATATCCTGTGGATCTCCCCTGCCATTTCTGTAATCTCTGAAGGGTCAAATACCATTGATACAGCATTTTATAGTTATGTTCTAGAAGGTTCCCCCCCTACACCCTTGGTATTGTCAGACTCAAGGGTGCAGGGGGGGAATATGTAGAAGTTGATAAGGATAAAGCGGAATTGCTTAACAAATATTTTTGTTCTGTGTTCACAGAAGAAGAACCAGGAGCAGGACCTCAGAAAACACCCACAAATAAGAACAGAAGCGAGGGACATCTTGAACAATTTTCAGAAGACTGTGTTCGTGAGAAACTAGCTCAACTTAAAGTAGACAAAGCGATGGGACTGGATGGGATACACCCTAGAATACTGAGGGAACTTGGGGACATTCTAGCAGCTCCACTGACTGACCTTTTCAATGCCTCGTTTATTTATTTATTTATTTAACAAGAGCTTATATACCGCTACCTTCCAGAAAGATCAGGTGCGGTTTACAATAGAACAATTTTAAACAGGGTAAAACATTCTGTTTTTTACATGGAACATAGGAAACTGTAGTATACATTACAATAAACCTTTTAAACAAGGTAAACATAAACATAAACTTTGGTTATACATTAACAATTCTACTTGTGATATATCAACTATGTACAGATCAAATAACTATAAGCAAAGGTTTGATTCTCCATTGATTTAAATTAGTATTACATGTTTAATTTCCTATTATATATAGGGTAAGGTTTGAAGAAAGAGTGGTTCTTTAGATGTCTTATTGATAGTGATAGGCTTATTTGAAAGTTAAAATAACTTATTTAGGTATGATTATATGCGAAGAATGCAGGATGTGGTAGAGTGTTACTCCAAGATAATTTTGTTGGGATTGTAATATATGGCTCTGTTTTAATTTATTATTGTTCCTTTAGAGAAACATTTATCCATTTTCAATGAGTGGAGGAGTGTTTTCCATTGAGTCAAAGTGGAGTCGTTGGAGTCGGGAGTGGTGCCAAAGGACTGGAGAGAGGCTCATGTGGTGCCTTTACATAAAAGCGGAAGTAAGGATGTGGTTGAAAACTACAGGCCGGTTAGTTTAACTTGGGTGGTGAGTAAATTATTGGAAACGCTGCTGAAAGAAAAAATAGTGAGGTTTCTGGAGTCCAGCGGATTACAGGATCCGAGGCAGCATGGATTCACCAGAGGCAGGTCTTGTCAGACAAATCTGATTGATTTCTTTGACTGGGTGACCAGGGAGTTGGACTGAGGGAGAGCTCTAGATGTGGTGTATTTAGATTTCAGTAAAGCCTTTGACACTGTTCCTCACAGGCGACTTATAAACAAACTGAGCACCCTAGGGATTGACCCTAAAGTTACTGCTTGGGTTAGAAATTGGTTGGGTGGGAGGCGACAAACAGTACAAGTAAATGGAGCTCACTCTGAGGAGAAGGATTTTACCAGTGGTGTGCCCCAGGGATCTGTCCTTGGTCCGATACTTTTTAACATCTTTGTTAGTGATATAGCGGAAGGGTTGTCGGGTAAGGTTTGCCTCTTTGCGGATGATACCAAAATCTGCAATAGAGTAGACACCCAGGAAGGTATAGATAACATGAGGAGGGATCTAGCTAAGCTTGAAGAATGGTCTAGAATTTGGCAGCTGGGATTTAATGTTAAAAAATGTAAGGTCATGCATTTGGGCTGCAGCAATCCAAGGGAGCAATACAGTATAGGAGGTGAAGTACTTTTGTCCACTAAAGAAGAGCGGGACCTAGGCGTGGTTGTTTCTGATGTTCTTAAAGTAGCTAAACAGGTAGAAAAGGCGACGGCAAAAGCTAGAAGGATGCTTGGGTGCATACGGAGAGAAATGGCTAGCAGAAAAAAAGGAGGTGATAATGCCTCTGTATAAGTCTTTGGTGCGACCTCATTTGGAGTATGGTGTGCAATTCTGGAGACCGCACCTTCAAAAGGATGTGAACAGGATGGAGTCGGTGCAGAGGGTTGCTACTAAAATGATTAATGGGCTTCATGATAAAGCATATGAGGACAGAATTAAGGATCTTAATATGTACACCTTAGAGGGAAGGCGGGATAGAGGTGATATGATTGAGATGTTTAAATACCTCCGCGTCATAAATGTTCAGGGAGAGAGTCTCTTTCAATTGAAAGCAAGTTCTGCTACGAGGGGACATGGGATGAGGGTGAAGGGAGATAGATTCAGGAGTGATATGCGGAAATATTTCTTTACAGAAAGAGTAGTGGATCCATGGAATAGTCTCCCAGTGGAGGTGGTAGAGATGAGGACAGTAACTGAATTCAAAAAAGCATGGGACCAACACAGAGGATCTCTAAAGGTAAAAAGTGGACTGTTGTAGTTGTTGTTATGAAAGGACAGACTAGATAGGCCATGTGGTCTTTTTCTGTCATCATGTTTCTATGTTTCTACTGGATCCTTCCCCCTTGAAGAGTCCTTTACAAACCTTCACCCACTGATCGCCATCCCAACTCCTCTTCAAATCCTCCTCCCAAGCTTTCCTATGCGCCCATAAGTCGTCGTTCCCTACCTCCATTGCCTTATATATGCTAGAGATGAGGCCTTTAGCATCCTGCCTCTCAAACAGTTTATCTATTACTTCACCATGTGGCCCATCCCCCCTACAGGCAAGGTTCCGGCAGAAATGAAGGGCTTGTATAAATCGATATCTATCTGCCTTCGGCAATTGATACTCATACTGTAGTTCTTCAGACTTCACCCATTCCCCTCTTACTTTAAACTGCCCTACATATCTTAACCCCACTAGGGCCCGCCTTTTAAAAGTAGGGTTATATATTCCCCGTGGAAAGACTCGGTTGTCCACCAGAGGCGTAAATTTAGAGCACCCTTAAGGTCCATACCATTTGCCCTGCCATTTCCTCCACTTCTGCAATGTAAGAGCTATAAGGGGGTTCTCCAACCTCCTCCGGTGGGGGTCCCCGCCTTTTACTCAGACTTCATGCATAAGATCAATCTTCTGGCTCTTCCCTTGGCTTTCTATCTGCACCCACTCCACTTTCCCCCTCAGCCCCCAAACAAACACTGCCCGCACCCGAGTGGCCTCACAATATCTAAGCAACAGAGGAACCCCCATCCCACCTATCTTTTTATTGGCACACAGGACGCTTTTTGCCACTCGAGGGTTTTTCCCTTTCCAAATATACTTCATAATCCTACTTTGCAGCTCATTGAAAAAACCCACCGGAACCTCCACCAGTAAATTCATGAACAGATATAAAAGTCTAGGCACCAGCATCATCTTGACTAAGTCAATCCTCCCTAACCAAGAGACCTTATATTGCCCCCATTCCTCTAACTCCTGAAACAGTTTGTTCTTTGCTACTACATAATTCTCACAAAATAAGAACAGAGTGGAGTGGAGGAGTGGCCTAGTGGTTGGGGCAAGGTACTTCAGTCCAGAAGGTCAGGGGTTCAAATCCCACTAGTGGACAGCAACCTTGGGCCAGAAGGACTGGGGTTTCTAGTCCCACAGGTGCTTCTTGTGGTCTTGGGCAAGCCACTTAACCCTCCATAGCCCATGTTCCCTATAAAATAGTTATCTCCAAGTTATAATGCCCTGTTCAATGTAATTTCAGTTTGTTCAATATAAACCACACTGATGCAGAATAGCACGGTATATAAGAGAATATAAATAAATAACATGTTACACTTTGTGGAGATCTGTACTCCCAAGTACCATATGCTGCTTTTTGCCCACCTAAAGGGAAAGATCTGTCGGAGGCGATCCTCCTCTTCCTTTTCTATAGTTAGGTTCAATATTTCTGATTTGGTGGCATTCATCCGAAACCTAGACACTTCCCCATATTTATTTAATTCTTCAACCACTGCATTTAATGACCTTTCCAGGTCCATTATAAAGAACAGAAAGTCATTCACAAACAGTGCAATCTTCTGAGGAAAGTGCCCTATATGCATCCCCGGGATATCCTCCCTCCCCCTGATTCGCTGTGCCATAGGCTCCATTGCCAAAATAAATAACAAGGGAGATAAAGGGCATCCCTGTTGGGTACCCCTAAATAACTTAAAGGCCCTTGTTACCGAGCCATTAATTTTTAAACAGGCCATGGGCATTTTGTACAAAATCTGCACCCAATTCAAAAATGATCCTTGAATACCCATCTTCTCTAACACCTTAAAGAGGAAAGTCCAGCTAACCCTATCAAAAGCCTTTTCTGCATCCACTGCCAAAAAGGACAATTCATCCCCCTTTTCCTCTCCCCACGGCATCACATTCAGGGCCCTGCGGATGTTGTCAGAGGTATAGTGCCCAGGCACAAACCCCAACTGGTTCTGGTATATCAGTCTGCCCAGGTGGGGCATCAATCTATTGGCTAAGATCGGTGTAAAAATCTTTAAATCTACCCCCAATAGCGAAATGGGCTGATATGACCGCATTCCACTGGGTCCTTCCCTTCTTTATGTAAGATGCTAATCCCTGCCATACGCAAGGACACCGGCATCTGGTCCTCTGCACTAAAGGAATTATACATGTGCACCAGTGGCCCAACCAGGGCCCCACAAATATTTTATAAAATTTATTGGTGTAACCATCCAACCCTGGGGCCTTATTCAAGTGTAAACCTTATATCACTGCTAATATTTCTTGCTCCCTTATTGGGGCTGAAATTTCCTCCGCCTCCGCACTAGTAAGTTGCAGGAGCTCACGTTTACTAAGGTACTCCTGTACGTCTCTTTCTTCTGCTGGTTTGTCCTGGGAGTACAGTTACTGGTAAAATTGCTCAAACCTTTCCTCAATCTCACTCTCCACCCACACTAACGTACCCTCCTCATTCTTGATTTTAACTATAGTATTCCTAGTTTTCAACTTTTTAATCTTACGGGCTAGCCGTCTCCCCGCCTTATGGCTAAATTCAAAACTCTTCTGCTTCAGCATCAGGAGTTTATACCTAATATCTTGCATATGCAACTAACTCAGGTCTTCACGGAGGTCATTCAATTCTCCCCTCAGTTTAAAGTCCAACGGATCCCGTTTCACTTTGTTCTCCACCTCCCTTATTGCAGCCAACAATTTTGCTTGTTGTTGCAGCCTTATCTTCTTTTGATGTGCCTCCAGCACTATAAATTTCCCTCTTAACACAGCTTTCAAGCAATCCCATATGATACCTGGGGAGCACTCCCCCGTGTCATTCAGCTGTACATATTCTTTGATACCTGACTTAATCTGACCCACCGCCTCTTTGTCGTCCAGTAGGGAGTCATTCAATTTCCACCATGTTCTATGGAATCTTGGGTCCCCCATTTGGATCCCACAGGTTACTGGGCATGGTCAGAGCATGTTCTCTCTCTAATTTCACACTGCCCCACCTCAGCTACTAAAGCTTTATCCAAAAGGAGCATGTCAATTCAAGAATACACTTCATGCATCGCCGAGAAAAAAGAATAATCCCTTTGCCCTTCATTCACCTCTCTCCACAGATCCACCAGCTCCAGCCCCTTTAGCAACCTCTTCAATCCCAATCTATGCTGCCGTGGGTAGAAGATGCCCCTTTTGAAGTGTCTAGTATTGGGTCAAGCGTAACATTAAAGTCTCCTCCCACAATCACCTTTCCTGCCGCTTTACTAAATAATACGTTCTGGACCTCTCGGAAGAAGTGTACCTGGTTGACATTAGGTGCATATAGACTCACCAGGGTGTACATTCGCTGGCCCCATTGTAATGTCACAATCACATACCTACCCTTTTTATCCTTAATTATCTCCCCCACCTGCCCCAAAATTCTTGCCGATAACAGAATTCCCACCCTGGCCTTCTTTTTTTCCAGCTTATTAGAACAAAAAAACTGCTGGGGGTAAAGGGGGTGCCCTACCCGCCTCTCGTCTTTAGGCAGAAGATGTGTCTCCTGTAGAAAAATAATATCCCCTTTCAATCTAGTGCATTCTTTCATTAACAGTTGTCTCTTTTTATAGGAGTTGAGGCCTCTGACATTCATCATCATTAGATTAATTCCCGGCATTCCCAGAATCCCTCCCCCAGACTCATACCATATCCATTCAGGCTTATTTCCCCCCCCCTCCCTCCCATCCCCATCCCATCCCCATCCCCATCCACCTCCTCCCTCCTCCCTCCCCCTTGCCCACCCCTCCTCCCCGTTCCCTTCCCCAGCCCCCCTCCCACCTGCCCCCCCTCCATCAGATCCATGAAAAATATCTACTTCAGATGGCACCAGGCCAGATGTACCCCAATCTGTTCATATATAAGCTATACCACATAGTGAAACACAGATAACATTTTCCTTCAACAATTTGTTATCTCCCCCCCTCCCTGAACTTCCCCCAATGACCAACCACTCCCCGTACAAATATCCAGCCTTCAATATAGCGGATTCTTGGTAGGTCGGTGTAAAAACCAAACAAAAGCCAAAGCATACTACAATGAGGCCGCAGCCCCTACATCAACATAGCATTTGAGTCACTCAGAATTTCCAAGTCCTCCAGATCCTCTGGAGCTGACCGCCCCAAAGGCCCAGTCCAGAGCACACCGACTAGTTACTTAATCAGACTTTGGCATCTCAGACGTTTTTCCCCTCCGGACACTCGGCTCCACTGTTTCTGTGGACTTTTTCCAGCGCCTCCTCCTGCAGCTATTGATCCCTGTTGCTCTGCCGGTTGCACAGGGATGTCAGACCAGCCTGCTTGCTTCAAGCTTGCCCATGCAACATGCACCGAGTGAACAGTTGACTTTTTCGCATTGATGGTAAATTGTAATCCTACCGGAAGCGACCATCTGTAGCGTACGTTCTCCTCCCGGAATTTCTTGGTCACTGCTTGGTATTCCCGACATTTCCTCATTGTGAGGCTGGATATATCGGCGTACACTTCCACCCCAGCTCCCTTCCATAGGACCTTGCCCAGCCTCCGTGATGCTGCAGCACCAGCTCTTTGGTTCTAAATTCGTGCAGGCACACCACCACATCTCTCACACTATTTTCCCTTCTCGGGCCTAGTGTCCTGTGTGCTCTGTCAACAGTGAGGCATACTCCTTCTATCGTCATCTCTGCTGCCTTGAGGACCCCCTCGCAGAATTCCTCAGCCAGAGTTATATAATTAATAGTACCTTCACTTTCTGGTATAGATTTTTTTAATGAATATTCACATGAATTTTGGTTGATGAGTAATTGATTTCTGAACTTTATATTTTATAAGTAGCTTTGTTTACAGGAACCTTATGTTTTTAAGTAGGTTGCTGCGGCTAAGTTGTATGATGCACCTGGCATGGGCCCTTTTTCCATCCCCCTTCCCCTCCCCTCCCCTCCCCTCCCCCTTCTTTGATTATTTTTTTTTAATTATTATCAGTTATACATGAAGGGGTGTAGTTACTAAGGTGCACTAATGTTAATGTGTGTTATTTTAAAGGCAGGTATAAAGATATATTCAATGGGACCTAGTTATTAATAACATACATTTATGGTGAATTAGCACATGTTAACATTAGCAAACCTCAGTAACTAGACCCCTTATTTTTTTTTTTGTTTTTTTAGATAAATGCATAATTTTTTATTTATGTTTTGTCACATTTTATAATGATTTTAATCACATACACATACATTTTACATGCTAATTTTCTGTTATTTACTGATATATTATTTACAATGGTTTCTTCTCACAAAGGTTTACTGATTGTTATGGATGATTATTATGCAATAGTCACAGTATGTTATTTTTTATTTTACTTGTTTATCTTTTTTGAACACAATTAACTAGTTTTTTTAATCTACTCTTTTTTCATTCCTGATTCTATTGTCTTTTTTGTGATGTAGCTATTTATTTTATTGATTAATTGTCATGTAACTTTTAAATTTTTTTTATATTTATGTTTTGTTGAACTGATATGATGCTATATGCTTTTATATCTGCAAGTTTTTAAATTGATGCTTATGTTTATTTTTTTATTATTTAAGTTTCTGTATATGTTTCAAAACATGGATGGACCCTAAAGTTACTGCTTGGGTTAGAAATTGGTTGAGAGGGAGGCGACAAAGGGTACAGGTAAATAGAGCTCACTCTGAGGAGAAGGATGTTACCAGTGGTGTGCCCCAGGGATCTGTCCTTGGTCCAATTCTTTTTAACATCTTTGTTAGTGATATAGTGGAAGGGCTGTTGGGAAGGTATAGATAACATGAAGAGGGATCTAGCTAGGCTTGAAGAATGGTCTAGAATTTGGCAGCTGGGATTTCATGTTAAAAAATGCAAGGTCATGCTTTTGGGCTGCAGCAATCCAAGGGAGCATTATAGTATAGGGGTTGAAGTACTTTTGTCCATTAAATAAGAGTGGGACCTAGGCGTGGTTGTGTCTGATGATCTTAAAGTAGCTAAACAGGTAGAAAAGACCTTCAGGAAATGTTCTCCAGATTCGTAGGTCTTCACATATGCTCTTATCAACCCTGATGCGGTGGTGCCTCTACTTGAACCCTTTGTCACAAGAGCCAGTCGGTGACAGAAAACCTGCCCCATTGGGATCACCCTACAGGTGAAACATAATTAACTGATCAGATGTTGAAACAGCTCTAATTTAGCTTTCTGCTCTTGTCTAGCTTTTCACAAGCCTCTCATTTGCCCAATGGTGGCTTTTAATTTCTCCAACTTACCCCTGAGCAGTCTAGGCACTTGAGCTTCTATATCAAGCTCAATTCTGAGGAATGTGTCCTGCGGTTCCTCGGTCTTTCCTGCCACCAGAGGTACTCCAAACAACTATGCAATGGGCTCGCAGGAATCCAAGATCCTTTTGCACTCCTCAAACCCAGCCCCATGATCAGGAAATCATCTAGGTAATGAACCTTTGAGCCAGGCCTAGTTATTTCTTTGACTGCACAAAGCAGGAATGAACTGAACTGCTCAACATTTGCACAGGAATTGAGCAGCCCATGGACATACATTTGAAACAGTAGTCTTTACTCTCAAAGGTGAAAACCGAGTAGATGAAAAAGACACTGGATGCACCATGAGTAGACAGAACACCGACTCTGTCTCAGCCTTAGCCAGTTGTGCCTGTGGCCCAAATTCTGAATGATTGCTATGGCCTGGTTGATAGACGCATATCTCACAGAACACAAAGAAGGATCGATATGGTCATCCACTGACTCGCCTGTGGGACAGGACAGGTTGTGTATCAAATGGAATTTGCCTGGCTCCTTCTTCAGCACTATTCCCAACAGGGACAACACCAGACCCAGGAAGGGGGGGGGGAGATCCCAGTAGGGACCTGCCTCCATTTCCAAGCCATTTTCCTTGGCAATTCTTTTTCTCCCCACCTGAAGGTGCTGAAGGAAGGAAGGGGAGTTGTGTATGGTGCGCAAGGAAGTGGGGGTGGAGGACATAATAGGGAAACCTTCTGCAGAGCTATCCAATAATGATGTGTGGCCAGCCCTTGTGAGGACAGGACCATGACTACGGATACATGCTCTCAAGCCTGATGTGCGAGGGAGCCATGTCCTTTGCTGGGTCATTTGGGTAGCTGCTTAAAAGGCTTTCCCTTACTGGAGGATCTACACATGGAAGCTGAGTGACTAGCTTCACAGAACAAACAAGCATGCCGGGACTTACATGAGTTCCATCTGCAGCTGCTGGTAGTTCCATGTGCAACTGCCGGTATTATACTGGGGGCAGTATCGTCACCCTGGTGCCAGTCCTGAATGTCACCCATCTGGTCGCTAGTTGCTGTATCTTAGAAAGGATATATTAAAGCTTTGGAATTACAGTATGAAGCTGGTTACAAAAAGAAAGATGAATACTTAATGGATGTGACTGATATTAGCTCCATCTTAATTTGAGACCTGTCCTTATTCCTTAATTGCTCCCTCCAGGAATCTTTCCCTGCTCTCTTTTGTACAGAAAGCAGAACTACCACCTGCTATGAAATCCAGTGCACTGCAGTGCAGGAGGAGAAGATGATGTAGACTACTGCTCAGGGCTGGAGAGCCATGGCTATTGCAGTCAACGATAAACTTCTCAATTTTCTCCACCCAGGTGCTGAAGTTCCTGGATTAGGGGTGGGCCTCCAAACTTGATGGTACCTCCCAGATCCCAACATCTATCTAGTTATTTGCCAGTAAGAACCTCCTGAAGATACTTGGTGGAAGACAGCCTGCACTGGCCAAAGTCCTACTACACTGCTGGGAGAGCTTGGGATAAGAGTTGTGAGAGGTGAAGCATATATTTAACTGCTGTTTAGGAATGGTAGGCCTTTAGTAGGATGAGAAACTTATAGTTATGGTATAACTTTTTTTAAGAATTAGAATTGTTTCTCCTTTGTAGCTTTGAGTAGAAAGATAGTACATGTCCTACTTCCATACTCCTAGGCACACCCCCCGTTCATTCAACGTAAATCGCCTTCACCTCCCCTCCCCCTCTTATGCCCACCTCCAATCTACATGCTCCTCTGCATTTTTTTTCATTGGTCCCTTACTCTGGAACTCACTGCCTTCCTCCCCCAGGCTAGAACCCCATCATATCACTTTGAAGAAGAACCTTTAAACCCACCTTTTCTCCTTAGCCTTTGACCAACACTTTTGTCTGATCCTGTCCTCCCAAGTATAACTTTTACTCTGTCCTCTATGTCTTGTTTATCTACTCACTTTCACTGTCCTGTCAAAAATTTTAATTTCTTTTCAATTTTCTGGCCTTGTGCCCACTCTGAACCTTTGTATTCTGTAAACCACTCTGATTTTCAAAGAAGGACAGGATAGGAAATAAAATAACCATAAGCATAACCATACAGAGCTTAAAAGGGAGAGAGGAAGCATTGTTAAACTAGAAAGAGTGACAGAGAAATCTATTTGCATTGGCATGATATACAGACCTCCCTCACAAGAGGAAGAGGTGGACAGAGAGTTAATTGAAAACACACGCAGCATTGCTAGGAAAGGGGACGTGCTACTGTTTGGGGATTTCAATATGCCAGATGCTGATTGGCACATTCCTGCTGCAGTATCATCTAGAAGTAAGGAGATCCTGGATTCTCTACAGGGATAATTATTCAGGCAATTGGTAACAGACCCCACACATGAAGAGGCCATACTGGACTTGGTGCTTACCAATGATGAAAGTATTTCTGATGTTATAGTGGGAGATCATTTTGCATCCAGTGATCACCAAATGGTGTGGTTCAGTATTAGGACTAGGGCTGTTAGAATCCATTTAAAAGTGAAGATCTTAGACTTTAGTAAAACTAACTTTGCCAAGATGGGCCAATACCTCAGAGAGTCGTTAGAGGGGTGGGAACAGCTGGGGTATTTAGAAAAACAGTGGGCAAAACTGAAAGGGGATATTCTAAGGGCAACCAACCTTTTTGTTAAAATGGTAAATAAAGGTAAAAGGAAAAGGAGACCGCTATGGCTTTTGAAAGAAGTAGCTCAAAAGGTGAAGAAAAAGAGGGAGGCCTTCATGAAATACAAGAGATCACAGAGAGAGGAAGACAGGCATCTTTATTTGGAAAAACTTAGAGATGCTAGCAAAGTAGTCAGGAAAGCAAAGATTCAAAAGAGGAGGAAATATCCAATTCAATAAAATGGGGGTATAAGACATTTTTCAGATATGTTAGTGAGAAGAAGAAGGGCAAAAGTGGTATTGTCAGACTCAAAGGTGAAGGGGAGGAATATGTAGAAACTGATGAGGATAAAGCGGAATTGCTTAACAAATATTTCTGTTCTGTGTTCACAGATGAAGAACCAGGAACAGAACCTCAGAAAACACCCAGAAACAGGAACAGAAGCGAGGGGCATCTTGAACAATTTTCAGCTGACTGTGTTCGTGAGACATTAGCTAAACTTAAAGTAGATAAAGCGATGGGACCAGATGGGGGATACAACCTAGAATACTGAGGGAACTTGGGGACGTTCTAGCAACTCCACTGACTGACCTTTTCAATGCCTCATTGGAATCTGGAGTGGTGCCAAAGTACTGGAGAGAGGCTCATGTGGTGCCTTTACACAAAAGTGGAAGTAAGGATGTGGTTGAAAACTACAGGCCGGTTAGTTTAACTTTGGTGGTGAGTAAATTATTGGAAACGCTGCTGAAAGAGAAAATAGTGAGGTTTCTGGAGTCCAGCGGATTACAGGATCCGAGGCAGCATGGATTCACCAGAGGCAGGTCTTGTCAGACAAATCTGATTGATGACTTGGTGACCGGAGGGTTGGATGGAGGGAGAGCCCTAGATGTGGTGTATTTAGATTTCAGTAAAGCCTTTGACACTGTTCCTCACAGGCAATTTTTTCTTTTTAAATATTTTATTAAATTTCTATATTTTACATACAGAACAATAATTTATTTAACAGTATTTCTAAACCGCCTTATCTTAATAATCAAGGTGGTATCACAGCATGCAATATGCAATGCAATATGAAGAAATGCAATGCAATATGAAGAAAACATAACGATGAATACAATCAAAGGATAGGATAGCCCCAAGAGGCCAACCACTATCCAACCACATCAAACATACTAGCCCACATTACGGGAGAGTGGACACCAGATTATAACTAAAAAAACAATTACTTAATCACATTAAACCTTGGCAGAGTAAGAGCTCAACATATTTTTTACCCTATGTTACTAATTCATCACTGGAACTAAGGACTCATGATTAGTCAGAAAAAACAATAAATGGTCAGGTTCCAAAAAGCTATAGCTCTTCCCCAAATGGCCTACTACACATTTGCATGGAAACTTAAGAAAAAACTAAGCTCCCACTGCTAATGTCCGATCTTTCAATTCCAAAAACGCCTTACGGCGCATCTGGGTTATCTGGGACACATCAGGGAAGAGCAAAACTTTCTGGCCACAAAATAAATTATTCTTTTTAGGAAAATATGATTTCAAAATAACATTCTTATCCATCTCAGATAAAAAAGTTACTACTAAAGTTGCACGAGCATCAATAATATCTAGAGAGGACTCAAGAAAATCAGAAATATCTAGGCTCTGAGGGAAAATTTCCTGGTCAGCCCCACCACTTGCCACAGTAATCACTTTTTTATTTCTAGGAACATAATAAATGTTTGCAACCTTAAACATCTCCGGTTGATCAAACAATAATACCTCCTTTAAATATTTATGAAATAAAATAAGTGGGGAGAGATAATGCGTTATAGGGAAATTCAAAAACCTCAAATTTCTTACACGCATCATATTCTCACAGACCTCACAGGCAATTTATAAATGAACTGAGCACCCTAGGGATGGACCCTAAAGTTACTGCTTGGGTTAGAAATTGGTTGAGTGCAAGGCGACAAAGAGTACAGGTAAATGGAGCTCACTCTGAGGAGAAGGAAATTACCAGAGGTGTGCCCCAGTGATCTGTATGTGGTCTTTTTCTGTCATCATTTTTCTCTGTTTCTAGAAAAGGTATGGAGAAGAGCCTTCATAATGGTAATTGGGATGGAAGGATACCCCTATGGGGAAAATCTTAAATGGTTAGGGCTCTTCAACTTGGGAAAAAAAGAAGGTTGAGGGGTGAGATATGATATAAGTTTATAAATTAATGAAAGGAGTGGAACGGGACAACACAGATCGGTTGTTTACGGCATCCAACTAGAGGACATGCAAGGAAGCCACAAAACTCATTTAAGACTAATAAGAGAAACATTTTACCCGCAATGCGAGATCAAACACTGAAATTCATTATCGGAGGATGTAGTAAAAGCTGTTAGTGTATCTTGGTTTAAAAAAGGTTTGGGAAGGTCCATAAACCATTATTAAAGAGGATCTGGGAAATCTACTGCTTAGCCCCGGACGAGCATAATTGAACCTGTGGCCTTTGGGAACTGGCCAGGTACTTGTGACCTGGATTGGCCACTTTCAGTTTAGCAAGTTGTTCTAACACCTCATCTTCTGTGAATGGTGTGGTATCTACTTCATTCCCATTTTTATATGTGGGAGTCACAGCTGGTCCATCTCCAGGATCTTCTTTAGTAAAAACAGAGCAGAAGTATTTGTTTAGCAATTTCGCTTCTTCAGTGTCACTTTCCACGAGTCCTTTCCCAGCACTTCTGAGTTCTGCAATTCCAGCTATGATCTTCTTCCTTTCCCGAATATACCTGAAGAAAGTTTTGTCGCCACCCTTAACATCTTTAGCCATCTTTTCCTCTGCCTTTGATTTTGCTATCCTTATTTCTCTTTTAGACTCTTTGAGCTTGATCCTGTATTCATTTCTGTGTTCTTCTGTTTGCAAGCTTTTGAATTTTGCGAAAGCCGTGTTTTTTGCCTTTATTTGAGCAGCCACCTCTTTGGAAAACCAAATAGGTTTCCTTCTCCTCTTGTTTTTATTTACTTTTCTTACATATTTATCTGTTGCCCCTTTTATTGCTGCCTTTAGTTTAGCCCATTGTAATTCCATTTCTCTTATCTCCTTACACCCCGTCATCTCCTCCTTTAAGTACTTGGCCATTTTATTGAAGTCAGTGTTTTTGAAGTTTAGGACTTTGAATTTGCTATGATGTACCGTGGCTTTTATCTCAAACCACACCGTGTGATGGTCGCTGTTGCTCACAGGAGGCACTCACGCAGACATTCAACATGCTATCACCGTTGGTGAGCACTACATCCAGCGTTGAGCTTTCCCTGGTTGGTTCCATCACCATTTGTCTAAGTAATGCATCTTGGAGAGCATTCACAATTCTTTTACTTCTTTCCAGATGTGCAGAAGGAGTAATCCAATCCACATCAGGTAGATTAAAGTCACCCAATATGATCGCTTCCCCCTTTATTGCTATCTTTGCAATTATCTATAATCAATTCATTATCTCTCTCTTCAATTTGAGTCAGAGGTCTATAGACTACAGCAATATGGATGACAGTGCCATCTCCTCTTTCCAACACAATCCAGAGCACTTCTTCTTTTCCCCATGTCCCCTGCATTTCAGTAGCTTCAATATTGCTTAATATACCTCTGCTGATAAATGGATAGTGGGGGGTTTTCCCTATATTGTTCGGAGTAATGGTGTCATGGGGATCCTTCGCAAACATTGGCTGATTCTCTCAGTTCACTCCTATTTGGCTCATCAATTTATGCCTGCTTTCACCAAAGCTTCAAGTCTTCGTGACATGTTAGTAAACTCTACCACTTTATTGGATAGACCCACGGGCCCGGGTGAGTTTAGGGGTCATTCGGAATTGCAATTTTTGTTTTAACACCATTTCCAGGATTTCTTGGATCCATCCTAAGACCAATCACACTTATCAGCAGAGGTGGCTGACCACCTGTTCCTCCACTTTCGTTGTATACTTAATCCAGTGCAATTGTTCTTTGATTTACGTGGGTCACATGATATGTTCCATCAAGGTTAGAATGGGGAAGCATGCCTCCCGGATTCGCCAACAGATCCTTTCAGCCCCGATAGTGGAACATTGTATGGAATATGGACATTCATTTGAGGATCTATGCTGGACAGTCATTGATCACATTCCTAATGATCCTAGAGGGGGTGATCGGACGGCTCGTCTACAGTGATGTGAGCAGAGATGGATCTATGAACTGGGTGCTGTACATCCAACGGGCTTGAACCGTGAGATTGAGTGGTCAAGTTTACTGTAAGGGGAGCTAATCGGGTAAGGGGTTTCCCATTTCAGTGGGATACCCCCTTTATGATTGGCGGTTCTTTGGCAGGTGGGAGTTAGTTTTCCTTATTTGTTTGGTCATTATATCACGGAGAGTCTTTGACTTCATCCAACCAGTGAGGGGATTTGACATGGCACTGCCCCTTGCTTGTGAGTGGTTATCCTCGTTGATGGACAGTTTTTCGCTGGCCAATTGTAAGTTAACTGGTCCTTTCCAGTGATTGGATGCCGGTGAATAACCGGCAGTTGAAAGTGGAGGAACGCCATTCACTTGATTGTTGCTGGAAGAAGACGAATGCCTTTCATTTGATTTACGTCGGAGCACTTGATACAGGGATTGGGGTCCCGAAACGTGCATGTCGTGCTTCAGGACTCAGATGTTTGTTATACGGGAATGAGTTTGGTTTTCTTCTACACTGTTTGAGATAAGTTGGTGTTTTTCAAATAGTTAATCAATTAACCAAAGGACTTTTATACGAATAAAATGGATTTCATCTGTCTGGTGGGGTTAAGACACCTTTCTTATCCTCCCTTGGTGTGATCCGACAAGAAAAAATAAGTGGTTCACTGGGCGTTGTTTCAGAGATTTTGAATGGGAATTTATGTATCTCTGAATTAGGGATTATTTTATTTGTGGTTAATATTGCTTTTGACATACAAAGCTCCTCCTCCTCCTTTTCCATTTTCTCTGTCTCTTCTGAATAGATTATAGTCCGCTATGGCTATATCCCAATCATGCGATTCATTAAACCATGTTTCTGTAATGGCCACGATGTCCAAATCCATTTCCACCATTAGGGCTTCCAGTTCCGGAATTTTGTTGGCTAAGCTTCAAGCATTTGTGCTCATTGCTTTCCTGCATTTACCTGGCTTGTGTGTATTTTGCATTGATTTTGTTCTGCCCACTTCTTCCCGCTTGTTTTTGATGTATGGTTTAAAAGTGTGGCTATTTCTGATGTTATTCTGCTTTTGCAGGGGGTGGCATGCAGATGTTGACCTTCCACATCCGTCACCCCCTTTTCCTAGTTTAAATGCATATCCACATACTGCCTGAATTTTTCACTTAGGTTTCTTTTCCCTGCGACAGAGAGATGTAGTCCATCAGCACAGTATAGTCTCTTGTTGGTCCATCTGTTGCCCCAGTCGCCAATAAATCTGAATCCTTCTTGTTTGCACCAGGTCTGGAGCCATGTATTAAAGCTGTTAATGTGATGCAGCCTTTTTGTCCCCTTACCAAGAACAGGTAGATCTTCTGAGAATGCAACAGGGTTAACAATGGGTTTGAGTTTCTCTCCCAGAGATTGGAAGTCCTTTTGGGCTGTAGAGGCACTGTTTCTAGCCAGGTCATTTGTGCCCAAGTGGATAATAACATCAAGTTTGGCGTGTTCACTTTTTGCGCTAAGTATTTCAACAACTTGGTTTGTATATCTGCTGGCTGAAGACCCTGGTAGGCACATGACTATCTTCTCTCCTTTGAACTGTGTTCCCACGTTGGTGCCTCTGATGATGGGATCTCCAAGTAGTAGCAGTTTTCTGTTTGGTGAGGTTTTCTTCATATTTGGTGCTTTAGCAGGAGATTGGGCATTGTCTCACTCATTTAAGGGCCCTTCAGTTTCTTCGGATTGGGCATCCTCATTAGCCAAGGCAGAGAAGGCATTGTGCAGGGATATCTCTCGATGTATAGGATGTCTCTGTGTTACAGGTCGCAATCTACCAGAACCCACTGTGATCCATTTGTTCCTGTGGTGTCTGATTCTTTTTGGGAGCGGTGGTGGACTTTGTTCAGTTTGTATCCTAGAAGAGGTGTGCTTCATTGCAGCCAGTTCCTCCCTCAGTAGAGACACTTCTTTATGCATGGCAGCTAGGTCTTTCCTTAGTAGAGTCAGTTCTTCATGCATGGCAGCTGACTTTAGGCATATAGGACAAGCTCTTAGGCTCCAAATGATTTGTGTTTGAATGAAAGTACCACAGTTATTGCACTGAATATACAACATGTTGATTAAGCAGTCCCAGAAGAGGAAGAATAACAATAAGAAAAGATGAAGACAATGTGGGCTTTAACCCAAGTTAGGAACGATAGATGGCATGTATGTGACCACTATATAGGCAATGTAGCCCCTGGGGTGGATGGGGTGAGGGGTAGGGTGGGCGGGGACCTAAGTGTCTCTGGCCAGTAGGCTGTTCCTGAACTGTGGGCACACACAATGGAGTAGGTAAGGGAACCCACCGATAAGGGCATATAGATAGATAAATATGTGGAGACAAGCAGACAGACAGATAGAACTCACAGTTAAGCAGCAAATTCAGCAAAAATCACCTTTTGGGAGAGCTCTGGAAAGCACTCCTCTTCTCAAGGAGCAGAAAGGAAATCTGAGCAAGCACACATGCAGAACAGGAAATGGAGGTCTACAGCAATACCTCAGCAGGTGGGAGGGGTAGTCACTCAGGTAGACTAAGAGAAAGTAGTTTAAAACTCTACAGCAATGGAGTAGGTAAGGGAACCCACCAATAAGGGCAAATAGATAGACAAATATGTGGAGACAAACAGACAGACAAATAGAACTCACAGTTAAGCAGAAAATTCAGCAAAAATCACCTTTTGGGAGAGCTCTGGAAAGCACTTCTCTTCTCAAGGAGCAGAAAGGTAGAAGAAATCCAAGGGAAATGTACATGATAGGGGGCGAGAGGTTGGTATGCACAGTTCAGGAGAAAGACCTTGGTGTGATTATCTCTGATGATCTCAAGGTGGCAAAACAGTGCGACAAGGTGGTGGCAAAAGCCAGGAGGATGTTGGGCTGCATACAAAGAGGGATTATCAGCAGAAAGGAAAAGGTACTTATGCCACTGTACAAGTCATTGGTGAGGCCTCACTTTGGGATACTGTGTTCAGTTTTGGAGACCATATCTTGTAAAAGATGTAAAAAGATTGGAAACTGTTCAGAAAAAGGCGGCCAAAATGATTTTGAGCCTGCGTCAGAAGCCTTATGAGAAGAGACTTGAAAACCTAAATATGTACACTTTGGAGGAGAAGAGGGACAGGGGAGATATGATTCAGACCTTTAAATACTTAAAGAGAAATGATGAACAAACAAACCTCTTCCAAAGACGGGGAAGCTGTAAAACTAGAGGGCATTACATGAAGCTACAAGGTGGTAAATTGAAAGGCAATGTCAGGAAATATTTCTTCACTGAAAGGGTGGTGGATGCTTGAAATGCCCTCCTGATGGAAGTGGTGGGGGAAAACATGGTGATGGAATTCAAAACGGCATGGGACAAACACAGTGGATCCCTTTACAGCAACAGGATAAAACCAAAATAAACGGTACCATCTAACTACTGAACCATCTAACGTCTCAACAAATAGGGGTGTACTACATGGAGTGGTGGGTTCACCCCTAAACAAAGACATGGGGAGGGGTGGCCTGCACAGAGCGACAGGTGCACCTACTCTTGCCATCTTGCTGGGCAGACTAGATGGACCATGCTGGTCTTTATCTGCCGTCACTTACTATGTTACTGTGTAGGACTCTTGGCTTGATGGACCCTGGTCTGACCCAGTGTGGCATTTCTTAAGTTCTTAAGTTAATTTATAACCTCTAAAGCAAGCATAACTATTTTGATTTTTTTTTAATCAACAATTAAACCCAAGATCTCACCTCTTTCCAAGCTTTAAGTCACCAAATGATCACTGACTGCCATCAGCTTTCCCTCTAAAACAGTTGCAAAATACAAATCCCTCGCCTGGTCCCAACTGGGTTATCTATTCTCCATCTGATCCCAGGAGTCCTGCTATTAATCTGTTGCCCACCAGCACCATACATATATACCCCCAGCAGGCCCACTTTATAAAATATGAAGGTCCCTTGCAATGATTTGATCTGTCCTTTAGGTATATGATCTGCAGCCAGGTCTTGAACCTGTGACCCTCCAGTCATGTGCACCCTGCCAACATATGCTATTATGTCCACTGGAGGGCAGCATCAGACCAAGCCATTGATGTATATATATATATATATATATATATATATATATATATATATATATTGTGATAAGGAAGCTTATCATAGCTCAGGTAGGAGCTATAGAAAAGATGATGTGACTCTGAACAAGCAACCTGTCAGTTCTGGTAGAAGCAAGAAAACAGAGTTTTCACATAAAAGACTACCAGTCCCAGAATGCACCAGGTTTCCAGCAGCCATGAGAGGGGCTGAAGTGAGAAAACGTGTGTGCAATCAAGAGAGCTATGAGGTAATCCCTAAGCACTCATCTCAAAGGGCAGGGCCTGATTCAACACAGCTGCGCTGTGTTAGGGAGGAGCACACATTAGGACAGGATAAGAATAGAGCTTATTCTACAGAAGACAGTTTCAGGGAGAGCTTCAGCAACGGCTACAAGCTCCAGCCCAGCTACAGAAAGAGCTTCAAAGACAGAGACAGCAACGGCTACAAGCTCCAGTCCAGCTACAGGTTTAAGCATCACCTGGAGAAGCAGAAGCCAAGCCAAGCGGATAGAGAGAGAAGGAAACTCTCTGGAAGGAAGAGAAGAAAGGCCATTGGAGGGTCTGGGAGAATCCAAGGCAGTACCCATACTGGGAGGTATTCCAAGTGCCAGCAGAGTCCATTGGACTGGAGTCAGCCAGAGGAATGGAATGGCAGAGATAGGAATCACCAGTGGCTACCTGGAAGAGAGAAGACTGCACGTGGAAGGGACTTTCAGACCAAGGCCAGAAGGTATGTGAGAGAAGATCCAGTGTCCAGGGATCAAGATTGGAAGGCTGGACATCAGAACTGGATTACATACTGGCCAGGATATACAGAGAGGAATTATGATAGCAGGAGAGGCTCAGATATGAACACTGATCCAGACCCTATCTATAATAGTGAATGGCAGCAAGGGAATAAGCATTCTCATGATAGTGCCTTAATGAAAGACTCGTCTGTGCCAATGTATGATAGTGACCCTATGCTGATTGATGAAGGGGGAGATACAGCAGATGAAACTATTCATTACATGGACTGTTCTCTATCTAAATGCTATTGCTAGCTTTCTGTGAGCAAACACCTCAGCCATCACAAAGAAACCTAACTTTGTTCTTTATTTCCACTGCAAACAGCTCTTAAAGCAGGATTTGGGTTCACACAGTAGCAGCCAGCCAGCTAAAGGGTTTCAGCTGGTCAATTGATAGTAATTAAAGCTGCACCTGATTGTGTGTGTGAGCAAGGGAGAATCACTGCTGGGATCTGCGTGGAAAATAAGCAGAAGTTAACCTAACAAGCAAAGTTTATTCATTTCTTTGTGCCTTTTTTATTTGGTAATTATTTGCTAAGAAAACATTAGCTAATTGCCTGACAAGCTGAAGGTTGTTTTCTGATTTGCTTTGTGACTTTATGTTATCCATTTAAACACTGCAAGCAAGTAACCTCATTTATATTGCTATCAAGCATATTTGTGCTGGGTGAATTAAACCCCATCAATAAAAGAAGTATTTTATTGGCCTTACCACTGGTATCACAACTCAATTATTGTCTTCAGCTGTGTTTGGGAGTGAAAGAACTACATTACCCACAATACCTTGCAAGAATCATATGAATATATGCATCGTCAAGATTGTGTAAGTTCTCACCCTAGGCAGCCGTCTGACAATATATATATATAATTAAAAAAACATTATATATATATATATATATATATATATATATATATACATATATATATATATAATGTTTTTTTAATTAACCTACCCCAGAATGCAGTAAGATGAACATTCATAAACAAGACTGGATTTGAAAGCTTTCTGCGGAAGTAAGTCCACAGGGCAACTCTGGGCTCAGTTAAATTATTTAGTCCCATTTTAAAAGGAAGCTTCCTATTAAGAGATGGATGGAAGGAGTCATGAGAAAAGGAAATCCGGCATGAATTTGAAAGCAATTTTCATGGGTCATATATATATGGTAGTAAATCTACAACTTTAAATAACCCAAACCCATGTACTTCCACCAGTGCCTGCTGTGCTTTCACAAGCACTACCTGATCTCCTCCACAAACCAGATGGATGTTCACATAACCCCCTTTCACCCCAGCAGTAGTGAGTTGCCTCTTACCCATGCACAGCCTCGATAGAAACTACAGGCTCTGACCAACTCCCCCCCCCCCAAGGACTCCTGTTGCAACTGGGAAGGTTCCCAGGACCACTTGGCAATACCTAAAGGAGGGGGGGGGGTGAGTTGTCATTTACAAACAGCACTGGAAGTAAGAGCAGATGCTGGCCCTACCGGCCTTCCCTGTTCCAGATCTTGCTCCTCCCATGCCTTGCCTAGCTGCAGAATTGAGCCTAGACTTGCAAGGACTGCATGTTCCTGCTTGACCCCTGGCCCCACAGTTGCTGTCCAGTCAAACGGCCTGCCATGTGTTCTCCTGCACTGTCCTCCCCTCTGGCCATGAATAACAACCCAAAGCAAGAACTCACCATCTCAGAAGCAGCAAAAGCATGTGCCCTCAGCGGATAAGTAGAGCAATTCCTACGGCAGGAGTGCCAGGTAGAAGAAAAAGGAAAACGTATGGTGCTTCTGTTCATACCAGAGGGGAAAATGGGCCACTGGCCCCCTGCCACGCCACCCCCACCATACATTAACTCCTGCCTATTGCCACTGCCCTCCTGTGCCTGGCAGCTGATAATCCAGCCATCCAGGTCTCTCAACTGGCTATTGGGGATGAATTGAAAACTTTTCAGAATAAAGCCAGCATTTATGATGTGTTTGGATCAAAGCCCTCGGGACATCTGACTGCTGATGTAGCTGCTCATGAAGTGAGTTACAAGCTACAAAGATGTCTTACATATTAAGAGATAGAATGTACGAAGCATGGATCAAGGGAAGTTGGATGCGGTCAAGAATGAAATGGAACTTTTACAACTCAGTCTGTCAGTGAATTGAAATGGACTTGCATCAGGCACTTTGCATCTAATGATCACATGGCATACTATGCTGGAAATGAAAGACAAAGAAGAAATAGTTTTGCATTTATAATTAAGAAGAAACTTGAAAGAACTGTAATGAAATACAATGCAATTACTGAATGCATAATTTCTATTCGTCTACGGGGAATGCCCATCAACACAATGATTATTTAAGTATATGCCCCAACAACAGTTGCAGAAGAAAAAGAAGTGGATGAGTTCTATGAACAAGAACAAGCTGAGATTGACAGAACATGCAAACAGGATATCCTGATAGTTGTGGGTGACTAGAACGCAAAAATTGGCCAACAAGAAAATGACGTTTTTGGAAAATATGGACTTGGCAACAAAAATGAAGCTGGAGAAAGGCTTATAGAATTCTGCAGGACTAATGATCTACTCATCTCAAACACCTAAGAACATAAGAAATGCCATATTGGGCCAGACGAAGGTCCATCAAGCCCAGTATTCCATTTACTACAGTGGCCAGGTCAGGTTCGCAAAAAGGTATATAAATTCCACAATGCTTATACCAAGGTAAACAGTGGATTTCCTGGATCCTCTTTAATACTGGTTTATGGACCTTTTCTCCAGGAACTTATTCAAACCTTTTTTAAATCCAGCTACACTAACACTGAGTGAAAAATGCTTTTCTCTTATTACTCTTAAATGCGTTACATTGTAGCTTCATAGTATATCCCCTAGTGTTCCTACTTTTTGATGGAGCAAACAACCAATCTATGTTTACCTGTTCTACTCCATTCATTAATTTATAGACCTCTATCATATCTCCCCTCAGCCATCTCTTTTTGAAGTTGAAGAGCCCTAACTTTTTAAATGTTTCCTCATAGGGGTATCCTTCCATCTCTTTTACTATTTTGGTGGCTCTTCTCTGTACTTTTTCAAATTCTGCTATATCCTTTTTAAGATATGATGACCAGAATTGCACACAATATTCAAGGCGTGGTCACACCATGGAACGATACAGACATTATAATATCCTTCATTTTATTCTCCATTCCTTTCCTTGTGGTTCCTAGCATTCTATTTTCTTCACAGTCACCGCTGCACACTCAAAAGGAGGGTTTACATGTATTATCCATGCTAAATCTTTTTCCTGGATGGTGGTTCCTAATATGAAACCTTGCATTGTGTAACCATAGTTTGCATTATTCTTTTCTAGGTGCATAACTCTGCTCTTGTCCATCATCAAATTTTATCAAGGGCCTCATGCAATTTTACACAATCCTCTTGTGTTTTAATAACTTTGAATAATTTTGTCTTAGCTGTTAATTTGATCACCTCATTCACTATTTCCATTTCCAGGTCATTAATGAATATGTTAAAAAGCAGCGGGCCCAGCACAGATCCCTGGAGTACTCCACTATTTACCTTTCTCCACAGAGAAAATTGACCATTTAGCCCTACTCTCTGTTTTAACCAGTTCCTGATCCATAATAGTACACTGCCTCCTATCCCATGACATTTTAATTTTGGCAAAAATCTCTCATGAGGGACTTTGTCACAAAAGATGGGGTATGCGCCTCTATAGCAACCCGGCCTGGTAGGGGGAAATGACCGTATCTGTTACAGGCACAGAGTAGCTACAGACCGTGACATTATGCGGTTCCTGTGCTCACCCTGAGGGTGAGGTGGGATGCCCAGCACCAGTTCTGCAGCACCTGGCTTGGCTGAGATAGGCTGTGCTGCAGGTCCCCATCAGTGCCAATGTGTAATAGGTAGTCCTTGCAGACACCTAGGCTACACCTGTGTCTATCTGTATTTCCCAGTCATGTCTAGCCCTTGTGGACTATGATGCGTCCAGAATAGTGCATATCCAGTGTGGTTGCCATGGTCACATGTTATAAGAGAAGGGCAGTGGTTGGACCCAAAAGTGGATTATGTAGAACCACCCAACCCACACTCTGTGGGTGATGGTGGGGGATAGGATCTCCCACCAACATATCCACATTCTACATCTCTGCAATGGTGGCAGTAGAGGAGACCATCAACCCCAGTCCTGCTAGGGAATAGGCACCCTACAGGGCAGTCAATGCAGATCTGTATGCATCACATAGGGCACTGACAGATAGGCAGTAGGCCTAGAAAAGCTCAGTTGCCACCCACCACTATCTGACATTCACCAGCCGCTGCACCCTCCAAGGTGCTCCAGGCATACACATGCTAACTGCAGGCAGTCTGCTAGCTAGTACATAGTGCATGTTCCTGGAGGAACTGTGTGCACCCAAAAATGCGATGTGAGCACACACACCAAGCAGGTATGTCAGTAACTGGGCCCCAGAAAAGGGAACTCATAGATATTACTTGAGAGAAATACTGTATAGCACTATGGGGGAACCTAGCCATGCCATGGTCACTGCTCAATCAGGGTGAGTGTGACCCCCCAGCATGACATGCTGTGGCCACCCTGTCCGTGCAGGTGATGGTCGGGCATTTCAATGTCCCAGCCATTGCCCTATGGTTTATGGTATATTACATTTGATATACCGCTCAGGCCAAAGCATTAGAGCAGTTTACAATACTATATCATTTAAGAAAATATGAAAAGAATGACATTTATGACATAGGACAGAATAGAGGACAGAAATAGTTAAAAAGATAAGGGAAGGAGAAGGAAAGGGAACAGCAGGTTACCACGATATACAAGCATGACAATCCAGTCCACGTCTTTAATGTAAACTTCAAATCAGATGCCACAGACTCACGCCTAAGGGCCACACCTGTCCGGCCATACGCACAGCACCTTGCTCCTCATTATGCACATTGGCAGGCTAACACTGGAAACAGTGCAAGCAGTGTGGGCTCAGTAAGGTGTAGGCAGCCACAAAACACTGGATAGACATACACACACTCCCACACCTATGCCAGCATTGTGCAAATATAGAGGTTTTTGGCAGCACTGGCCACCACACCAGTCCTGGTCACAGTGCGGGCATTGCCATGGTACACAATACTGTTGGGGTCACTCCCTGGGGTGGTAAACTGTCAAAAGCAAAAACTGAAACACTCACAGCTATCACAAAGGTTGCTATGATGAATCTCTGTCAACAAATTGTGTTTAACTTAGGATTTGTTATCTGACATTAATCATAGCAAACTTTTGATATATGTGGACCATGTTCCCAAGTTTAGGACGGCATTGCTAAGGTATGCAGGTGCTAGTACTGGGAGATGCTGCTCCGTGCAGGGCCCAACAGCCTGACTCTCCATGAGGCTTTGGATAGTGGAGCCTGTGGGTGTGGGTGTTTGTGCCCCTGTTGGCCGCAGCAGAGGTTCCCAACTCCAGTCCTGGTGGGCCAAACATGGTTCAGGTTTTCATGCTGTCCCTAATGAATATGCATGAGATACATTTGCATACAATGGCGGCGGGGCATACAAATGCAGCACAGGCATATTTATTAGGGACAGCATGAAACCTGAATGGTGTTTGGCCCTCCAGAACTGCAGTTGGGGAACTCTGCTCTAGGGATTGCACATGTTTATGGTGTCTGTGCTCTGTAGGGTAAAATATAGGCATTTATGGCATGTTTATTTTATCTGCAAGAAAGGTTCTGTCTTTATTACCACGGTTTAGTACTGGGTAAAATATAGGGACATGGTTTGCAGGAGCCACAGCTAGGACTTAAACTTGTGACCTTCTGCCCCTGAACATACTGGCTGTGTGTACTGCACCAAACTGTTGCCACAGAGGCAGATCATTCCCTGGGGATACCATGACTGTTCATCAGACAGACCTTGCCTGTTGCAGTGCACGGCACCCACCTAAACGGGGATTGGCCGTGGACTGCTGTGGGCAGATGCCACTGCCCCCTCTGCCACCAGCACCTCTCCGCCACCATGCTGACATGCCCTTCTGCTGGTGGTGCTGGTGGTGCGCAGTCCCAGGCCATCCAGTGTGCCGGTAGGTGGCTGCCTATGGTATGTGATATGGGGTAGGGGTGCCTGCATAGACATCCATGCTTCCCCCCGGCACCGCCTGCCGATGGTATGTGCCCTTTGGGGTACTTGTTGGGTAATGTCCCCGGGACACTGTGGGACACACACTCATGACCATGTTTGCCCTTGGGCAGTTGCTGTCTTGCTGGTTTTCTGCTTCTACATTCCTGTGTGTCACCTAGGCATCAGCCTGGTCCACCCTGTGCCCCAGCTGCCCCACTGTATGTCCCATCTTCAGCCCCCTGTGCCCCATTTGCAGCCTCACCGTCGTGCCCTCTCGTACTTGGCCACTATGCTGCTGCTGCACATGTATCACTACTATCACTTTTCTTGGTTTCCCTGCCTTTGCTCTACATTGCCGAGTGAAATGGTTTCTCTCTCCTGCAAATGTGCCTCTAGTGCGAGGTTTTCACCGGCGCTAATTTTCAGACCTTCATTTCACGGTGTTAGTGTGCATGGAGCCTCTCCCCACCCACTCTCCGCCCATTGACCCCTTCTCTCTGCCCCTGGGAAGTCTTATTCCGCCCTCTGGGGAGCCTTTCTCCACCCTCTGTGCACCTTAATGCCGCCGGAGACATTATCACGCGATATGTGACGTTCTCGCATGGAAATGCACCATTATTGTGTGATAACACCACTTATCACGTGACAACGCCACTTATCGTGCGATAATGTCACAGCTGCGACGTTAGCACCATTTACTAAACAAACCCCTATATTGACCAGCTCACCTTTGTCTACCTGTTTAGTCATACTTTAAAAAAAAAAATAAGATTAGGAAGACAAGAATTTCCTTGGCTAATCCATGTTGGCTCTTTCCCATTAAACCATAACTATCTACATGTTCAGTAACTGAATTTTTTATAATGGTTTCTTTCAGCAGCACAAGTGGCTACTGTACACATTGACTTCATACAATAGATTGTACAAAAATCAAATTGACTACATCTATGGAAGTCAACATTGGAAAAGTTCAATAATATGAACAACAACAAAACATGGAGCCAACTGTGGTACATATCACCAAATACTAGTGTGTAGACTCAAGCTAAAGATGAAAAAGAGTAAGCCACTCATAAATGTAGCAATATGTGACCATGAGAACATACCACCGGAATTTAAAGATTGCTTGCAAAATCAATTTGCTGCTTTGGATACAAATGGCAGAGCACCAGAAGAGTTATTTGGCTGTGTTTTCTATACCACTTTTCACCGGGGCAAAGCGGTGTACTAAAAGATTGTTATAATGAACAGTGGAACTTATATACATAATGACTCATGCAGGTGCCAGGTATTTACATGATAATTAAGAATTATGGAATGGCATGAAAAAAAAACAGTGCTAGAAGAAATTGAGAAGTTTCTACAAAAATAGAAAAAACAAAAACACCCAAAATGGATGACTGAAGAAACTCTGAAAATTACCCAGAAATGCAGCAAAACTAAAGCCAGAGCAGAAAGAAAAGCAATCACAGAACTCAACAGAGATTTCCTACGTGCAGCAAGATGAGACAAGGAGAAATACTACAACGATTCATGCAGGGAAATAGAATAAGAAACTATTAGATGAAGAACAAGATCAGTTTTCCTAAAGCTATGAGAATTAAAGTGAAAATTCCAGCATCAAATTGGAATGCTACAAGATGCTCAAAGATCCATGTTGAATGATGTCAAGAAAACCAAGAAAAGGTAGAAATAATATAGAGAGATAAAGATCAAGTGGACCAACAGCCGTGTCAACCTCTACCTTATGATCATGAACCATTGGTAATGAAAGAATCAAAGCAGTACTGAAAGCATTATTAAATAACATAGCACCGAGTACTGATGGCATTCCCATTGAAGAACTGCAGCAATCAGATGTGGCTGCTGCCATATTTACAAGGCTCTGCCAAGAAATTTGGAAGACATTATGGACAACTGACTGGAAAAGATCTGTGTTTATAGCAATAGTGAAAAAAGGTAATCCAACTGACTGTGGAAATTATCACAGTCATTTTGATCCCACATACCAGAAAGCTTCTAATCAAGATCATTCAGCAGAGACTACAACCATTCCTGCAATGAGAACTGACTGAAGTGCAAGCAGGGTTCAGGAAAGGGTGAGGAAAGAGACATCATCACAGATGTGAAATGGATCCTTGAAAAGACAAAAGGATATCTATATGTGTTTTATTGACTACAGCAAGGCTTTTCACTGTGTAAACCATGAGGAACTCAGGGCCATATTAAGAAGCATGAGTATACCAGAATACCTGATAGTACTCTTGCACAACCTTTACATTGATCGAGAAGCAACAGTTTAAATGGAACAAAGATAAAAAAAATGGTTGAAAATCAGCAAAGGTGTATAGAAGATTGCATAATTTTCCCCTACCTGTTTAATTTATATGCAGAACAAATAATCAGAGAAGCAGGACTGTGTGAAGACAACCAAAGTGTGAAGATTGTTGGAAGACTCATCAACAACCTTTGCTATGCTGATGACACCACAATACTGGCTGAAAGTGAAGAGAATCTGAAACATTTGCCTTGCAAGATCAAGGAATATAGCCTTAAAATGGGGATGCACCTTTACTAAAAGAAGACAAAGATCCTAATAACTGGCAAAACCAATAAGTTCATCATTGACGGAGAAGAAATTGAAATAGTGGACAACTTTAACCTGCTAGATCAATAATCAATAAAGAAATGACAAGCAGTGCAGAAATCCAAAGACACATTGCACTTGATAGAATGGCTATGAATGACCTAGATAAGATTCTCAAGAGCAGAGATGTTTCTCTCCATATAAAGATTTGACTTGTCCAAGTTATGGTATTTTCAATAACATCTTACAGATGTGAATTTTGGACAGTGAAAAAGACAGGATGAAAATTTGGTGCTGACGAAGAATACTGTGTATACCATGGATTGCCTGAAGAACAAACCAGTCAGTACTAGAGCAGCTCAAAACAAAGCTTTCCTTAAAAGCTCAGATGGCAAGACTTAAACTTTCATACTTTGGACTCATCATGCAAAGAGAGAGATCATTAGAGAAAGACATCATGCTTGGCAAGGTTGAAGGTCAGCGCAAAAAAGGAAGGCCAGCAATGAGATGGATCGATATAATAACAAGAGCTCTGGATGCCACTTTGTCAACAATGAGCCACCTGACTGAAGACCGAACAGTTTAGGACAGCTATTCAGAGGATCACATGAGTTGACACTGACTCGACGGCACTTAACAACAATTACAACACGCCTGTATGCAATTAATTTACTTTTAATGCAACATTATTCATTAAGGAAAAGTCAAGGCACATAAGTGCAAGAGTATTTTAATAAAACGAACAACCAGTGTTTCTTGCAATAGTTTAAACTGAAAAATAAACTAATTATAATAGCACTGCAGTGTCTAACAGTATAAAATAGTTGTCTACCAGTGCACAATGAACTTCTTATACATCTTCCCTTCTCTAAGAGGAGCAGTCAGCCTTCTTCAACAATCCTTTAAAACTCCAGATAAGTTAAATTTGTCTTTTAATAAAATCTTTCTGATTATTCCTGTTTTCCCCCCTTTTAAATGTTTGTTTTCTTTCCTTTACAGGTGTTTGTCTTAACAACTAGAAACTCCGGTTAAGTACAATTACGTTTTTTCCTTTAAAAAAAAAAACAGATTGAATTACAGTATTTTGTTTTAAAAGGAAGTTCTTGTCAATCCTTATTGCTTCTCTCCATGCAGGTATCTGTTGCAATTGCTGAGAGTTCCATGGAAGTATATTTTTACTTCCCGAAAAAAAAAATAAGTTTAGTTTCTCAAAAAAATGAACTAGTGTGCTAGTGTAATAGGTTTCAGTTGCTTATCTTTTTCCTCAGGCTAGTCCTTAGTGCATGGATTAATTTTGTTTACAGCACACCTACTACTCTTACTTTAAGTAAATAAATGGGAAAGTCCACCTCCCATCTCAATGTGTGTCCCTTAAATGAGTGTTTTTTTTATCTATCTAGACAAAGGGATTAACGTGGTTAACTGAACTGCTAACCGAGTTAATCTCCTAGGTCAGGATATTCAGTGGCACTAACACTGTACTGCTAAATCTGTGTATGCCATTGCTGCATTTCCCGATGCTAACCAATTAGCATTGAGGCATTCCAGGGAGAACACCCGATGATAACCAGGTAATGGCAATAGTGAGCCGCTGCCTGGTTACTGCGACACGTCAAAAGTCAGGCACAATTAATGATGGCCTAACTTTCACCACTGAGGATAAGCAGTCAGTGTCTGAATATGGCTGCTGCCTGGTTAGCTTCATGACAATCTGGGTAACCCAAATATTCAATGCTAGGGTCTAATGTTCAGCGGCAGTGGCTAACAGCTTTAGCAGTGCTAGCCACCGCTGCTGAATATTGGGTCATATATTTCTATAAACTTGATGAGTGCTAGAGTATACTTCTTAAGGCACTCGACCTCAAGCCAGTCTAAGTAACTAAACCCAAACACAGTCATTATCTCAACATACACATTCACTCCAAAATTTCCACCAAATTCCAAGGTAAACTGTAGCTTTGTTTTAGCTTTGGTAATCAGCAGATCAGAGCATTTTTCAACCGTGACAAGAAACAGCTGTAACCAGGTACGGCGGACCCGCGCTTTCCACCCGTAACCTCTTACCCCTTTCCCCCATCTGCCCCTTTACCAAAACCATCACAAAACAAGCCAATACACATTTTGGACTCAAACTGGTCGCAGCTTTATTACTTCAACACAATAACAATTTACAAACTCAACACATAACTCAAACCCCTCCCCCCACCAGCATAGCAAGCCATCACCAGCCGTATTATTAGCAAGGTGACGCCGCTTCTGCCTCAAGCGGGTACAAGTCCTGAGTAAATCGCTTCCCCCTCCCTCATCCGGCTTCGCCATATTATTAGCAAAAACCTGAGGGATTGTCCGGGTCGGGGGTACCCCACCCCCGCCCTAAATGCTTGCATCCGGCTCCAGACCCCGGAAACCTCCGGGATCCCACCAACCCCCTCCAGCTGCAACACCCCAACAACCCTAACCAGCAACCCTAATCAATGTGGGAGGGCGGGCAGGCGTCCAGCGTCCCCCGGCATCCAGCTGAAAGAGGCCGAAGCCACGCCGCTCCCCACACTAACCGCTCGCTCTCCCCTCCCATTGGCTCCCGCACCCCACAACAACACGCGGGGCCAATGGGAGTACTCCTAACAGACACCCCGCCCCACCCCCCCCCGGCCGGCAACTCCGAGGGGGCGACGCGCGGCCCGCCCCCCCCCCCCCCCGGTTAATGCCGGCCGCGAGCACGTGGCCTGCGGCCTCGCTATTCTTCTCACCTTTCTATGGCCAGCAATAACATCTGTCTTTAATATATTTTTTCCTCTGGCAAAAATTAAAAGTCTAAGAGTATCCTTCTTAAATTAACAGTTCATTGCCAGCAGAATTGTTGCCAGCGAAATTCTCTCAGAAAATCTCACTCTTAGGGGAAAAAACAGCAAAATCAGTTTGCAATAGCAATATTTTACATACAACTAATTCCTCAAACAAAGGACTCAAATAAAAGTCTTATTACACATACCATAAATTTTCAGTCACCTCAGTTACCAAGGAATGGATCACAAATTCTATTTTTTTTCCTCAATCACTCTCTAATAGGTTCCCTCTTTACCTAAACATTTTCAAACAGTCCAACATCCAACCTTAGCTTCAAAATAAATTTCCCAGAATGCTCCACTCAGTAGTTCCTCAGAAAAGATCTTATCTTACCACCCCTACTGCCACTAACAGATTCTATTAGCAAGTATTCCCATTCTGTGTTCAGTGTGCTCTTCCATGTTATACAGCATCAAATAGCTTCCCAATGGCAATTTATTGTGAATACACAAAAAAAAATGTAAATTTCTCAGCACTACAGACATCCACATTCTAAATAAAAAATGTTTGCATAATGGGTGTTATATTCATGATCTGGATGCCTGCAAAAGGGAATGCAGATGTCCAAATCACAGAGATGTCATAGGCACCATTTTAGAAGTTGGGTTTGTGAATGTTCCCAGCGCAAGAACATCCAAATCTGAATGGATGTGTGGTGGAGGTATAGCCGGGATGTTCCTAAGAACTTGAATGTTTCCGCCTGATCTCATAAATGTGCCGAACTGCATCTAAAATTAAACCTGCTGCAGGCAAGAATAGACATCTGAAAAGTATCCTTTCTGTAGGCAAATATCTGGAAGTATGAAGAGCTACACTAATATCTCCTGGATTTTACACTGTCAATGAAAACAGAGGGGGAATGGGACTCATGTGTTCCCTTTGCTTTGTGGCAGGATGTTCCTCATCCTTTCCTGAACCCTGCTTGCCCTTCAGGTAATTCTCGTTCCAGGTATGGTTGCAGTCTTTGTTGAATAACACAGGTACACTACCAAAAAACAGCCTCCAGTTTTGCAACTGATTCCTATAGATTTCGGGGTGCTGAATCCAGGAAAAATAGCCAAAATGTTCCACCACGTCACGTTTTCTGGCAAAATTAGATTTCTTACCCATATAAGGAATGTTCACATAATTTCTTTTTAGCCGACTGCAGTTTATTTTCTTGGCCCAAAATAGAGGTTGTAATGGTTAACTAACTAGAAACACTCCCTCATGATATTTTAGAGTGTTTTGTATTCATTTTATACATTAACAGGACAATTGGGAGGCGGGGGGCTAAATCCAGTACTCGCGCTGGCGCATGTTCTTTCCTGTTCGCCTCGCCTCGTTCGCTCGCTCAAACACGGTGGTTGCGACATGAACGTTCCTGTCAAATTTCAGTTTCTTGCAAGTTCATTATTACCTTTTGTTTGCTCAGTCGTAATCCAGCTTTATTCCTAAGTGGTTCACTACAGTTGTAGTTTGCAGTGCTGTGTATTTGTGATGGCTTCACAGAGCCAGAGGTTGCGTCAACACTCCGGACAGTTTTTGTTTTATTTGTGGGGAATATACCGTGAAAAAGCGGCAGAGGAACATTTCTACATTTATTAAAAAAGTATATTTCACCTATTTCGGTTTGAAGTTAGGCGATCAAGACAAACCGTGGGCTCCTCACAAAGTGTGCAAGACATGTGAGGAAGATCTACGCTTATGGATGAAAGGTAAAAAACAAGCATTTCGTTTCGGAATACCTATGATGTGGCGTGAACAAAGAGACCACAGCAGTGACTGCTATTTTTGCTCTTGCATTGTGAAGGGATACAACTTAAAAAATAAGAACGTAATAAGTTACCCCAACCTTCCCTCAGTAATTAGGCCTATGCCTCATAGCAACGAAGTACCTGTGCCTGAACCACCAAAATCTTTGGATCATATTTGTGTGGACGGTTCTGATCATGATGAGACTCATCAGATGGCTTTTCCCGATGAGTCCAGTACTTCCGAGTTTGAAACTGAACCAGATCCGAAACCTGAACTTTTCTCTCAAGCTGAATTGAATGATTTAGTCCGTGATTTAGGACTCCCAAAAGATGCTGCCCAACTGCTAGGTTCTCGGCTTAAACAGAAAAATCTATTGTCACCAGGAACAACTTTTTATTGGTACCGCAACCGCGAGACACAATTTTTGAAGTATTTCAGCAAAGAGGAAGATTTGGTATTTTGCAACGATATATACGGAGTGATGGAAAAGTTTAAACTCAAGTATGATCCTGCGGAATGGCGGCTGTTCATTGATTCGTCAAAAGACAGCATAAAAGGTGTTCTTCTACATAATGGCAACACATTCGCTTCAGTTCCTATTGCTCACTCTGTTATTCTCCAAGAAAAATATGAGAATTTGGCCCTGATTCTTCAGAAGATTCGTTATGATGAGCATAAGTGGATGATTTGTGGAGACTTTAAAATTCTATCCATGCTATTAGGGCAGCAATCCGGTTTCAACAAATATCCCTGCTTCCTTTGCTTGTGGGATAGCCGGGCCCGCGACCTACACTGGGGGAAAAAAAGACTGGCCAATTCGGGAGTATTTGAGACCCGGTGAGAAAAATGTTCTTCATGAGAGCTTGGTACCTCATGATAAAATTCTATTACCACCTCTCCACATTAAGTTGGGTCTCATTAAGCAATTCATCAAGTCCCTTCCTAAACATGGTGAGTGCTTTCGGTACCTTTGCTCAAAGTTCCCCCGACTTTCTGAAGCAAAGCTAAAGGAAGGAGTGTTTGTTGGCCCTGATATAAGGAAACTCATTTCAGATGGAGCATTCGCTGAAACGATGTCTGAGAAGGAAAAAGAAGCCTGGGATTCCTTCAAGGATGTTGTTCTCAAATTCTTGGGGAACAGGCGGGATGAGAACTATAAGGATATTGTTGCCAGGATGCTCAATGCCTTCAAAGAACAAGGCTGTAACATGAGCCTGAAAGTCCATTTCTTGCACTCCCATGTGAACTACTTTCCCGAAAACTTGGGGGCGTACAGTGAAGAACAAGGTGAAAGGTTTCACCACGAAATCAAGAACGCAGAGAGAAGGTACCAAGGAAGATGGAACACCACTATGATGGCTGATTTCTGCTGGTTGCTGCTGCGGGAAACCCCAGATGAAAAATACGCCAAGCAGCGCACCAAGAGAAGCATTCGGGGGAAGAAGAAACGGGCCCACCAGGAGATTGATTGACCCAAGAATGACTTTAAAATCTAAACTGTGTTGACAAATATCGTGTTTTTACTAAACTTTGAAATAAAAATTTGCTAGTTATTACCACAGTGTCGGATCTCATTTATTAGAATTTTATTTTCACGAGAGGGGAGTTTCAAGATGGCGGTTTGAGTCGCGTCTGAGTTAGCACGCCGTTTCTTTCATGGGGAAGAAGCGTAAGGGGAAAGCTGGGCAGGAGCCCTCGCAGCCCGCTCTCACCTCGACGCCTCTTGTTTCGGTATTGGGCCCTTTGGATTCCTTCGTGGTTCGTTCTCCTCGGGATCCGGACCTTGCTGGTGGAGAGTGCCGGCTGGCAGCGTCATTGGAGTCGGAGTGCTCGGTGGATGCCTCGGTGAAATCCTTCTCCCCAGCTTTGAGCCCTGTGCCTAAGATCCTCCGTGGTGATTCACTGCCTGAAGGCTTCCCCCCCTGCTGAGACAGGAGGGGGTTTCACCTCGCGAGTGCCGGGAAAGAGCGGAGCGGAGGAAGTGGTGAGTGGGGTTGGTGGATCCTCCCACTCTCCTTTGCCATCGGCGCTTGGTGGAGCTGAGAGCACAGGGAAGGTTTCCTCTCCTCTGTGTCAAGAGGTTTCTGAGCGGCTGGAAATGGCAAGTGCAACGACGTCTTCTCCGGATGGAGCTTTCTTTCTTCAACGTCCAACAAATTTTACACTTGAAGCAATTTGGGACGCTATCGTTTCCCTTGGAGGAGTTTTACTCCTGCAAATTACATCTTTATCTACTAAAGTGGGGATTGCGATGGATTCTGTAGTAGAATTAGAGGAGAAGGTTACTGGAATCTCTAAGGAACTTGAAGCTGACCGGAAGCGCATTATAAGCTTAGAAGACCAAGCTGAAGCCTTTCAAAAGAACTTTTCATCGGTCCAGGTCAAATTAGAACAGTTAGATAACTTTTCACGTTTGAATAATTTAAGAGTTGTTAATTTTCCTAGAGTTTTTTCTGTCTCTGCCAAAGATATGTTTAAAGAATATTTAACTAAGATACTGGGAGTCTCCCCTGACCTGATTCCGCCTCTGGTAAAAATTTATTATCTTCCCAAAGCTAAATCTGTTCCCCTTACAGGGAGCTCTGGGGGTGGATTGGTGCAAGGAGAGGCTCTCAATGTTACGGACTTATTGGAAAATTCCGGTCTTGACTCTCAGGAGCCTTCTACTTTATTAATAACTTTTGCCCTATTATCTGATAAAGAGTGGATGTTGAAATTGTTCTTCCGGAAGAGGAAGCTCCTGTTTAGGGGTCTGGCTGTTCGTATGTACCCAGATTTGGCACGAGACACCCAGAAACGGCGCAGAGAGTTTCTACTGCTCCGTCCTGGGATCTTGCAGCTGGGCGGGCTATTTTTTCTGAAACACCCGTGTAAATGTTTGATTAAGTATCAGTCTGTATCTTATGTTTTTTTTGAGTCCTCTCAGCTGTTAGCTTTTATAACTGCTAGGCGCCTAGAATCCTCTACCAACTCCACTTAGGCTCATGTTAGTTGTTGGTCTGGATTTAGACTTAATCTTTTCTTTATTTATTGTGTTTATTCATTTGCGAGACGATCCCCTCTATGTAGTGGACTAGAGAGGGTTAGCACATTTAATTTATACTTATGTTTGTTTGCTTTGATATTGTTTATATCTTGATTTCAAGATATTTTCATGTGTTTGCCCTGTTTCTTAGAAGTGTTTTTGTTTAAACCTTCTTGAATTTATTGTAAAATTGCATAAAAATAAAATAAAAAAAAAAAAGAATTTTATTTTCACACCATCGGGTGTTTGTCTTCATGTATTGCAATGGTGTGGTTTGCGTTTTCTATTCTTACATACATACCTGTACAACATTTTTTGCACATTTCTTTGCTTTGCTTTGTGTCTAACCTCGCTCTTATATGCTCAATGTTTGTGCACATGTATGTGGCTGTTTTAAGTGCAGACAATTTTGCTACCATCACAGTGTGTTTTGTTGACATTACTCTATTCTTATGTGCTGCCTTGTTACAATTTTCTTTATTCTTATTTGAATAACTACTAAACAATTAGTATAAAGAATTCATCCAAGAAACTTTTATCTCGATCGCACTCAATCTGAAACGTTCACCTCAAACTGCTAACCCAATGTAGCAAAAAATCTGTACGTGATGGAGCAAATTGGTTACCAGATTTGGATTCAGCGCACCAAAAAACGTAAAAATCAATCGAAACATTAGAGGCAGTTTAAAAAAAAAATTTTTTAGTGTACCTGTGTAATCTTCAGTAGAATCTTGCTGGCATGTGGGATCAGAGAATGGCTGCATTAAATTAATTTAAGTCACCAGCTGCATCATTATTCCCTTCTTACTCGCTTGCATTTCCGGCGCTGAACTGGTTGCAACCATGTATCTTACTCTTCCTCCATGGCATAGCACACTTCCCCATGAGCCTGCCACTCCATGTCCATGCTCCTTCCAGCACCCATGTGTAATCTCTTACATATACTTCCCTACTTTATTAATTATATTTTATTTGGTAATTATTTTACCCTCTTTTGTCATAAACTCCCCAGCCATCTTTTGTTTTTATTTATTTTTAAGTTTGCTCCCACTGCATGCCAATTTTAAAGGGGATTGAAGGATACCCCTATGAGGAGAGGTTTAAAAAGTTAGGGCTTTTCAACCTGGAAAAGAGACGGCTGAGGGGAGATATGATAGAGGTCTATAAATTCATGAATGGAGTAGAACGGGTAAATGTAGATCGATTCTTTATGGCATCAAAAGTAGAAAGACTAGGGGATATACAATGAAGCTACAGTGTCACCCATTTAAGACTTATAAGAAAGAATAATTTTTCACTCAATGCATAATAAAACTCTGAATTTGTTACTGGAGGATGTAGTAAAAGCTATTAGTGTAGCTGGTTTTAAAAAAGGTTTGGACAAGTTCCTGAAGGAAAGGTCCATAAACCATTATTAAAGAGGACCCAGGAAATCCACTGCTTTCCCCATTATAAGCATTATGGACCCTGTGTGTCTTTTTGGGAAATTGCTAGGTACTTGTGACCTGGATTGGCCACTGTTGGAAACAGGATACTGGGCTTGGTCTGACCCAGTATAGCATTTCTTAAGTTCTTATGTTCTTAAAGATCTGCAACAAGGGGGCATAGAATGAAGGTAAAAGGAGATAGACTCAGGAGTAATATGCAGAAATATTTCTTTACAGAAAGAGTGGTAGATGCATGGAATAATCTTCTAGTGGTGGTAGTAGAGATGAGGACTGCATCTGAATTCAAGAAACCATGGGACAAACACAGAAGATCTCAAAAGGAAAAAAAAAGACTATAGTAGTATAGTATAGTATAGTAGAACAGCAGACTGGATCAGCCATATGGTATTTTTCTGCCCTCATGTTTCTATGTTTCACAGGAAGGCATAGCAAGAAGAACACAGAAATGAAAGCTTTACCATTGTAACATATTTTTTGTACAATTATGTACAGGGGATGAAGTAGAAACAGGAACAATTATCCTTCTTTTCTAGATTAGTACTCTGTTGCTACTGGAGTGCCCCTCTAAAGCTACTCTGTTTCCTCTCTATTCCAGTAATATGCCCATATTTTGATGTCTCTTTCACGCAATCCTTTCCTCCATCATTTGTTCAATCATCATCATCCCCACCTTTTCCATGTTTCTTTACTCTCCATCAACTTTCTTTTTGCAGTGACTTCACTCTACTCTTCACATGTCTCTCCTTTCAGATTCAGATTCATCTTCTTTCCATCTCCTGTCTGTGATATTCCCTCTTTTGTAAAGTCATCTCCTCCTTCAATACCTGCCATCTCCCTTCCCCTTCACTTCCAGGTTCTTTTCTTTCCTCCCATATGCTAATGCTCTCCCTGATGTTCCTCACATTTTCTCTTTCTCTTCCACTTTCCCAAGTTCCTCTTCTGCCTTCTGCCTTTCAATCTCCACATTTCTCTTTCACTCCTTTGTCCCAGGGTCTCTTTCACCTCAAATCTTCACATTTTACAATCAGTCCTGCACACTGTAGAAGTGAGTGTAAAAAGATCCGTAGTGGATGCTGGCCCAGAGCACACGCGGCTGGCTCTCACTTCAGCTCATTTGTTGCCCCACAACCCTTTGCATCTTATATATCATCTCTACCCAGTTATAGGCTACAAAATGGTTTGTGCAGCACACAGCTATAGAAAAGGAGCTATGGGGATCAGTTGTATTCCTTCCAAGGTCTTGGGCTGATACGGCTGCTGACATTTCCAGGGGAAACAAGCAGCTGGCACTTCCCAAATCAGGGTGGAGAGAAAATGTAGAGCAGTGGTCAATCTTGTTCTTGCTCATTCATGGTTGGATTGGAATACAAATATGTCTGGTAAACTGTAGTGATCTGAACCAGTTCAGTTCAATTCCTGATCATCTGACAGCTCTAGAAAGACATCATATAGCGATTCATTTTAATAAAATACAAACAGGGATATCTATTCTATGCTGAATTCATGTCCATGCAAGCTATTTTGCATGCAGGGATGTGCATCAGTGTGCTGAACAAAAAACAAGTGTCCTTGTTTCTCTTCAGCTAATAATTATCATCATGGAAAATATAGCACATAACAGAGTGCCTTCATCTCTATGTCCTCCAGATATCTGGATGGCAGAACAAGGTTTTTTACGATGCCTCTTCATACCCTGGAACAGGAATATACATAGACAGACCCATTAATGGGCGAAGAAATGCTAGTGATTTCTGAAATCAGGCACGTAAGTCCAACTTGCCTGGAATACCCTGGTTACATCTCTGTCACACCCCTTCATGACTTTCTTTTCTCACATTGAAAACATTTGTAGAATCAGTTTATAAAATAATTCAGGTGACGTCTCTGTGACTGAGATGTTTGTGTGACCAAAGTCCTGATAGGACTTCTAAAATAACCCCCATGGAGCCCAATCTTAAAAGGGGCATGTCTGGGTTGTATGAATGTCCAAACACTGGATGGGCTCAGATCGTACCCGATCCTGCACCGTGGGAGCTAGACATTCCTGCGGTTGCAGGATCGGGCACTGAGATGGCCTGGCTTGCCCCAGAATATGATGCAGGAGATGTCCTAACAGCAGCATTGCCAGCCTGCCCTATGCTCAGAATCGGCCCTGAATGTCTAGAGTCGCAGACCACCCATGCCATGACTCCAGAATGTTCCTCCCACCCCCAGCTTAGCCTCCACGTACAAACATGTTGTTTGTATGGGGAGGGTTTTTTTTGGGCCAGCTGGGGGGGGGGGGGTGAATAGTGGCAATGGCATCCCATCCCTGCTATTCATGGGACAGAATGACTCCCATAGTGTATTTATGTTTATTTTATTTAAATTTGATATACCACCCTATGTTACATCAGGGCGGTTTACAGGTACAAAGTCAAACTCGGATGGGCACAAGGCCCCGTAGCAGGAAAAGAACTACAAAAATTAAGACTGGAAAGAGAAGAATAGTAAGACATAGGACAAGATGTAAAGCAAGAGGGAGACAGGACATAGGTAAACATGGATAAACCAGGCGAGCTGGGTGTGGCTGGAAGGTTGTAAGTAGAGTTAAAGAAGTGAGTTTTGAGTAGTGACCTAAGGGTAATGTAGTTTTCTTCAAAGGGCTGGACCATGAAAGAATAAGGCAGAGTGATGGGTAGATTGTAAGTGAGCACAAGATGGTGGGGGGAGGTGGAGTCGATTGATATGGAGGGAGCAAAGACTACATGTGGGGGTGTGAAAGTGAAGAAGGTCAGCGAGGTATTGCAACATGTGTGTATAGAGGACTCGGTGAACCATGGCTAATATCTTGAATTTAATAGGATATTCTACCGGGAGCCAGTGCAAGAGAAACAGTAAGGGAGTAATATGGTCGCTGTGGGAGGAGTGGGAAATAATTCTGGCTGCGGTATTTCGAATTAGTTGTAGCCGATGAAGTTGGACCTTAGTGATGACAGAAAAAAACTGAATTGCAATAATCTAACCGTGACAGGACTGTGGATAGCAGGAGGGTGGTTAGAGCCGAGGGAGACAGGAAAGGACGAATGGAACAAATTTGTCGAAGGAATAAATAAGACGTCTTAGCTAGGTGTGATATATGGTCTTTGAACGTGAGATTGGAATCAAGGAGAACGCCAAGGTATTTGAAAGATGAAACAATGGGGATCACAGAACAGCCAAGAGAGGGAGCAAGGGAAGGGCAAGGATTTCCGAATGTGAACCATGTAGCTGAAGTTTTGGCGGAGTTGAGATGGAGATAGATTGTGGATAGCCAACTGGAAACAAGAGTGAGACATGAATTTAAGGGAGTGAGGTTAGGATTCTGTGGACTGGTGTGATGAATGATGAGAATGTCATCCGTGTAGAAGAAAGCAGACATACCGGTCTGCTGAATGCAAAGGACCAGTGGTGCAAGGAAAATATTGAACAATAAGGGGGCCAGAACAGAACCTTGAGGGACACCACAGGGGAGGGGGAACTCATCGGTGGTGACAGGATAGAAAGCAGACCATGTGTGGGAAAGAGAGGGGGGAGGGGGGAAGGAGGAGAAAGAGGAGGGGGGAAGACAGGGTTGGGGGGCAAGAGGGGAGACTCGCACGAAGGTCCTTGGTTTTGGTGGTGAAGTGTAGGGCTAATTGGGTAGAGGAGGGCATGGGGGAGGGGGTGCAGGGGAGGGGCCCGAGTGAAGGGAGGTGAGTGACCAGAGAACAGAAAAAATGCTTTCAGAAAGCATTTGATAAAGTCCCACATCAGAGACTCCCAAGAAAATAAAAAAATCATGGCGTAGGAAGCAATGTCCTATTGTGGATTGAAAATGTGTTCTGAGATAGAAAACAGAGAGTAGAGATAAATGGTCAAATTTCTCAATGGTGGAAGCTGAATAATGGCGCACCTCAGGGTATTGGGTCTGGTGCTTTTTAACATATTTATAAATGATCTGGAATTGGGAACACAAAAGGTAATTCAATTTGCAAAGGACACCAAATTATTTGTAGTTGTTAAATCACATGTGGATTGTAAGAAACTGCAGGAAGGCCTCGTGAGACTGGGAGACTGGACCTCAAAATGGCAAATGAAATTTAATGTGGACAAGTGCAAAGTGATGCACATATGGAAGAAGAACCTCAAGTAGAGATACACAATGATAGATTCCATATTAGGAGTCACCACCCAAGAAAAGGATTTGGATGTAATTGTTAATACTGTACATAGAAATCTTCTGTTCAGTGTACAGCCAGAATGTTATGACTCATTAGGAAAAGAATAGAAAATAAAACAAAGGATAACATAATGCTTCTGTATCACTCCATAGTGCGACCACACCTTGAGTACTGTGTGCAATTCTGGTCTCCACATCTCAAAAAATGTATAGCAGCAGTAGAAAAGGTACAGAGAAGAGCAATCAAAATGATAAAAGGGATGGAATGACTCTCCTATGAGGAAAGGCTAAAGAGGTTGTCTTCAGCTTGAGATGAAAAAGCTGAAAGGAGATACGATAGAAGTCTATAAAATCCTGAGTGGAGTGGAATGGGTAGTTAAGAATCTATTGTTTACTCTTTCAAAAAATACAAGGATTAGGGGATACATCATGAAGCCACAAAGTAGTATATTTAAAATAGGAGAAAATATTCCTTTTCCTCAATGTATATTTAATCTTTGGAACTCACTGCCAGCGGATGTTATAGAAGCCGGTAGTGTAGCTGGGTTGAAAAAAAAGGTTTGGCAGATTTCTGGCAGAAAAGTCCATAAACGGTTATTAAAGTAGTCCAAGTGAAACCACTATGTATCCCTGGACTTGACTGACCACTGTTGGAAACAGGACACTGGGTATGATGAACCTTTGGTCTGACTCAGTATGGAAGTTCTTATGTTGTTGTTTTCATATAGGAAATGCACGTGTATGGCTAAAATTGTAATACCAGGATTTACACCTCCTCTCTGACATGTTTATGTTTTTCAAAAGTGCTTGGTTTGGCCATCCCTTTACAGGAAAAATTAAGGGGATTATTGTCCTTAATTCTCCCCTTTTTATTTCACTCTCAAAAGTTACATCTGTTGTTACTTGGTGCCTTGCAAAATAGCTGTGAAATCTGGCACATACACATGTATGAGGGCCATGTTTACCCCTTTGATGTTTCTCATGTATGCCTTTGCAAAATGCCCCCTCCAGCTCCACGTATTAGCACATACATGCTCACTCCTGCACCTTCTTATTCTGTATTTTGGAAAGGACAGAATGTTTGGCAGAGGCTTTTCAAAATAACACTGGACGTGTGAGTAGTGCAACCTTGACGACTCAATTCCTATCTCCATGTCTTTCTAACATGGTCCTTCACAAGTATAGGCACTGAAAATTAGCACCTATGCATGTAGATTATGCGCCTTGGTGGCCCCATATCCAAAGCTCTTTTAATCCGCTCCCCCCCCCCCCATGGAATACATAGCATTATGCATAGAGTAGGATATTTAAATGCAATCTATGCACAATGCCACCTCAAACAGAAACAAAAATATACCTAGATGTTCAACACAGTACTAGGTGCTTTCTAAATATTGAGGGAATTGTGTCTAATATTGGGATAACAGCTCAATGTCAGATGATATGTGTTGTCTATTGCTACCTTTATTGGTCAACAGAACACTATTAGTACTATAGATGTGAGAGGGCAAAGTATTTTTGGCTTATTTTTGGTTCATTTGTCTTTGATTTTCAGGTGGATTTTTTTCTTCATTTATGCACTTTGGAACATGTTTACACATACAAATTAGTTATACTTTACATTAGGGTGGTCCATAAAAATGAATTCCTGAATTCCTTTGCTCCCTGGCCTGATTCTGGTTCCATTTAGGTAGAAAACACTATGTACAAAGTTTGAAGCCAATCAAAAAATATTTAGGAGTGGCTCAACAAGTCTTGAGATTTCCCCCTGGGAGTAGATGATGAAATGTTGCATCATCTTGTATCATCCACTCAGTTCCACGCTGATTACATTTGATTGCATCATATTTGAACTAATCTCGTCTCTGAGAGGTGGCAAAGACATTGTACTATTATCTTTGTATCTTTATTCTTTTCAGATGGTGAAAAAACGTGGTTTTTATCTCATTGAAGAAATGTCCACCACAATTCTGGGGGCCAAGCTCCCCAGCAAGGAGCAAGTGTTAAGTGTATTTTTACATCACCATATGACATTAAACAAAGGCGTTAGTGAAAGTGCATCTATTGTAACAAGTGAAGTAGAAGCATACTGGGAAAAGGCCAGGCTTCCTGTTCAAAGAAATGACAAAATTCAAGAAAAAGTAAAGAAGTTGTTCAATCAGTGGAAACTTTTGAAGAAAAACAAAGGGAGAGGAGGGAAACAAGAGGCAAATGAAAAAGAATTCCAGGTTGCAATGAAAAACCTATTTGATGTGGCGCATGCCAATGCAATGTCTTTAATTCATATTCAAGAAGACAAAGAATTCTTAATAGCACAACGAGAACCAGGGCGCCGCGGCTCAATGTGCGTGATGGACAAGGAACTGGCCAACACGGAAGCAAGATCGCAACAGCGAGAAAAAGAACTGAAAAGGCGCAGACAAAAACATGTTGCCGAAGCCGAGGCAACTACAAGCCAAGTTCAGCTGGAAGGATCTTCTTCCTCAGCAGAGTTAGGTGAAGACTCGTCGACATCTGCGGATTCAGATAACTGACAGAAGAAAGCAACTCCACAAACGAAGCAGTTTCGACCTAACAATGTCTGGACCCCAGAGCTTACAGCAGCCCTGGATCGGACAGGGACAACGGTTCGCAATGCTCTGTTTTTGGTAGCTGAAACCGCCAGAGGTCAGGGACATTATCCTGGGGAGCTCAATATCAGCCGCTCCAGCGTCAAGCGCCATAGAGAAAAGCACCGTCAGCAACAATGGACGGACCTGCACAACGCATTCAAAGCCGAAGGCAAAACATGCATTGTGCATTGGGATAGCAAGTTATTGCCATCTCTCCTCTGTTCAACCACATCCGTTGACCGCCTTCCAGTTTGATAACGGCTGTCTCCACTGGAGAAACACAACTTCTTGGTGTACCAAAACTGACATCAGGAACAGGCGAGAATCAAGCTGCAGCAGTTAATGAACTGTTACAGGAATGGTGTTTGGATGAAAAGGTTGCAGGCTTCTGCTTTGATACAACTGCATTGAACACAGGACGTCGATCAGGAGCATGCATTCTTCTAGAACAGAGACTCCGTCGCACAGTCCTTCATTTGGCATGCTGCCATCACATTTACAAAATAATTCTTGGTGCAGTATTCTCTACATGCTCTGGAGCTTCATCGGGTCCCGATGTCCAACTCTTTCGCCGGTTCCAAAAGAATTGGGGCTCCCTTGACAAGTCCAACTATCAAACTGGAAAAGACTTGGAGGTGCTGCAACCTGACAGGGATTGCATCATGAAGTTTGCAGAATCCAAGTTGGCACAGGGCAATCACCGAGATGATTACCTGGAATTCTTGGGAGTTAACGATTGTCTGCCTTGGAGGGAATCTTCCTAGTTTCAATTTCAAGAAACCCAGAGCTTTCCATCATGCCAGGTGGATGGCAAAAGTCTTGTACTGTCTCAAGATTTGGATGTTCCGAGGACAACTCAAAGATCTTACCCAAAGGGAGGAGTCCTGTGTTCGTGATGTGAGCATTTTCTCCATCCTGATTCATGTGGAAGCCTGGTTTTCTGCCCCTGATGCCGCAGTTGCTCCTCGAACAGATTTGGAGATGCTGAAGAAACTACACTCTTACCACAATGACTGTGTTGGAAGAGCGGCCAGAGACAAACTGCAACAGCATCTGTGGTATGTGTCAGAGGAGCTTGTGGCACTGTCACTGTTCGATGAAGCTGTTTCAGCACCGACAACGCGGGCCATAGTGTCGGCCATGATCCCGGCAGAATCAGATGAAAGCGATGAGGATGATGACGAAGACAAAGATCCCCCAAAGCGGGTCGAATTGAAAAGTTCCATGATTCCATTACTTGAATCTTTTGCAACTCGCAAGTCAATCCGTTTCCTGAAACACCTCGACATCAACAGTGATTTTCTTAATGCAGACCCAGAAGACTGGGAAGAGAATGCATCATTCAAAGACGGTCTGAATAAAGTAAAAAATCTTCCAGTGATCAATGATGTGGCTGAGCGAGGGGTCAAACTCATTGAGGAGTTCAACGGCCTACACACCACAAAAGAAGAGCAACTCCAGTTCCTTCTGGGTGTAGTCTCGCAACACCGTAAGATGTTCCCCACATCGTCTAAGTCCTTACTAGCATCTGGACCACATTGAGTGCTTGGCAAGCATGATACCCCCGTCTATGAGCGGATAATACCCAGTGGTCTGATGAACCCTGGGGGGGATCCAGGGGCCTGATAGATAGGGACCTTGAGCCACCCCTAATTATTATTTGATTGGCTTCAAACTTTGCACACATTGTTTTCTACATAAATGGAACCAGAATCAGGCCAGGGAGCAAAGAAATTCCTACTTTTATTTTTTCCCCTATGGCAGTGGACCACGCAATTTGTAGGTTAATGCTCATAAAATCAATTATGTGTGCACTAAAATTTTAAGGTGACCAAACAAACCAAAGGCATGCTAATGGATGCATATCCTTGTTGATTATAATTCACATATCACAATATAAGATCATGAATCATTTCCTCATAAATTATCTAGATTTACCAATTATAAGTACTATGTAATATGGCTATTTTAGAAGTCACTTTTTATAAATGGAAATGCCTGCATTTAAACATGTAGGTCATATACACATTTAAATGTGGAGGAGTGGAGAAGAAGCCTAGTGGTTGGGGCAAGGTACTTCAGGCCAGAAGGTCAGGGGTTCAAATCCCACTAGTGGACAGCAACCTTGGGCCGGAAGGACTGGGGTTTCTAGTCCCACAGGTGCTCCTTGTGGTCTTGGGCAAGCCACTTAACTCTCTATAGCCCATGTTCCCTGTAAAATAGTTATCTCCAAGTTATAATGCCCTGTTCAATGTAAACCACACTGATGCAGAATAGCACGGTATATAAGAGAATGTAAATAAATAAAATAAAACAAAAAAATAGTGATTTTAGAAAGGAGAAATTTACACATGGAAATCCACACCATTAGGAATTGCAAGAGGATATAGTAGGGGTATTGTATGGGCTTGCCTGGGTGAGCCAAAAATGTACACATTCATTCCCCATTTTTTAAAGTGAATCTACATATATATCTAAAACCTTCCACATGGAGTTTCAAAACTGTTGCAAGACATATATAGATTTTTAAAAAGTGATCATTTGGTCCAGGGCTTTACATGAGGGATTAAGGGGATAATTCTCCTTAATCTCTCACTTTTATTTCCTCCTCCACATTCAAAAATAAAAACAATTGTGGCCCTAGTACTTAATTGGCAGCACTTTTATTTATTTATTTAGTTGCACTTATATACCACTTTTCTCTGAGCCAAAGTTTGCAAAATGGCCTTGCTATATACATAGAAATACCAGCACTTTCAACTGGAATTTGCAAAACTGGCACTTCCACGTGGAAGCTGTCGGGTTGGTGCTCCTTAGTTTCCCACATGCAGATTTCTGAAATGACTCTTCTAGCTGTGCATCACTGAAAATCTATATGCAAAAGGTTTGGAAGACCTTTGTAAAATATCGGTGGAATGGTATATGTCCTGACCCCTGTTCCCATCTCCCCATCCTATCTAGAATTGGCCTTCACATGCACTAGCAGAAAATAATTATGTTGATTGTTTTTAAATTGTGCTTTTATTTTAAAACTGCATCAGGATTTTACTAAAGCAGAATTTTTTAGGTCACAATGTGCTTCATAACTCTGATTTCTTTACTACAGAGTGTTTCATATAAAACAGTTTAGTTCCTTTCCTATCCCTGCTCCTTCCATAGAAGTTATGATCCCCCATACTTTTTATTTACTGATTTACTATCTATTTATTATATTTAGCTCACATCTTTCCCATAGTAGTTCATGGTGAGTTATATTCAGGTACAGAAGGTATTTCCCCGTTTCAACATCTGGAACCTTGAAGGACTAACAAAAGTCGCTACAGCTGAAATAAGATTTGCACTTGCATTCTCTTCTGGAATATATTCTAAATTATGGGGAAAAGGATAATTCTTTGGGTTAAAGCTTATAAATCTGTTTATTTTAGAATTCAGTGTTTTTGCTGAGTCAGTCAGGTCTTAGTACGACCAGAAAACATTTCAATTAAATCAAATCAGAGTATAGCTTAGCATATGAGTAGAATAGTCTCTGAGTTGAAAGAAATACATTTGTTTCTAGTTACCTTTACAAAAAGACCTTCCAGTTAGAAGGCAAAAGATCTGTGAAGTTGACTTAAATAGGTGTTAAAGCCAAGTGACAGATCAAAGGGGCAATTTGAAAGGTCTGAATCGCCCAGGAAATTGGTAAGACTTTACCTTAGAAGCACAGGTCAGGGCACTGATTTGCAAGCCAGCTTTTATTAAGGTTTCTTTCCCTCCCTCCCACCCCAACTCCCAACCACTCCAGGGATAGTCTAGGCATTATAGGCACTTACATCTATTAAAGAGAAGAAAGTGTCCATATTCACTTTCAGAAGCGGATGGCTATCCTCATCAGGAATAGATTAATTAAGGACCTGAGATTAATTAATCTTGAGGTGAACAAAGTTCATTAAGCATATTAGATATAGTTGTATTAGTATAAATATACCCAGAAAACTTAAGAAACAACTTAAATACCTAAACAAAACCTTAAAACTAAGATGCAGACATCAGTCCAGAAGCAAGATGGAAGCTTTCCAGTCTTTTTCGTCGAGTGTCACATGTATGATTTTCTCACAGTTGGTGAGGGGTCTTATCTGTGCACTAGGAGCAAGGAACTCTTTGATCTCAGGGAACAAGTCTGATCTCTGGAGGCTAGAGTAGCAGACTTGGAGGACATAAAGAAGACAGAGGGGTATATAGACAAGACCTACAGGGGCGAAGTACTGAAGTCCCACCTCCAGTTCTGGCAGTCTTCCCGTTTGCCATGGATGACAGAAGTCACGTGACAGGACAGCATCACCCTGATGTAGCAGAAAGTCATCCTATATCTAGGACCTGTCCTCCAGGAGATATAAAACCCTCTTGCACTAAGTATGTTTCTCCAGGGCCATGAGGGAAGGATTAGAATGGACGTTATAGTTGGTGATTTGATCAATTAGCACGTAGCTAGCTGGGTGGCTGGTGGACATGAAAATTGTCTGGTAACATGCCTGCCTAGCTTGAAGGTAGCGGACTTCATATGTTACCTAGAGAAGGTTTTAGATAGTGCTGGGGAGGAGTCTGCTGTCTTGGTACATGTTGGTACCAATGACATAGAAAGGTGTGGGAGGGAGGTTCTGGAGGCCAGATTTAGTTTTTTAGATAGGAAGATGAAACCCAGAAATTTCAGGGTAGCATTCTCAGAAATGCTTCCCTTCACATACGCAGGACCCAAAAGGCAGGAAGAGCTCCAGAGTCTCAATGCATGGATGAGATGATGGTGCAAGGAAGAGTTATGGATTTGTTAGGAACTGGACTATATTCTGGGGAAAGGAGAGGATTTTCCAAAGGGATGGGCTCAACCTTTACTGGGATGGAACCAGGCTGCTGGCATTAACCTTTAAAAAGGAGACAGAACAGCTTTTAAATTAGATAATGGGGAAAGCCAACAGTCATCCAAGAACACATGGTTCAGAAGGATGTATCCTTGAAGGATAGTAACAAAAGATTGAAGTTAGGGCATATCGACAGAGGGGTTCCAATAAAGACAAAAAGTAACCCAAATACTTAAAGATTCCAAATTATCCCTGTCTACCAATAAACAGATTAATATGAATAGAATACAACCTCTATAATATTTGCATGCAAATACTAGAAGTCTAAAAAATAAGGTGGGAGAATATATAGCACTAAATGAGAGATTAGATATGATTTGTATCTCAGAGATCTGGTGGAAGGAAGATACTGTGATAGCTGTGTACAAATTATATTGCAATGATAGAGTAGATCAAATTAGTGGAGGGGTTGTGCTCTATGTTAGAGAGGGTATTGAGTCACACAGGTTAACGTTTTTCAGGAACTAAAATACACTGTAGAATCTCTATCAATCAAAATTCCATGTAAAAAGGGGAAGCCAATGACAGTGGGGGTGTACTACTGACCGCCTAACCAAAATGAATAAATGGATGATGAAATGCTCAAAGAAATCAGAGAAACTATCAAAAGTTAGAACACAGTAATAATGGGTGATTTCAATTACCCAGGTATCGACTGAGTCAGAGTCACAGCAGGACATGCTAGAGAGATAAAGATTCTAGATGAAATAAATGACTGCTTCTTGGAGCTGCTGGTTCATGAACCAACAAGAGCGGATGAAATTTTAGACCTATTCCTTAGTGGAACACAACATCTGGTGCGAGAGATAAGGGTGTTGGGGCCACTTGGCAATAGCGAACACAGCATGATCATGTTTGATTTCATAAATGCAAGAAGGACTGCAAGGAAATTCACAGTTCTACCTTTTAACTTTTAAAAGGGAGACAATGATAAAATGGGGAAAATAGTTAAGAAAAAACTAAAAGGAGCAGCTGCAAAGGTTAAAGATTTATATCAAGCATGGGTGTTGTTTAAAAATATTATCTTGGAAGCCCAGATCAGCTATATTCTACACTGTAAGAAAAGTGGAAGGAATTCCACAAAACTGCCAGAATGGTTTAAAGGTGAGGTCAGAGAGGCTGTTATTGCCAAAAAAAAAAATCTTTCAAGAAATGGAATAAGGAGCCAAATGATGAAAACTGGAAACAACATCAGCACTGGCAAGTCAGAGGCAAGTTATTGATAAGGCAGGCAAAGAAAGAATTTGAAAAAAAGCTTGCTTTGAAAGCAAAAACACATAATAAAAACTTTTTCAAGTACATTCGTAGCAAAGGATCTGTGAGAGAATCAATTGGACCATTAGATGATAGAGGTGTAAAAGGGGCACTAAGAGGGGACAAGGCCATAGCAGAGATACTGAATGAATTTTTTGCTTTAATCTTTGCTAAAGAAGATGTAGGGAAGTTACCCATGACTGAAATGGTATTTAAAAGTGATGCATCAGAAGAACTGAAAGAAATATCGATAAACTGGGATGATGTATTAAAACTACTTGATAAAGAGTACAAAATCACCTGGACTGGATGGTGTACATCTAAGGGTGTAGACATATGAGATTGCAGATCTACTTTTAGTAATCTGTGAACAATCATTAAAATCATCTGTAATACCTGAAAAGTGGCAAATTTACAATGTAACACCAATTTTTTAAAAGGGTTCCAGGAGTGATCCGGGAAACTACAGTCCAGTGAGCCTGATGTCAATACCAGCAAAATGGTAGAAACCATTACAAAGAACAAAATTACTGCTTCCATTGTATGCATATCTATCCCATGCATATTCATTGTGGATATCCTGAAATCCTGACTGGCCTGTGGGTAACAGAGAACTGGGGTGGGAACCACTGATGTAGATAGCCATGGTTTAATGGGAGAAAGCAAACATGGCTTTAGCCAAGGAAGGTCTTGTCTTACTAATCTGTTATATTTTTTTGAAGGTGTGAACAAACAGGTAGACAAAGGTGAGCCAGTCGATATAGTGTATCTGGATTTTCAGAAAGCCTTTGACAAGGTCCCTCATGAGAGACTCTTGGCAAATTTAAAAAGTCATGGGATAGGAGGCAGTGTACTAATGTGGATCAGGAACTGGTTAAAAGATAGAAAGCAGAGGGTAACGCTAAATGGCCAATTTTCCCAATGGAGAAAGGAGAATAGTGGAGTACCCCAGGGATCTGTGCTGGGTCCGCTGCTTTTTAACATATTCGTAAATGACCTGGAAATGGGAGTGAGGTGATCAAATTTGCAGATGACACAAAATTATTCAAAGTTGTTAAAACCCAAGAGGATTGTGAAAAATTGCAAGAGGACCTTGATAAATTGGAAGTCTGGATGTTCAAATGGCAGAAGAAATTTATTGTGAACAAATGTACAGTTATACACCTAGGAAAGAAAAACTCAAAACTATGGTTACACGATGCAAGATTCCACATTAGGAACCACCACCCAGGAAAAAAGATGTAGGCGTCATAGTATATAACACTTTGAAACCCTCAGCCCAGTGTGCAGCAGTGGCCAAGAAGGCCAATAGAATGCTAGGAATCATAAGGAAAGGAATTGAGAATTTTAAAAAGGATATTATAATGTCTCCGTATCATTCCATGGTGCCGCACCTTGTGTGCAATTCTGGTCACCGTATCTTAAAAAGGATAAAGTGGAATTAGAAGAGGTACAGAGAAGAGCTGTTAGGGCTCTTCAACCTGGAAAGGAGATGGCTGAGGGGAGATATGAAAGAGGTCTATAAATTAATGAATGGAGTGGAACAGGTAAATGTAGATTAATTGTTTACATCATCAAAAAATAGGAAGATTAGGGGATATTCAATGAAGCTACAGTGTAACCTATTTAAGACTAATAAGAGAAAAATATTTTTTTACTCAACACGCAATCAAACTCTGGAATTTGTTACCAGAGGATATAATGAAAACTGTTAGTGTAGCTGGGTTTAAAAAAGTTTTGAAGAAGTTCCTAAACCGTAAACCAAAGAGGACCCAAAAAGACACACAGGTTCCACAATTGCCAGGTACTTGTGACATGGATTGGCCACTGTTGGAAACAGGATACTTGATGGACCTCGGTCTGACCCATTTTGGCATATCTTATGTTCTTAACCTAAAGCTTATCACATCCATGGTTTGCTCATTTATTTATGTCCCCTAATTAGATGCCTAATTTCCAAAAAGCTCTAGGCAATGTACAATAAAAATGCATGAATGCAGTTTTATGTAACAAGCTAAATATATGTATAAATAAAATCAATAGAAACAAAATAAATAATAAAACACAAATAAACAGAACTGAATGCATATTTCCCTTACTGACAGAATCTTTTAGATGATGAGATGACATATTAGCACTACAAAGAAAGATAAAGAAAGGAATGGAGGGTTATTATCATGAGGTGGGGGTGGAACAAGAAGAGCTTTACCTTGGGAATGAAAGGAAGCTTTGGCGGTTTATCATGAAGGGGTCTTGGGTAGAAGAGTATTATCACTTGAGGAAGGGAATGCGGTATTTGAAATGTAACAAAGAGTAACAGAGTAATGGAATGTCAAGTGAGGATGGGCACATATAGTGGGTGAGAAGGGGGCAGGACTAAGAGTTTGGAATCTCACTTTTGGAGGAGGAGGAGGGCAAGGGGGTTGGCATATTAGTGTGGGAGGAAGGCAAGGTGAGAGACCTCTGATGAATTTAGAAAGTCAGACAATAAAAGATGATATCTTAATGTGGATGAGAACTGGTTAAAAATAGAAACATAGAGGTTAATTTCCTCAGTGAAGAATGGAGTACCTTAGGGATCTATATAGGGACCAGGTCAGAGACAAAGTTTTGAAGAAGTATAACAAAATAGAAAGAATATGGCACCACTACAAATCTATCAAGAAAAGGCTGCCCACCAAAACTCACAGACCGGGCAAGGAGGGCATTAATCAGAGATGCTACAAAGGCACCAAGGATAACAATGAAGGAGCTGCAAAGATCCACAGTGGAGATGGGAGTATCTATCCATAGGACCACTTTAGGACATACACTTCACAGAGCGAGGCTTTATGGAAGAGTGGCCAGAAAAAAGCCATAGCTTAAAGAAAGAAATAAGAAAACATCTTCGGAGTTTGCACATCAGCATATCACAGACCCTCCAAACACATGGAAGAAAGTTCTCTGGTCATATGAGATGAAAACTGAACTTTTTGGCCATCATGGAAAATGCCCATCACTCCGAGAATACCATTCCGACAATGAAACATGGTGGTGGCAGCATCAGGCTGTGGGGATGTTCTTCATTGGCAGGGACAGGAAAACTGGTCAGGATTGAAGGAATGATGAATGTCACTAAATAAAGGACAATTCTTGAGGAAAACCTGTTTCAGTCTGCCAGAGATTTGAGACTGGGACGAAGGTTCACCTTCCCGCAGGACAATGACCCTAAACATCCTGCTAAAGCTGGTTTAAAGGGAAACATTTAAATGTCTTAGAAAGCATAGTTACCTGTAACAGGTGATCTCCAGGAACAGCAGGAATTTAGTCCTCACATATGGGTATCGTCGGTACCAACGGAGCCTGCGCGGGAACGCTCCCCAGCGTCCAATTAGAAAACTTTTGGGAACATCCCACAGTGCCTGCGTGCTGCCTTCCTGCCTTTCCCAACTGCCTCTCTCCAGTTGAGTTTTAAAGCTGAGACAAAGAGAGAGAGAGGGAAAGGAAAGAGATAGATAGAGAGATACAACTCCTAGGGGAGGTGGGTGGGTTTTGAGGACTAAATTCCTGCTGTTCCCGGAGATCACCTGTTACAGGTGAGTAACTATGCTATCTCCAGGAACAAGCAGGAATGTAGTCATCACATATGGGGACTCCCTAGCTTTAGGTGCCAGGGAGAGACCCCAGAAGTTGTGTGTCCCTGAACAGAGCTCCACTTCCCCCCATGGATCTCTGGCATCCTACCAGGGATGGTGGGTAGGAGTTGATTAAGTATGGAACAGGTGTTGGAGAACAGCCTGACCAAACAAGGCATCCCGGCGGGAGTCCTTGTCCAAGCAGTAATGGGCTGTGAAGGTATGAACCGAGGCCCAAGTGGCTGCTCGACAGATGTCGTCGATAGACACAGAGTGCAGATGAGCCATTGAGGCTGCCATGGCCCTCACATTGTGAGCTGTGACATGACCCTCCATGCCGACCTCTTTTAGACATCATGGCGCAGGACCTAAACATTTTAGACACCATTCATAGGTGTCGGTGACGGAAATGGTACCGCAACACTTGGTGCACTCTTTGAAACTTGAGGCAGGTTTCTCTATGGTAAGGAAAGCACAGTTACTTACCTGTAACAGGTGATCTCTGGGAACAGCAGGAATTAGTCCTCACATATGGGTAAGTCGGAACCGACGGAGCCCGCGCGGGAAAGCTCCCCAGCTTTTCAGATGAAAAGCTTTTGGGGCTTCCCACAGCGCATGCGCGCTGCCTTCCCGCCTTCCTTACCAGCTCTCTTCAGTTCGAGTTTAAAGCTGAGACAATAGAGAGAGGAAAGGAAGGTAGATAGATAGAAGATACAACTCCTAGGGGAGGTGGGTGGGTTGTGAGGACTAATTCCTGCTGTTCCCAGAGATCACCTGTTACAGGTAAGTAACTGTGCTATCTCCAGGAACAAGCAGGAATAAGTCCTCACATATGGGGACTCCCTAGCTAAGATGCCTGGGAGATCCCCCTCCAAGGGTAAACCATCTTCGTATGGATCTCAGGCATCCATTCAGGGAAGGTGGGCAGGAGTTGCTTAAGTATGGAACAGGTGTTTGAGGACAGCCTGACCAAACAAGGCATCCCGGCGGGAGTCCTTGTCCAAACAGTAATGGGCTGTGAAGGTATGAACCGAGGCCCAAGTGGCTGCTCAACAGATCTGATCTATGGATACAGAGTGAAGATGAGCCATAGAAGTAGCCATGGCTCTCACATTGTGAGCTGTGACATGGCCTTCCAGAGAAATGTTCTTACTCTGGTAAGCAAAAGAAATACACTGAGCAATCCAATTGGAAAGTGTACGTTTGGTGACTGGAAGTCCCAAATGAGAAGGATCAAAAGCCACAAAAAGTTGGGAAGACTTTCGATGTGGCTGAGTCCTGTTGAGGTAAAAGGCGAGAGCTCTTTTACAGTCAAGAGTATGAAGGTTCCTCTCTGCACTGGATGCATGAGGAGCCTGGAAAAAACAGGTAGATATACCTCTTGATTAAGATGAAAAGGCGAGACCACTTTGGGCATAAAGTGGGGATTCGTCCTAAGGACCACCTTATCATGATGAAATCTGGTATAAGGTGGATTAGCCACCAAAGCCTGCAGTTCACTGATGAGGCGAGCCGAAGTGACTGCAATAAGGAAAAGAACCTTCCAGGAAAGAAATTTCAAGGAGGTAGAGTCCAAAGGCTCAAAAGGTGGTTTCATAAGCTGACCTAGAACTAGGTTCAAATCCCATGCTACCGGCGGAGGTTGGATGGGAGGTTTAGTTAGGGTCAGGCCTCTCATGAACCTTGCAACGAGAGGATGAGAGGAGACAGGTTGTCCATTTATAGGTTTTAAGGATGCTGCAATAGCACTTAAATGGACTCGTACTGAATTCGTCTTGAGGCCTGCATTGGAAAGATGCAGGAGATAGTCTAGTAGAGAATTCAAAGGAAGTGCCAGAGGGTCAAGACCCTGTTGAGCACACCAAATGGAAAAACGTTTCCATTTGAAAGCATAGGAACGCCTGGTAGAGGGTTTCCTAGAGGCATGAAGGATATCTTTCACTGGCTGAGAAAGATTAAACTCATGAAGGCTTAAGCCTTCAGTAACCAAGCTCGGAGATGTAGGGACTTGGGGTTTGAGTGCCACAAAGTCCCTTTCTCCTGAGACAGAAGGTCTGGTGCAGCTCCCAGGTCCAGGGAGGAGCCCTGGGAGAGCTGTAGAAGTAGAGGGAACCACACTTGGCGTGGCCAGCGTGGAGCTATAAGGATCATCGACCCGTGATCCCTCTGAAGTTTGAACAGAGTCTTGGGAATCAAAGGAATGGGTGGAAAAGCGTACAGGAATTCCTGACCCCAATGTAGGAGAAAGGCATCGTTGGCCTGAGCTCCCTGACACGGAGTCCTGGAACAGAACCGGGGAAGTTTGGCATTCCACGGACTTGCAAAGAGGTCTATGTCCGGGGTCCCCCATTCCTGGAAGATTCTGTGTATCTGGTCCATATGCAGGGACCACTCGTGTGGAAGCAGAACTCGACTGAGTCTGTCTGCCCGAGAGTTTTGAACTCCTGGAAGATACACTGCCAGAAGATGAATTTGATGCTCTCTGGCGAAAGCCCATAATCTGAGAGCTTCGTTGTAAAGCGACAGAGAGCCCGTCCCTCCTTGCTTGTTGACATAGAACATGGCCACCTGATTGTCTGTCTGAACTAGGACAGTCAGGTTGGCAAGGAGGGTATGGAAGACTGTGAGGGCAAGGAAGATTGCTCGCAGTTCCAGAAGGTTGATATGAAGGGTGGTCTCTTGGGGAGACCAGGTTCCCTGAGTGGAGAGATGTTGAAGATGAGCTCCCCACACTGTTTGGGAGGCATCTGTTGTGAGGGTTGCTTGGGGCAACGAAGGTTGGAAGGGGGTCCCCAACAATAGATTTTTGGAGGATGTCCACCACTGGAGAGACCAAAACAGACGTTTTGAGGTGAGTACCTGGTCTGACAGCAGTCCCGATGCTTGAGACCACTGGGTGGCCAATGTCCATTGAGCTGCTCTCATATGGAGACGAGCATAGGGCACCACATGAACCGTGGAGGCCATGTGGCCCAGAAGTTGCAACATTTCTCTGGCTGACAAGTGACTTCTGGACTGAGCCTGGGAGGCCAAGCTTATTAGCCGTTGGCCTCGGACCAGAGGAAGGTAGGCCCTTGCAGTGGTGGAATCCAGATAAGCCCCTATGAATTCCAGGGACTGAGTAGGGATGAGTTGGGACTTGGAAATGTTTACCACAAGTCCCAGATATTGAAGAATACGCCTTGTGCGGTCCAAGGAAATCTGGACTTCTGACTGAGATGGAGCTCGGATGAGCCAGTCGTCCAGATATGGGAACACGAAGATTCCCATGCCTCTTAGAAATGCGGCTACGACTGCCATGCATTTTGTGAATACTCTTGGAGCAGAGGCGAGACCGAACGGAAGTACTCTGTATTGGAAATGTTTTCCCTGGAACAGAAATCGAAGATATTTTCTGTGGGATGGATGGATGAGTATATGAGTGTACGCATCCTTGAGATCTAGAGAACAAAGCCAATCCTGACTCTGAAGGTATGGAAGGAGAATGCCCAGAGAGAGCATTTTGAATTTCTCCTTGAATAGAAACTTGTTCAATTCTCTCAGATCTAGGATAGGTCTGAAGCCCCCTGTCTTCTTTGTTATGAGAAAATAAGGGGAGTAGAACCCTAACCCCTGTTGAGGAAGAGGAACCTCCTCTATTGCCCCTTGGGCAAGGAGAGAGGAGACTTCCTGACCCAACAGGGTCAGAAGAGATGGGGGAGAACTGAATTGCCTCACCATGGTATGGGGAGGAAGGCTGGAGAAATGAAGTTTGTAGCCCTCTCTGATGATAGAGAGGGTCCATTGCTCTGATGTTATTTGCTCCCATCTGGGAGCAAAGTGAGCTAACCTTCCCGGTATGGTGAGAGGCTCTGGTTGTTCCAGAGCCAGAAATGGTAAGTTCTCTAGGGGCAAGTCAAAACCCCTGAGGGGGTTGAGCCTGCTGGGGTGTAGCAGACACTGCAGAATTTGACTTTACTTGCTTAGATTGCTGACGTTTAGCAGCAAAGCGAGGCTGAGAAGATTGTTGGCCAGTATTTGAGGAAAATCTGGCCTTCTTGTAGTACGGCCTTTTAAAAGGTTTCTTTTTGGCAGGAGTAGAAGTAGACTTAGAAAGTCTATCTAGAGTGGCATTTTCTGCGTCCATTTGAGCAGCTTTAATTTGCCAGTCCTCACCAAATAAGTTCTCTCCTGTACAGGGCAGATTCCTTAAGCCATCCATGACCCAGGGTTCTAGGTCAGAAGCCTGGAGCCAAGCAAGACGTCGGGCTGCAATAGCGATTCCCGAAGCCCTGCCAGCAACCTCAAAGGAATCAAAGGCTGCCCTGTTGGAAAACTTGGAGACCTCTGAAAGTTGTGTCACCAGAGTAGTGAAGTCCTCCTTTTTATCCTCAGGGATAAAGGGGGCTAAATGCCGTACCTTTAGGGCAAGTTCTCTGAGAAACATGCCCATATAAAGGCTGTAAGAATTGATCCTGGCTATAAGCATACTAGCCTGAAAGATCTTTCTACCAAAAGAGTCGAGGGTCTTACATTCTCGCCCTGGAGGGATAGAGGAATGCCTTTTAGGACTCTTTATCTTCTTCATAGCAGACTTCACCACAATGGAGTGGTGAGGCAGCTGAGTCTTTTGAAACCCAGGAGAAGGAGGGACCCGGTACATGGTGTCCAACCTACGGGAATGAGGAGACCGGGTTAGAGGAGTCTCCCACAAATCCATCAAGTGTTCTTGAAGGATTTCATGGATAGGCAGAATAACTGCCTCTTTAGGAGGTTTAGAGTATCCTAAAATATCCAATTTTTTTGATCTGGGTTCCTTTTCAGCAGATGTAGCAATAGAAAGTGCTTTAGCTACATCAACAATGAAATCCTGAAAGGATAAATCCTCTGGAGGAGACATCCTCCTCTTTAGAGAAGAGGGCTCCTCAGGAAGATCAAACTCAGCAGAGTCATCAGAGGAATTGAACTCATCAGAAGAATCTGAGTATTCTCTCTGTGCTTGCAATGCACGATACGCGTACCGATCGATATCGACATCGGGCGTATCGGGCATGGGATTGGTATCGGGCAAAAGCCTGAATCCAGCAAGCGGAACCGATCGACGCTTGGAAGTCGATGGTCTCGGTTCCGGTGTGGATACCGGAACCGGGGTCGGTACCGAGGGGGTCGCAGCCTTAATGAAAGCCAAAACGGCCTGCTGCATGGTCTGGACAGTATTGCCCATGGACGCCACTGCTGCCTGGATGTCGGTACCGGTATCGACCGGTACCCCAGAGCAGTCTAACAGGTGATCAGTCGAGGCCGTGCCATCGATGTCAACCTGTAACCCCATAGGTGATGCTTTGGAGGCCGTAGCCTCCCGCCGGGGTTTTTTGGTCTGGGCAGAATCCTCGAACTCAAGATTGAGAGCCTCTCGATCTTTTGAAAGAGATTTGCTTTTAGAGGATTTGCCCACAGAAAGTTTGGTTACCTGAGATCCATCCGGAGAGGAAGACCTGGATGACTGTGATGCTGGATTATCTGAAGCAAACAGCACATGGAACTTGTTGGCCCGGTTCTGCATACCACGTTTAGACATCTGGGAGCAGAATGGGCAGTCCGGTATGGAGTGGTCAGGTCCTAAACATTTAAGACACCATTCATGGGTGTCTGTGAGAGAAATAACAGCATTGCACTTGGTACACTTTTTAAAACCAGGAGCTGGTTTCTCCATGAGGAGAATTTGTGTAGGCCTGAAGGCCTAACAAAAGTTACCAAGCTGTGCTGAGAAAATAAAAAAAGAACTGAAGAGAGCTGGTAAGGAAGGCGGGAAGGCAGCGCGCATGCGCTGTGGGAAGCCACAAAAGCTTTTCATCTGAAAAGCTGGGGAGCTTTCCCGCGCGGGCTCCGTCGGTTCCGACTTACCCATATGTGAGGACTTATTCCTGCTTGTTCCTGGAGATAGGTTTTGGGCCTAAGGCCCAAAAAGGCGCATGTACCTGAAGAAAAAGAAAAAAGAGAATATATATATATATATATATATATTTTTTTTTAAGACAGAAATAATAAGAAAAAAAATGGCGGTACTGGTAAAGCATCGAGGAAGGCAGACGCGACCACAAAAAAGAAAGAAATAAAAAAGAATTCTTCTGCGGTGACAGGAACACGACCTGCTGGCTCCGCGGAAAAAGAAGAACTGGAGAGAGACAGTTGGGAAAGGCGGGAAGACAGCATACAGGCGCTGTGGGATGCTCCCAAAAGCTTTCTAATTGGATGCTGGGGAGCGTTCCCGTGCAGGCTCCATCGGTACCGACGATACCCATATGTGATGACTACATTCCTGCTTCTTCCTGGAGATTGGCCTAGTCAAAGCCCAGACCTCAATCTGTGGGTTGAAGATTGCTGTACACCAATGCAACACATCTAACTTGAAGGAGTTGGAGCAGTTTTGCCTTAAGGAATGGGTGAAAATCCCAGTTGCTAGATGTACTAAGCTAATAGAGACATACTCCAAGAGACTTGCAACAGTAATCACAGAAACAGTTGGCTCTGTGACGTACCGACTTTGGGGGGTGAATATATATGCACACTCTTGCTTTCAGGGATTTTTTTTTGTCTTCATTATTGTTTGTGCCACAATAAAGGATATTTTGCACCTTCGTAGGCATGTTGTGTTTATCACATGGTGCTAACCCCCAAAACTCCATTTAATGTGTTGTAATGTGACAAAACAGGACAAACACAAAGTGGATGAATACTTTTCCAATGCACTGTATCTTTCCAAAATGGCTCCAGGGACGTCACTGTGATTTGCATGTCTGAATGCCAATTTTCAGACATCCAAATCACAACTAGAGCTTCTAAGATGATTCTCTAAGCATCCAAATATTAGAGAGAAATTGAATGAGGAGCAGCTGCATTGTTGAGCGGTACTCATCTGTTTGAAGAAGTTGAATTAGATCATGCTCAGATTGAGTGGAATGAATTTACTTGGATTTATGAACGCAAGATTTTTGCAGAAATGCATTTTGAATCTCTCAAGGTTGTGTTAAATGTGTTCCAAGGTTTACGTATCTGTAAAGCCCCCCATATGTTTTTTGCATGTTTCAATATCATACAAATTTTATTGCACATTGGAATGCCATACTTAGCAATTGTTCCCATGATTTGATGTTATTACTTATAGAGACAACTGATATGGTTGTTACAGATTTAAAAGTTCAAGTTGACACTCAAAAGAAAGTGATAACTGATGATCACAGGGAGATCATGATGAACATTTTCAAGATAATGAGAAACAACTAGACAAAAAAAAATTGCATGCCTGGCACAGAACAGTTTCAAAAAGTATACAGGTCTTCTAAGAGCAATGCTGATCACATAAGTCAGCTAAACAGGGTAATTAGCCATGAAGATTGTCACGCTCTGAAGGAATAGCCATTTGTATGGATTTGCAGTTGTGAAATTTTACCCATTATTATAACTTTTGCCTTCTATTATTGAAGTTTTATTGGAAGTGCAAAGTGATGCATATAACCCAAATTATAGCTACGCAATTTTAATTTCCACATTAGGAATCACCCAGGAAACATATTTAGGTATCATCATGAACAATGGGTTCATGTTCAAAAGAATTAATGAGGTTAGCAAAACTGCTAACCACATTAATCATGGTGAGCGAGATATTCAGTGGCATATAACTCTTTTGTGCTGCTGAATATCCTCTCGCAATACCACAAAAATGCCCTAATGCTAACTGCATAGCATCGGGATGTTCTGGGGGTAATGCTCAAGATAACTGGTCAGCGACGATTCAGCCATTGGCTAAAGTTAGGCACTTTAAAGGCTGGTCTAACTTAAGCCAATTTAGCTAAGTGGACTGCAGATGAATATCCCCACTGTCCAGTTAGCTGAAAGGCTAATTGGGTACACCAGATAGTCAATGCCGGTGGCCCGATATGACCCCTGTACTGAATATCTGGGTCAATGTTAAAGCAGCACCAGCCAGCCGCTTTAAATGCACTGACCTCCGCCGCTGAATATTGGCCCCAATATGTTGAAATCTTCTGCTCAGTATTCAGTAGTGGAAAAAAAAGCAGTGTTAGGAATTATTAATAAAGTAAAAAAGAATAAAACAAAGAATAACATAATACTTCTATATCATGGCATGGTTTGACTGCACTTTAAGTATTATATGCAATTCTAGTCACCATATCTAAAAAAAAAAAAACACTGCAAAATTAGAAAAGGTATAGAGAAGGGCAACCAAAATGATAAATTGAATGGAACAATTCCCCTGTGAGGAAAGGCTGAAGAGGTTAAAGCTTTTCAGCTTGGAAAAGATGGCTAAGGGGAGATATGACAGAGGTCTATAAAATCTGAGTGGAGTGGAATGAGTAAACATGAATCGATTACCCTTCCAGAAAATACAAAAACTAGGGGAAATGCTATAAAGTTACTAAGTAGTACATTTAAACAAACACAAGAAAATATTCTTTCACTTAACACATGGGTAAACTTTGGAACTTGTTGCTGGAGGCTGTGGAAAAGGCAGTTAGCACAGCTGGGTTTAAAACAAAAAAGGTTTGGACATGCTCCCAGAGAAAGTCAATAGACTGTTATTAGTGCAGACCTTTGGAAAGCCACTGCTTATCCCTGGGGAGTAAGCAAAATTAAATATAGATACTTTTTGGGATCCTGACAGGTACCATGATCGGAACTGGCCACTTTTAGAAACAGGATACTGGGCTTGACAACCCTTTGGTCTGCCTCAGAATGGGAAGTCTTATATTCTTAAAGAATCATTTTGTCTTTATTTTATTTTGGAAGATTAGCAAGAAGGTTGAATCATTGTCGTGGGATCTGGAAGGGTTAAAAGGTGAAAGAATCATCAGAGATAAAGTACAAGAAGGTGGTGGCATCACTAAATGATGAGAAGCAAGAGTAGATGGAGTAATCAGCAAAGAGAGGGTGAGCCATAAAGGCAGTGTCTTTATAGAGAAGATCGAAAAAGGACTGGAAGGTGTCAGCAGAGGAGAGATAGGAGAAGGAAGCATTGCTGGGAGGCATTAGCATGGAAGAATGGAGAGATAGTGGAATTTAGTACTGTGAAGCATCAATAGGAAGTTTAAGGGATGCCCACCGGGGACACATCAGTGTAGGAATTGAAGGGAAGACGTTCAGGGTTGGCTGGCATCAATGGGGGAGGAAATATGAGATTATAATTGGGAGGTGGAATTAGAGGTGTGAAGTAAAGAAGCATTTGAAGCTTGTGGGGAGGGGAAGGGTGAAAGGTGTTAGCAGAGGGAGAGGAGATAATGTTTAGGAGTAATGTCAGTGAAACTGGTAGGAAGGAATGGCAGGGAACTTTAGTTAGTGAAGTATGTTGGTAACAGTGAAAGGGATAGAGGAGGTAGATCAGCTTTAGAGGATTGACACCTGCAATCAGGGGCTGTTCTATCAATAGGCTGAGTGAGGCGGTGGCCTCAGGTGGCAACTTTTTGGGGGTAGCAAAAATTGCCCCCAAAAAGTCCACCTCACTCGGCCTTCAAAAAAAACAAACAAAAAATGCCGATAGGAAGAGCCGCTGCGGCAGCGGCAGAAGGAAGTGCCCCGTGACTGCCCCAGCAGAGCCCTCCTCTCTCCCTTCAGCGCCGGCTTTACAGAGCTGCAAAGGGAGAGTTTCCCTTTCTTGCAGCTCTGCTAAGCCGGCCGGCACTGATGGGAAACAGGAAATGCCTGGGAGGGACAGATTTGCTTAAAGTGCTGGTGCCTTTCAGATTGGGTGCATGCTCTCCTCCTCTTCCCCATACCTCCGTCCAGCGCTGCCTGCTCTTTCACTGCTGCTGGTGCCGCCATGTAAAAATTAGAGGGTGGCAGTAGCAGGGAAAGAGCAGGCAGTGCTGGACGGAGCTATGGGGGAAGAGGGGGGGCGTGCGCCCGAGTTGCAAGTTGCACAGAGTGTGATTGCAGCTCGATACGGCCCTGTGTGCAAACATCTTGCATTTCCTCCATATAATCTAATCGGATTTTTGGTTGGTTCGGTTCAGCCTCTGATTGGATTTCTGAAAAAGCCCCGCCCCCTCTAAGGTGGGGGGGCACCATTTCATACTTCGCCTTAGGCAGCAGATTGCCTTGAGCCGCCCGTGCCTGCAATGTTAGTATCAGTAGAAGGGGAAGAAAAGAGAATTGTACCTTGCTATTGGAGGAAGACTGGGGCAAAGTCATAAGCAGAGAAGTTGGAAGGAGGAGCTCTAGCGTCAGTGTCAGTGAAGTGGTGGAAGGCAAGGTGTCAGAAAATAGGGATTGCAATAAGGATGGAGAGCAGTGCAATGTTCTGTGATGGGGCAAAGAGAGGAATTTGTTAGGACAACGGATGAAGGAAGGTAAAGGGGTAGGGCGAAAAGAGCTGTAATCCTGAAGGGGTAGGTGTAGAAAAGCAGAGAACAGGGCATCTCTTTGACTTCATACCCACTTGCATCTCAGTCTGCCCTCTCCAGAAGCAGAGTGCATGCTCATTAATTACTAATCCACCTAAAAATCCCCATTGGTGTGCATTAATTATTAATGACAGCAACTGCATTTAAGGGTTCAAGTCTATGCCTCCAGTAAATGCAAAAGCAATAAAGCATATTCAAAAGCAACTAGTACTAATCATTACATCTTACCATGTGATAAAGCTTTCTTAAAAAAGCAATCTTCTCTTCAAGATCTGCATAAACTATTTTAAAGCTTAAATAGTAAAGGCCATTTTTAAAAAATTCTCTAAAATTTCTCTTATTTATTACAAGGGTTGATTTATAAAAGTCACTACAAAATAAAAGGAGAAAAGCAGAGGACAGCAGGAGTTAAATGCAAGAATGGCATTCTTTAATATTCATAAGGATCATTATTAATTACCTGCACAGTTCTTGCAAATGACAACACAGAGGTTGATGGACGCCCAGTCAGGGTCTGGAGCCTGGCAATCAGCACAACTCCTGTTTGCCTCATTGAACCAAATCTTCTCAGCTACTTCATAATCAGAAAGTGTTTCTGCTATTGACTGTTGTACTGCTTCAATCCACTCCTGTTTCTCTCTTTCCGACTCTGCTGTAAAGCTGAAATGATTGACTTTTCTAGGTTATTGATCTCTATTTTAAAGCTCAATTAAACAGAGTTTATAATTGCCTTACTTGTTTCATCAGGGACTGAAACTGCAGTTTCAAAATCTTCTTTCCATAGAAATTTTAATATTAAGATTTAGTAGATTTTCAATTGGAGCCGAATGAATGTCACCTCTAATAATATCTTTGCATTTACTTTATAAGGTTTTACAGTGCAAAATTAAAATGGTTTAGCTATTGGGCTTAGCTATGCTTTATAATTAATTTGTGCTATTTTCTGCATTAATTAGTTTTTATATAGGTATCTTTTAACTAAAGTGTACAATACCCTTAAAGAGAAATTGGGCTAAGGCTAAAATGTTTTTTTTTGTCACAAAATGGACATTTCACCTGTTCCCTGAAAGCAGGCATTGAAGTAAACAGCTTTATTTGTCATACCTGCCTTAATGTTCCACACTGAAGTGTGTGTGCAAAGTAGAAATGCACTGGGTGTCACCCCTTAACAGGGTACTCTATGTTCCCGATTTTCAATTAGGCAGTCTATGCGCCACCGGATTTTCACTTCCACAGCGGCGGAAGTGAAAATCCGTGATTGTCTGGATGTGCCAGCAGCTGCCAAGGCTAAATGGGTAGCATTGATTTTCAATGCTACCTGCTTAGCCCCTGCGCCTTAGATAGGCGAGGAAAAAACACAAGTATTTAAATGTATCTAAATTGCAAGCAAATGAGCTGCACGTAATAATCTCATATACAAATGCTACTGCACCTGATGCGGAGACAGGTGTAGAGAATTTCACAACCAGCTTTAGCACCAGTCTCTCTATGTCTGAGTCTGAGGTGGCTTAAACCTCTAGTGCATGCCCTCTACAGTATTTTGATGGCATCGGGGATGGTCATGGCATTGGGAAAGCCCTCGATGTCATCAAAATACTGTCAGGTGCTGGTGCCCTGACAGAAAGTCCTCCCTGGTGGTCTAGCAGCCAATCCCACTTAAAAAAAAAAACTAACCTGGTGGTCTAGCAGCCCCAGAACCCCCACCACCGTTAAAACAAAACTAACCTGATGGTCTAACAGACCCAGAACCCCCACCCCCATCCCACTTAAAATACTAACCTGGTAGTTTACTGACCCCAGAACCCCCTCCCGTTATCTTTCAAAGCGGGAGTGTTGCCTACATGCTCTCGCTCTCGGTCTGCCATCTAGGAAAATGGCGGCACCTGGCCCTGCGCAGTGCATCCTGGCAGTCTGACCTCATCCGGCGTATCACAAGATGTACCATGTGGGACCAGGCGCTGCCATTTTCCAAATGGCGGACTGAGGGCAGTAGTGCATAAGCATCTCTCCTGCTTTGAAAGATACCATGAGAGGGTTCTAGGGCTGCTAGACCACCAGGTTAGTTTTATTTAAGTGGAGTGAGGGTGGGGGTTCTTGGGCCGCTAGACCACTAGGTTCATTTTTTTTAAAATGGGGTGGGGGTTCCGGGGCTGACAGTATCCCGATGCTACCATTACCCTGATGCCATCAGAATTCTGTCGGGGCTGATATATAAATTAGCCATGAGGTGCCCGTTTCTCTGGGAGACCCTCCCAAACCAGCATTGATTTCTTATGTGCATGTGTTTGGCTTGCTCTCCCAGTTTAACGCTGCTATTTTGCACACAGTTTAACGTGTGGCTCATTTGCATATAAGTCCCTTCCTGCATAGCCGCACTGAAGTTGTGTGCTATTGGTGTGCTGCAAACAGGAGTAAAAAGCTGATAGCGCATGACTTCAGCACCCGCTTTCTTCATCGGCCTGTTAAACCCTCCTGGGACAGGGAAGTACTTGTGCACCAGAATGTAACTTGCCTTGAACTACCAGTGGAAAAGCATGAACTAAATACTAATAAATAAATAGACATGCAGGCAGGACTGCTACTGGGTGCTAAAACGGGCACTAATTGACCATTGTGTGAAGAAGTGGGAAATGGGTGGAATTTGGGCATAGAGAGCACATTGAAGTTAGCCTGGGGTATAAACCATGCACTGTCAATGTGGAAATGAGTGTGGGTGCACACACATTAATTGTGAATGAGGTTGCCGCAGTTAGCATTATGCACTGTTGCAGTAACTACCAAGGACAGGTTGACCACTTATCACATGTTAGTTTTTGTGCTAAACACACATAAAGTGCCAAACCCTAACAGGCTTCAGCAAAAGGGCCTCTACGTTCTTAAATATTTATGTGCCAGTGCATAGTTTACAACCAGAGCAGGAGATCCATTTGGACATCCTGGACTGCAAACTGGCTGTAACCAGGAATCAGCTTTCACAGGAAGGGGCCCTAAGGAATGGAACAAAGGAATCATAATTTATTTCAGGAAAAAGCTAAAGACTTGACTTTTTACAATACTGGGACATTGAAAAACTCTTAACAGTGACAAACTTTGACATTCATACTGAAAGTTAGTCAGGGACAGTTAGTTTGACATGTTAGATAGGTGTGTTATTTAATACTGGAAGGTGATTGTTTTATTATTTTGTTACCTGCTTTGAATCCATCCTGGAATGAAGTGAGATTTAATTGCCTTTTTAAATTAAATTAGGATTAAATTCTTTCCATTCATGATCTTGTCGATTTTAATCTGAAGCTTATTTGTTTTGTCTATGTGTGCCTCCACATCATCCAATTAGCAGTGTAGAAGCACCACAATGCCATGCTCAATATCATAGCCTGCATAGAACAGCTCTGTTTACTAGAGTGTGCATATATGCATCCCGAATAACAATAAATATAAGCCTGATCTTGGCTGATCTCAGAAACTAAGCAAAATTGAGCCTGCCTGGTACTTGGATGGGAGACCACCTTGGAATACCAAGTGCTGTAGTCTTACTGCATGGAAGAAAGGCCTGGCAATTTACTTTGATCTGCACCTTGCCAAGAAATCCCAGGGGCTGGGTTGCCAGGTGACGGCACACACGTTCACTTTCTCTTTTTTTAAATGAAACCGCCACTGAGGTCTACAGTGGAACGTTCTGCTACACACAATGTAAAATATTTCAGTGGGAAATACTGTTCTTTTACATATTGTTGCTATTGCACAGGAGGAGAGCCTCTTTCAATTGAAAGAAAGTTCTGCAGCGAGGGGATATAGTAACATAGTAACATAGTAAATGACGGCAGATAAAGACAAGTATGGCCCATCTAGTCTGCCCAGTACAGTGTCAAGAGTAGGTACACCTGCCGCTCTGTGTAGGCCCCCCTTCCCAATGTCTTTGTTTAGGGGTGATCCCACCACTCCATGTAGGACACCCCTATTTGTTAAGGAATTAGACTGAAGGTGAAAGGAGATAGACTCAGGAGTAACTCGCGGAAATATTTCTCTACGGAAAGAGTGGTAGATGCGTGGAATAGTCCCCCAGTGAAGGTAGTAGAGACAAAGGCTGTATCTGAATTCAAAAAAGCATGGGACAAACACAGATCTCTAAAGGAGAAAAAGGGACTGCAGATCTTGGTAGGTGGTATGGAAGGGTACACTAGGCCATATGGCCTTTATCTGCCAACATGTTTCTATATCTGAGTGCATTTATTTTAAATTTTAAGGGAATCAATTCAATGTTATTGACAGTACAATACAGGTCCACATAATCCAATAAAAATAGGCCCATTGAAAACTGAAGTAAACTGTTTCCCACATATTATTCAGTTAGAAATGGGCTGAAATGGCCAGAAAATTTGACAAAAATATCCACAACTCTGATAAACTCTATAAACATCTGGATTAAAGTTTTCTTACCTAAAACTTTTAAAGGGGGTGGTTATTTCAAAACATTTCCGATCAGATTGCTTAATGCTTGCAACATTCATAGGAATTTTAGTGATGGCAAGACCAATCTTTGCATCCTGAAGGAGAAAAGAAGATACTTTTTCACCTTAAATAACATTTTGTTTAATTCAGTAAAATAATAATGGAATTTCTATCATTCCTTGCACAAGTAGAAGATCACACATAATAGAAAAGGAAATATATGCAGCCATTTTTTAAATATCAATCTTGATGTTCTAACTCTAAGTTTGATTTTGCACAGGGCGTCTAGGCATTGGTAGATGCCTTCATTTCTTTACCTGTAAATATATCACTGATCTGAATTGCCAAAGAGCTCAAGTTTGGTTTCATCTGTCCACAGAACATTTCCCCAGAAGGATTGTGGTTTCTCAAGGTGTGTTTGGGCAAAGATCAGGTGTGCCTTTTTATGTCTGCCCTTGAGCTGTGGGGTCCTCCTTGAGCTTCGCCCATCAAGTCCTTCTTTGTTTGGAGTGGGTTGAAACCACCACTCCAGATTGCTCCTGGTCAGCCTTACGTTCTTTGGATGTTGTATGTGGTGCCTGGAACAAACTCCCTGAGCCTATGTGTCAGGCTTCATCTTGGGCTCTTTTCAAATCCAGGCTGAAAACTCACCTCTTTGAGGCTGCTTTTGGATTCTGATCTGCTTAGTCTCCTATGTATTTCCTTAACATTCCCCTAAATAGATCCTTGTCCTCAGCTGTTGTCTGTCTTGACTAGATTGTAAGTTCGGATAGAGCAGGGATTGTCTCGTACGTGTGTCTATAAAATGCTGCATATACCTTGTAGCGCTATACAAATGATAAGTAGTAGTAATGGTAGTAAACGTTGCCACAAAACAAATTATTAAAATATAATTATCCAATTGAGTGAATTAAAAAAATGTTATTGTTATTTTTAGATTATTCCTTTTTTCAGATATAAACAATGGGCCAGATGTTGAGTTGGGCAGGCTATGTGCCACGATGGTGAATAGCCTGCCAGTCAACCCCCCTAACCAGGATGGTGCGTAAGTGAAAATCTGGGTTAGCCCAGATGCCCCGGCAGCCGCAGAGGCTACATGAGTAGCAGCAATTTTCGTTGCTAACTGCATAGCCTCTGCGTCTTAAAGATAAGGGAGGTTTTTCCTCGCCTATCTTTAAGGCGCAGAGGGCTATGCTGTAGCAATAGAAATTGCTGCTACCCATGTAGCCCCTTCCTCCACCCCTGCTCCACCCCAGAATGTCCCTAGCATGCCCCGATACTATGCGGATAGCATCGGGGTGCGTTAGGGACTTAGCCGGGATTTTCAAAGGGCACTGCCCGTGTTGGTGCCCTTCGAAAATCCTGATTAAGGCCTTTACATGGGTAACTAAGAAAGTTACCCATGCAAAGGCCTTTGAATATCAGGCCGCATGTGTTTCACAGCAAGAGAACATTCTGCTATAACATAACAATATATTTATGGTTTTTTTTTCTTTTCTCTAGTATCTTCTAATAATATGAACATAAGATATGTCATACTGGGTCAGACCAAGGTCCATCAAGCCCAGTATCTTGTTTCCAACAGTGGCCAATCCAGGTCACAAGTACCTAGCAGTTTCCCAAAAGATGCACATGTTCCACAGTGATTGTACTGGGGCAAGCAGTGGATTTCCTGGGTCCTCTTTAATAATGATTTATGGACCTTTCCTCCAGAAACATGTCCAAACCTTTTTTTAAACCCAGCTTTTACTGCATTCTCTGGTAATGAATTCCAGAGTTTGATTACATGTTGAGTGAAAAAATATTTTCTCATATTAGTCTTAAATGGGTTACACTGTAGTTTCATTGCATGTCCCCTAGTTGTTATACTTTTTGATGGTGTAAACAATCAATCTATATTTACCCGTTCCACTCTATTCATTAATTTATATATCTCTATCATATCTCCCCTCAGCCGTCTCTTTTCCAGGTTGAAGAGCTTTAATCTTTTAAGCTTTTCCTCATAGGGGTATCCTTCCATCCCCTTTCCCATTTGGTGGCTCTTTTCTTTACCTTTTCTAATTCTGGTGTATCCTTTTTGAGATATGGCGACCAAAATTGCACATAATATTCAAGGTGCGGTCCCACCATGGAATGATACCAAGGCATTATAATATCCTGTGTTTTATTCTTCATTCCTTTCCTTAAGATTCCTGCATTCTATTTGTCTACATCTTTTTCCTGGGTAGTGGTTCCTAATGTGGAACCTTGCATTGTGTAACCATAGTTTGGGTGGTTCTTTTCTGGATGCATAACTTTGCACTTGTCCACATTAAATTTCATCTGCCATTTGAACGTCCATTTTTCCAATTTAGCAAGGTCCTCTTGCCATTTTTCACAATCCTCTTGGATTTTAACAACTTTGAATAATTTTGTGTCATCTGCAAATTTGATTACCTCACTCGTTATCTCCATTTTCAGGTCATTTATGAATATGTTAAAAAGCAGCGGACTCAGCACAGATCCCTGGGGTACTCCACTATTCACCTTTCTCCACTGGGAAAATTAGCCATTTAGCCCTGCTCTATGCTTTCTATGTTTTAACCACTTCCTGATCAACAATAATACACTGCCTCCTATCCGATGACTTTTTAATTTTGCCAAGAGTCTCTCACGAGGGGCCTTGTCAAATGCTTTCTGAAAATCCAGATACATTAACAATAGACCAAGAGTTTTAGATAAATATTCTTCCTGTTATTACATTCACTCTGAGCCAAATCAATGGGTCATGTTTACTAAGCTCTGCACTGATAATGCAGGTTTAGGCTACATTACTAGCACATGGCACAGTTATCCCTCTGCCATTAGCTTGGATCACCATGGTACACCCGCCGTGGGAGCAACTAATGCCATCCATTGAGGTGGCATTAGTTGCACCAGTGCTATCCCTGCCGAGTGCAGGTAATGTGGTCTCTAATACCTGTGCTAGCAGCACTGTGGTAAGAATGCCCCATCCAATCCTGTTGCCACACAGATGTGCACTACCCAGGTAGTGTGGGTTTTTTATCATGGGGCTCCAAGATGCTTTTTAGCCTGGCACTGATACTGCACACTAACCCCATGTTACTCGCATTAGTAAAGATGCCACAATGTGCTGTAGGTACAGTACAACTGCACTATGGTAATTGTCAGAGTTGAGGCCAGCATGTGCCCAATAGTTGCCACACAAGCAGGCCCCTTAACTCATGTTCTGACTCTTGGCAATTTATGCATGTGTACCTATCACCACCTATTGAGGCAGCAATAGGTAGCCTTGGACTTACTGCAATATTAGTGATTAGCACGGGTGACTGACTCCCGCCCACATTAACCACAGTGTGCAGTCAACACTCATTCTTCACCCCAACTCCATCCAAACTGCATCCCAGTGCACAATGAGTAGTTAGTATAAGTTAATTATGCCACATGCACGGTAACAATTACCGCCAGCTCATGAAAGTGGTTAATGTGCGTTAATTGCATACGCTGTTTAGTAAAAAGGCCCCCAGGTTTGTAAGGCATACTAATAACTTATGTTTCTTTTTATCCCACAGAGATTCGGCGCAATTTCCTGTTTCAAAGAACCATTTAAGTGTAAGTTTGTGTTCTGTTTATTTGGGTTTCCCTGTAGAGTTTTCCCCAATGTGTGTTCTCCCCACTTTTCCCAATCAAGAGTTCCAAAAATAAAACTACTCAAGTCTATAGCCCAAAAAAAAATGATGTTCTTCTTGATTGTCAAAAATAATTCTTTCAGCCCAGGGTGTTGTATGTGTAGTAGTTCACACTTATCTTTATTATGTCATTCCTCGGTACCTCAGCTGTCATGAATCCTCGCCAGGTTCTTCCTTCCAGTGGAATTCCACTGTATTTTCTTCCTCTCTCAAAGACAGTTACCTATTAACTTTTCTTTAACCAAATCAAAAATGGAAAACCTTATCACAGAAAAATATAGTATCATTGCCGGTCCATAAGCTATACAGATATCACTTATCTGAAATTGCTGATTTTACATAATTAGAACCCGACAAAGGCCTTTGTTTTGCCAAAAAAACTCTGCTACATGGGCCAATAATTAAATCCACATCCCCATAAATATAACAGAGCTCCTGCTTTTTCTTGACAAATTCAACTTTTTCTATGATGACTTCAGAAATGAAAGTTCTTTATCATTGTATACAAGTATAAATAATAAATAACTATAAAGGATTTTTTTCTGGATTGATGATGTTGGATGGAATGTCAAACATTATTATTGTTACATGCTTGGCTTAGACACTGAGGTCCTTTTTTCATTTATTTTAAAGCATTTTCCAAAACCTTTTTGGTGTATTGGTTATATTATCTTTGGAGTACCTCTTTTGTGTGTTAATAGCTTTTTTCTCTATGACAAAGGCAAAATGTGTCCCTTCCTTTCTGAACACTCTACTAGTCACCTCCCATGTAGACTATTGCAACCACCTCTTTGCAAGTCTTCCTCTGAATCATCTCTCCTCACTTCAATCTGTTCAAAACTTAGTTGCACAGATACTCTTCCACAAGTGTCGCTATGCTCGTGTCACCCCTCCTCTCAAGTCATTTCATTGGCTCCCTATCTGTTTCTGCATCCAGTTCAAACTTTTACTACTGACCTATTGCATACGTGCCTTCATTTGGCTGCTCCTCACTAACTTTCCTCTCTTATCTCTCCCTATACCCTTCTTGGGAACTCCGCTGTTCTGGCAGATCCCTTCTCTCTGTGCCCTTCTCTTCTACTGCCAACTCCAGATTTTGATCGTTCTATCTTGCTGCTCCTTATGCCTGGAACAAACTACCTTAGTCAGTACATCTGGCTCCTTCTGTGGCCCTGTTCAAAGTAGTAGTAGTAGTACTGTAGTAGTGAAGTATGTCTTTTTCCAAGAGTCCATTAGTTGGAATAGCTTGGGGGGGGGGGTTATTGAGATTTTGCAAGCCTCAGTAGATTGTAAGTTTCTGAGTGGGTAGTAATTCTGGAAAAGATTAGACATGTATACTGGTGCTAGACCTTCTTGAATTTTGAAAATGAGTTATTGTGGTTTAAAGTAGATTCTCCCAGTTATACGCAGCCATTTTTTAGGTAAGTCGACGCTCTGAAAAATTAGTCTGGCTGCTGTGTTTTGAAGGGTTTGTAGTTGTGCAGTCTGTTTGGTTAGTCCAAGTAAACTTTATTGCAATAGTCAAGAATGGAAAGTATGATTGCTTGTACTATTTTATGAAAGTGATTTGTGGTGAAATAATCTCTGATTTGTCATAGTAACCTCAGAGTTAGGAAGAGTTTTCTGGTTAAGGATGAGATATGTGAGTTCATAGTGAGATTGGAATCAATGTGGATTCCTAATAATTAGATTTTGGTGTTGTATTTCACTTTTCTACCTCCCCTTGTAGGAAGTTCCTCAGATATATCTCTATCTTTGGAGTTCACCAATAATAGTTTGGTCTTCTTGGGGTCGATTTTAAGTTTATGTGATAGAATCCAGTAGTATATCAAGTCAAAGTAGCGTGATAGGAAAGTGATGGGGTCATTGATAGACAGTAATACTACAATGCCATCTGCATATGTATAGATGGTCTTTGAGGAATTTCCCTAAGGAACTTCAGAAAACATTGACAGAACTGGGGATAAAGGAGAACCTTGTGGCAATCCAGAGATCAGTGTCTTGGGTTCTGATAGTTTCTCACTCCAGCACACTCTTACCATTCTATTTTTCAAGAAGCCCTCAAACCATTTTAGAACTTTCCAGTTAAACCTATTTGCATTAGTGTTTCTAGGAGAAAGTCATGACTGATCATGTCAAAAGCTGCTGAAAGATCTAGTTGCATAAGGATTGCAAAGTTTATAATGATTTAAAGTCCATTTGTCCATGATGATATAAAGTTTGTTTAGGATAGCTGCTAATATGGTCCCCATGTAGTGTTGCATTCAGAAGCCTGATTGGGAGTGATCTAATATGTCATAGTTTTTGAGATGTTGTTGGAGTTGATTGGCTACCATCGAGTCTGCTATTTTAGTACCTATACAAGTTTCTGAATAGCAGAGATGTATCTCTCCATACAAAGATTTGACTTGTTTCAAGCCATGGTATTTTCAATGTCATATGGATGTAAAAGTTGAACAATGAAAGCAATAGACAGGAAGAAAATTAAAGTCTTTGAATTATGATGTTGGCAAAGAATACTAGGTATAACATGGACTGCCCAAACAACAAATTTGTCGGTAATATAGGAGATCAAACCTAAGTTTTCTTTAGAAGCTTAGATGATAAGACTTCAACTTTCATACTTTGGACACATCATGCAAAGAGAGAGATCATTAGAGAAAGACATCATGCTTGACAAGGATGAAGGTCAACGCAAAAGAGAATAACCAGTATGAAATGGATCAATACAATAACAACAGCGATAGATGCCTACAATTAGCTGACTGACTTAAGACCAAACACAGTTTAGGACAACTATCCAAAGGTTCATCATTATTTAGCACCAACTCAATGCCACTTTAAAACAACAGGTCTATAGTTTATACATACAAGTGGGTCTAAATCTCTACTTTTTAGTAAAGGTTAGTAAGCCCACCCAGAGTACTTGGATAGTAACCCTCTTGGAAACTACACCCTATTATTTTAGTGATCCAATGAATTATCTCATTTGGAGCATCCTTGTGTCATTTTCCTGGGAAACCATCTAGTGAGCAGAAGCACTTAACAGATTTGTTGATTATTCTATTGGTATCTATTTTGATAATATGGGGGAATTCCTCCCATACATGATTTGCTAGACTTGGCTTACAGGTTATTTTGTTTGGTATAGATTTTGTTTTTGCTCACTTATTCAGTTGTTTCAAATTAAGTGTCTTCAGTTCTTAATCTCTGTGAAGTTGTTTTATTTTCTCCTGGAAGGTGTTAGTGAAATCGTAATATTTATTTATTTATTTAACAATTTTTCTATACCACCTTTTTTGTCCAACGCGGTTTACAATGAACAACATAACAATTACATAAGAATCGTTTTTACATTAAACAAGGAAGGCCAACTTGGAGATAAATACGGGTTAACTGAGGAAAGATAAATTAAAACCTTAAAGAGGCAGATATTGCATATGGGGAGGGTGAAGTGTAAGAGAGATCTGAGGGTTCAGGGGGTAGGTTGTGCTAATTGAGATTAAGTGATGTCATTGAGTCCATAGTATTCAATGGAGAGATGTGTTTTGAGTGACTTTTTTAGTTCTGTAATGGATTTTGCTGCTCTTATGTTTTCTGGCAGTGAATTTCATAATGATGGAGCATAAACAGAGAATGCTCTGTTACTGGTTTGTTGTGTCATTTTGGTCTTGAGTGGGTGAATCTTCAGTAGGTTCTGATTGTTAGATCTTCTTGGTTTTGTTGTGTGTATTGAGGTGATTAGCTCTGTGAGGTAGGGCGTAGAGAATTTGTGCAGGATTTTGAACGTGGTGGTGATGGATTTGTATTTTATCCGCTGTGCTATTGGAAGCCAATGTAGACTTCTTAGGATCGGTGTTATGTGCTGCCGGGTTGTACTGGAGGTAAGGATTCTGGCAGCAGTATTTTGAACTAGCAATAGTGGGAATAGAGCATTCTTTGGGAGGCCTTGGTAGATGATGTTTCCATAGTCAAGGTGTGGTACAATGATTGCTTGAAGTTTAGATCTGAAATCAGTCTCCTGAAGTAAGTGTCGCAGGGGTTTGATGAGTTTTAGCTTCCAGTATGCCATTCTGGCTGCATTTTTGATGTGTGCAGACAAGTTGAGGTTGGTGTCAATAGTTATGCCTATATATTCAGGGTGGCCCCAAAAAAGTGAGAACATCTCGTAAATTAAAAGCTTAAATAGTTTACTTATTTACCTTTTTTAGCTATATAACGTCTTTATTTTGACAATTTCCTGTCGCCATCTTTTTTTTTTTAAATTTGTCAATCGTTTACATCTATCATTTTGAAATGTTAAGTAACTTATATGCTACGAGATGTTCTCACTGTTTTGGGCCACACTGTATATACACACACACACACACATATATATATATATATATATATATATATATATATATATATATACTTTAGAGGAAAGGCGGGATAGAGGAGATATGATAGAGATGTTTAAATACCTCCATGGCATAAATACACAGGAGGAGAGCCTCTTTTGATTGAAAGCAAGCTCTGCTACGAGGGGAAATTATATGAGGGTGAAAGGGGGTAGATTTGAGATTAATATGCAGAAATATTTCTTTACGGAAAGGGTGGTAGATGCATAGAATAGTCTCGCAGTGGAGGTGGTAGAGATGAGGACAGTATCTGAATTCAAAAAAGCATGGGACAAACACAGAGGATCGCTAAAGGAAAAAAGGGGACTGTTATAGTTGTTGATATGGAAGGACAGACTAGATAGGCCATGTGGTCTTTTTCTGCCATCATGTTTCTGTGTTTCTAAGATGCAGCTTATCGTGTCTGTAATATAGTTTTGCTTTCATATGGAGTTTGCCATCCTAAGGAGTTCACCCATGTGACTTTGGCCTTTTGTCATGGTTTTGGTGTAGAAATATATTTTTGCCTTCTGGATCAATTTCTTATAGTTTTTTATTTCTAGTCCCATTTAGCTTTTACTGGGTCATCTTTCAATTTGTTCCAGAGTATGTCTCAGTAGTGACATTCCTGCTTCTTAAGGGTGAGATGTTTATTGTACCAAGGTAAGATTTTGGATCTAGTTGCTGTTCTTAGTTTTTTTAGCAGTGTGGTCCAGTTGTTTAGTTCATTGTGTAAGTATGTATTTATGGATGATTAGATATTTGGTAGTATTACATTCCAGAACTGATCGGGGTTAATTTTGTCTCTTCTCCAATCTTTAGCAAAATGCTTTGTGCTCTGTAATTTCTTTTTTGGTGCCATCAAGTCAATGATGACTCTTGGCAACACAACAGCCCCTGGGTTTTCTTGGAAGGGTATGACCACAAGTAGATTGCCAGACCTTTCCTTCTGAGGCAATGGAAGGTAAAGTGACTTGTCCAAGGTCACAAGCAGTGCTAGTGAGAAGTGAACCCTGATCTTTTGGGTAATAGGCTGTTGTGCTAACCACTAGGCTACTTCTCCTAAGCAACAGTTATCAGACCCTATGATTGATGAAGACTTACAATCTATGATTAGCCCTAGTCCTTAATCAGCACTGTAACAATTTTATATCTTTTAAAACCTTTGTTTAATGTTTCATTCCTCTGTGTCAGTTCAGCTGCTGCATCCCTGTCAGTATCACAGTCTCAGTCCTAACAATCACTTTTCCAGCTCTGCTGTCCCTCTGGCCCTTTAAATTTTTGCTATCAGCCAATCTCTCTCTCTCTCAGCAATGTCAGTAGGGCTTTGCATGTTTCTCTGCTCCTCTCCCTTTTCCATCTGCAAAATCTATGTGGCTTCTTTGGCTGTCACGACTGCTCAGCGCTCTCACACTTACCGTAAGCTCTACTTCCTATTGTGGCCGTCAGTGTTGCTTTTGTCTCTGCTCCCTGCCATCTGGTAAAGTTCCAAAATCACCAAGGCTTCTCTAAATTTAAAAATGGTACTATGTTTCTTGCCTCCTGTCACCTCAGCACTTCTTTAGTCATGATCATGGTACTTTACCTTTCTCCCCTTCTCGGGCTGGCACAGCTCCTCAAGTTAGTGGGGACCCAGTTCTTTTAAATGTAAATGCAGCCTCCCCTTTGCAGGCTGGCTTCACCTCTAGCGCAGCTCAAGGTCACATTCTTCAGTACCAGCAGCTGCTTTCACCTGTGCCACACAAGCATTAACCTGTAGTCTCTTTCTCGATTCTGCCCAGGGGGATCCCTTTTGCAGGAAACTCTGTCGGCTGTCAATACGTTTTCTTTCCACCAGACCTGGCTCCACATTGGGTGACAGGTGGCTTTCACAACACTATACTTCCCACAGCACTCCCAAAACTCAACCATTGCCTCAGGTAACTTTCATTTATTTCCCACTTAGTTACAACTGAATAAAGAAAGAAAAATACAATCTTGGAATCTAATCATCTATAAACAGGCATTTGCCACTGGTGAGAGTAACTTTATAAAGATATTTCTGGCGAGGGGTCACTAGCGAGCTGATCCAAGATGGCCACATACTGTAACTCTGATTATGCTTGTCCCACTCTTAATTTTGTTTTTATTTCCAGCAATTCACTGGAAATGGTGCCCCAAGCTCCTCAACTTGACAGCTGAAGGTCAGTGAGATGCTATTCTGACAATCTATGGTTAATGCTTATATTTTTTTCTGTCGTCATTTTTCTATGTTTCTATTCTAAAGGAAAAAAGGGGGCTGTTGTAGTTGTTGATATGGAAGGACAGACTAGATAGACCATGTGTTTTTTTTCTGTCGTCATTTTTCTATGTTTCTATGACTTTCAAGATCTCTCGATGTGTAACAAGCCATCAGCAACAGAGAAAACTGAGAAACAAAGCCTGATTTTTAGGACAGAACAACCTCAGTTATAAGCCAAGTGCTGAGTGTGTTGTGCAACTGTTTTGTTGGACTTTTCTAATTCTCCTTTTTTCTTTGGATATACACACTTTTGATATATACTGTACCTGTGCCACTCGCGAAGAATTTTACCTGAGCACCATTGGTGGCCTTGCTACAGTCGACAGCGGAAGGGCCTCTCGACTAGATTGGAATGATGGAACAGGTCAGCCACTTCTATTTGAGATGTAAGCTAATCACTGGCCCTATTATCGACTCTTCCTACTTTAATTTTTAATAAATGCATTTGTTGCTCCTGATGAACACTTCTCCAATGCAGCAGCAACTTTGTCACTGCAGCAGTGGGTCCAAGGTTAATCAAAGCGATGAGCTGTATATGGCTTATTGGAGATGACAGACGAGATTCTGAAATGTTGACAGTTTCTTGGGATGAAGCTACTGAAGTGGTATCTACTACTGTTTCAGTCTCTCCTCAGTGTTGGCCTGGCTTTTGAGTACCATCGTGCAACAAGTTAATTTAGTAAGTGTGTGTAAAGGTATGATGTGATTATCATGATTGGCATTTCTGCATGAATGGGACCATAAATAACCTTTGCTAAGAGGGATTGTGCTCATCCTTGGTCCTTATAACATTTTATGTGCCACCAATATCAGTTTTAATTTGCACACTTTAGCCTCAATTCCATACTACTGTCTCTCAGTGCAGATAGAGTTTAAAAAAAAAACAGTAAATATTTCTATATGGCTTTAAAGAACAGCTATGCAGAGTTTCTAGCCAAGTTTCACCGACCATCCCAAGCCACGCCACCCCTTGAAGGGGCCATGACTAATATGACTAGGAATTCAGGTCAGAAAAACACGGAATCTGCACTACTGGAGCTAGATGTGCCAGTTAGAAGATCTGACTTTATGGAACTGCTCAATGAAATTAACCTCAGTCTTAGAGCTAAAATCCAGATGCTCGAGTTACACAGAATGAAATCCAAACACCTGAGCAGATTGACTCAGTGGCTGTATTTTAAAGTTAGCTGTGAAAGCTGGATATTTTTAGAAAGGAACTTCAGTACAAACAAGATGATCTAGAGAATATGCAAAAACAATATAATATTCATATCTTGGACTTCCCAAACTAGGCCCAAAGGAAGATGTCTTCCAATTTTTTTTAAATCAGTACAATTTCTATATACCAAAAAAACAAGGGCAATAAAGTACATTTAGACAGAGCACACAGAGACTTTGGGGATCCACTTGTCAAAGATAATAAAGCCTGACCATTATCGTCTGTTTTCATAACTTTGCAGATAGACAATGCTTACTTATTTTGATTCAACAAAAAGGTCCAGTAAAATTTATGGACTCAGAGAACAATTTTTCCAGATCTGTCTCAATTTACCTGATGGTTAAACTGCAAGAGATGGGCATCAAACACAAATGGAATTTCCCATGTGCTCTCATTTTTCATTAGCAGGGAAAACCCAGAAGATTCCGGAGTTGGAAGAATGCTTAGGCTGTGTGGCGACCTTCTCTGCAGATCAATATGACAACTAGGGGAACACCTCTAGAGACTCTGATTTGAAATTAAACACTACAAAGCGCTGAATGCTGATAGGAGATCTCATCGAGATGAGCAGGAGCAGGAGCAGCATGAGATGGAGATACCTGCTCCTAACTGACTTATTTAGGTTTTGTAAAATCTGCTTCTGAGTTTAGTAATTGTCCAGATGACTTTCTAGAATGAGAAATGTTCATCCAGCTGTATCTGCTATGAGATTACTAATAATAATAATAATAATTTGTATAGCGCTACAAAGCGTATGCAGCGCTGTACATATAGATGTAAGACACAATTCATGCTCATAAGAGCTTACAAGATTAGACTGGGAAGTCAACCATTGGTGTGTACAAATAGTAGTGAGACTCGATAGAATATTCTAGTGGTGTTCCTGGCCCCCGTGTGAGCCGCGACACATAGCACCATGATTCTTGCACCCCCTCCAGGAATTGTGATTCTAGCAGCCCCCCACCACTTGGGATTCATGAGACTTTGGCTGGGAAGGGAGAGGAGAGAAGCAGGTCCATGGAGCAAAGACAGTGCGGCAAGCCAATTTTAAGGTACTCTAAGTTAGCTTGCCACAGTGTCCCGTGGGCCTGGCAGTGGGTGCACCCCCCCCCCCCTCTGGCCGGCGCCCAGGGCAGGCCACACCCAGTGCCATTCTCTTGGCTGTATGACTTATGAGGGCCTGAAGAACACTCTTCTAAATGTGGTGTGTTGATTGGAGGTATGAGGTGAGCATGGTTGCATATGTCTCAGGAAGATAGTTTGACCAAAATATAAGCTTTGAATGGTTGTTGATTGAAGATAAGAATGAACCATTTATGCAAGTGGCTTCAAGTGATTTTGTTTAGGTAAGAGTGTGGGTGAGCTTTTGATATGAATGTGAGTTTAATAGAGTGACTTTAGTGGATTTGAGGCTGACCCTTTTTTTTCTTTTCTTGATTTATGCATCTGTTTTATTTGGGCTGTCATAGGTGGGGTGGGAGAAAGAGGAGGCAGACCAATAGTTCATCCAGTTCTTCCCTATGGGGTCTATTCTGTCCCATGAATAGCGGAGATTCATTCCCCTTGCCATTCCCGACTAAGCCTCCCCATACGAACAAGGAGTTTCTACGGGGAGACATAGACAGGGGCAGGAAGGGGAAGTGCAGAGGTGGAGTTAGGGCAGGCAGTGGGCATTCCACAGCCCCAGACATACAGGGTTGACTTCAGAATCAGCTCTGTATGTCTGGGGCCGGCAGACTGGAATAAGTCCCCCTAGATGTTGGGGGATGGGAGGCACGGCCAGGAACAAAATGGTGAGGGGTGCAGGAGATTCCCAGCAGCCCGACCGTGGCCATGGGAGGCCAGATCAGGGGTAGTGCTATGGGGAAAGTGGTTGGCGGCCGGGGATCACAGCTCTTGAATGGAGCCGTGGTGCCATGGCAACCGGACGCCATGGCACCACTGCTCCATTCAGGAGCCTGACTAAGTTAGCCGGGCAGGGGCCTGTACATGCAGGCCGATGGGAATCGGGTCCCGGCCTGCAAGCACAGGCCCAGATGCAATTCTGATCCCATGGGGGCTAGACATGCCCCGCGGGATCAGAATTGATTCTACTTCTGTGCGTCCGGTTCTGACCGGATGCACAGAGGCCGGGATGCACAGTACGGAATTTGCCTCCACGTGGATGGGAGTTTTCTTGCTGTTGAGTCATTTCTGGTTTTGGAGGATGTTTATTGTACATCTTTAGTTTCAATTGGGGGGTATAAGTGTGTGGGGGTGTTGGGGGGGACATACAGTATTTGGAGATACATTTATAAGGTCATGCAGAAAATTCTGAACCTACTCCTACACTTACTTAATTCTCTACTTATCAACAATAGAGGCCAATTGCGGCAGCTACATTTATTTCTTGGAATGTTCATAGATTAAACACTGCCTCTGAACAGAAGCATCATCTTTCTATTGTTTTTTTTGCAAAAAAAAAAGATAATCTAGAGCGTGAGAAATTACAGAGAAGGTAGATTGACACGGTAGTGTATTTGTCTTATAAAAAAGTGCTGAGGAGAACTGCAATATTAATTTCAAAGAACTGCCCCTTCATTGCTGAAAGAACTATTACTGACCCATCTGGGAGGTCTGTCATTCTTATAGGGAGTTTAAATAAGATATGCCTTACTTTAGTTTATGTTTATGTCTCTATGGAGGAGACCTCTTTGTTTCTTCCTTATCTTTCCTAAACATTAAAAATGGAGTCAAGATAAGTCAAATAATGCTACTCATCATCATTGAAAATTTTTTAAAAAATTGGCTTTTATGTTAAAGAATTTTGCTTGTTAGATATCAGGCATCAGAGAATGGTAATGAAAGGGACAAAACTTTTTTTTTCCCAACTCCATCAATCATACTCCTGTGTAGATCATTGATTTGTTTCACAGGAGACCAGAAGCCATATTGTATCTTGTCAAATAGGCAATATTGTGATTTCAGATCATGCTCCTACTAGTTTGGAAGTTAACACATTAGAGAAAAGCCTGGTAAAAATTGAGCTATGAACAGGAACTTGCTCACAAACCCTGCTTTCCCTAGCCAGCTGATAGCATTGTGGCAGGAACATCTCCAATTTAACTTCTCTCCTGAATCAGATACATTTCTAACATGGGAGGCAAGGAAAGCTGTATTAAGAGGGCATATTACTTCCTTGACAATTTATATGTATAGACAAAGGGAAACAAAATCCAGGAATTAACCTTGAAAATAGAGAAACTTGAAGCCTCAAATAAAGCTTGTTCCTGCAGAACGATACATATGCAACTGACTCAGATGAAAGGAGAATTAAATGGATTTGAGAACACATGAGTAGCATACCATATGAGCTTGGCTAAAAGAACCTTTTATGAACATGCCAACAAGCCCAACAAACCTTTACTGTGGCAGCTAAAGAGAGTAAGGCAACACAAGTGAATTATAAGTATTAAATTAGATTAGGGGGAAATTAACCTGGGATTCAGAATTCATCGATAATTGTTTTGCTACTTTTTATTGGAAACTTTATTCATCCAAATTTATTTTAAAACAGTCTGATATTGATACATAGCTTGACAAGTTAAAAATCCCATTTCTAGCTGGCAATGCTAGAGAACTTATAGATAAACCCTTTATGCCTGAGGAAATTCGTAGGGCTGTTGGTTTGCTCATGAGTAACAAGTCTGCTAGCCCAGACAGTCTCCCAACAGAGCTGTCTGAATATCTAAAAGACTATTTTGCACCTTTGCTTGTTGAATTGTTTAATGAGATTGCCCAGTGTGCTATTTTTTATGATGCCTCTATCAGTAACACCCAAGGAAGGTAAAGATATTACCAGCTATGCTAATTATTGCCCCATTTCTCTTTTAAATTTTGATTATAAAATCTTTTCTATGAAATATGTTCTCAATCATATTTCACAAATTGCCCATCCAGACCAAACTAGTTTCATGAAGAATAGATTTAGTTCAGATAACGTCCACTGTCTCTTGAAGATTATTGGCATCTAGGGATAAAATCCCTATTTCACCCTCAAAGTTCCTGATATGGTTGAATGGCCATTAGCATTTTTTGAAAGTTTGGGTTTGGAAAAAATTTCTTAAGTGGGTTCAAGCACTGTATTTATCTCCCACAGCCCATGTGCTGGTAAATGGATTCTCTTCATCTTTTCGGTTACAGAAGGGAACCCGCCAAAGATGCCCTTTATCCCCCTTACTTTTCTGTCTAGCTATAGTTATCAGGGGATCTACTACTTTGTCTGGTATTTAGTTGAGGAGAGTCAAATTCATCATATTTTCCTTTACACTGATGATACTTTCATCTTTCTTTGTAATTTATTGAAATCCCTTCCTCAGTTACTTTTATTATTGGAACATTTTGGGAAAGTAGCTGGGTACTCTGTTAATTTTTTCTAAATCTACAGTTATGCCCCATGGGCAAGATTCTCAACAAACTATGAATTTACTGCAACATTTTTCTTTTCAAGTTGTTACAACATTTAAATACTTAGGAGTCTCTGTTTCAAAGGATCTTAACCAATTATAAACTCTGAATTATGAGAAACTATTTGCGATAAAAAAGAATTAAACCAGAGCAAAAATATGTCAAGGAAGAATTAATATTGCTTTTCTAGTTTACCAATACATGTTCCCAGAAGTTTCTTTAAAACTATACATATAGAATTTGCTAAGTTCATCTAGATGAGGAAGTGCCTTGCCTGAATTATAAATTATTAACCACTCCAAAATGTTTAGGAGGTGTTGGCCTCCCCAGTGTTCTCTTATATTATCAGAATGCTTGTTTTAGAACAGTGTGAGATTAGGTGAAAGGAGGTCAATCATTGCACTGGATGAGGCTTGAGACCTTATTATCTAGAAGGGTCTTTGCTTCTGGGTAAACATGCTTATCACACATTTTTTTATGTGGCCATTAGAGAATGGAAAAAATTCTGTAGGCTAGCCAGAATCTCAAACTCCCTCTCTCCTTTTGCATTTTTATGCCTTTTTGTAAATTGCCTAGAGTGCTGTAGCACAGTGGTTCTCAGCCCAGTCCTCTGGGACCCCCGGGCCGGTCAGATTTTCAGGATATCCACAGTGAATATGCATGAGATAGATCTGCATGTACTGCTTCTATTGTATGCAGATCTATCTCATGCATATTCATTGTGGATACCCTGAAAACCCAGAGGATTGAGTTGAGAAACACTGATACAGTACTTGCCGGTCAATACATGTTTTTGAATAAATAGAATAAATAAATGCCATTCTTTGGTTGGTGGGGATGTTGCAGGAAGTGCTATTGCGATTTGCTGTTGTGTCTGGTGAGCCTGTGTCAGTGGGGTTCTGTCTTGACTTGTTGAGTTGATATGTGTTATTCTTGTAGCGGGTCTGTGCTGTAGTCTTCTAGGAAAATATGGGATTTTAGTTTCTTGCAGGTCTGTTAATGATTCAATAGCTCTTAGCTTAGGAGATAGAGAGGTCCAAATGGTTGGTAGTAGCAGGTGAATGTCCTATTGCATGTGCTCTATTTGCTCTTGCATCTCTGGGGTGGTACAGCAAGGAGATTTTGTGTACTGTGTCTTCTTAACCTGTTGCTCTTAAATTCACTTAATAGTGTCTGTAGGTATTCAGCTGATTGGTTGTGTATTACCTTGAAGGTGTTGAGAATGGAATTTATCGTCCCTAATGTCTCTCTGGTTACTTGTTCATAGTAGTAAAAGTTGTTATGCTACTCATATCTTCCTTTTTGTGTGCATGTCTTTAATCTTGTGGTTTTATTCTTTTACAGTGTTTGTTTATATGTCCTATGTGATTTTATGTAATGTTTGATCCTGGGTTGCTTGGTTTTGTAAACCGCCACGATGTACAAGTCAAATGGCGGTACATCAAATTTTTTAAATAAATAAATAAGGGAAGGAAGAACAGTAGATTTAAATAACTTTGCTTACCGTTCTCTATTCTCCCAGGGGACATGTAAAAAACTACTGATCCGAGAGCTTCATTAGGCTTACATTTGTGCTATTACCAATATTTACAAATTGGAAGCTTCTGTATTCAAAAGGACAATGTTCAGTTGATAGTAAGGCAGGCCCGCAAATTTAAAAAAATTGCTTTTTGAACAGATGGGCATTAAGAAGTTTATTTCTAAGTTTTACATGACTTTGACTGAGTTACAAAATGACCCAAAAAAACATGGGTATGTGGAGAAATGGTCATCCCTGGTGGGCAAACGAGATATTAATTCATTTTGGAGTGTAGTTTCACAATATATCTTTAAATGTTCTCTCACTATAGCTATTAAGTGTTAATACTCAGCTCAAGTTGCTGCTGATAATATCTGCCCAAATAAGCAATCTGTGTTGGTTGGACTGCCAGAGTTTAGGGTCTTTTGACCATTTTTGGTGGACTTTCTTGCATGTTCAGTCTTTTTGAACTACGGTTTGAGATATTATTAGTAAAATTATTGTACTAGCATTGCCCTTGGAGGCCAGTAAAGTATCTTTCTTTTGGGTGCCTCTCTCACTTGCTATGCCTCTTTTAATCCTAACGTTCTCACCCAAAACCTTTTATTGGCTGCTCATTGTGTATTTCAGGCATGTCCAACTTCGAACAGGTCGTGATCTACTTTTTCCGGCCAAATGTGCCGGTGATCTACCACCATGAAAATTAAGTTTAAAATTAGTTTCAAATTAAATTTTAACCCAATAAAGTTGGAGGATCCCCCCCCCCCATTTTAATGAACCTTCTGTCATTTACTTGGATGTGATCAGCTGTTAAGCAAATTAAGCAAAAACAAAACAGAGAGACAAAGATGCAGTAAGAACTGCGAGGGGAAATGTAAAGTACATTTTTTCTTAAAGTTTTATTGAGTAATAACTTTCTTTAATTGTCTTAATAACTTTCTTTAACTTTTTTGAGTAATTTGTGTTAAATTTAGGTCGAGTATTGATCCAGGCTGATCTTGCACAATCTTTAATATTTTGCTCTTGCTCATTAGTGAGACGTCTGAGCCTGTATTTCATCCACCAGCTTTTTGAAATTAGGTGAATATTCCGTGAGGGCCAGTCTCAGGGAATCCTGGAGATGTTCATCTGTCATGTTGGAATGTTGTGTACTCTTTGTCATTTTCAGATGGGAAAATGCAGATTCACACAAATAAGTTGAACCGAAACAGGAGTGTACAGCTTCACTGCATCTTCTCAAGTTGGGAAATTTGTCTCTAGGCACTAGCTTCCAAAATGATTCTTGCTCAGTACATGTCTTGAGAAAAATGTCATTTTTAAGGGTTAATATTTCATTTTCAAGAGATGGCTTGTTCAATAAGTAATTTTTACAGATAACAGCTGCAGTTTATTTAATGTCCACATCTATTTTGAATGGGTATGACAAGTACTCCACAACTGTTCCAATTTTTTGGAAGTCACAATCTATTTTCAAATTCCTGGATAACAGAACAGATTTATGTTACATACTTCTAATTCTGAAAAACAAAATTTGGATATTGTCCCAGATGGTCCTGCGTATTAGGAAAATGATCAAAAGTGTTGTTTGCAAGGTCAGTCATCATTAGCTCAAATTTGCTCTTGTAGGATGAAACTGTACTCATCATCTCGCCAATGCATTTGTTTTTACCTTGTAGTTCAAGGTTAATATCACTTAGTTCGCCTGTAAAGTCAGCGAGAAATGCCAGATCACATAACCACTCCTCATTTTCCAACTGCTTGGTCATCTCCCCTCTCCTTCAAAAAACTTCTTATTTCATTCAGCAAATCACGAAATCTTTGCAGAAATGTGTGCCTACTTAGCCACCTTACATCTGTGTGCAAAATGATTTCCGCTGCCCCTTCATCAACAGCAAGATTGAAAAGCCGTCTTTGAAGTGATCTTCCATGAATTGAATTTTCAATTTTGAAAGTGATGTTCATGACAATCTTTGTATTGAGTCTCTTGCTTGCCAAAACTTGCTGATGAATGATGCAGTGGTAAGAAAGGAAATCTGGGAAGTCGTCATGCTGGCTGAAGAGTGGAGGAGTGGCCTAGTGGTTGGGGCAAGGTACTTTAGGCCTGAAGGTTGGGGGTTCAAATCCCACTAAAAGACAGAAACCTTGGGCCAGAAGGACTGGGGTTTCTAGTCCCACAGGTGCTCCTTGTGGTCTTGGGCAAGCTGCTTAACCCTCCATTGCCCATGTTCCCTGTAAAATAGTTATCTCCAAGTTATAATGCCCTGTTCAATGTAATTTCAGTTTGTTCAATGTAAATTGCACTGATGCAGAATAGCATGGTATATAAGAAAATGTAAATAAATGTATAAAATAAAGAGGGCTATGAAACTGTTAACCTCACCTGTCACTGCTTTTGCTCCATCAGTAGTGATGGAAACAAGTCTATGCAATGGAAGATTACACATTGTCAGAAAAGAATGGAAAGAACTGAATATTTCCTGACCGGTAGATCTCCCTTTAAATAAATCATTCCAAGTAGTTCTTCTCTAACACTGAAGTCTTCAAAAACCATCCAGATAAAGACTAGTAACTGGGCTATGTCTCTTATGTCTGTAGATTCATCCAGTTGGAGTGAGAAAGCAACACAATTTGAAACATCCTCCAACAATTGTTCAGTTGTGTCTCCACACATCTTTTCTATTCGCCGCATGACGGTGTTTCCTGGCAATTGTACATCTTGAATAGCAGCTACGATCTCTTTCTTATTTTTAAATTCCTCAAAAAGATTGTCAGCTGCTTCAAGAAAGCAACCTTTTACAAATTCCCCTTCAGTGAAAGATTTTCATTTCTTTGCGATCAGGTTGCTGACCTTGAAGGATGCTATAGCTGCATTGACCAAATGTGACCTTGGCTTCGCCATCAACTGTTGCTGAGTAGCCAATTTCATTTAAGTTCTTTGAGCTTCAGTTTACGAATTTCACTTTTGGATGGAAAATCAGCATCAAACTTATTGCTATGCAGAGCCTTATAATGATGTTCCAGATTATCCTTTTTGGGCAAGGATACTGGGGCGTTACAAAGTAGACAACAACACTTGTCTTTCACCATGATGAAGAAGTAGTCTATTTCCCATTCATCATGAAAGTGGTAGGTTTTGCTCTTCTTTGGAACGCTCATCTTCATTATACTGGGGTGGCTAGATGTAAGAAGGCCAAATCTGCTAAGTTAGTATAAACACTGGCTGAATCTGGTGCAAAACTGTCACTGTCCCAAAGTATTAAAGATCAACAGGAACTGAAGATCTCTGGATGATGTGCAATACCAAGACTGCAGATGCCAAAACCACACATGCAGTTCTAAAGGTAAAAATAAGAATTCATCATACTGGCACCAATAATGAAATACCACCAAACAATCATCAAAAAAACTCAAACACCTGTCCAGCAGACCAGATAAAATCAAATACCACCAAACAAGTTCAAATACCACCACATGTGATTTAATAAATTCTGCACACAGTGTAGAATCAACACAAAGGCAAGGCAAAATAAAATTGCAGTGTAGAATCAACGCAAAGGCTAGGCAAAATAAAATTGCAGAGGCAAGCAAATGTCACAGTGGTTTGAACCAATTCGAAAGCAAGGCATAGGCAATTTAGAACAAAATTGGAAAAGCCTGCCAAAATCACCAAATTCTTGACACTTTGTTGTGTCTACCCAGAAATGTTTAATGAAAGTGAACTATAAAGCGACTAACAACCAACACACGACACAACTAATACGGTAAGTGTATTCAGGTAAAGCCCGGGCGAATGGATATCACCTGGTATATAACACACTTCTAAGGGGTGTTGGGGCGGGGGCAGGAATGGGCGATTCTGAGAAGCAGGAGACGAGGTATGATGCCGGGCCTGTGGCGTCTCTTCGCGGGGTGCTGGCGGTGGCCCCCTGGGGTACCCACAAACTATTGGCATGAAAACAACAAGCGCCCCCAATACACTCGCAGGCAAGATTCCCGCAGGCAGGGAAAAAAGACAGGCAAAGGATCAGCCGCGGCAGCAAGCCCTCGACAGACGACCTGCCAGCACAAGCTCTCTCCTAGCGACGGGGCGAGCTGCTGGAGAGATAGAGCCAAATGGGGCTGGTGATCTACCTCTGACCCCTCCGCAATCTACGTGTTGGACATGCCTGGTGTATTGAAAGAGTCAGACTAAATATTGGAAGAGACAGATTTTACCTACTCAGACTGAGTGGTTTAAGCAAATTTGGGATACCATTTATATGGACTAGTTAACCTGGACATTGAGAAGTGATATCAAGAAATTTGAGGATATCTGGGGACTTAGGGAGAATAATTGGCATGTGTTTAATAGCAGTGGGAGAGGATGTACACACTACAACGAGCTCTACGTTAGAGAACTCTTTAGGCTCAAAGAAGAGCAGTGTCCTAAAGTAGATTATAGACAGTGGAAGCAAAGGTACTCCTGTATTCATTTTGTAGGATACAAAAATTCTTACGGTATAAATCATGCTTCTCAGTGTCTCAAGAGGTAGGGACATTGTCACTAACCAAGAGAGGGTCAATTAGAGAGCTGATATGGCACAGAGTGCTTCAAAAACTACTGTAGCTGAAATGTAAATGATGTAAATTGCTCAACCCAGTGGAAGGGAGGGGGCAGCATCACTGATTAAAAAGTGAACTCTCCGATGCAGTATACAATTCTCTACCTCAATAAACAGCCACTTGTATTATTTCAATTTATTTGAAATAATATTCAGTTAGAGAAAAAAATATTCTGCTTGAAAAATGTTTTGTATGAAAATATTCTGTATAAAATACTGTACCCCATATGCCGAATGTTTAAATGTGGATTGTTGACCTTTAAGCTGGGATTTCTCTGCATGATAATTGTGCTGTGATAGAATACGGCTGCTTCTTTTTTAAACTGTATTACTTACTTGCTTATTTAGTGTCGGGACTATAGTTCTGTCGTTGTCTATTACTAACCACCTGGTTGCTTAATGTTCTTCTTGAAATAAGAGGGGATGTGGGGAGGGCTAGAAGTTGGGTGGATGAGAGGGGTAGACTCTTAGGGGAGGATATTCAAAGCAAGTAATGCATTTTGCAGACCTGCTAAGTGCATTTATGGTGCTGACCAGGGTATTCAGAGACACATCACCTTTTCCTCAAATACTTCCCAGAGAACAAAGAAATACAGTTACACCCAAATAGCAATAATTACCTTCCGACCACATAATCTTCCCTGACTCAACAACACTTCACACTACTTTACCAGATTAATAGTACACTTTTCAGACAATATGACACTTGTATGTAAATAGTTGCTCTTGTTGTTGTTTTGTTGTAAATAGTTGCTCCTGTTATCCAAGTTAATTTTCCTGTTTTATGTAATAATCAGATAAATGTAACTTGTCTTAAGTTTTCTTGTGTGTTTGTCAGAAGGGTCAAGGGGTTGTGGGGGGAGAGAGGGGTGGGGGGGTTGGAGACGGGTTGGGCATCCGGATACCTCGGTTAGTACGGGCTGTGCCGCCGGGCCCCGGACCCGCGGCCGGCCCAGTAACCGGGTTCCCGGGGCCTGACCTCGTGGCAGGCCTTGCTCCTGGGGGGGGGGGGGGGGGGCGGCTCAGGCGCGGCAGCAGGCGGGGCTTCCGCGCTCGGGCTCCACGCTTGAAGGTGGAGCCCGGCGATTGGACCGCGCGGGCGGTCAGTGGGCGGGGGCAGCGCGAGCAAGGAGGGAGCGCCGGCTGGCGTTCTCCCTCTTCCTGTTTGCTCGCGCTGCCTGCAGATTTCCCTCCCTCCCTCGCTTTGTTTTAGGCCGGGGGGGAGGGCGTTGCAGCTGATGGGGGTCTCATCATCTAGGGCCGGGTGGCCCGGGTTGGCGAGCAGGTGCTCGCTGACCCGGCGGGGCATTTCAGCTTGAGGCCGCTTTCCACAGGAGCGGCACTACTCTTTACGTTGGGGAGACATCCCGGCTGGGGTCTCTGCCCGGAAATTGGCAACCCTTGAGCCGGCCTTTGCTAATAACATGGCGAGGCGGGCAGTAGGGGGAAAAATAGGGGGGGGGGGGTGGATGATGCACCACTAGAAACGGCTGGTGGGAGCGTCATCCGGAGGACGGGTGGGGGAGGGGTGTTTTGTTATTGTTATAAATGCTGATTTGGGCCCATGTTGGGCCGGTGTTTTAATACCTTTAAATAAAAGCTGCGACCAAGCAATTTGCACCACTACCTGATGTCGGCTTGTGTGTTTGTCAGAAGGGTCAAGTGGTTGTGGGAGGAGAGAGGGGTGGGGGGGGGGTTGGAGACGGGTTGGGCATCCGGATACCTCGGTTACACACCCATGAAGAGTAAAAAAATCCAATTTATTAGAACCAATCTGACATAGCCATCTTTCAGGAGCTTGCCAAAGTCGAAATTAAAAACATAGACAGATAAAAACATAAATAAAAATTGAATGACAAAATCACATCATAAATATAAGGTGTAAAACCGTTATTGACAAGAGGACATAAAAAATTGTATAGTACAAATACAAATAAAAAATAAAAAAACATAAATAAAACTAAAAGAGTACAATTAAATACTTAACCCACAAAATGCATCTAAAATTTGATAAAAATAGTAAGAACAATAAAGAACATACCACCAACAGTGTACAGATGATTTTGGTGCTAGAAAATATTGCAGTAAAAATCATTGCAAGAACTAGAAAGTATAGGATACACTTTTACTCCTGCAGTAATGATATAGCAATAGCCTAAATTATAAAATTGGTAAAGGCACAATTGTGAAAAAGGACCATAAGGGGGGATCATTAAGTATAATATCTCATTGCATACTGGGCCTTTTTTTAACCTCCATGTGATAGTCTTCCATGGTGCTACTGCTGTTGGTTTGATTTTATCTGCAGAGGATTTCCTTCTTCTTTTCCTTGCTCGCATGTATGGACCTGCTATGGTCTCACTGCAAGACTGCTAAATAACAAGGGGCCGTTTTACTATAGTGTATTAAGTAGTGAGTGATGGATTTAGTGTGTGCCTGCAATAACATCTACAAAGCACTACAGACAGCTAACACACTGAACATCCCATACTAACTGGAAGTCATGTTCTGGGATTGGAACTGGGTGTGGGATGGGTACAGATTGGACTTGGACTGCACATTTTGTTAGTGTGTCAGCAGGTGCACTTACCACCCCCTAGGCATACTTGTACTAATTGTGATTACCCTTAACATGCAATAAAGAACATTTCTCTGTGGTAGGAACTGCAAGGAAGATTCTGGGCACACAACCTTTTCACTCATCATACATTAATGTCTATACCCAACATAGGTAAGTACAAAAACTTACTGCACTTTAGTAAGAAACCCCCTTCAAGTTCCCATTATTGCACCACAACAATAAAAATAGGAAATTGAAAAACTACTTTTTTTTTAAGATTCCGTAAATGACTGAAGGATTCATTTGTAGTAATATCTCTAACAAAAATCTGTGCTAGTCCCTTTTTCAAAAAGAATTCTAAAAATGGCAGAAATAAGTAGCTTCTGCATTTATTTTATTTATTATACTGAATTTGCTTTATAAGAAAAAAACAAGCACTGACTACTGAATTTAACCTTTCTTAATTAATTAATTAATTAATTTATTTATTTATATTCTCTTATATACCGCGCTACTCGGCATCAGTGCGGTTTACATTGAACAAACTGAAATTACATTGAACAGGGCATTATAAATAGTAATTAGATCTTACCTGCTAATTAGTGTTCCTGAAGGAACGACAGTCCAGTCCCTTTACTTCTGGGTTACGCAACCCTTCCAGCAGCTTGGAGGCTGAGCCAAACCTTTTTGGAGGTGGGGCGGTATAAATACCACTGGGACCACCCCTCAACTCCAGTATTCGACTGAAAAAGCAGATCTACCGAGTTTCCATTAGCCATCAAACATAAAAACTTATCTATCCAACATTGTCTAACTATGCACAATACCTATCTCTAAATATATTTATGTTTTTTTTTTTTTCAATAGAAAATGGTTAGTGCGAGGAAGAGAGAGAGCGAGAGAGAAAGGGAGGGCGAGAGAGAAAGAGAGAGAGGAGGACCGGACGGAGGAGCAATGCTTAAGGTTGCCCGATCCGGCTATTCTCCCGTGTCCCTTCATCTTGAAATGGCCCCATGCTCGGTCCCAAGTTTCCTTCTGACTGCTAGGTCCTAACCGGGTGGGATCAGGGACTGGACTGTCGTTCCTTCAGGAACACTAATTAGCAGGTAAGATCTAATTACTATTTCCTTATCGTCACTCCAGTCCAGTCCCTTTACTTCTGGGATGTACAAGAGCAGTTCAACCCTGGGTGGGATCCGGCAAACCGGACTGAAGGACCGCCAGACCAAACCGAGCATCCGCTGCGCTCTGGACGTCCAGCCTGTAGTGCTTGGTGAACGTATGTAGCGAAGACCAAGTTGCCGCCCTACAGATGTCCACTGGAGGGACCAAGCTGAATTCTGCCCAAGAAGTAGCCTGAGCCCGGGTGGAGTGTGCCCGGAGCCCCGCTGGCACCTGCTTCCCTTTCAGGATGTAGGCGGAAGCGATCGCTTCCCTGATCCATCTGGAGATAGAGGCCTTGGCCGCCGCCTCTCCCTTGTGTGGACCCCCAAACTGAACGAATAGTCGCTCGGACTTGCGGAAAGGGGCTGTGCGGGAGAGGTAGCGTTTCAAGGTCCTCCGGACATCCAAGAGTCGCAGTTTGTTATCCCTACCTCCGCCCTCCTCGGCGGAGAGAACCGGAAGGTGAACTGCCTGGTTCATATGAAAAGGCGAAATGACCTTGGGCAAGAAGGAGGGGACCGGACGTAGAACTATCTTGTCCTTGAGAAACAGTAGGAAGGGGGGCTGAGCGGACAGCGCTTGGAGTTCAGAGACCCGCCTAGCTGAGCAGATCGCGACCAAAAAGACTGTCTTCAGGGTTAAGTCCTTTAAGGAGGCCCTCTTCACTGGTTCGAAGGGTTCCTTGATCAGAGCGTTAAGCACTAGGTTGAGGTCCCAAGGGGAGACAACTGACCTCTGTTGAGGGCGCAGGCGCCTTACCGCCCTTAAGAACCTGGAGACATCCGAGTGCGCCCCTAGGGGCTTTCCGCGGACCTTCCCTCTATAGCATGCGATTGCCGCTAGCTGAACTCGCAAGGAGCTGTGAGCTAGGCCCTTGTCAAAACCTGCCTGTAAGAATTCCAGAATTTCGGGGACTGAAGCGGAGAGGGGTTTTCGTCGGTGCTCCATGCACCACGCTTCGAAGATGCGCCAAGTCCTAATATAGGAGAGACAGGTCGAACGCTTCCTAGCGTTTAGCAGGGTAGAGATGACCGCTCCTGAATAACCTCTCTTTAGGAGCCTCGCCCTTTAAATAGCCAGGCCGTAAGCGAGAACCGATCCACGTGAGGCATCCGCAATGGACCTTGTCTCAGCAGGTCCCTTTTGCAAGGAAGACGCCAAGGCCGATCGGCGATCAATCTCATCAGATCCGCATACCAAGGCCGGCGCGGCCAATCCGGGGCTATGAGAATTACATATCCCTGATGGGACTCCACTCGTTGTAGCACTTTTCCGATCAGAACCCAGGGAGGGAACACATAGAGTAGACCCTCCGAGGGCCACTTCTGGGCCAAGGCATCCAGGCCTTCGGACATCCTTTCCTTGCGCCGGCTGAAGAACCGATCCACCTTGGCGGTTGCGAACCTCGCCATGAGGTCCATGACTGGGAGGCCCCAATGGGCTACTATCCGGTTGAATGTCTCCTGCTCCAGTTCCCACTCTCCGTGGTCTATCTTGCACCTGCTGAGATAGTCTGCTATGACGTTGTCTATTCCTGCCACGTGCTGGGCCGAGAGAGCTTCCAACCGAGTCTCTGCCCACTGGAACAGAGCGCCCGCCTCCTTCTCTAAGGCGGGACTGCTGGTGCCGCCCTGGTGGTTGATGTAAGCCACCGCCGTAACATTGTCTGAGAGTACGCGAATTGCCCTTTTTTGTACTAATGCCTCTAGAGCCCTGAGCGCCAACCCTACAGCTTGCAATTCTAGTCTGTTGATGGGCCATTGGGCTTCCAGTGGAGACCAGATGCCTTGAACGAACTGGCCCTCGCAGTGAGCTCCCCAGCCTGTCAGACTGGCATCCGTCGTCAGTAATAACCACTGGTGAGGCTCGAGGGGCATCCCGCGATCCAGATTCTTCGGGGACCGCCACCAGTGCAGCGTCTGTTTGGTCCGTGGTGCGCAAGGTAACGGCATTGATAGGGGGTGATGTTGCGGCGACCACCGACGCAATAGGGCCCTCTGCAGCGGCCGCATGTGGGCCCGAGCCCATGGAACCACCTCTATTGCCGCTGCCATTGTTCCCAGGACCTGCAGATAATGCCGCGCCGAGGGGATCCGTCTAGCCAGAAACCGAGTTACCAGGATTCTTAGCTCTCTTGATCTTGATTGAGACAGAAAGACCCTGCCTCTGCTGGTGTCGAACCTTGCCCCGAGGTACTCCAGTTCCTGGGAGGGCGTCATCCTGCTCTTCGCTCGATTGATGACCCACCCCAATTCTTCTAGCACTTGAACCACTCTTGTTGTCACGGAGTGGCTTTCCTCCTCGGACTTTGCCCGGATTAGCCAATCGTCTAGGTAGGGGTGTACTAGAATTCCCTCTTTTTGTAGAGAGGCCGCTACCACCACCATCACCTTGGTGAATGTCCTTGGAGCCGTACCTAAGCCGAAGGGAAGGGCTTGGAATTGAAAATGGCCCCTTGGCACTGCAAATCTCAGGAATTGTTGATGGGACTCCCTGACCGGGATATGCAGGTAGGCTTCTGTCAGATCGAGGGATTTAAAAGTAATCTTAAAGTAATTTAGTTAAAGGAAGACTCCAGTAAGCCCTAGGCTTACGGAACCCTCCAGCTGCTTGGAGGCTGAGAATACTGGAGTTGAGGGGTGGTCCCAGTGGTATTTATACCGCCCCACCTCCAAAAAGGTTTGGCTCAGCCTCCAAGCTGCTGGAAGGGTTGCATAACCCAGAAGTAAAGGGACTGGACTGGAGTGACGATAAGGAACTTGGAGATAACTATTTTACAGGGAACATGGGCTATGGAGGGTTAAGTGGCTTGCCCAAGACCACAAGGAGCACCTGTGGGACTAGAAACCCCAATGCATTTTTTTTTCAGTTCTTTGAGCTTGCATGTAGACAGTCACTCATTCTGCCTCTTCACCTTTGCTAGTCACCCCAGTTGTTTATTTAGTTTTATTGAAATCACAAAGCCAAATCAGTACTCAGTCATTATAGCTTACTGATCAGAGAAGGAACATACGTGTTCCAGTATTTAAAAAAAATATCAAGGATGTCTGAGTTTTCTTCTGTTGCCCACTTACTTTTTTAAGGAGGTAATTTACTAATAGCTAACACACATTGGGGTTATTTTGGAAGGTGTATTCTTGCTTCGGATGTCTAAAATGGTCATAAAGACATCCAAACCACAGAGACATCTCCAGACCCATTTTAGAAGCTAGGCCTGCGGACATCCCCAGCGTGAGGATGTCCAAGTCTGAACAGATGCATGGTGGAGGCATTCCTTGGAGACTGGATATCACTGTCTGATCTCAGAAATTTCCTGATGCTATTGCAAAATAATTGCCATTATTTAGCACGTACCATTCATTTTTACATTAGGACATATAAATGGCACTCTTTGTATAAATGTTTAAGATGGAAACTGGTGTATGATGTTTCAAAATCTTAGATGTCTTCAGGTTATTTTACTTCTTTATAGCTTCATTTTTCCTCACAATTGTTCCTTTTACAAACCAACATACATTCTTTTTTATATTGTATGTGCCACGGATCCCAGCACAGCAACGCTAAAATACTGTGGGGGTGGGGAGGCCCGATTACCGGCAGGGAAGAGACTATGTTATCGAGCCTCTTGGCAGATAACGCCACCTTTGAAGTGGCATTATCTGCTTCCATGATTGGGTCCAATTTTGGCAGCCACGATGCAAAATCTTTCTTGCACACTAACTGCCAACCATGCCCACCACCAGACCCCACCGCGATCCAGCCCCAATCCTGCCGAAAGGGACCTGCACTGTATGAAAGTCAGATACTAAGGGGAAATTGCCTGCGATATTTGATTTTTTCTGGATTAGTTGCTACCGCAGGGCATTAATCCTGTGTTAGCTTCGACTGCAGAAGCTAATACATTTTAGAAGACATACCCCTAAAATACCATCTATAGGGAAAACCGAACATTATAGACTTCTACAAAATGCCTCACCTTGACGCATGCAAAACAAAGACAGATAGAAGACCTTTGCCAAATATTGAATAAAGGACTGTTTTTTTAAAGTTTACTTAGGGATGGTGGGCTGGTCTATAAAAAAAAAACCCTTTTAAATAAATACACATTTTTAACAGATGCACAGAGACAAACCTCAAAATAGAAAGCTTGAGAAACCAGACTCTACTGTACTGAGCAAAATACAAAGATATAAGAAATATGCATTCTCAAAGATGACATTTACCAAAGTTCCAAATAAAACACATTTTTTTCTTTTTTTTTCCCTAATTGGATTGGTCCTGGACTTTTTACTTTCCCTCTGTCTGTCTTTTCCTAAGTCCTTTTCGAGGGTTTCTTTATAATTTTCTATTTCTTCTCTCTCCATCTTTTTTCCTCCTCTAACCCATCCCTTTATGACACTGCCCTCTTTCCCACTCTATATATTTTTTTATTTCTCTTGTCTACTTCTCTTTTCAACCATAGATTACACAGGTACACTACCAAAAAACTGCCTCCAGTTTTGCAACTGATTCCTATAGATTTTGGGGTGCTGAATCCAGGAAAAATAGCCAAAATGTTCCATCACGTCACGTTTTCTTGCAAAATTAGATTTCTTACCCATATAAGGAATGTTCACATAATTTCTTTTTAGCCGACTGCAGTTTATTTTCTTGGCCCAAAATAGAGGTTGTAATGGTTAACTAACTAGAAACACTCCCTCATGATATTTTAGAGTGTTTTGTATTCATTTTATACATTAACAGGACAATTGGGAGGCGGAGGGCTAAATCCAGTACTCGCGCTGGCGCATGTTCTTTCCTGTTCGCCTCGCCTCGTTCGCTCGCTCAAACACGGTGGTTGCGACATGAACGTTCCTGTCAAATTTCAGTTTCTTGCAAGTTCATTATTACCTTTTGTTTGCTCAGTCGTAATCCAGCTTTATTCCGAAGTGGTTCACTACAGTTGTAGTTTGCAGTGCTGTGTATTTGTGATGGCTCACAGAGCCAGAGGTTGCGTCAACTCTCCGGACAGTTTTTGTTTTATTTGTGGGGAATATACCGTGAAAAAGCGGCAGAGGAACATTTCTGCATTTATTAAGCTGAATTGAATGATTTAGTCCGGGATTTAGGACTCCCAAAAGATGCTGCCCAACTGCTAGGTTCTCGGCTTAAACAGAAAAATCTATTGTCACCAGGAACAACTTTTTATTGGTACCGCAACCGCGAGTCACAATTTTTGAAGTATTTCAGCAAAGAGGAAGATTTGGTATTTTGCAACGATATATACGGAGTGATGGAAAAGTTTAAACTCAAGTATGATCCTGCTGAATGGCGGCTGTTCATTGATTCGTCAAAAGACAGCATAAAAGGTGTTCTTCTTCATAATGGCAACACATTTGCTTCAGTTCCTATTGCTCACTCTGTTATTCTCCAAGAAAAATACGAGAATTTGGCCCTGATTCTTCAGAAGATTCGTTATGATGAGCATAAGTGGATGATTTGTGGAGACTTTAAAATTCTATCCATGCTTTTAGGGCAGCAATCCGGTTTCACCAAATATCCCTGCACACTAACTGCCAACCATGCCCACCACCAGACCCCACCGCGATCCAGCCCCAATCCTGCCTTCAAAGAACAAGGCTGTAACATGAGCCTGAAAGTCCATTTCTTGCACTCCCATGTGAACTACTTTCCCGAAAACCTGGGGGCGTACAGTGAAGAACAAGGTGAAAGGTTTCACCAGGACATCAAGGACGCAGAGAGAAGGTACCAAGGAAGATGGAACACCACTATGATGGCTGATTTCTGCTGGTTGCTGCTGCGGGAAACCCCAGATGAAAAGTACGCCAAGCAGCGCACCAAGAGAAGCATTCGGGGGAAGAAGAAACGGGCCCACCAGGAGATTGATTGACCCAAGAATTGCCTGTTTGAAATCATACTTGGCATTCTTTCCACTTTCTTTTATTTACTTTCCTTACAAAAATGTGATCCATCAATTAAACCCTTTGGGTCAAAACAATGACTAAAATAGCGCGAGATATTGAAAGATGAGAGAAAAGTGAGTTTGTAAATGTGACTGGCAGAGTGACAGGAGAATGCTTAGAAAATTATATACAAATGTAAGATAATTATTATGGCAATGCTGCCATAGTTACGGTTATGCCTTCTATTTAATGTTAAAATACAATTGTGACTTGCATGCTCTTTCTGCAGAAATGCGGAGTTTATTTTAGAATTTGACAGGCAGGCTTAAATTTATAATCTTTCTTAACCTGCCCTTTTTCGGAAAAGAAATAGTCTACTTGCTTTTTGAGACATAAGGGCAGTTGATCTATATTTTCTAGATTACCTGCTTCCTCGCAGGATATATTTTCTCTTGCAGAGGAGCTGAAGTGATCAGGGTCTGATGGCACACAAAACGGAACTCTTTAGGTTCTTTTTTGGTTAGATGTTGACAATAGCTCAGCATGATGTGGGCATGTTTAGACTGAGCCTGCAAAGAATGTGTGCATTTCTTATTTTACAATAGCAGTACATGCGTACTTTGAAAAATCCTGACGCTGACATTTACAGAGGCACTAAAGTAGATGTGCGGGCTAACTGATCATTTGGACTCGATTTTGCATCACAAATGGAGGAGGTAATTGGGCTCACCTCTCTGGTGTTTCATCCCACCTAAACATTTGAAAAAAGAAAAAAATTATTTTGTGTGTCTTACTTTGATCCTTACTTGCCTCCCTACTGGAAGTCCAGTCTTGTAAAATCAGTACCTACTGTATATGTTTCAATACTGGTACTTACACATTCAAAACCGTGACTGAGGCTGAATCTGTTTTGCACATTTTGTTTACTAAAATGCCTGTTCCTGCCAGGGCTGTAGCTATGGGGGAGGGGGGGAGGACTTCAGGGGCCTTGACCCCTCCAATTTTGTCTAGGCCCCCACCACAGCCAGATCACAGTGTGCAAGTTCTGCACAGTTTCAGTCCGCCCTGTGCTTGTGCCAGCATGCTGTTCGGCACAAGACCCATCGAGCAAAAGTCCCAACACAGCCTCATAACTCTGGCTTCTCCAAAGCAACTGAGCTCTTCCCCAAGGCAGCAGCAGCCACTTGAATCTATGCTGTGATTATATTAGACCTCTTTGGAAACTCACTTATGGCAATATTGTTGCCTGACACCCATCACCTGAATGCTCTTGCTGCAGGCTCCTGTCAGACCTCCCAACCGGCTGCCTTCGGTGCCTCCATGCTGCCTGACTCCTTTCCCTCCCACCTTAGTGGCACTGTTTGCAGTCAGACCCCTCTGCTTGCCAAATCTCTGTCAGTATCTGTTCTGCCCCAATCTCCATCTGGCCTGCCAGGGCCTCCTCTCAGGCTCTTTCATCCACCCAGCCAAGCCCTGACTGCTGTCACTGCTGCACAGTGTTACCCAGGCAAACAGGCTCCTCTGCTCTGCCTCACTTCAGCCGGATCTTATCATCTGAATAATCCTCAGAAAGGGTTTTTTTTTAGCTTGAAAGTCTTGAAACCCATGTGCTATTGCTGCAGTCATCGCAACAGCATCACTGCAGCAGCACTACTGGCTCCCCTGAACCTGACTCTTTTGTCTTCATGCCTGTCTGTCTTAACTTCCTGCCTTCCTGTTAGAAGCACTCCTGAAGAACCCCCAGTTTAACAAAAGAAGCCCATATTGGATGGAGGAGGAGAAAAAATGGGTGGCTGTGAAAAAGGGCTGGGGAGCTTTATAAAAGGGTAAAGGGTTTAGGGGTATGATTGGGTGCAGGAGATTGTATGAGAGAGGACGGATGGGGGGGGGGTGAATGAAAAGGGGACTGAGCTATCAGAGTGTGTATGAAAGAAGAGCTTGGGGAAGGTGAATGTTTGTGTATGGGAACCTGGGATGGAGAAAGAAGGGATAGAAAGAGGTCAGAGTGTGGAGAAAGGACGAGACAGAAAGCAGACCAGGATAGAAAGAGGGAGAGAGGGAAAAAAGATCAAGGTGTCAGGATCTGTCTGTGTGGCCATCTACAGCACTTCCCTACGGGTTCCACCGCTGCTTCCCTCCTCCTCCCAGGCCGGAGTGCAAGGCTGCCTCTATCAGTGAATCACCCATAAGGATTCGAGGAATGGGGGTGATAGAGAGCAGGTGCTTGGGACTGGTGGGTTGGGAAGGCAGTAGAGACTAAAGAACTGTGGGGGGGGGGGGAGAAGACAGGAAGGATAAGACTTGTTCACTGGTGGGATGGGGAGAACAAGTGAAGAACACAGATTTGATGATTAGAGAAGAAAGCAGAAACTTAAACTGGGTAGGAGATTGGGGATTAGGAGAAAGAGTAGGTAGGGGGGGAGATCGAGGAACTTGTGCCTGGGAAAGGGTGGGAACTTGAAGGTTGAGTGAATATGGAAGGACAATACAAACCTGGCAATTGGATAAGTATGAGTGGTACTCCGACACGACGGCACTAAACAACAACAACTATGTTAGATGGACTAGGTGGTATGAGTAAAGGCATAAGGTTAGTGTAAGAGAGGAGGGATGAAGGCTGGGAAGGACTTGAGATTTGGCATAAAAGACCTGGAAGACTAGGGAGAGAGTGAGAGGCAATGAAAAAGGATGGGAGCACTGTGACTGGGTATGAGAGAGGAAAGGGACACGTCAATTAGGCTATCTGTGAAGAAGTAGCCTAATGGTTAGAGCAGTGGGTAGAAAGCTTGGTTCAAATCATGGTTCATCATGATCTTTGGCAAGCCATTTAATCCTCCTTTACTTTAGGAATAAACAAATTATAAGCCCTCGGGGAGCAGGAAAACTATCTACTGTACCTGAATATGACCTGCCTTGAATACTTAAGGAAAGGCATGAGCTAAATCCAGTTCCTTTCCACTTATGATGTTACCAAGTCTGTAATATAAACCAGTATATCTTCATGCAGTGGAAGCAGTGCATGCAAATCTATCTCAATCATACTCATTGTTGAATACAGTAGTCTAAAAATCTGACTGGCTTGGAGTACCCCGGAGGACTGGGATGAGAACCATTATCCATCAGGAGATGTAATACCCTTATCCATCAGGAGATGTAATACCCTCTCACACTGAGGAGGTTTCTCCAAGGCCATGTGGCTGCTATATTTATTTATTTGTTTTTGTATACCGCGCTATTACAGATCAGTCGGTTTACATGAGACATATGAATGTGTGTTACAAACAACACTTAGATGAAAACATTTCCTCTGAGGTATAAATAAGGACATATTAAATTATGGGAGTTACATCTGAGGACATATTTACATTACAGGTGCTACATCTGAGATCAATTTACCTTACAGGAATAATAATAAACATCTGAGGACATATTTACATTGCAGGCTCTCCATCTGAGGTCCATTTACTTTACAGGGATAATAATTAACTAAACTGAGTACATAAACTAGGAACATATTTACATTACAGGAGTTATATCTGGGAACATGTTTACATTATGGGGGTTATGACTAGTATATATATTATCAGAGCATGTTCGCAGTTATAATTAGGAACATATGTATCTTACTGGAGCATGTCCGCTGCGATGGGCTGTATCCATTTGTGTGGATGGTCTAGGGTGGTGGTTGTACTTCAGCTGGAAGAGATGAGTCTTCAATGTCTTCCTAAAGGTTGTAAGATCCGGTATGGCACATATCACTGGGGGTAGGGCATTCCATTGGGTTGGCACATATAGAGAGAAGGTGCGGTTCTTGGTTGATTGTGTACAGATCCTTACTGTTTCTGGAGTTGTGAGAGCGTTTGCCTTGTTCTGGACTCCGGCATTCTTTTAATCAGTTCTGAGAGTGAAGTTGCAACATTGTATGCATGGCCTTAAAAATTAGTAGCATTGCTTTGTAGGTCAGATGGCTTGCTATGGGGAGCCAGTGAAGCCGAATTAGAATGGGAGTGATGTGGTCGTGTCTGGATGCAGCTAGGATTGTGCAGGCAGCTGTGTTCATGGCGAGTTGTAGTGGCTGAAGGGTGTGCTTCGGCATACCATGAAGGATGACCGGTTCAACAATTTGCTTCATGGTGATGCGAAACAAGCATGGAATGCTTTTCGCCTAGTGCCAACAAACTTTGAATAATCAAGATGAGGGAGGATGAGAGCTTGAGCAACTGAGCAGAAGTCTGAGGTCTCAAGGAGAGGTCGTAGGTGCCGGAGAGTTCTTAGTTTTTAGTAGACTGTTTTGGAGATATTTTGAGTGTGAGTCTCCCATGACAGGTGTTGGTCGATTGTTACTCCTAGATATCGGACCTCTTGCTTGGTTATGAGGTCGAGGTCTTTCACTTTGAGGGAGGTCAGTGGGGTAAAAGTGGGGTCTTTGGATATGAATAAGACCTCAGTTTTATTGGTATTGACCTTTAGGTTGTGCGTCATGAGCCAGTCTGAGACTGTATTGAAGCATTCTACTATGGACGAGTAGTCTGGCTTGTCGATGGTGAATGGAGCGTATAGTAACACATCATCGGCATAGATGTGGTAGAGTATGTTGAATGATTGGATGATGGCACAGATTGGCTATATCTAGATGTAGAATAATATGGATGAGAGGGAAGATCCTTGTGGAACCCCTTGTGTTTGTTGGAAAGGCCTGGATTCAGACTTGTTGTTGTTGTCGGTCAGATAGGTAAGATTTGAAACAGTCTAAGGCTAAGCTTCTTATACCTTTTTGGTAGAGCTGGTTGAGCAGTAGGTTGTGGATGACAGTGTCAAAAGTTGAGGCGATGTCCATAAATATGAGGATGAAACCTTGTTTCTTCGTGTCGAGGCCTGTGTGGAGTCTTTCGAGAAGAGTCGTGAGAAGGGTTTCCACTCCATGCTGTTGCCGAAATCGGTGTTGCTGCTGGTTTAGGGGTGCGTAGGAGTCGATGTGGTCCTGGGTCTGTTGGTATATGATATTTTCTATGATCTTGGATAGGAAGGGGAGGCTGGAGATGGGTCTGTAGGATTTGATGCCTGACGGGTCAAGCTTGTTATTTTTGATCAGGGGTCTGATGACCGCTTTTTCTCAATGGAGGCAGAAGGGTGCCTTCAGCTAGTGATATGTTGGAAATTCTAGCTATGATTGGGCTGAGAAAGGATTTTGTTTGTTTGATCCAGAAGGGTGGACAAGGGTCTGATGGGGAGGTCGGGGGTGGTCCCACTGATGACTCTTTCTATTTGATCAGGAGGGTATGGATAGAAGGATTCCAGGGTTGGTGAGGGAGAGCCAGTGGGGTTGAGTGGGGGCTTGGGTAGTTCAAGCTTCGCTGGGTAGGTTGTTGATAATGTGGTTTTGCTTTGGAAGTAGGTGGCAAATTCATCTGGGCTTGGAGTGTTTATTGGTTGTTTTGTGGATAGGTCTTTTGTGAGTGATTTGACAAGGTTGAAGAGCTCATGGTGTTTGTTAAGAGAGTGCATGAGGGTGTTGGTGTGATGTTCCTTCCTCTTGTTGTTGATCATTCCTCGATGCTGTTGTAGTTTGTTCAGGTAGGCATCTTTGTCACTGGTCAGTTTGGAGTGTCGCCAGCGGCGTTCAAGCTTCCTAAGTTGTACTAGTGATTCACACAGGTCAGCAGTGAACCATTCTGCAGTGTGATTTTTGTGAGCAGGTTTTGTGGATGGTGGGAGGAAAGCAGCTTCGGAAAGGCGGTTGTTTCAGTTGTCTAGTAGATTGCCCAGGTCATTAGTGTTGGGGTTGAGGAGATGTAGTGTGTCAATGAGGAAGGTTTCCTTATTGAAATGCTTGAATCGACGGTGTACATATGTGCTTGGTGCAGGAGATTGCTGTTCTGTGTTATCATGTGGAATGTCAAAGAGGATGGCCTTGTGGTCAGACCATGGCACTGGGTGCACCTGAAGAGAGTACTGATTGTCTAGGGTGTTGTGGCTTTGCAGGACAAAAATGAGATCTAAGGTGTTGCCTCTAGTGTGGGTAGGGGTGTGAATGATTTGGTGGTATCCCATTGTGGTCACTGCGTCCAGGAATGCTGTGGAGTGTTTGGCATGGAGAGAGGGCAGATTAAAGTCACCAAGCATCCAGAGCTGCTTTCGTTGGGTGTTGTTGTTGCATGCTTGGTCAAGAATTGTGGCTAACTCATTGGTGCTTGAAGCAGGGGATGTGAAGATAACCTGGTAACATGCCTGCCTGGTGCGAAGGTAGCAGATCTCATGCGCCACATAGACAAGGTTTCAGATAGCGCAGGGGAGGAGTCTACTGTCTTGGTTCATGTTGGTACCAATGACATAGGAAAATGTGGGAGGGATGTTCTGGAGGCCAAATTTAGGCTTTTAGGTAGGAAGCTGAAATCCAGAACTTCCAGGGTAGCATTCTCAGAAATTCTTCCCATGCCACGCGCAGGATCCAAAAGGCAGGCAGAGCTCCAGAGTCTCGATATGTGGATGAGACGATGGTGCAAAGAAGAGGGTTTTGGATTTGTTACGAACTGGGCAACATTCTGAGGAAGGGAGGGGATCGTCCAAAGGGCTGGACTCAACCTTAACTGGGATGGAACCAGGCTGCTGGCATTCATGTTTAAAAAAGAGATAGAGCAGTTTTTAAACTAGATAATAGGGGAAAGTCGACAGTCACCCAAGAGTGCATGGTTCGGAAGAATGTATCCTTGCAGGGGACTAGCAAAAGAGGGAAGTTAGGGCATCCTAAAAGAGAGGTTCCAATAAAGATAAAAGTAACGCAGATGCCCTGAAGTACAGAACTGGAAGATTCCAAATTATCCCTAACAACTGATAACCAGGTTAGTATGAATAAAATACAACCTCTAAAATGCCTGTAAATAAATGCTAGGAGCCTAAAAAATAAGATGGGAGAGTTAGAATATATAGCTCTAAATGAGAGGTTAGATATGATTGGTATCTGAGAGACATGGTGGAGAGAGGACAACCAGTGGGACACTGTGATACCAAGGTACAAAATATATCACAATGATAGAGAGATCAAATTGGTGGAGGGGCTGCACTCTGTTAGAGAGGGCATTGAGTCATATAGGATTAAAGTCTTGCAAGAAACAAAATAAGCTGTAGAATCTCTATGGATAGAATTTCCATATAAAAAGAGGAAGGCAATGGCAGTTGAAGTGTACTACCGAGTGCCTGGCCAGAATGAACAGATAGATGATGAAATGCTGAAAGAAATCAGGGAAGCTAGCAAAAGTTACAATACAGTAATAATGGGTGATTTAAATTAAAGGGGAATCGATTGGGTCAGTGTCACAGCAGGACATGCTAGGGAGATAGTTTCCAGATGAAATGCATGACTGCTTCTTGGAACAAGCTGGTTAATGAACTGATAAGAAGGGAAGCTATTTTGGACTTAGTTCTTAGTGGCACGTAGGATCTGGTGCAAGAGATAAGGGTGTTGGGGGACACTTGACAATAGTGATCATAGCAAGATCGCATTTGATTTAATAAATGAAAGAAGGATGGCAAGGAAATCCATAGTACTACCACTTAACTTTCAAAGGGGAGACTATAATAAAATGAGAACAATATTTAAGAAAAGGCTAAAAGGAGCAGCTGCAAAAGTTAAAGATTTACATAAAGCATGGGCATGGTTTAAAAGTATTATCTCGGATGCCCAGAACAGATGTATTCCATGTTTTAAGAAAGGTGGAAGGAAGGCCAAAAAACTGCCAGCAGGTCGGAGAAGCTGCTGCTCCCAAAAAAGGAGCCAAATGACGAAAATGGGAAACAACATAAGCATTGGCAAGTTAGATGCAAGGCATTGATAAGACAGGCAAAGTGAAAATTTGAAAAAAGCAAGCCATGAAAGCAAAAATGTATAATACAAACTGAAACATCAGATTGCAGACTTACTATTAGTAATCTGTGAATTATCATTAAAATCATCTGTAGTACCTGGAGAGTGGAGAATGGCCAATGTAACACCAGTATTTAAAAAGAATTCCAGAAGTGATCCAGGAAACTACAGACCAGTGAGTCTGACATCAGTACTGGGCAAAATGGTAGAAAACATTATAATGGCTTAATGGGAGAAAGCCAACATGGATTTAGCCAAGAAAGTCTTGTTTTACTAATCTGTTTTATTTTTTGAAGGTGTGAATAAACAGGTAGATAAAGGTGAGCTGGTCAATATAGTTATCTGAATTTTCAGAAAGCCTTCGACAAAGTCCCTCATGAGAGACTCTTGGCCAAAGTAAAAAGTCATGGATTGGAGGTAGTGTAGTATTGTGGATCAGGAAATCGTTAAAAGATAGAAAGCAGAGAATAGGGCTAAATGGTCAATTTTATTAATGGAGAAAACTAAATTGTGGAGTACTGCAGGGATTTGTGCTGGGCCCACTGCTTTTTAACATATTCATAAATGACCTGGAAATGGGAATAATGAGTGAGGTGATCAAATTTGCAGATGACACAAAATTAGTCAAAGTTGTTAAACCTCAAGAGGATTGTGAAATATTGCAAGAGGACCTTGATAAACTGGAAGACTGGCATCCAAATGGCAGATGAAATGTAATGTGGACAACTGCAAAGTTATGCACCTAGGAAAGAACAATGCAAACTTTGGTTACATGATGCAAGGTACCAACTTAAAAAACACCACCCAAGAAAAAGATTTAGGTGTCATTGTGGATAATACATTGAAACCCTCCACCCAGTGTGCAGAAGTGGCCAAGAAAGCAAATAGAAAGCTAGGAAACATAAGGAAAGGAATGGAGAATAAAACAAAGGATATTATAATGCCTCTGTATCATTCCATGGTAAGACCGCACCTTGAATATTGTTTGCAATTTTGGTCACCGTATCTTAAAAAGGATATAGCGGAATTAGAAAAGGTACAGTGAAGAGCCACCAAAATGGTAAAGGGGATGGAAGAATACCCATATGAGAAAGACTTAAAAGAATAGGGTTCTTCAACCTGGAAAAGAGATGGCTGAGGAGAGATATGATAGAAGTCAATAAATTAAAGAAAGAAGTGGAATGGGTTAATGTAGATCGATTGCTTATGCCATCAAAATTAGGAAGACTAGAGGATATGCAATGAAGCTACCCATTTAAAATGGAGAAAATATTTTTTCACCCAATGTGTAATCAAACTCTGCAATTCATTACTGAAGGATGTAGTAAAAGCTGTTAGTGTAGCTGGGTTTAAAAACGGTTTGGAGAAGTTCCTGGAGAAAAGGTCCATAAACCATTATTAAAGAGAACCCAAGAAATCTACTGCTTATCACAGGGTGAGCACTGTGGAACCTGTGTGCCTTTTGGAAACCTGCCAGGTACTTGTGACCTGGATTGGCCACTGTTGGAAACAGGATACTGGGCCTGATGGACCTTGGTCTGACCCAGTATGGCATTTCTTATGTTCAAGAAGAGTGAAGGGAGAAGAACTAGTACAAAAATACAGTGTTTGAATAGCTCAAATGTATTAGAGTACATGAAAAAAAAAGACAAGATTTTCCAATGAAAGAAAGTTTAACTAAAAGGGATAATAATATGGAGCCAAATGGGGTTAGATGTAAGTTTTATATAGGGAAACATTTCTTGAAAGAAAGAGTTGTCGTTTATTTGAATAGTTTCCCGGTTCATTTCCATATCAAATACTGGGATACACTGCAAAAACTTAGGGGCATGTTTACTAAACACCGTTGCTGTGCGGGTTCCCGTTAGTGTGCTGGTGCCATATAAGGAGTGGGCAGGCTAGGCAGAAAAAAGCAAAAAACTGGACCGTACGTGTGTGCGTCGCGCTAATGTGCGGGGCCCACATTAGCGCGTGGGAAGGCTAAGTGGGGCGCTGCTGCAAAACCAAACAACAGAGCCGTAGTACAACAGTGAAGACACCGACCAATGGTGCAGGGGCCAGGGGTTCAAACCCCCATTGCGCTCAACAAAAAAGACCAGCTGAGGCACCAACATTTATGGGCAAAAGTGGTTAGGAGGCATATTAATTTTGGGCAGCAGAAGGCGGCGCACTGTTATTTTTATTACGGCATGAGGCGGCGCACTGTTTAGTGTGGGCGGCAGATGGCGGCGCATTGTTAAGTTTGGGCGGCAGAAGGCGGTGCGCTGATAAATGTGGGCAACAGAAGGCGGCGAGCCGGTGGGCAGAAGGCGGCGCGCTGATGTGTGAGGGGGCAGTCCAATAGTGGGAGGGATAAGTGGCGCGCTGATGTGCAAATAACAGGAACGAAGCCATAGCACAATGGTTAAGACACTGACCAGTCATGCAGGGATCATGGGTTCAATTCCCCACAGTGCCCATTGAAGACAGCTGGCTGAGGCATTATTTTAGGGGCATTTCCATGTTGTGCGGCATAAGGCGGCGCGCTGTTAATTTAGTGCGCCACAAGATGGTGCGCTGATGGCTACAAGGCTGCGCGCGGATGCACAAACACAGGAACAGAGCCACAGCACAATGGTTAAGACACTGACCAATGGTGCAGGGGCCAGGGGTTCAACCCCTCACAGTGCCCAGTGCCCAGTGAACAAGGCTGGCTGGGGCAGTATGTATCATGGTGAGGAGTACTGTAGGAGGCCTTCCATTTATATTTTATTTCCCACCACTAGTAAACCCGCTCTCACAGTGTGTTAACATACGGATGCCCGTAAGGCACATGTTACAGTGCACTGTCCGCCAAGGCACCCTAGAATGTCCCCTATAGGGCACCATGTATGTTGCGACACAGGATAATGTATAGTGCACCCTATATGGATGGCAACCATAAGGTGGCCTATAGGGGGCCCTATAAAGCACCCTCAGAGGTACCTAATGGGTATAGTAAGCTGTGTGTGGTTTTGCCGGCATAGACATATGTACAGTAAATAAAAATAAAGCTGTGGATGGCCCTATCAAAGGGCCCCACTGTGGGTTTGAACCCATGACCTCTGGCTGTACAGGGAGTGATGTAACCATTGGGCTACAGCTCTATAGTTGATAGCAAGCCCCTGGCTGGCTGCAGAGAGCCTGCATGTCACCCCACAGACAGTCTGCTGTTGTAGACAGGATAGGGTTAGGCCACCCGTACCCATGATGCACTGCACATGCAAATCAGCTGTCCACAGATGCACACAAGATGGGGAATGCACCCCAACAGCTACCCGGCCTGGTAGGGGGAATTGTCCATGTGCACCCACACAGCACCTCGGCCTGGTAGGGGGTCCTGAGCGGGTGGACTACCAGCAAAGAGTAGCTACACACCGTCACATTGTGCGGGTACTGTGCTCACCCTGAGGGTGTGATGTGGCGGCCAGGACCAGGTCCACAACACCAGCCATGACTGGATGAGGCCATGACAGAGCTCCAAAACAGTACTAACCTGTGAGATAGGAAGGTGCTGCAGAAACATGTTGGATATCTCTGTCTGTCTCAGTTAGTGGAAACCCCCATGGACCCCCTAGGTGGTCAAAGTTAACCCCCCCCCCCCCAACCAGATATCCATCCTACCTATACCCCCCCCCCCGGCAATAGAGTGGACCATCAAACCCCAGTCCTGCTGGGGAACAGACACCCTACAGGGCAGGCCAAGCAGCTCCACACACATCCATAACACAATATCAGACAGACTTTAGGCCTGGATATCCAAAGATGCACCCCAGCACTATCTGATATTCACCTGCAGCAAGCCATCAGCCGCTGCACCCTGCAAGGCACTCCATCAAAACACATACCAGCTGCAAACAGTCTGCTGGTTAGCCCTGATGGAAATGCATGCACCCAAAACTGGGGTGGCAGCACACACAAGCAGAGAGTTCTGTGAGAAGGCACCAACAGGAAACCCATATATATCACAAGAGAGAAACACAATACAGCACTATGGGGGTGCCTAGCCATGCTGTCATCACTGCACACTCAGGGTGAGAGTGCTCCCCCCAGCAGCACATACAGAGGTCACCCTGTCTGTGTAGGTGGTGGCCTGGCACTACAATGTCACAGCCAGTGCCCTATGCCCTGTGCAGATGCATCCTGGCCAGCCCACCATGTCTGACCTATACCCATGGTACCTTGCTGCTCATTATGCACATTGGCAGGCCAATACTGGCAGTAGTGCTGGCAGTGTGGGTTGGGGAAGGTGTTTGCAGCCAACACACACTGTATAGACCAGGGGTGGGCACCTCCGGTCCTGGAGGGCCGCAGACCAGTCAGGTTTTCGGGATATCCCTAATGAACATACATGAGATATATCTGCCTCAGAGATATCCTGCCAACCTGACTGGTTTGTGGCCCTCCAGGGCTGGATTTGGAGACCCCTGCCTTACACCTCTGTCATTTAAGATCGTGAGTGGGCAAGGTACAGATGTCCTAGACATTGAAAGGGTATATAGAATGTGTCACATTCCTCCTCGATTCTCACCACCACCAAAAGGTTGTCTAATAGACAATTTTTTGGTGGTGGTGAGAAGTGAGGAGGACTGTGACAAATTCTATCTAACCTTTTTGATGTCTTGGACATCTGCACCTTGTCCACTCACAATCTTAAATGACAGAGGTGTAAGGCAGGGGTCTCCAGATCCAGCCCTGGAGGGCCACAAACCAGTCAGGTTGGCAGGATATCTCTAATGCATATATCTCATGCATATTCATTAGAGATATCCCGAAAACCTGACTGGTCTGCGGCCCTCCAGGACCAGGTTTGCCCACCCCTGGTATAGACAGACACACACTCCCACACCTATGCCAGCATTGTGCTACTATTGAGGGGGTGATTAGCCTTGGCCACCACGCCGGTCCTGGGCACGGCACAGGCATGGATATGGTACGCAGTACTGCTGGGGGTCACTCCCCAGGGTGGTGAACACCGTCAGAGGCCAGGCCTGGAGCACGCACCGCAGACACCAAACAGATTGTTCGGATGGAGTCAACTAGCAGTATGTGCGTAACGTAGGGATATCTATCAGCCTGTACTCTTAGCAAATGTTTCAGAGCTGTGTACCTCAGGTGTAGGGTGACATTGCTAAGGTATGCAGGTGCTGGTATTGGGAGATGCACGCAGGGTCCAATGTTCTGCCTCTACAGGAGACATTGGCCAATGGGGCCTGTGGGTGTGGGTGTGGGTGTGTCTGCCCCTGTTGGCTGCTGCTTTATGGCAGCGCTTCCCCACTCCAGCCCAGTTTTGCATCACACTGTTCGGGTCTTCCTGCTGTCCCTCATGAATATGCATGAGCTACATCTACATGCCGTGCATAGATATACAGCACAGGCATTTGTATGAGTGGCAGCATGGAACCTGACTGGTGTGTGGCCCACCAGGACTGCATTTGGGGGATTCTGCTGTAGGTTCTGCCCCTGTTCATGGTGTCTGTGCTCAGTGGGGTAAAAGATAGACGTACTACCATTGCATATGTCCTCGTCATGAAAGGTGTGTCCTTACTGTCACTGTTTATTTGTGGGGAAAATATGTGGGCAGGATTGCTGGTAGCCCCAGCTGGTCTTTGAACCTGTGGCCTTCTGTTCTTGTATGTACTGTCTGTGTGCACTGCACCACTGTGTAGCCACAGCTTGGCTGTATTCCCTGGATAGTCCATGACTGTGGATCCGGCAGGGCCTGTCTGTTGCTGTGGACTGTGCCAGCCTGCACATGGCTAGGCCGCTGTCTTCTGTCGCTAGCAGCCACTACCCCCTGCACCACATGTACTCGTCCGCCAACAAGCTGGCATGAGCTTCTCCCATAAAAGGCAGGTGACCTGATTGGAATGTGGCAGTACGGGACTGCATTTGGGGTACTTGGCTGTGGGTAATGCCCATTGTTGTGGTGTGTGTGCGTTGTTGGGTAAAATATGGGTGTTTTCCCCATGCTTATGTCCCCTGCAATACAGGGGTGTCTGCACTATCTGTGTTTAGTGGTGGGTAAGATATAGGGACTGGGCTGGCAAGTGCCCCAGTTGGGCTTTGAACCTCTGACCCTCTGGTCCTAGAGGTACTGACTCTGTCCGCTGCACCACACTATGGCCACATGGACAGTGCAACCCCTGGAGGTAGTAAGCCTGGCAGGATGGAGTCACAAACCCTGCTCTACGCAAATTTACTGTGGGCATATGCACCCTGTCTGGTGACAAACGTGCACATAAACCCCGGAAATGACCACGGGAAATGGGGGACAAAATATCACCACGCTGGGCAACAGTGATATTAATGGGCAACCATAGCAAACACTCCCAGGAAAGCTCCACAAAAGGAAATCTTTTTTGGAAGAGTCTCCGCTCCGTAAACCCTTCCAAAATTCATTTCTTTTTTCTGGAGCTTTGCTGGGTATGTTTTCTGTATTTGCCCATCACTATAACTGTTCCCCAGCTGAAGCTCTGTTGTGGTCATTTTCTATTTTTATTTGCACTTTTGTGCTGTGCACATGTATCACACTGCTCACGTTTTGCTGGTTTCCCCTGTTTTCCTGTACATTGCTGACGGAAATGGTTTCTCTTCCCTTTAAATGCTTTCTACCGCGAGGGTTTCCCTCGCGGTAGTTTTTACATGCAAATTCGGGCCCGATACTGTGCGGGGAGCCTCTCCTCTCCCACTCTCCACCCATTGACCCCGTCCCTCCGCCCCTCCGGAGCCTTCCTCCGCCCTCCTTTAGCCGTTCCACGCCTCTATCGGACATTTGCGGGCCCGCACTTGTACGGGGCCCGTTAGTGTGCCACGCACCTTTGCGGGGGTGACACGCACGTGTGCGGGGCGTTTAAACGCGTTTATTAGCGTTTCAGTGCCGCGTTTCCGTGCGCTATTTTGCGGCGCGCACATTTCCGGTTTTTAGTAAACATCCCCCTTAGTTAATGGAAGTTACTAGATGGAAAAAATGAAAACAACACGTGGAACCCAATTCAGAAAGGGACACATCTGGGCCATCTGGATGGTCCCAAGCAGGATGGGCCCATTAGGGCCTGATTCTGTAATGTGGGAGCAAAACGTTCCCATGGTATACAGAATCGGGCCCAAGGATGGCCTGGCGTGCTATTCCTCCCCACAGGCTCCCCTGTCACCTGCAGCAGCAACTTTCTTCTTCCCCACCACCCAGTCCATGGGTGGCTGGGGCCTGGATCAGGTGGTGGGGACCTACCTGCCTCTGGCCCTGACCTCTGGGGGGGGGGGGGTCCTGCCCCGATCACCAGATTCACGCTGCTTATTCCTCCTTTGAGGCCCTGTATGTCCTGCAGCCTTGGCCCACCACTGCTCTGCCCAGACTCCACTCCCTCCCACTCCCTGTTGACTCTCCTTGTACTGCTGCTTTAGCCATGCAGGGAGGGCCCGAGGGGAAATAGGGGCAGAACAGCTTGCAAGGCTGTATGTCCTGCCAAGACGTGCAGCCCCGCAAGTTGCCTCTCTGAATCAGGCCCATAGGCTTTGTAAAGGTTCTTAATAGACAGATTATTTTAATTATTAGGGAGTCCTTTATAAGCACTTGAACATGTAAAAGAGTTTTTTCTGTGGTCAGCTGGGTCTTTATGGTATCTGCTCATGAAAGTAGGCACTCAGAAAACATGGGGATCATTTTTCAAAGAAAGTCGTTCATTTACTGGTGTCTAGTAGATCTATACCTTCCTTATCTGTATATTTTCAGCTCCTATCGAGATAGAGGTGAGCTGAAAATCTGTTAAACACTCTGTCATTGTCCATATAATGGAGGGATGGATAGATAGCTGACTAACAAAATTAAACATATAGGGTCCTATTCTGTGCCACGAATAACAGGGAAGGACATCCAATCGGGACGTCCAGACCACAATGTCCCCACTATTCGTGCCTTCTCCGGCCACAGCTAACTTCCCTGCCGATTTTTCAGGGAAGTTGACAGGGGCGGGGAAGGGGCAGCTTGGGGGCAGAGTCTGGACGGAGTCTGGGGGTCACCAGCACTGGACGTAAAGGGACAATTCTAATGTCATCCCTGTACGTTCAGGGCCAGCGACATGTGCGGGGAAGTTATTCCACTTCCGAGGTGGAATAACTTCCCTGGACAGGTTATTTTGGTACTGCCAGGGTACGGGTGGGGGAGGGGGGCTGGAGAACATTCCCCGCAGCCTGACCCTGGCCTTAGGAGGCCAGATCGGGGGTCAGGCTGCGGGGAATAAAGACTTTTATCTGGCGACGCGGCTTTTAAATGGAGCCGTGGCGCCATGGCTCCATTTAAAAGCCCTGACTGAGTTAGTTGGGCAGGTCATGTACGTGCAGGCTGGACTGAATCGCAGTCCCAACCTGCATGTACATGACTGATCGCGATTCTGATCCTCTCTTTACGCCAGGTTCAGAATGGAAGTACAGAGGTGATCAAGGTCCAGAACGGAATGAGCCCTACAGCAGTGATATTCAGCCTATATGCAGGTGAAGGGTCAATTTAGAAAGGACGTCTAGGTGCTGAGACATCCAGACCAAAACGTCTCCAAAAACTGCTGGCACGTTTAAGTTCAGAGGTGATTTTAGATATGTAGATATCCCCAATATGGATGTCTACAAAGATGTACCCATAACAGTATTGTAGACCGTAAACATGACCCTGCCTGCCATTCTATTAATGAAGATGTTTTGCAGCTCGACAGCCACAGAACAGTTATCCTCAATTCCTATCAATTCTCTTTATTGATGTGGATTGTTTGTTGTTGTTGTTGTTAAGTGCTGTTGAGTCGGTGTTGACTCATGGCGACCCTCTGGATAGTTGTCCTAAATTGTGTTCAGTCTTCAATCAGGCAGCTCATTGTTGACAGACTGGTACCCGTAGCTGCTGTTATTGTATCGATCCATCTCATTGCTGGCCTTCCTCTTTTGCATTGACCTTCTATCTCACCAGGCATGATGTCTTTCTCTAATGATCTCTCTCTTTGCATGATGTGTCCAAAGTATGACAGTTGAAGTCTTATCATCTGAGCTTCTAAAGAAAGTTTAGGTTTGATATCCTATGGTACTGACTGGTTTGTTCTTTGGGCAGTCCATGGTATACGCAGTATTTACCGCCAGCACCATAATTCAAAGGCATCAATTTTCTTCCTATCTTTTTATTTGTCCAGCTTTCGCATCCATATGATGTTATTGAAAATAACATGGCTTGAAAAAGTCAAATTTTTGAATGGAGAGAGACAGCTCTGATCTTGAGAATCTTGTCTAGGTCTTTCATAGCCATTCTGCAGAGAGCAATGTGTCGTCAGATTTCTTGACTGCTTGTTGCTTCTTTATTGATAGTTGATCCAAGTAGGTTAAAGTGTCCATGATTTCAATTTCTTCTCCTTCAACAATGAACTTGTTGATTTTGCCAGTTGTCATGATCTTTGCCTTATTTATTTATTTACATTCTCTTATATACTGTGCTATTCCACATCAGTGCGGTTTACATTGAACAAATTGAAATTACATTGAACAGGGCATTATAACTTGGAGATAACTATTTTACAGGGAACATGGGCTATGGAGGGTTAAGTGGCTTGCCCAAGACCACAAGGAGCACCTGTGGGACTAGAAACCCCAGTCCTTCCAGCCCAAGGTTGCTGTCCTCTAGTGGGATTTGAACCCCCAACCTTCTGGCCTGAAGTACCTTGCCCCAACCACTAGGCCACTCCTCCACTCAATGACACATACTCCTCCACGCCTTCTTTACATTAAGGTGCAGGCCCATTTTGAGACTATGGGGCTTGTTTACAAAGCCGCGGTAGCGGTTCGCGATCGTTATTGGAGCCGCGGCCCCATTGATTTCAATGAGGCCGTGGCTCCGATAACGATCGAGAACTGCTACCGTGGCTTTGTAAACAAGCCCCTATGTTCTTTGATCGTGAGAAGTAAATGCTTCAGATCATCTTCACTTTCAGCCAGTAATGTGGTATCATCAGCATAGCAAAGGTTATTGATGAGTCTGCCACCAATCTTCACACCTCTGTTGTCTTCATACAATCCTGCTTCTCTGATGATTTGTTCTGCACATAAATTTAACAGATAGGGGGAAAGTATGCAGCCATGTCATACACCTTTGCTTATTTTAAACCATTCTGTTTCTGCTTGTTCCATTCTGTCACTTCTTGATCAATGTAAAGGATGTGCAAGAGAATGATCAGGTGTTCTGGTATACCCATGCTTCTTAATGTGGCCCAGAGTTTCTCATGGTTTACACAGCCGAAGGCCTTGCTGTGGCCAATAAAACACAAATAGATATCCTTTTGGTATTCTTTAGTCTTTTCAAGGATCCATCTCACATCTGCAATGACATCTGTCGTTCCTCATCCTTTCCTGAACCCTACTTGCACTTCAGGCAGTTCTTGTTCTAGGTATGGTTGTAGTCTCTGTTGAATAATCTTCAGAGAATCTTGCTGACATGTGGGATCAGAGTGATTGTGCGATAATTTCCACAATCAGTTGGATCACCTTTCTTTAGTATTAGTATAAACACAGATCTTTTCCAGTCAGTTAGCCATGACGTTGTCTTCCAAATTTCCTGGCAGTATGTAAGTATGGTAACAGCTGCATCAGATTGCTGTAATACTTCAATGGGAATGCCATCAATGCCTGGTGCTTTGTTCTTTGAACCTCCAGTTAAGGAGTCCTTGCCTGGGGGTTATTGGTCCGACAAAAACATTTCTATTTGGGAGGTCAGTTGTTGAGTGGAACCTGTTTCTTTGATGAGTTGTTCTTTGATTAGTTTTTCAATACTGCTTTGACTTCTTCTTTCATCACTAATGATTCCGGATTATAAGGTACAGGTTGAAACGGCTGTTGGCCCACTTGATCTTTATCATATAAAAACTATATATTCTTTCCACCTTTTTTGATCTTCTCAGCATCATTCAAAATAGAACCTTGAGCATCTTGTAACATTCTATTTCGAAGTTGGAATTTTTTCTTTAACTCTCGCAGCGTTAGGAAAGTCGATCTTGTTCATCCTCTGATAGTTTCTGCTTCTATTTCCTTGTATGTGTCATTGTAGTACTTTTCCTTGTCCTATGTTGCTGCACATTGGAAATCTCTGTTGAGTTCTGCGATTACCTTTCTTTCTCCTCTGGCTTTAGCTTCTCTGCATTTCTGGGCAATTTTTCTGTCATCCATTTTGGCCATTTTTGCTTTTTCACCTTTTGTAGAGACTTTTTGCTTTCTTCCAACACAACCTTCTTGATGTCATTCCATAACTCTTCTGGAGCTCTGTCATTTGTATCTAAAGTAGCGAATATATTTTTTAGGCAGTCTTTAAATTCCGGTGGTATATTCTCAAGGTCATATTTTGCTGCATTCATGAGTGGCTTGATCTTTTTCAACTTTAACTTGAGTTTGCATACTACTAGTTGGTGATCTGTACCACAGTCAGCTCCAAGTTTTGTCTTTGTTGATGTTATAGAGCTTTTCCATCGTTAACTTCCACAGATGTAGTCAATTTGATATTTTTACAATCCATTTGGTGAAGTCCATGTGTACAGTCACTGCTTGTGTTGCTGGAAGAAGATGTTTGAGAAGAATAGATTGTTGGTCTTGCATAATTCTAACAGTTTTTCTTCAGCTTCATTTCTATTGCCAAGTCCATATTTTCCAACCACTTTGCCTTCTTCTTTGTTGCCAACTTTTGCGTTCCAGTCACCCATGACTATCAGGATATCCTCTTTGCATGTTCTGTCAATTTCAGCTTGTACTTATTCAGAGAACTCATCAATTTCATCCTCTTCTGCAGCTGTTGTTGGGGCATATACTTGAATTATAGTTGTGCAGTCAGACGTCTCAAGGGCTTTGATCCAACCACATCATAAATGCTGGCTTTACTCTGAAAAGTCTTCAGCTCCTCCCCAGTAACCAGTTGAGTGTCTTCCGATCTGGGGATCTCATCTTCTAGCACTATAGTGCAATTTGTTTTGTTGTGACTATCCATTGGGTTTTCATGGAAAGATACAGAGTAGATTGCCAGGCCTTTCCTCTGCGCAGTTCAAGTTTAGTGTTGTTGCCGTTGTCACAGAAATGTGATCCTCTACCGCCAACATTTTCCTATTCTTCTGCTGTCCAGATGGGTGGTTTGTCTTGCTCTGGCACCTCAGCTGAGACCTGTCCATCTTGGGAGACCCTGCCAGTAGTTAAACTACTGATAGCTTAGCTCTCAGCATCACTGATGCACACAAGCCCTCACAGCACGACAAGCTGCAAACCAAGTGAGGGGTTGTGGATTGTACTGAGGATATAAGAGTACCATCTCCTCTACAGTCTCTAAATGCTTTTCCGGGAAAACATGTACTTTTTAGATGTTTATTCATACCCTGGAGCAGGTATAGACTTGGATGTGGTTGTAGATGTGTTGATCATTTCTGAAATCAGGCATGCATGTCTAAGGTCTCTGGAATGCTCTGCACTCTCCCACCATGTCCATGGGCAAGATAGACGTTCCCAGTGTGGGGGACATCATTGGAGCCACTTTGTAAAATGGCTCTGGGGATGTTTCCTGATTTGGATGTCTGTGAACCCATTTTCAGATGTCCAAATCATGAACAGAGCTTCTAAAATGGCCCCCATAATGTCTAAATTTAGTTTAGACTGATTTGACAGCCAGCTTAAACTAAACAGTGGTGCTGACACTGACCGCATTATGGGACCCTTTTTCTAAAGTGTAATAAGTGATCGTATTTACTTCATACTACGAGCAAATCTATGCATCAAAGGCAAAAGTCATGTGGTAACTGTCTGAGTGTTCCCAGTATGACCCCCTGCCTTCACATGAATAGTCCCTTACCACATGTTAAGCTCATTCACAATTAGCGCAGGTGCACTTAATGATTTCACTTGAGTTGATGTTAAATGTCCCCATGCAAACTGCAAAAGTGACAGCACGTAGCAACTACCATGTGCTAACTGCAATGTGCAGTCCATGCCCACTCTATGCCCCTAAGCAGCCCAGTTCCCAACCCTTCATGCGTTAAGCAGTTGCTTGTGAATTAGTAGGTGCTGTCATGCTAGTGTGGTAACAGTTACCTCCTTGTGCGCAATCAATTAGTGTAAACTAATTCACTCATTAACTGCTTAACACATTTTATTAAAAGGGCCCCTATATGTACTATATATTCAGTGCCACTGTCGGTATATATAACAGTACTGACTAATTAATAGCTTGCAATGCTGTCGCTGCTGAAAATTCAGCCCACAGTGCATATATTTAGCGATATACCCATAGGCATTCACAGGAGTCGGGAAAGGATGAAACAGGATGGGATCAGCTCTTCTGTGCGTATTTCATATAATGTGGGCATACAAGAACTTAAGGGGAGTCATTTTAGAGGGCTGTGCAGCCTTTGCATGTCTAACTAGCAGATTTGCATGTCTAAGTAGCAATTTTAATAAAGCTGTTACTCGCTGTAGTTTATTACCTTGAAAGAAAAGCAATGAAATCAAAATTAAAAGTATTAAACTGGGAGAATATTCATACAGCCAGGCTGGAAAACAAATACATGTGTTCTATATCAAACATCTGTAAAAGAAACCATTATATGATCACACAACTGTATACCTAGGATGGTTCGCAGACTGAGAGAAAAGTTATCCATTATGAACTCATTGAGCATGTTATTGCTTCATTGTGAAAATTTAATATCTGAGAATTCCTTTAACCACAGGATATATCAGCAATGACTAGAGTATCTAGTATAAATAATAAGAAATGACCAGCTACTGTAATACAAATCTACCATTCCGAATGAGAGAAATGGAAAATATTATTGCTGTAGAGAACTGCAAAAGCATTTATCGTAGAGCAGTGGTATAGGTTAATTGAATATTTAATGCAATTTTCTGCACAATATCCTGTGACATAGCATGTTAAATTGAATTAAATCAAATTCATTGTTCTCTGATAGAACAATCACTTCTGACTCTGTCAAAGCAAATTATGCTACATCAGTGCCTTCAGAACATACCACAAATATTTGCAATTAACCTGATTTTGATACTATAGGACTATGTATGATAAATCAAATCTAGAGTTTTGTATTTTCTTAATGTGTGACACTAAATTTTTTTCTTCAAATAGATCTTGATTTTCAGGTCGTAAGTTTCTGGTTGCCAAATGCTTATTGTCTATTTCTGACCATGCTGTCTTAAATTCCATCAATAGCTTATAGATCACTGGCTATCTGGAGATACTTAACCCAGAACATTTTCATTGTGCATGAGAAATTATCTTTGAGCCAATTCAGGGGATATTTGACTCTGTCCCCTGAAGATGTGGATATGGAACCTTGTGGATATGGAACCTTTTACCCTAGGTTTAAACTGTGGCAGATAGTTGATTTGAGTCCTTTAATAAGATTTAAGAGAATATGGGGGGGCGGAGCCCGATGTCCAGCGGGATGGTCGCATAACGCTGAGGCTCCCGAGAGGCCTACTCAGAATCCTGAATTAACACCGGACAAACTTGAATTTCTGCTCTGATCTTGCCGGGGCATACTGGTGAGATGGCGGGGACCAAACCCACGCGTCTGGAATTTGGATCTCCAGCGGCTTCTCACGGTAAACGCTCCAAAACTGAACCCCCGTCCCCGCAGAAGGGGCTGGCATTCCGCGAGGGCCCCGAAATGCAGCAGGAAATCCTCGCAGAAATTAGAGGGGTTAAGGACCTCGTGCAGTCAAACGGTGAAGCACTTCGAGCGCTGAGGGAAGATCTTGGTGTACTGCAAGGCAGGCTAGAGGGGCTCTCTTCGCGTCAGGACAAAATGGTGAGTATATTAGACTCCCATGCGGTCCGGCTGTCCAAACTCGACAAAGTTGAACGTCAGGTGCGGGCCTTGCAGAAAGAAGTGGAAGATGGCAATAATAGAGCGCGCCGCAACAACCTACGACTCGTGGGCATACCGGAGGGAGCGGAATTGGGAGACATGAAGGAGTTTTTAAGTAAAATCCTCCCTTCCCTGCTCCAAATCACATTTACCAAAGAATTGGAGATTGATCGCGCTCATCGTGTACCCACAAACATAACGCTCAACAGGAAGACCCCGCGGCCTATCATCTTTCGACTTTTGAGATATCAACATGTGGAACAAATTCTCAGTGCCTCCCGGGCAAAGGGCCATATGGAGTTTGAGAGCCACAAGGTCTCCTTCTATCCTGACTTGGCTAAACCCACGGTCGACCGCCGAAAGCGCTTTCTGGAATTTCGGCCGAGGCTTCAACAACTACAAGCACGCTATGGCCTGATGTACCCGGCCAAGCTCCGAGTCACGCTTCACAATCAGACAAGAACATTTGAGGACCCTGATCTACTAGCGGAGTTTTTGGACTCTAAAGAAGCCGACTTGATGCGCTGACTTCCAGAATATTCCTGCCAGTACTCTTACATCCGCTGTACCTGCCATATTGGATTTACCGCAGCGCAGTGAAGAGTCTGTCGAGGGCGGTTTGTTGCCTTATTTTGAAGATATTTGGGACCCGACTCCATCTACCCATAGCAGCCTCGACGAGTATCAGAGACAGTGTTTCTTATGGACTCTGGTGTTTCTTTTCTTTTATTATGTCAATATCTTCCTCTCTAGGGCCTCCTCCCGCAGACATCTGGTCGCCATATTCATTGGGGGTTTTGCTTCTTCTCTAAGTTACTTTGGTATATACTTTTCAGTATGGGTGTATTGGCTAGCATACTTGGTGTTTATGTCATTATTGTACAGATTCTGATTATGTTGTAAGTTTTCAAGCGCTCTTACCTAAAATGTCTATTATTGATTGATGGCACCATGTCAGATTTTCTCATTGAACGTACAAGGAATCAATACTCCGATAGGACGGAGGAAACTCCTAAGCTATCTAAGTCATGAAGCTGCGGACCTGATTTTCCTCCAAGTAACACATTTCCATTCGAAGGAAACTCTCAACCTCAATATTAAACCTTACATGGTGGCCACCTATTCCCCAGCCGTTTCTAGGAACTGTGGGGTTGCCATATTGGATAGAAATCTCGGCATGCTACTATTGTTGCGACCTGCTTAGATACAGCGGGTAGATGGCCCAGAGCTCACTTCAAGATAGGTAACTTTAAAGTTACATGTATATGCCTTCATGCTCCTAATGTGGATGACCCTGCCCTTTTGCTATTATTGCTCAGGTTACGCAGGCCTCTGCTAATACTTCCTTGATATTGGGGGGGATTTCAATTTAGTTCTTGATCCCCTGATAGACAAATAGCCGCCTAGGACAAGTGGTCCCCCCAAGAGTCACATCGCGCTTACCTCAGTGATCAAAAATATTGTTCTAGTCGATCCATGGAGGTTACTACACCCCAATGAGCTTGACTTTACCTTCTTCTCTTCCTCTTGCAAATTCCAGTTTCGCATAGACTCCTTTCTAATCTCAATACTGTTAGTTCCTCAGGTGGATGTTGTAAAGATTCACTCTCAGCATATTTCAGATCATGCTGCTATTTCTTTTCAATACCACACTACTGCACTTCAAGGGAATCCGGGGGCCTGGTTCTTTGATAGAGCCCTGTCAAATCAGCCAGAGTTCCGGTTAGTAATTCGAACAGCCATACATGATTACCTCCAGACCCTGGTACTCCAGGGGGATCTGGACACCTCAACAGCTCTTCCCTGCAGCTCGTTGGAAAATCTTTTCTGATTTATATAGGGAATTTGCGTTACTAGCGCAACATTACTTTCAATTGATGTAGCTTCCATGCTGCCTCAAAAGTGTTCCAATCCTGCCGCCTTCTGCCTCTATTAAGGATGGGCTATTAGAACTATTTCACTCTATTAGTTGTACACATGGGGTAGCCTCTAATTTTTACAAACTATTATGTCCGGGTACAGATACTGCCACTTGTAGAGTCCAACGAGCCTGGGATCGCTGACTGTAAACCACTTTAATCCCTGTGCGTTGGAGCGTTTCCTGGAGCAAAATAGTGCGGGTCTCCCGCTCTGCCTCAGTTACCCAAACTCAACTCTCGTCTTTTGCACATAGCTGTTCTTATATTCCAGGAACATAGCCAAATGAACACAACTGTCAGGGACCAGTGTAGGTCTTGCCATACTGATGTGGGAACCCTTGCTCATGCTCATTATGAATGTTCTTAATTACAGGTTTCTGGGGGCGGGTCTGGGGTCGTATTTCACTTATCTTACACCTTCACGAGCCTCTTTCTTGGAAGACTGTGGGACTCCGCTTAGTAGCGGAGGTCCCCTCTCTTCCTAAGAAGGGTTGCTCTTTCCTGATTTCATGCTGGGTATAGCCATATATTTGATCCCGAGGACTTGGAAGGATAGCTCTCGACTTACTGTCAATGCATAGTGAACCTTGTCTGCTTATATAGCAAATATGAGCAGATATTTCGGAGAGCTATTTTCCATGCCCAATTCATTCTCGCTTGTCTAAATGGCAGATGCTCAATGATCATGTACAATCTGTTTATTGCTGACATGTCTGTTTAATGTACATTTATCATGTTTCAGATCGCCGTTAGGTTTTGTGACTCAATAATGTCAGTATACGCCCGCTTCGAGAATGATTTAGTTTTCTAGAGAAGAAGCAGGGGGGAGGGGGGTGGCAGGGGTTTACTTTGGTGTATGTATTACATTCCATGTATGTATTGTCTTTTAGTTGTATGTCTTCCTTCCTTTGTTGTTGTAAAACGAAAATAAAGAATTTAAAAAAAAAAAAAGATTTAAGAGAATATTGCATACTGATCATAATTCAACAAAAACACCAACTCCATCACTAATTAAAATGGATAGACAACTTAGTACTTCCTCCAAAACAAACTTGTTTTTATTATAAAAACCAGCATAAAGCATAAAATCTCACACTGCAGCTGCACAGTCATGGAGCACCAGAGTTGCACAAGATTTGTGCCTTACAACCCCTGGCCATCTCTCTAGCATGGCGGTAAACTCTACCCATAGGATGAAAATCATCGGGCTGGGTATGAACATATTGATCATAGTGGAATATGGAATCCCACATACAAACAGGTTTTGCACCAGTGATCTCCAACAATGATTCAGGGAACAATTGCACAAACCATCACTATGTCCAGGAATTTTTGGATGAAACCATATCAGCTTTGACCTAGCATTTGTTGTTAAGTGCAATGGAGTCAGTGTCGACTCCTGGCAACACTCTGGATAGTTGTCCTAAACTATGTTTGGTCTTCAGTCAAGCAGCTCTTTGTTGACAGAGTGGCACCCATAGCTGCTATTATTATATCGATTCATCTCATTGCTGGCCTTCCTCTTATGTTGACCTACCTTCCAAGCATGATGTCTCTAATGATCTCTCTCTTCGCAAGATGTGTCTAAAGTATGACAGTCAAAGCCTTGTCATCTGAGCTTCTAAGGAAAGCTTAGGTTTGATCTCCTCTAGTATTGACTCGTTTATTCTTCAGGCAGTCCATGGGATACACAGTATTTGCCGCCTTAATTCAAAGGCATCAATTTTCTTCCTTTCTTTCTTTTTCAGTGTCCAAATTTTGCATTCATATGATGTTATCGAAAATACTATGGCCTGAACAAGTCAAATCTTTGAATGGAGGAGACAACTCTGCTCTTGAGAATCTAGCCATTCTGCCAAGAACAATGTGTTGTCTGATTTCTTGACTGCTTTTTGTTTCTTTATTGATAGTTGATCCAAGTAGGTTAAAGTTGTCAACTATTTCAATTTCTTATCCATCAACAATGAACTTATTGATTTTCCTAGTTGTTAGGATCTTTGTCTTCTTTACATTAAGGTGCAGGCCTATTGTAAGACTATGTTCCTTGATCTTGTGAAGCAAATGTTTCAAATCGTCTTCGCTTTCAGCCAGTAGTGTGGTATCATCAGCATAGCGAAGGTTGTTAATGAGTCTTCTGCCAATCTTCACACCTCATTTGTCTTCATACAGTCCTGCTTCTCTCTTGATTTGCTCTGCATATAATTTAAACAGGTATGGGGAGAGTATGCAGCCTTGTCGTACACCTTTGCTGATTTTAAACCATTCTGTTTCTCCTTGTTCCATACGAACTGTTGCTTCTTGATCAATGTAAAGATTGTTCAAGAGAACAATCAGGTGTTCTGGTATAGCCATGCTTCTTAATGTGGCCCAGAGTTTCTCATGGTTTACACAGTCAAAAGCTTTGCTGTAGTCGATAAAACACATATGGATATCTTTTTGGTATGCATTTGTCTTTTCAAGGATCCATTTCACATCCGCAATGATGCCTCTCGTTCCTCGCCCTTTCCTGAACTCTGCTTGCACTTCAGGCAGTTCTTGTTCCAGGTATGATTGTAGTCTCTGCTGAATGATTTTAAGTAGAATCTTGCTGGCATGGCATGGCTAAAGGGGCTGGACACACCCCTTCGGTGCACCGAAGGAGACAGGAACAAGGAAGACCTTGAAATCCGTGGACTGTGATTACTATGGGGAAAAGAAAGAATAAAGGAGGGCTCTGTTGCTACTCTGATGGGTATATTTCCCCTTCCAGTGACTCAGATTTCCCCTGATGGAGCTTCTCTTAGCTCCGGGGGATGAACTCTGTCACCACATCTGCTCCCGCCTATGGCATCCACTATGGTGTTAGAGAATTATCTGCAGAAATTCTGTTACAAAAATGTTTTAAAGAAATTCTGAAGTTCTGAAGTTGTCAAAAGTTATTGAAATTGTGCATGCTTATTATGTTCCGATGAAGGTCAGAGTCTCTCCCCCCAGGGAGGGTGGTTTTGATTCTCTTGGCCCCACTGTTAGTCAAAATCGAACTGTTTTTTAGAAAACTCCACAGACAATATTACTAGATGAAATATTTTAATTTGTGACATTTTCTACTGAATCTGTTAAAGTAAAAATAGTTAGATTATTTTTTAAATATAAGGAGGTGCTGTTCTGTGGTCAATCTTTGAGGATGTCTCCTGATGTTAGTCAAGCCACACAAGCTTGCAGGAATCAATTTCTGCAATTGAAGCACAGAGTGTTGTCTATGGGGGTGGGGGGCACTTTTTTCTTGAAGTTTCCCTGCAAATATTTTGTGACTCTGAAGGGACAAATGTTTACCTTTGTTGATGCTTCTCAATCGGGAAGATTTTTAGTGAGTAGACAGAAGTGAGGGAATTGTGTTGGTGGTTTTAAATTTCTAACTTTCTCCAATGTGGGCAATATATTATACCTAATTGTCTTGTCTGTTTAATCTTTGGTAAAATGTTCAACAGTATAGCGCCTTGATGTGGGCTTGATTATCATTGGATTATTTGTTATTTCTTATCTTTTTCCTTTTTTTTTTTGTTTTCTTAAACGAGATTGCATGATTGCTCTGGGGTTTTTCCTATTTGATATGGATAATTGTATATGTACTGTTTGTGTTATTGTATTCTGGAAAAATGCAATAAATATATTGAACATGAAGAATGCAGATGAAAGCATTATTCTGATGCTCTCCTCATCTGGCTCCTCTTGTATGTGCCACTTTTGATAAAATAGGCACCTGCCAATGTAGTAGGTGCAGTGCTTACACAAGTGCAGTCTTCCGCATGATGCCGCTCTTTTCTTGCATGTCTACATTTGTAAGTGGCTATGTGCCAGCACTTCTGGACGTCCTTATATGTATTTTACAAAAAGCTCTGTGGAACTGTGAACATCCGAAGCTGGATGTTCCAATTCTTACTTCAATGTTCTATGCAAAATGGGACTTCTAGTATCCTTTGTCTTTGAATCAGATAATTTCTTGGTAATGAGATCATACTTCATATATAAAAACATGATTTTTCTGGGCTAGAAGATGGCAGTTCTTCCTGATATATATCAGTATCTCAAATGAGACTTAAATATGGCTTGAGGAAGTAAGAAGAGGTGCTCTCTTTGATGGGGGGAGAAGGGGGGGTTCTTCAGTTTGTGCTTTCCATATCTTTGAATTATGGATTATCAAGGTAACACATTTTTTTCACAGGCTCAAATTCAATAACCGGATAGCCGGACCCGAAGCTCACCCCTAAATCATCCCCTTAAACCACCACGCCTTAATACTCTGGGCAACTACCGCCCACAGCACCAGGATCACCCAAAAACTCACCAGAGACAGGTCTTGGCTTCAACTGGTCACAGCTTTATTGATAACAATCCAAACTGTTAAAACTCATAACAATAATAATCAACTGTACCCATACCCCGCGGGGCGATCAGTCACCAGCCATATGATTAGCAAGGTGACCTCGACACTGCCCCAGCCGGATGAAGCCACCGGCCAATCGCCTGCCACCCTTCTCCGACTTGGCCGTCTCAGTAGCACAAGTCTGCCAGGGTTTAACCGGGTAGAGGGCACCCTGCCCTCGCCCCAAAAGGCTTACAGCTCCGGACCCCGGAAACCTCTGGAATCCCACCCCCCCCCAAGCTTTGACAACCCGCATCCTACCTCACACACCCTTCACCTCAGGTGGGTGGGTGGGTAGCCGGTCGTGTGTGCGCCTCACAAGCCGAACACCAAGAGGCTCTGGGCACATGCGCACGCACGCCAACAGATCCCCCCGCGCACGCTCCAGCAAGGGGATCCAATTAGCTGCCTCCAAACTTCAGCTATGCCACGAGGCTCCTCCTCCTCTCTCTCCACCCCCCCATAACGTCCAATTTATATTTTTAAAAGACGCGGGGCATGCGCCAGGTTCCGCATCGGGCCGGGCATCCGGTTAGCCGCGGGCTCCGGGACATGCCCGCGCCCTTACATTTGCAGAACATTTTGGAGAGTAGGACTGCTCTGAGAGAAGTAGCTGTTCAAAAAACTTCAAGGCATGACCTCTTGTCACCGTGCGTGCTTTTATACCCCTAACCCCTCTGCTAATTTTATAAAAATCTTTATAAAATTACCTTCTTAATGCTAAAAAATGTACATATATGATGCAGAAGCGAAGAGAGTAGAATTTGATGGGGAATAAGGTTTTATTGTGAAGCAAACAGGAAAGAGATGAGAGAATGATTACAACTGTTGACCTTAAGGTAATAACACAGTGTAAGAGTTAAACAGCAGTAGTGAGAGATGGAACATGTAAAAGTACATGTGTAGTGGTATTGCAAGTAATAAAGAAAAGGAGGTCACTGGTGAGATCTCATCTAGAGTTGTACATCCAATTCTAGGGAGGAGTAGCCTAGTGGTTGGGGCAATGTACTTCAGGCCAGAAGGTCAGGGGTTCAAATCCCACTAGAGGACAGCAACCTTGGGCCGGAAGGACTGGGGTTTCTAGTCCCACAGATGCTCCTTGTGGTCTTGGGCAAGCCACTTAACCCTCCATAGCCCATGTTCCCTGTAAGTATTAGTGTATGTGTCTCATATCCCCATGTGTTAAATGTATCCCCCAATTGTGTTGTGACCGCTTTGATTGAAGGATAAGGCGGTATACAAAACTGTCTAAATAAATAAATAAATAATTCTGGGACAGTGGGCCTGATTTTCGAAGGCCTTAACACAGGTAACTTCCCTAGCTACCTGTGTAAAGGACTTATCCAGAATTTTTGAAGGGAACCTACAGGGATAGTGCCCTTCGAAAATCCCAGATATGTCTCTAACGCGCCCAGATGCTATCTGCATAGCATCACAGCATATTGGAGGTGTTCTGGGGTGGAGCGGAGGTGGGCCATGGCACTACCCATGTAGCACCGATTTTCGATGCTACACGGTTAGCGTTCTGCGCCTTAAAAATAGGAGTGGGAAAACCTTGCCTATCTTTAAGGCGCTGGGGCTAACCATGTAGCATTGAAAATCGGTGCTATACAGGTAGCTCCTGCGTCTACCTGGCTGTGCGGCGACACCCAGATTTTCGATGCTGGGGCCGCATATGACTCCTGGCATGGAAAATCCGGGTTAGGCAGGAGGTGGGCAGGCTAGTGCTGACGCGGTGCTTAGCACCACCCAACTGAAATTCGGGCCCAGTATCTCTGGAACAGTTATTCTTAATCCAGTCCCTGGCTCATCAGCACCTACCAGCTATATTGAAGGCTAATGAGTAGAAGAAGCATGTTGGGGGACACATCCAGCAAGTCAAGTTTTCAGAATGTTCACATTGAAAATGCATGAGGTAGATCTGCAGGTGGTGCTCCCTTGTAAGCAGATTTCTCTCATACATATTCGCTGTGAATATTCTGAAACCTCACCAGCCACTATATGCCCTTAAGCACCTGCTTCCTCTTAATTATAAAATAAAATACAAAGTCCTGATGATGAAACATAGGGCCCTGCACTCTTGTCAACCAAATATCTTTCTTGCATGCTTATACTCTACATTTCTTGCCAATTACTTTGATCCCAAACTGCCAATTTACATGTTGTCTACCCCCTTCTCCCCAACACACCACCCCCAGCCCTTGCTTGCCTGGAATCAACAAGGAAACAGCTTTTTCTTTCCTGACACCTACCCTTTGGAACAGTAATCCTAGTTATTTATGAGTGGAACCCTCATATTCAAAATTTCAAACAGGTTTGAAAACATGCTTCTTCTACTCATTAGCCTTCAATATAGCTGGTAGGTGCTGATGAGCCAGGATGGCTGCGATTCTGTTCCAACCAAGTCTAATTTCTTAACATCTCCTAGTTTCTTTATTATCTCTACTTACTGTATACTTTGCTTTTATTATTTACTATAAAATATTGTAAACTGCTTTGGTGCTCCTACGTGTTAAGTGGTAGAGCAAATGCTGGAATAAACTAAACAAAAAATAACTAACATGCATTAGAACCTATACACACTAATTTATTTATTTATTTAGATAGATAGATTTGTATGCCCACCTTATCCTTCAATCAAGGTGGTCACGTCACATCTCAATTGGAGGCTTACATTTAACATGAGGGTACGTGTAAACATTTAGACAGTACATTTGAAGGTAAAATTTAACATGAGGGTACGTGTAAACATTTGGACGGTACAGTTACTTATCGGCATTAGACTTGTGTGTGTGGGTAGGATGGGTGCGCGCTAATAGAAAACGTCTGCTAACAAAATGAATGCGCACTAAGAAATGGTGAATGTGGTGCTTTACAGACACATATAACTAATCATCTTTATTCCTGGGAGCTTCTTATTTAATAAAGACAAACACAGAGCAAGAGGATGTGAGGCCAAACCCTTCAGATGATGTACACTCTGAGGCCTATTCCATTCAGGCCGTGCAGCCCTGTGCGGCTGGGGAGAATCGGGCCATGCAAAGTTAGACCCGATTCTGATCCCGTGCAGACCGGGATCCGATTCTGCCTGGTTGTATGTCCCAGCGACTACCCGGCTAACTCAGCCAGGCTCATGAATGGAGCACCTCCCATTCCCTGCAGCCTGACCCCCGATCTGGCTTTCCAAAGCCTGCGTTGGGCTGCGGGGAACCTCTTGAGCTCCCTCATTTGCCTGCCCGTGTCCCACGCCGTGGTCCCCCGCCATCCAAGGGGACTTATTCCACTTCCGAGGTGGAATAAGTTCCCCATCTAGATCTGAGGACCCGGATATACAGAGCCGACCTCTGAATTGGCCCTGTATGTCCGGGGTCATGGACCGCCCATGACCCGCCTTCACTCTGCCTCCAGAACACCACCTCCTGCCCCTGTCTAGGCCTCCCGTACAAACCTGCTGCTCATAGGGAGAGGCTTTTGCTGGGACCAGCAGGGGGATGAATAGCGGGGATGGACAGCCCCACGCGATGTCCATCCAACTATTCATAGGACAGACTGACCACCATCCAACTATTCGTAGGACAGAATGACCACCTCTGTGTCTAAATGGGTCTTACGTTTCTCATCTGCTCTCATTTTCTTTGCTTCTGTAAAATGTTTTGAATGGAAGTAGTTGCTAGCAATCTGTATTTATTAGTGTGCATTCAATTCTTCAGTGCTCCTTAAAACACTAGCATGCTAAACAATCTAACACACACTAACCTATGAATTAACACACATGAAGGGGTATGTTTACTAATGGGTGCACCATTTGTGCTCGGAATTGGTGAGGTGGCCTGTGATGTAGAGAGTGTGCTCAGCATCAGGGCCGGATTTACCTTGAGTGAGGCCCTACGCCAACAAAAATTGTGGGCCCCCAGCAGGGGCGGCCCAAGGGGGGGTGCGGACCTCATTTGCATAAGGGGCCTCATTTGCATAAATATTTGCATAATGTTACCATATACTAACTTTTAGTAAACGTGCCTCTTAATGAGTGTATGGATAAAGAAAGACTAAAAGATTTCTACATTACTATAATCCAGTGCCAACTGCCAGACACATTAGGAACTACTACAAACACTGCCCATAGTAAACCCGCCGTATCCTAACAGCACTACCAGGACTCACAAAGCACCATACCCTACCAATCAAAAGGCAACACTGCAAATATTAAACCAATACATTTCAGAGAACAACAATACATGACCTACTGGGGAAAGAGAACAAGTGGCAATGTCAAATAGGAATTATATAAACAGAACACCTCAGCTCAGTTACACATGCAGAACATAGACCATCACCAAACAAGTAATCACAATTTAGAAATAGGAAGACAATAATTAAACTGGGAATCCCAAAAGCCAAACTTGGAATGTACAACACTGTAGAAATAAAACTATACATTAATTTGCTCTTGTACTAAACAAAGCGCAGATGTTAATGATGCACATTTACCAGAGCTGACATATTCCAATTAATAAATTCAAAATAAAGAGATATTTTTCTACCTTTTGTGCATTTTTTTCAGCTGCAATTGCTCCAGCCACTTTCTTCTGGTTTCTTCGTGTCTTCTGCTAACTCTCCATCGTCTGCTGTCCATTTGTCCTTTCTTCTCTCTTCTAGATTTTTTTCCATTCTCTCTCTACATCTGCTTTAACATACTAATCTTTCTCCTTTTGCTCTTTCCTCATTCCTATTTCATCCACTCAAATTTTACCCCTCCATCCTCAATCCCCACTTACTCTCCCAATACCCGGCCAATTGTAGATTTTTTATCCCTCCCACACAAAATATTTTTCCCTTCTCCATTTTACTCTTCCAGCCCCATCCCATTCTAATCCTCCCCCAACATCAGCTCCCTTCTAGTTCCAGCCTCACCCAGCATCCATTCCCTTCTAGTCCCTGCATCAGCCCATTTCCAGTCCTAGCCATCCATCAGCCCATTTCCAGTCCTAGCAACCCCCCAACCCAATACCAGTCCTAGCCCCCCATCACCCCACTTACAGTCCTTAACCCCCCATCACCCCATTTTCAGTCCTTAACCCCCCATCACCCCATTTTCATTTTAAGCCCCCCCTATAACCCATTACCAGTCCTAACCCCCCATCAGCCCACTTCCAGTCCTAACCCCATCAACCCATTTCCAGTCAGCCCCCCATAGCCCATTGCCAGTCCTACCCCCCCCCCATCAGCCCACAGCCCATTACCAGTCCTAACCCCATCATCCCACCTCCAGTTTTAACCCCCCAGCCCATTTCCAGTCCTAGCCCCCCATAGCCCATTACCAGACAACCCCCATCACTCAGTCCACAGCCCATTACCAGTCTTAACCCCCCCAAAGCCCATTACCAGTTCTAACCCCCCCCCACAGCCCATTACCAGTCCTAACCCCATCAGCCCACCTCCAGTCTTAACCCCCCAGCCCATTTCCAGTCCTAGCCCCCCATAGCCCATTACCAGACATCCCCCATCAGCCCACAGCCCATTACCAGTCTTAACCCCCCCAAAGCCCATTGCCAGTTCTAAGCCCCCCCAACAGCCCACAGTCCATTACCAGTCCTAACCCCATCAGCCCACCTCTAGCCTTAACCCCCCCCAGCCCAGCCCAGCCCAGCCCATTTCCAGCCCCAGCCCCCCAATAGCCCATTACCAGCCCTACCCCCCCAGTCCATTTCCAGCCCCAGCCCCCCCAATAGCCCATTACCAGTCCTACCCCCCCCCCCCATAGCCCATTACCAGTCCTACCCCCCCCCCCCGGCCTAAAGTAAAATTTAATTTTAAAAAAAAACCTGGTGGCTGCCGCCGCCGCGGGGCCCCCTCTGCTGCCGTGGGGGCACCGTCTACAAGCTGAAGCCGTCGGGTCGGGTCGGGTCGGGTCTCTCTCTCTCCCTCCCTCGCTGCAGGCTGCAGGCTGCGAGAGACGCGAAGGGAGAGCGTCTCCTCGCGTCTGTGTTTAGCCGGCAGGGGCTGATGGGAAATCCCATCAGCCCCTGCGGGCTTAACACAGACGCGAGGAGACGCTCTATCTTCGCGTCTCTCGCAGCCTGCAGCGAGGGAGGGAGAGAGGGAGGGAGAGACCCGACCCGACCCGACCCGACCCGACCGCTTCAGCTTCAGCTTGTAGACGGGGCCCCCGCGGCAGCAGAGGGGGCCCCGCGGCGGCAGCCACCAGGTTTTTTTTTTTAAATTGAGTTTAAAAAAAATTAACTGGTTCTTTTTTTGTGGGCCCCTGCCGGCTGTGGGCCCTACGCCATGGCGTACATGGCATATAGGTAAATCCGGCCCTGCTCAGCATGTCCTGCTGTAGTTAGTGTGTTGCAGCATGCCAGCTGGAATGTGGGTGTACTTATAATCACTCCTTGAGGAGGTGGTAAGTGCACTCCTGCTAACAGCAAGTCATGGTCAGCAAGCGCCAATGTCACATGTATTAAATGCGTTGTGCTGGACTGCCCATGTTCTACCCCTAACCCACCTAAAGTGCTAAAGGTTTAGTGAGAGATGTTTACCATGGTGCCCCCACTAATGATTACTATGTCGCTCTTAGTGCATGGTAAATCACACTCTAACCCTTAGCACAGCTTAATAAATGTGTACCTAAGTCAATTGGTGCACAATAAAACACTGCACAAAAATGCAATGTCTGCCATTGAGTCAATGTTGACCACACCCCTGTAGAACGTGTTAAAAATCACTATTAAAATGAACATGTGAAATTAATCAAGCAACACCCAAAAATCTGGAAAAATTCAGGATAAAACAAAAAGGAATCTCTTTTTTTTAACATGAGTACGCCCCTATAAGTGGAGGTAGCATGGATATGGAATGATTAAAGAATGTGACCAAGGGTCCTATTGAACCATTCAGATCACTGAAAGGGGGGAGAAATTTTCTGAGTGTGAACCACTGGGTGTGGCAGCAGTAACAGCAGAAGGTCCACGCAATTCAGAAGCCATGTGACTTGCGAAATAGCAAGTGTGCCAAGGGAATTGGTTCCGTGCATCAGTTTTGGCTCATGGGCTATAGATTGCTGACAACTGCTTTAGGTCAAGTAAATTCTCATTTCTGCCCAATGTGCGGTCTATTTCCTTCTCCACCAGTAAGGTCTCCTTGTTTTTCTTTTATGCCTGCTTGAATCCTATCTTTGTTTTGTCTGTGTGACTGAAACACGAATGTGCACAGTAGTTCTAGCTGGTGTGAAAGCTGATAAAGTAGTTCTGACAGCAAGTTTGGATCCATTCCTACTGTGTCAGTCTTGGTACTAGTCTGTCTTTTGTCAAGCATTAACACTAGAAGCCCCAAAGTGCGTCAATTGATGCAAATGCATCTTCGAAGTTGTATACCAGCGCCACTGCTAGAACCATGTCAATCATGTTCCATGACTTTGTTAGCAAGGTCAAGATGTTAAAATATGTGCATCGAAAATTAATGACAGATGGACCACCTAGTGGGAAAATGAATATATACCTAGAAGCCCCAAAGTACGTCAATTGACGCACTCAATTGTCCTGGATGCGTCAATTGACGTACTTTGGTGCTTCTAGGTATAAATTCATGTTCCCACTAGGTGGCGAATCTCAATCACTGTTTACAGTTTTACTCTGACATTACAAACAATAAACACATGATGACATCAGGTAATGACGTCACATACTGCACGTATTTAGCAAATAAGTAACTTCACATTAATTCACATCTGCATTTCATGCTAAACGCAGTCGTTGTGATAATGCGTCAATTGACGCACTTCAGGGTTTCTAGGTACAATTCCTTTTGGGGCTTCTAGTATTAACAATTTCCCTTTGATTTTAATTTGTTTTCTGCTTAGGTGTGTTTTGTGAAAGGTGGTATAAAAAAATCCCATAAATAAATAAATTTAATAAATACTGTAAATCTAGTTTGTAAATGCACTGTACTGTAAATACGGTTATGCACATTACTTATTTATCTAGACTCATTGAGTTATATTATGCATTTAAAACTATAAATGTAGTTTATTTGAATAGGAGATTGTATCCATAGTAAACATGGATGGATAATTTTATTTCATTTATTGGACTTATCAATCACTTGTCCTTTTCTCTAGGCAAACAACAAATTAATATCAAAATAAATAACACAAAAAATATAGGTGATTCTGTAATGCAAACAGATGAATGAGGCACAGAGTCAAACAATAAAGTTGTGAATTACATAAAAAACAAGCTTAGATCATGAACAGAGAATTACTGTGTATGCTGTGCAGGAGATTCTAGCCATCCGAGAATAAAGGACCAGGCTGCTATATGTGCATGGAAAGGCCATTTGTTTATTTAGAACATTTTTTATTTTGCAGGACAATTTTAGGACATATTTAAAAGCAGAGAATGTGGGGAAATTGGTTTTAGTGTATTTTTAGAATTATGATTATAATAGTAATTTTAATTTCGATTTATATTTGTGATAGCCCAATTAAAACTAGGATTGTTGGGGATGGGTGATATAAGACCTCTGATATATAAAAGCTTTCCGGTAAGTACAACATTAAACACTTGTCTAGAAATGGAAAGAATGGGCAGTACCTAGAAAGTTATGAGGGTCATTCTGAGCCATGAATAGCGGGCCCCTCTGTCGACCCCAACTAATTTCCCCATACTCTGTACAGGGAGGTTAGATGGGGGCAGGAAAGAGATGGTGCGGAGGTGGAGTTAGGGCAGGCAGTGGGCATTCCGTGGCCCCAGTCATATAGGGCCAATTCCAATGTTGGCCCTGTACATTCAGGGCCGGCACTGAACAGGGAACTTATTCCATCTCCGAGGTGCAGACGGGTGATTATGGCTGGCCCAGGGTAATCAAAAGTGGGAGCGGGTGCAGGAGATTCTCCGCAGCCTGACCCTGGTCTTTGGAGGCCAGATAGGGGGTCGGGCTGCAGGGCATGTGGTGGCCGGGGATCGTGGCTTCTGAATGGAGCCACAGTGCCATGGCAACCAGACGCCATGGCACCATGGATCCATTAAGCAGCCTTGACTGACTTAGCCAGGCAGAGACCTGTACGTGCAGGCTGACCAGGATTGGGGTCCCAGCCTGCACATACAGGCCTGGACGCAATTTTTATCCTGCGGGGCTAGACATCTGTGTGTCCGGTTCCAACCAGGTGCACAGAGGACCAGGATGTCCAGGATGGAATCGGGCCCTATGTATACTAATTCCCATAGTATGGAAAATAAAATCTAGGATCTAGAGGCCGTTATGGAAGAAGGTTGACTTGAATTTAGTGGTGGTCAAGAAGAAGTGTTACACGGAGAACCATGACTGGGATATAGACTCAACAAAGGTATGAGATAAGCATAGGGGATTCTTATTTACAAACATGCAAAGAAATAGCAGAAACATTTGCTGATGAGTCTGTGGGGAGGCTACACTTTCCTTTTCATCTTCCTTTATGTCCCCTATTTTCTTGATAGATGTCTGGGGCACATGCACACATGTGCTTAGAGGACAATGTCCTGAGAGCTTAATAGATTGCCATCTGGCTCCAAATTTGCCCAGCACGGTTGTGAGGGATTGCTGATAGGGATTGAAGAGGAGAGATCATGGGCTAGAGCAGGGGTCTCCAATTTCCAGTCCTGGAGGGGCGCAAACCAGCTAGGTTTTCAGGATGTTCCTAATGAAAATGCATGAGATAAATTTGAATGTAATGGGGCAGTGCATGCAAATATATCTCATGCATGTTCATTAGGGACATCCTGAAAACCTAACTAGTTTGCCGACCTCCAGGACTGGAATTGGAGACTCCTGGGCTAGAACATAGCTGCACAAGCTCAGTCCTCAAGGACCACAAACAGGCCAGGTTTTCAGGATATCCCTACTGAATGTGCATGAGATAGATCTGCATACATTCCACTCAGAGTTGCCAAGTTGCTCAGTTCCAGGAGTGAGATTTCCTGCCAGTCCTAGATTGCTGACATACTCATCATGATGCTTTATGGGACCTGCAGCACGGATTCCAATGGATAAAATCAGGGATTGTAAATACCATACTGCACTGCAATGCAATGCAAATTTAAAACCTGAACTGGCAAAGAATCTCACCCCGAAATGGGAAACTTGGCAACTCTGGCTACCTTCATTTTAAGAAATCCATCTCATGCACATTCATTAGAGATATCCTGAAAACCTGGCCTGTTTGCAGTCCTCAAGTACTGAACTTGTGTACTCCTGGGCTAGAGGTTTAACCACAAAACTGAATTCCAGATCTTTTGTGGATGATTTACCCCTCTTTTTTTGGCACATGGAAGCAGAGCTGGCCCAACAATTAGGCAAACTAAGTGGTTGTCTGGGCATCAGATTCTTGTGGGTGGTGGTGGCAAAAATCAAGGCATTTAAAGCTAAACAATAGATTCTGACAGCTGGGGGGGGGGGGGGCATAAGGCATAAGGTTGCCTAAGACGCCAGCACTTTGAACCAACTCTTGGAATGATCTGTGAACATAGACCATAGAGCAACGTCCTTTGCAGGTGCAGACATGCAAACATTAGCACAAGCTAGCTCAACACAATGCAGTCTCCTAAATCGTTTTAGTATATAAGATAATAAAGTTATAAAAAAATGTCAGTGTACAGATGGTACAGCATATTAAATGTTATTTCTGTTTGTGATAGACCTTCAAAAATGTGTATCAATTTCCTAGAGGAAAAATAAACCCTGTTCTTATTAAAGTAGAAGTGCTAGATAGTCATTTCAGTTTGCTCAAACTTAACAAACACAGTAATCTGTCTGCTTCTCAGAGTAAATATAATGAGTCTGATTATTTCTGCCCCGTGAGTCTTGGAACTAATATACAAATGCTTAAAAATAATTCATAAAAGGCCCCTGATGCATGTCCAGTCTGTAGCTGCCTGTTTCTTCTTCTCTTAGAGGAAAACTGACTGGTTCAACAATAAACAATGAGGAAAGGGAATCTAAGAGGGGTGTTTACTAAATGGCAGTAACAGACTCTGCGATATCGGAGCCGCGGCCCCATATCTCACAAAGTCCGCTACCACTATTTAGTAAACACCCCCCTAAGAAGAACCACCGATCCGAATCAGGGCAAGAAGGATGAAAACTATGCAAATACTAAAAGAAGACAGGCGGGCACGAAATCGGTCTTGTGCTGAGAAAACATTTTCACAATTGCTTTGAATATGTTTACATAACACTGCTTAATAGTGAACTGTCTCCTACCTGACAATTTCTAATCGTATATAACATTAATCAGAATTCCTTAGGGGTAAGTGTCTTAACAGGAATCAATAGGGGACGTTAAGAACTACATGCTCAAGATAGCACCTTCCTTTCAGAAATGCTTCACAAATATCTGCAAAGCCATGGTTCCCTCCTACTCTTCCCAAGCATTGTTGATTTAGAGAAAGTAATGATAATATATCCTTTGTCACCTGAACTGGTGAACCAATAACACTTATCACCACAAACTGTGAAGGGGGCACAGGATAATTTTTTAACCAAGGCTTAAAACCGATCAATACATCTGCTTGATCCAATCTTGTTTTAACACAGTAAGAAGCCTAAGTAGGTATCTTTTAACACTGCAGTCATAATACACCCCTGCAAATCACTGTGGGAGTAATATCAGCATGGATGTGAATGCCAACATAAGCAGGATACTAGGTCATCTCTCCATGTATTTGCTTTATACTTAATGCAGCTCTCTTGAGTTTCTAGCTTTTAAAAAAAAAATCTTGTTTTTTATTTTTTTTAGAACAACATTGCACTCTTCTGGATTAAATGATATATTACACTTATATTTTCCTTCACTAAAAAATATCATGAATAGATGAAGGGGTGCAAGTCTCAAAACTCTGTGGGCAAGTACAATGTCAACAATTATGTCTCCCTGGGGACTTTGAACTAGTTCTCAAAGGCAGGGCCGGCCCGTCCATTGAGCGAGAATGTTTTTTGCACAGGGCCCCGCGTTTCAGGGGGCCCCGCGCAAAAAACATTCTTTTGTAAAAGTAAAATAAAAAAAAAATGAAAGAACCTGTCTCCTGCCGATGTCGGGGCTGCCGCGGCAGAATCGAGCGTGCCGCGGGGCCCCCCTGTACCCGGCACAGCCTCTTCTCCCCGTAGCAGCTCTCACTGTGGAGCTGCAGTCAACGCGCCGGCTTGCAGAGCGCGAGGGAAGAGTTTCCCTTTCGCGACTCTGTTAAGCCCGCGGGGGCTGATGGGAACTTCCCATCAGCCCCCGCGGGCTTAACAGAGCAGCGAGGGAAAAACTCTTCCCTCGCGCGCTGCAAGCCGGCGCGTTGACTGCAGCTCAGAAGAGAGAGCTGCTACGGGGAGAAGAGGCTGTGCCGGGTACAGGGGGGCCCCGCGGCACGCTCGATTCTGCCGCGGCGGCCCCGACATCGGCAGGAGACAGGTTCTTTCATTTTTTTTAACTTTCCCTGGGCTGGGCTGGGCTGGGGGGGGGGGGGTTAGGAGTGGTGCGGTGCTGTGCTGGGCTGGGGGGGGGGTTAGGAGTGGTGCGGTGCTGTGCTGGGCTGGGGGGGGGGTTAAGAGTGGTGCTGGGCTGGGCTGAGCTGGGGGGGTTAAGAATGGTGCTGGGCTGGGGGGGGGGGTTAGGAGTGGTGCTGTGCTGGGCTGGGCTGGGGGGGGGGGGGTGATGAGTGGTGCTGGGCTGGGTGGGGGGGGTTTAGGAGTGGTGCTGGGCTGGGTGGGGGGGGGTTAGGAGTGGTGCTGTGCTGGGCTGGGTGGGGGGGTTAGGAGTGGTGCTGGGCTGGGCTGGGGGGGGGGTTAAGAGTGGTGATGGGCACTGGGCTGGCTGGGGGGGGTTAGGAGTGGTGATGGGCACTGGGCTGGCTGGGGGGGGTTAGGAGTGGTGATGGGCACTGGGCTGGCTGGGGGGGTTAGGAGTGGTGATGGACACTGGGCTGGCTGGGGGGGTTAGGAGTGGTGCTGGGTGCTGGGCTGGGGGGGTTAGGAGTGGTGATGGGCGCTGGGGAGGGGTTAGGAGTGGTGATGGGCACTGGCGGGGCTTAAACTAAAAATTGGGTGATGGGGGATTAGGACTGGAAATGGGCTGGTGGGATTAGGACTGAAAGTGGGTTGATGGGGGGGTTAAGACTGGTAATGGGCTATGGGAGGGCTTAAACTAAAAATTGAGTGATGGGGGATTAGGACTGGGAGTGGGCTGATGGGGAGGGGTTAGGAGTGGTGATGGGCGCTGGCGGGGCTTAAACTAAAAATTGGGTGATGGGGGATTAGGACTGGAAATGGGCTAGTGGGATTGGGAGTGGGCTATGGGGGGGCTAGGACTGGTAATGGGCTGAGTGGAAGGGGGCTTGAACTGCAAATAGCTGTTGGGGATGGGGCTTGGAATGGAAATGGGCTGAGGGGAAGTGGGGGGCTTGAACTGCAAATAGCTGATGGGGAGGGGGACTTGGAATGGAAATGGGCTGAGTCGAAGGGGGCTTGAACTGCAAATAGCTGATGGGAAGGGGGGCTTGGAATGGGCTCTTAGGGGAGGGAGCTAGGACAGGAACTGGGCTGATGGATGGGCTAGGATAGAACTGAGAATTGGGTGTTGGGGGAGCTAAGATTGGAAATGGGCTGTGGTGGGGGCTTGGATTGAAATGGACTCATGGAGGGGCTAGAACTGGAAGTAGGCTCATGGGGGGCTTGGTTTAGAGATGGGCTGAGTGGAGGGGAGCTAGGATTTGACATGGGCTGATGGTGGGGCTAGGAAAGGACTAGAAATGGGCTGATGGGAGGCTGGTATTGGAAATGAGCTGATGAAGGGACTCGGATAGGACTGGAAATGGATGGGGGAGCTAGGACTGGAAATGGACTGATGAGGGGCCAGGACTGGAAATGGGCTGATGTGGGGACTAGAAGGGAGCGGATACTGGGTGGGGCTGGAACTAAAAGGGAGCTGATGTTGGGGGAGATTAGAAGGGGATGGGGCTGGGAGAATGAAATGGAGAGAGGAAAAATATTTTGTGTGGGAGGGAAGAAAAATGTACAATTGGCCGGGTATTGGGAGACTAAGTGGGGATTGAGGATGGAGGGGTAAAATTTGAGTGGATGAAATAGGAATGAGGAAAGAGCAAAAGGAGAAAGATTATTATGTTAAAGCAGATGTAGAGAGAGAATGGAAAAAACTAGAAGAGAAGAAAGGACAAATGGACAGCAGACGATGGAGAGATAGCAGAAGACACATACCAGAAGAAAGTGGCTGGAACAATTGCAACTGAAAAAAAAAATGCACAAAAGGTACAAAGATATCTCTTTATTTTGAATTTATTAACTGGAATATGTCAGCTCTGGGAAATGTGCATCATTAATGTCTGTGCTTTGTTTAGTACAAGAGGAAATTAATTTATGGTTTTATTTCTACATTGTTGTTGTACATTCCAAGTTTGACTTTTAGGGTTCCCAGTTTAATTATTGTCTTCCTGTTTTTAAATTGTGATTCCTTGTTTGGTGATAGTCTATGTTCTGCATGTGTAACTGAGCTGAGGTATTCTGTTTATGTAATTCCTATTTGACATTGTCACTTGTTCTTTTTCCCCAGTAGGTCATGTATTGTTATTCTCTGAAATGTATTGGTTTAATATTTGCAGTGTTGTCTTTTAATAGGTAGGGTTTGGCGCTTTGTGAATCCTGGTAGTGCTGTTAGGATACGGCGGTTTTGCTATGGGTTCTAAATGGGCAGTGTTTGTAGTAGTTCCTAATGTGCCTGGCGGTTGGCACTGGATTATAGTAATGTAGAAATCTTTGTCTTTTTTTATCCATACACTCATGAAGAGGCATGTTTACTAAAAGTTAGTGTATGGTAACATTATGCAAATATTTATGCAAATGAGGCCACTTATGCAAATGAGGCCCCGCACCGAGTCTCCGCACATGGCCCCGCACCCCCCTTGGGCCGCCCCTGCTCAAAGGGAAAGATTTTCCATTCTGAAAACTGCCAAGGAAAGCATATGCACAGAGATTTGCACTTGTTTCTTTTTTGCCTTGACAAATATCGTGCATAGGTTTGGAAATGCTAAACTGTAAGTGTTACAGCCTCCCATGACCTATTCCCACTCCAAGCCTGTTTGTTTTCCTTGGAATTACACATTGGTGCCCTTTTACTACCATGAGTTTATCATGGGAAAACACATGCAGGAGGTGCAGAGGGCATGCCCAGGATCTGCCCTGCCTTTAGTGCACAGGACTGCCAAATGCTGCTCCGCTCTGCTTTCCTGGTCTTGGCAGGGAGCACAGGGGCAGGGTTTGCAAATTGAAGGCCAATCAGGCACTCCCCCCCCCCTACTGGTGATCACCCCCTCCCCAGTAGAAGCAGGAAATCCACTGCTTGACCCAAACAAGCATTGTGGAACCTGTGTGTCTTTTTGGGAACTTGCTAGGCATGTGTGACCTGGATTGGCCACTTTTGGAAACAGGATATTGGCTTAATGGAATTTGGTCTGACGCAGTATGACATATCTTAAGTTCTTAAGTTCTTAGAACCCCTACTGATGATTGTCCCTTCACAATCACCCCCCCCCCTCCCAATTTCCCCATCTGGAAAGACAACCTCTCATGATCACCCCCAAATGGTGCTCCTTTTAATGACCACCATGGATGGAGAGCCTTCTGACCATGGAGGCCCTGCAAAGGGGTCCACTAATGCCATTGTTGAAAAACCCCTTCCCCAAACAGCCCACCTGTTCCCTCCCCCCTCCCTGATACCTACCCAAGGTCCAACTGGGTCACCCCCAGTGGTCTAGGGGGTGACTGGGGCAAGATTGGTCTCTCTCTGCTCCTGCCCCAACTCTGGCAGTGTTCAAAATGGCATTGGGATTGCCTTGTGCTACTCTCAAGACCCCTGGTGGTTGATCCCAGTGCCATTCTGAAGACTGCCAAAGCCAGGACAGAAGCAGAGGGGGACTTATGGGTGTCAGTGATTGCAGCTATGACTACAGGTGTCCAGCATGTGCTAAACCCTAAGGTATCCGCTTGCTGCGCCTTAGTAAAAGGGTCCCATTGTTACTTCCTGCACATGCATTTAACAGGGGAAAGAACGGATCATGTTCAAGCATCTTGTTTACCAAAGGAAAGAGATTTTGAAAACTGTCCCAAAATGAAAGAATACACTACAGTATATATTTTTACAAGTTTTGATAATAAATCAGCAAGCATATGTATATATACACATTTGTGAAAATAATGCTTGCTAAACATAAAAGAAAATATGTGGTCTTACTTTTTTGACTAACACAAATATAAGAAACAAAGAGGTGTATTTAGCAATAGGCGCTGTTAGCATGGGGTTTTGCATGCAGTAAGTGAGCCACACAGTTAGCATGGCCACCCATATTAAAGATCCCACACTAACTGATTAGCACACAATCAGGCAACGACTCGGGTAGGCTGTGGGCAGAAAGTGGGCATGGAAGGCACTTTGCAGTAAGCGCAGGCATTTCTGGTGCAAAGTTAACTGTTAATGTGGCTGTACATAACACCGCCTGAAGGAGTGAGGTGAAGTGCACTTGTGTTCCTGTTAGCATGGTTTCATTGATTAGCACAACACTAACAGCAGGGGGATGGGCGTACGTGCTTCCAAAAGTTAACATGGGTGCCAGTGCTTTCGACTCCCAAGGCAGGCTACTAGTGTGTTACTTTAGTAAGCATGCCCAAAAATATTGGGAACCTCTAGTTTGAGTATGTCACTGTAGAATCTGCTGACATCTATACAAGCCTCTTAAGTTTAATCTGCTGTTGTTATGTTCTAATCAGTTAGCTCTATGTCGTGTGACAGCACTGATGTTATTTATGCTGTAAGTATTTCAGTGAACAGAAAATTAAATCCATCATTAGGAATCAAAATTATTTAAAAATATCAACAAGCTTCTGTCTATTTGGCTAAGCTAATACAAAAAAGGATTAGAGATATATTTTAAAAACATAAGAGCATAAGAAATGTCATATCGGGTCGGACCAAGCAGGATCTTACCAAGCTATAAATGTGCCCTGTGCAACTTGCAAACCTGGCGTGCCCCCCTCCAATGACTACAGCTACTATTACTACTGATCATTTATATAGCGCTACATGGCATACGCAGCACTGCACCGATACATGGTAAGAAGGTCCCTGCTCGTCAGAGCTTACAATCTAGTCAGGACAGACAATACAACAGCTGAGGACAAGGATAAGACTAGTGAAAAGTAAGGAGATACATAGGAGACTAAGCAGATCAGGGTCAAAAACAGTCTCAATGAGATGGGCTTTTAGCATGGATTTGAAAAAGGGCAGAGATGAAGCCTGTCGTACAGACACAGGTAGTTTGTTCCAGGCATAAGGAGCAGCAAGGCAAAAGGATCGAAGTCTACAGTTGGCAGTGGAAGAGAAGGGCACGGACAGAAGCAATCCACCAGAAGAGCAGAGTTCCCAAGGAGGGGTGTAAGGAGAGATACGAGAGGAAAGGTAGTGAGGAGCGGTAGAGTGAATGCACTTATAGGTCAGCAGGAGAAGTTTGAACTGGATACGGAAATGGATGGGGAGCAAATGAAGTGACTTGAGAAGAAGAATTATATTAGTATATTGGGGCTGGCAGAAGATTAGCCATGCAGCTGAGTTTTGAATTGACTGAAGGGGAGAGAGATGATTCAGAGGGAGACCAGCAAGGAGAAGGTTGCAATAGTTTTGATGGAAGGTGACTAAAGAGTGGATTAGTGTCTTAGTAGTGTGTTCAGAAAGGAAGGGGTGAATTTTGATGATTATATAGAAAGAAACAACAGATTTTAGCTATCAGTTGGATGTGTGTGGAGAAGAAGAGGGAGGACTCAAAGGTGACCCCAAGGTTGCGGGCGGAGGAAACACAGAGTAGAAGAGCGTTATCCACATCAGATGTTTGTCATCTGTCCTATCCCCCCCCCCCCATGCCCAGCATCTCCCCATCTTATCTCACACCTCTTCATGTCCAGCCAGCTCTCCCGCATAAACCATTATGGGAACACTATCACTGCCACCGCCACCAGTTTTCCTGTTCCCTTTGCGGCGGTGGCGGCAATGATAGTGGGGGCAGTGAAGCAGACCTCCAATTTAAAATAAAAAACAAACATGCAGATCATTTCTACTCCATACTTGAATGAATTCCAGAGTTTGATTATGTGTTGAGTGAAAAAAATATTTTCTTTTATTAGTCTTAAATGGGTTACATTATAACTTTATTGCTTGTCCCCTAGTCTTCCTACATTTTGAAGGGGTAACAACCAATCTACATTTATCCGTTCTACTCCATTCATTATTTTATAGACTTCTATCATATCTCCCATCAGCCTTCTCTTTTCCAAGTTGAAGAGCCCTAGAGCCCTAACCTTTTAAGTCTATCTTTGTAGGGATATCTTTCCACCCCCTTTAGCATTTTTTTCACTCTTCTCTATACCTTTTCTAATTTGCTATATCCTTTTTAAGATATAGCGACCAGAATTTCACACAATATTCAAGGTGTGTTGTACCATGGAGCGATACAGAGGCATTATAATAACCTTTTTATTTATTTATTTATTTATTTATTTATGAGACTTGATAAACCGCCCAAACCGGAGTATCAGAGCGGTGTACAATAAAAGCAGGCTTTTAAAACCTTGGGTTTATTCTCCATTCCTTTTAAAACCTTGGGTTTATTCTCCATTCCTTTCCTTATAATTCCTAGCATTCTATTTGCTTTCTTGGCCACCGTTGCACACTGGGCAAAGGGTTTCAATATATTATCCACAATGTCCCCCGATCCTTTTCCTGGGTAATTGGTTCCTAACGTGGAACCATGCATCATGTAACTGTAGTTGGGGTTGTTCCTCCGTAAGTGCATAACTTTGCATTTGTCCACATTAAATGTCATCTGCCATTTGGATATCCAGTCTCCCAACATCATTTTAATTTTTAGATTAATATAGTTAAATAAAATTAAATTAAAAAAATATATCTTGCCCAATCTTCAGTGGCACTTATCTGGATGGTGGTACCTGTTATCTGGATAAGTGTCACTGACTAGACCTATCTGGGTATTTTCAGTGGCACTATATAGATAGTGCCACTGTAAAAAGGACTGAGTACCCACACATTGTCCAGAGTTTATCCACATAGTGGTGATATTTAATCTATTACCTGGATAGCTTAGGATAGGATAGAAAAAAGGCTGTCTTAAGTAATCCAAATAAGTTATTCAGATAGTGGACTGAATATCGCCACTATCCGGATACGTTTTGGCAATGACATTATCTAGATATTCAGCATCGTCCACTAGCCACATAGTGCCACCCAGTATTCAGATATTTTTTTAACCACAGTGGCTAGAGTTTGTAAAAAATGCTGACTGTCGCAGTTGAATATTAACCTGATCATTCACTAACTTCTCTATGCACCTTGGAGGTAATTTTATGAAGCTTTTTCCATGTCTAAAATCTGCTTTATCAGTGAACGAGGTCTTTTATAAAATGATGTGGCTGAATACGCGTGACAAGTTCGCAGGTAGTAATTCTCGGGGCATAGTTTGGGTGGAGCAGAGACGGAGTTGTAGTGTACGTATTTGATAAAACATATGCGTTAACACATGCAGTCATGCACACATTTTTAATACTTTCCTCGGACCAGGTGTACATTTTTGCAAAAGTATTTACATGCTACTGGGACTCGTTCTGAGACCCTATTTTAGAAAGGCATTAAAGTATCTATGTTGCCTTTAGAAAATACTGACAAAAAATGATTGTCTATCCAGTGTTCCTTTGTATCTAGTGCCATTAATTAAATCAACAATGGAAATCACTCCTTTTGTGTATACATTAGATGATAACAGGAACCCAGATGGTGGATGTGAGAAATGGTAAAGAATATAAAATAAGATGTCATACAAATTGTAGTTCATCATGTGTGATATATGATTACTGCCCTTGAACCAATATGTATTGGTTGAACAAAGAGACCATGTAAAGTAGAACTGATTGAATATTGCTGTTTAAATACTAAACATGTATGTGAAGCACTGTATGAAGAAGTGGCATGGGTTTGTCTAAATGAGATGGTGTGTCATTGACCTGTGTGGATAAAACTGGAGGTGAGGTGCTAGAAAGAAGAGATTCAAGTTTTGGGAACATTATCGGGCTTTTAGTTTAAATATCATATGGTTTATGGTTTAGGCATTTGATATACCACCCTTTACTTACGCATCAGAGCGATTTACATGTATATGCTAACAGGTACGTTTTATTCCCTTGTCCCCAAAGAGCTCACAATCTAAGTCCCTCTTGATTGAATGCAGAAGCGGAATAGTTGATGCCGAGTTGAATACTGATGGATGAAAAAGTGATTGGCTGGTGTGGATCAGATGATGGGAATTAAATGTTCAAGGTTTGACTTTGGCAGTGAAAATGGAACAAAAAAGAAACTAGAGTAATAACAGAATGCAAATGGAATGCCAAAAGAACAGATAAATGCTATATTTTCTGAAGCAGAACATGGTTATATCACCATGGTTCAAAACACAGTGCTGTGTTGGAGAAAATGGGATGATTTATATGGAAAAGGGTAGATATATATTGGAGCATGAAGACTACAATGGAAATAATTGAGATTTCATATTAAAATGGACTAAAGCAATACCGAAGCAGTATCAGTTGCTATCAATTAGATTAGTATGACAAATATATAAGTAAATTATAGAGCTCGATTCATTTAGAGAAGATACTTATATTGTCGACTGCTAAGAAGAGTTGCTAGTATTACTATGTATAAACTAATAAAGTATCATTTAGTACAATAGCTGAGAAGTGAACAGGACTGCATGTATTTATTTATTTCTTTGACCATTTGTATGACATAATTTGCTTATAGCCTAGATAGACAGAACAGAAACAAAATAGAAGCCTGACCAGACCTAACAAGCCAACTCTAGGGACTGAAATATGTGGTCCAACATGACATGTAACACTGTTCAACAGCCAAAACGCTTCGGACACGAAAACAGCTGTTCTAAACTAATTTAAGGCTGCTGAACACAGAAATCATAATGAAAATGGCTGATTAGGTCTAGTTGCTAAGATATATGCTATTAATTAGTCATTAGAGGCCATTAACTGTGTATTATACAACATTTGAGTGAGGTTGCATAATCTCTACTTGCAACCAATAGAAACAGCTGTCCAAAACCAGATGATGCAATCAGTATTTAAATTTGCATCACTTGACAGTATAAATCTTAAGGTGTATTAGTCACAGAAAAATTAAAAATTAATTATTTTGCATTATTTTATGACGATAGGTCAATCACAGCGTATTCAGCGATGCATCACACTTGTTTTAATAATGCAGATAATTTCTGCTATATTTGTGGTGAAGTGACTTTTACATCATAAAAACGGATATGACTGTGGTGGTTAAGAAAGCCTACAACATATTTTGGCTGCAGAATAGGAGATCAGGATAAGAGCTGGGCGCCACACATATGCTGCAATACATGTGCAACAAATCTCAGGCAATGGATGAATGGGAAAAGGCAATCAATGCCTTTTGCAGTTCCAATGATCTTGAGAGAGCCCACAGATCGCATCAGCAATTGCTACTTCTGCATAGTTCCTCCAATTCAGAAAGGCATATCCAGAAAGAGTAAGTGGACCGTGTAATATCCAAACATTCCATCTGCAATACGCCCAGTGCCTCATGGAGAAGGGTTGCCGATTCCCAAAATGTCAGAATCATTATCATTAGAATCAAGTGAGGAAGAGGAAGAAGTTTGTAGTCATGAACTGTCAACCTCACGTGACTCAGAGTTTCTTCTGGCCACTGCTAATGAGCCACACCTCATAATGCAAGGTGAATTGAACGACCTTGTCAGGGATTTGGATCTCCCGAAGAATAAAGCTGAGCTTTTGGGTTCCAGACTACAGCAGTGGAATCTTCTGGCTGGTGACGTTCAAATTTCTTTTTTCTGGCACCGTCAGAAAGACTTGGTGTCATTCTTTTTCAAAGAAGGTGATCTTGCCGCATGCAACAACGTAAAAGATTTAATGGCAGCTCTCAATATCAATTACAATGCAGATGATTGGAGGCTCTTCATTGATTCATCCAAAGCAAGTCTTAAAGCTGTATTGCTGCATAATGGTAACTTGCTACCATCAATTCCTATTGGCCATGCAGCTTTTATGAAAGAGACTTATGACAATATGAAACAACTTTTGAAATGTATAAACTATGATCAACATCTATGGTCAATCTGTGGTGACTTCAAAGTGGTCGCCCTCTTGCTTGGTCTTCAGGGTGGATACACCAAGTACTGCTGCTTCCTGTGTGAATGGGATAGTCATGCTAGAGATTGTCATTTCGTCAAAAGGGACTGGCCACTCCGTCAGTCACTGGATCCTGGAAGCAAAAATGTTCTGTTTCCAGCACTTGTAGACAGTAACAAGATTTTGATGCCTTCCTTGCACATCAAGTTGGGACTAACGAAAAACTTGTCAAGGCGATGGATAAAACTAAACCTGCTTTCAGGTACATTAGTGGTAAATTTCCTAGACCGAGTGATGCCAAAGTTAAGGAAGGAGTTTTTGTTGGCCCTCAGATTCGTGCACTTCTTCAAGATGACAAATTTCTTTGTTTATTGCGTGGAAAGGAAAAGGCTGCATGGATAGCATTTGAATCAGTGACACAAAACTCTTGGAAACAATAAAACAAATAATTACCAAGAGATTGTTCAAGATCTTCTCAAGGCATACAAAAACCTTGGTTGCAACATGTCCTTACAGACTGATTTTCTACACTCTCATCTAGATTTTTTCCCACAAAATTGCGGAGCAGTAAGTGATTAACATGGAGAATGATTTCACCAAGACATTGCAGCCATGGAAAAGAGGTATCAGAGTAAATGGAGTCCATCAATGCTTGCAGACTACTGCTGGATAGTGACAAGGGATATTCCATTGCTTCAGTACAAGAAACAGATCAGGAAGAGTCGTGAAGCCACTGAATGAGAACAAAAATTGCTAGAATGTACTTACAAATGTTCTTAATGAAAGTTAAATTGTAGAAATAATTACTCCTCTGTTTCTTCTAAGTATGTTTATGAACTTTATTTTATAAAAACATGCTTGATATTGTGCAAAGTTTCATTTGTAATAAGATTTTGATTTAAATCTAAGGATTTAGGCTCGATTTTCACCATACATAGTGGTAAAATGTACATCCTTCAACATATCATAGAAACAGGAGCTAATTGACCAATTTCACTATCATATTTGAATTCAGCATATCAAATCCATTAAGAAATAGCACATTTAATTCCTGAAGCAAACAATTTTTGAAAATTCGTAGAACAGAATCAAAGCAAAGACCCACATCATAATTTTAACTAAAATAACAACATCACGGGTTGGTTACATTCTGTAAATGGAAGTATTGCATAGAGAGGGAAATTTGATAACAGAGTGCCTAGGTTAAGGCAGCTAAAACAAACGGGCCCAATATTCGAAAGGTATTCACATGGTTTACAATCCTGGCCGCTGGTAAGACAATTTCTTGTTTAAAAAGAAAACAAAAAGCAGCTTTTCTTTCACTGAACTCTAAAGCAAGCATTACCTGTTCACTTTTGCAGAGCAGCACTTTGTTACCATGCAACAAGGTGAAGATTTTAGCTTTGTGACCTCTCAGTTCAAGATATCCACTTTTGTCAGAAGTGATGCTAGTTGGAGTGCAAGAGGCTTCAGGCTGAGACATTAATGCATTCTGTAGTATTCTAATCCAATCATTCCTGTCACCTGCTAGGAAAGAAAAATAGGAGAATCAAACAGCAAAATTACCTTTAAAATCCTTGCTGGCAAAGTTCCTTCTATGTGAACAAATTATAGTGAGTTACCCTTCTCTCTGCTCTCTCTCACCCATCACTGTGCTGTGTTCACACTCGCTTTCAGATTGGCAAAGCTCGTATTGATTTCTCTAGCAAACACTGTCATCATTGCAGCATATAGATGCTTCTTCGTGCACAGATCACCATGCCCCTGTCAAAAGCAGATCTTTCCAAGATGATAAACCAAAAGCAAATGCCTATATTTGCCAGTATTATTCAAATAGAATTAAGTACATTGACATTCAAAAGCACTTATCCAGATAGCGGCAGCGGTTAACCAGATAAGTGCCCTATCTGTCACTATTCAGCACCACTGTTCAGATTGTGACAATTACAGACCAACCTGGCACTATCTGAATAGTGCCAGGGTACAGCAAGGGCTCTAACTATATGGTCAGCAGTGATATGTAGTGCTTTTTGCATATAGCTATCCACATATATTTAGGGCATCAAAAAGGCTTCCCTAAATGTCTATGGATAACTATATAGATAGTGGACTGAAAATCGCTGCTATCTCTACAGCAGTGGTTCCCAACCTTTTCTATGCCCCACATCCCTAGGAAATGTTTGATTAATGTTCGCACCCCCTACAAAAGTAATATCATGGAGGTGTGAGCAGAGGCAACAGGCGGGCTAAGGGGCCCCGAGGGGTGAAATACTTAAACTCTCGCAATCGTGAATTTATGAGTGAAACAATATGCAATGATTATGTCAGATGTTGCATTATGATTTTAAAAGCAGTACTCTGACAATCAGTTACTTACTTCACTTATATGTTAATTCTGTTATTCTCTACTTTTAATTAAATAAACAATGATTTTCTTTGGAAGCTCAGATGACAAGACTTTGACTTTCATACTTTGGACACATCATGCGAAGAGTGAGATCATTAGAGAAAGACATCATGCTTGGCAAGATAGAAGGTCAATGCAATAGAGGAAGGTCAGCAATGAGATGGATCGATACAATAACAGCAGCTACGGGTACCAGTCTGTCAACAATGAGCCGCCTGACTGAAGACCGAACACAATTTAGGACAACTATCCAGAGGATTGTCATGAGTTGACATCGACTCAACGACGCTTAACAACAACAATTACAACTACTATCTACGCAACACAACCACCTACTACCACTGCTCAAGGCACACTGGCAGCTGGCTGAGTGATGACTTGCGACTCATCACTAAGGGACACAAGCTACTCTTTGTTGCACCCCCTGAAAGTCCATCCCACACCTCCTGTGGGTGCGGGCACCCCAGGTTGTGAACCCCTGCTCTACAGTAACGGAGCTCATTGTTCTTTATATATATTCAAGACCACCACTTTTGCAGATAGCAATGATGGATATCCCTCTGGAGGACAATTTTATAATCTCTTGCATTTAAAGGGCATTACCATGTGTGTATGTGGAACTTATTTTTGAAAGTGACGTACATGCATACTTTATTTTATAAAATAGGGGCATATGACGCACCTCAACCTAGCCATGGCTGTTATACCTACTGTAGAGCAGGTGTAAATACCTTTTTCTAGATTATTTAGAAATACACATGGAGGCCAATTCCATTTAGACCGTTTGGTTCCCTATGAGGCCGATCAGAATTGGGATGCACAGAGATAGACCCAATTCTGATCCCGAGGGGGCTAGACATGTTTGTGGGATCAGAATCGGGTCAATGGCCTGGACATGCAGTCCGGGCTCTGATTCTGCATGGCCAGTCAGTTGCCCAGCTACCTTAGCCAGGCTCCTAAATGGAGCTGCAGTGCCATGGCGTCCCATTGCCATAGCACTGTGGCTCCATTCAGGAGCAGCAAATGCCGGCCGCCACTGTAATCCTCCTTTCCCCACAGCTGAATCTTCGATCCAGCTTCCCATAGCCAGGGTCCAATTGCAGAGAACATCCTGCACCCCTTCCTCACCTGTCTCCACCAGCCACCACCAAAACACTGCATCCAGGGGGACTTATTCCTCCTCTGAGGTAGAATAGGTCCCTCGTCTAGATCCGAGGCCCGACATAAAAGTTGTAATGTAGGAGCCCCTACTGACCCCATGGAGATAGGGGAAGTAGAAGATTCCACCTTAGAATCTGACAGGCAGTCTGAGCACATGGCTCAATGTTTACAAGAAGAAAGTAAACAGAGAAAGTCAGGAGCCGAGTGGACATGCCCAAGCTGTGATGTATCACCAAGCTTAGGGGTTAATGAGAAACATCTGTTCAGGGGAAGGGCACAGCTAAGCCCTGAGAAACAGGACTATAATAATTGGTCATTAGCTTTAAAAGAGAGACCGAGAGAAACACAGAAGCAAGGAAGAGAGAGACTGGGTGAAGGTCCCAGTCAGAGACCAGGTCAAGAGAGAGCCGTAGCAAGAGCCAAGGAAGCCAAAGCGCGACAACCTGAAGGAAGCAGCACAAGAGAGGTGCCGTTCAGAAAAGGCAGGAGAAAGGAAAGACCTCCTGTGAGGCAGGCTTGGAAAAGCTCGGAGGCTCCAGAGAGAGAGAGACAGTGGCAGGAAAATACTTATAGGTCTGAGGCAGAAGCCGGCAAGCTAAGAGGAAAGAAAACACAGCCAGTGTTTGGAAACCTGCCTGAGCCAAGAGAGCAGAGAATTCCTCCCTCCTTAAAGCCAGAAGGTAGGCTTCAAAGTTTGCCCAGCTATGAATCTAGTTTAAAAGTATTTCCTTGTTGTTGCCAAGAAGTAGGAGACAGCCCAGGAAGCAACTCCAAAGTACAGGGTGGTTTCAAGCCCTGCTGTTTAGAATGGAATAAAGGGAAGATCCCTGAATGCCTAGAAGAAGGTTACTTTAAAACCCACGATAACAGCTTACAGACACACCCAGCTAACGCTGAGCTGGAAGAGATGAAGATAGACTCTGATCTTTATGACACAGCTGATATACAGATGGATTGCACCCTATGTATAGCTGAACATATTGAATCCCTGTGCTGAGCATTACTATAAGAGTGCTGATAATACGGCAAAGAAAAGGGGAACATTTTCCTTTGCTATCAGAAGCTGTTTGTTTGCTTTTGTTTTTGGGACGAGCACTGCACGTTTGGAAGCCTGAGAGTGAAGAGACACATTTACCTGAGTTCTTTTATGTATTCCTCCTACCAAATATATGGAAAGTTGTCCTAATTTCATCTGCACTTAAGTTCTGTTGGGAGGGGAAATAAAATCCTTGTCATTTTTGCCTTTAACACTCGACTGCAACTCCTTCTTGAATCAGAGGGTAGAAAGGGAACCACCATTCCCACAGGGCATTGCAGGAGCAAATGCAGTGTCATACTCCCTGAATATGGAATATCAAGGCAGTCCAACCCTACTCGCCCTAGGCAGTAGGCTGGCCTGATGACAAGGTCCAACCTCTGAATCGGCCATGTACGTCCGGGGTCGCGGTCTGCCCATGCCCTGCCCTTGCTTCACCTCCAGAGCACCCCCTCCCGCCCTATCTAGTCCTCCCCATACAAATGCACTGTACATACGGGGAGGCTTTTCCTAGGGCTATCAGAGGGCGAATAGTGGGGATGAATGTCCAAACAGAATGTCCATCCCCACTATTCACTGTTCAGAATGACCCCCGTAAGCTCCATCCCTATGCAAAACAAAACTGAAAGTACGCATCATGGGATTTGTGTGCATGCTTACAAAATAGTCGCCGCCTAAACCATCAGCATGATTTTGTCAAGGAAAATGCATGACTTACATGTGCAGATGGCACATAACTGTATATGGTGCCATATAAAATTACTACCATGGGGGGATTTATAAGGGGGCACATACTTGGGGGCGTGTTTACTAGGCCCCATGCTGGTAACACACATATGGGCTGTGTTACCAGCGCAGGTGGTCAGAGCTAATATCAGGGGTGTGTGCTTCCATCCCTCTGCAGTTAGCATGGCAACCTAGCATGGGGGTGTACTTACTACCACCATCGCTGTGGTATTAACTGCATCTGCACTAAGGGCATCAAGCACAGTTAGCATGGGCCACTAATTCCCGCACTAGCTGCGACATGCTGGCAATGCCTGAGATCTGCCCAATCCCTGCCCCAATGGCGTTACCAGGCAGGGAACTTCATTAAAAAAAAAACCATTTCCCTGGGTAAAGCACTATTTTACCTTATGAAACTAACCCTCTATGAGTGTGATTTATAAAACATTTTCTGTGTGCAAAGCATAGTTATCATGAGCAAAAGGGTTCTTCTAAAATGATATGAGGGTACACTCTCATAAAAAGTAGGCATACCGAAAGAAAGAATCTACTTTTATGCAGATCGTATGTATACATTCCGGCTCCTTAGTATGGGTGGAGCTGGGTGGAGTTGTTATATACCCATATATTTTAGCACACTCATTTTTACAACTTCTTTCAAGCGCCTATAAATTTGTATGAGAGAAATTGTGCAGATTGTTGGGGTTTATTCTGGGTGCCTATTTTTCATAAAGGAGCATAGGTGATATGTTGTCTTATTAAAATACCTTAAAGTTTGAAACAGGCATCTATTTTGACAGGTCCCCTGTAATAAAATTATCCCCACCTGCCCATACAGAAGGTCAGAATAGTAGCAGATTGTTAGATTTGCTACCCTGAAATACATGATGCTTAAAAATAAAGTGCAGAGTGCATTGCCCTTCCCCTCACTGACTTATCTGATTGTTTTTTATTCACTTGATATTTCACCACTCGTTAAAAAGCACCAGGCTGGAGTACAAACATCATACAAAAATGATTAAACAATTAAACACAAGTTGAAAAGTGCACATGTGTAGAGTGACAAAATGGTGCATTTCCCCTTTCCTCCATTGCAGACTCAGACATGGCTGTCAGGGAGATTTGGATGAAACAATCATGGTAAATTATGTCTCAATGGGGAAACAGGACATGCGGGATTGGATGGGCGTACTGACTGATAGTGTATATGAGCTGTGTACAGTATGTGTGTGTGAATCAGTGCTATGATGAGAGTTTAGCTGTTTATCTGTGGAAATGAAAAAGTGGGATGTCAGAGAGTGGTGTGTGTGTGTGTGTGTGTGTTCAGGGGGTGTAGGTATGTGAATTGGGGGGTGGGTGAGGGTAGGGGTGGTTTTGAGGGCTTGGATATGTTTGTTAGAGGAGACTGAGGGTTCATATTTGTGGGCTGCATATATGTGTTTGTGTGTGTATGTATGTGTCAGGAAGCTCCATTTGTATGGAGACTGTGTGTTTATGAATATTGAAGACTCTATTCATGTGTGGTTGTGGTATGTAGGTCACTCTCTCCCTTGCACTATTAACCCTTCCTATCCTTCAATACTCTTCTTCCTGTGCTCTCCCTCTTTCCCTTCCAAACAGCCATGCACTCTTCCTATCCAACTTTACTATCTCCATCCCTCCCTGCTTTTCATGTGTTCCTTTCCAACCTCTCTGCTGTTTCTTCTCCAAACTCGTCCCTTCCCTCCCCTTATGCTTCACCCCCTCCATCCTCATCCACTTCTACCCCTTCCCTTATGCTTTGCCCCTTCTCTCTAGCTCCTCCCCTTCTGTCAAGCCCTGCTCACTTCCCTTCCTCTCTAACCCCACCTCTTAACTTGACGTTCCACCCCTTCTCTTCTTTGCAAGAGCTTGTTCTTATTGTGGCCTTTAAATTCTGGTGACACTCTGGGATTACCGTCTGCATTTTACAGCTACATCTTCCACTGGTAGAGAACTCTGTTTTTGACTGCAGTGATGCCCTCGGGTCCTTCTTCCTGCTGGTGGGGTATAGGGTCCCCCGCTGGCAGACACTTCACTTTTTGGGCTCAGCGGCAAACTCATGACCTTCTTTTTGCTGGTGGGGAATGGGGACAATAGTACCCTTGAGTCCTTCTTCTCACCAGTAGGTATGGGGTCCTCACAGGCAAACATCGTGCTTCTCGGGTCATTCTTCCTACCAGCAGGGTATGGGGTTCCCACAATCAGGTATTGCCTATTTTTGCAGTCATCAAATACAAACAAAGCAGTGGTGTAAGTTCCAACCAAGCCTCCCCTACAGTGCAGGGGGGCCCAAAGAAAAAAAGGGGGCCCATTTATAGCCATTCCCACATCTTCTGAGGTGGGTTTTCCCTGCTCTGGAGGCCCTTTCAGATACTGTGTTTTGCTTTGGGGCCTTTAATTTGAATTTCTGCCTCTGAAACAAAGCTATGCATATGGACAGATAACTACACAAACAGATCAGACCCTTGATAATTGGTGCTGTTATAGGAGATCCTCCACCGGTGGCCAAATCCAGATACAAAGATGGAAATCATCAATATTTGACATATATGCAAAATGCACAGATAGAAAGTGCAGGGCACAGAGGGAAGTCCATAACTGTGCAGTGATAGAAAGGTGGGCAAGGTCAATATCCCATCATACCCGGTTTAGTGGTGCGATAATCATGTACTATAAAAAATGTGCCGCCAGCGGATAACTGGATGTACCAGCGGCCTCCACCATACAGCCCATAAGCAGTTATAATATTGCATATGCAAATGTGTACTGTATGTGAAGGAGCCCACTCTGGCTGAGCAGATACACACAGCAGCATGGCGGCAAGGACAGCAGGCAACTTTAGCCCCACAGAGGCCGAGGTCCTGGTCAGAATGATCTTCAGCTAGGAGGGGGTGCTGTACCCCAGGGGCCACCGTAGGGGCAACCTGCATCTGACCACTGCTATTTGGAGGGGGATCCAGCTCTACCTGTGGAGGTGAGTAGCCGATAGAAGGTTGAGCTTCAGGGAGCAGAGGTGGGGATGGGCAGAACAATAGGTCACAAATTAGCACCTGGCACAGGCCTGGCTGTGGGAGTGCACATGTAAGCAGTGGGGATGCCCTATGGCAATTTCTGTGATCAGCGGCATGCGCTAGATCACTGACCCTTCCAGGCTACACAGTTAAAAATGTACTTCCCTGCCATCCCAGGATGTCTGGAGATCCCATTCTAGAACAGTAAGCAGCTGAGGACCTCATGCAAGAGCTCCCTGTGCTAGAGGGTGTCCTACCAATGCATGGGTCACAGGTTCAAGACCACCCAGGGGAAATTGTTAAGCAAAACCACAAGTAGCGGAGTCAAACATGCACAAAATCATTACCATTTCTCCACTCCTTGTTTTTTGACATGTGTGTTGTGGGGCCAGTTTCAGCTTTTGCATGTTGTGGGGGTATCACCACTGTTATTGTACCTTTTGTCCTGTGGCCTTGTGCAATTGGCCAAGTGCAATGAGCGCATAATGTTGCTGGTGATGAATATGCACAGAATGCAGAAATAAACAGCAGGGAAATCATGTTGCAAAATTAGTTTCATGCACAGTTGTAAGATATGCCCTCTCTGCCTGCACAGGACTGGGAGCTAAAGCACTTCCACATTGCCATTCCCCAGTATGGTGTCACCTAAATCCATGCCTCCTACATAAGGTGGCTCTGTGCAACAATCATACAAATGCAACCCAACAACTTTCACAACACACAAACCAGTGCTTCATGCTCCAAGAGTGGTGCCACAGGGTTAATGACAGATAGTGAGAGTGGGATCAAAAGAAGGCGGTACAGAATGCGTGGGGATGAGATAGGAAGGACAAGGGGGTTAGGGAGAGTGGAAAAGAGGGGGGCTGGATAGCAGAGTATGGGAGATGATGTAAACAGGCATGGATAAGAATGGATGGGACAGAGTGGCGTGCAGATTGGGAAAAAAAGTGATGAAGAGATGAGGTAGTGAAAGTAGAGGCACAGAGCATGGCGTAGGGGCATTAAAAGTGTTTGGAGGAGGCAGTAAAAGAGCAACTGCAGAATGAAGATGGCCCTATGGGGTCCAGAAGTGAAAGGCAGGTATGTGAGGAAGCATATGCAGGGGCAAGCTGACATCCAAAATGTGCTGATGCCCAAAGGACTGGGAAGGGATAAGATTGCTGTGAACATGATAGTGGGAGCACCCAGGTAGTGTCCATGAAGCCCCGCATGTAGTGCCATACACTACAGACATCCATACAGAGGAGCAACATATGCCTTGCAAGGGAACAATATCTGAACACCAGTCCCAGGTTTGGGATGGAATGTGAAAACCTGTAGATGCCCTGGTCAGGGAGCAGTACCATCACACTGGTTGTACAAAGAAGTTTTGGGGAACCCAGGTAGAGGGTACACAGAGGTCAATAGAGTAACATATAGGTTGAAATCCCCACTATGATTTGTCACACATGCTACTCCTGCAAGGGTGGACAGGCTTATCTTCAGCCAGTGTCGCTGTACTCATATAACCCCTCTTCTCAAATCACTTCACTGGCTCCTTATCAGTTTCCATATCCAGTTCAAAATTCTCCTACTGACCTACAAGTGCATTCATTCTGCGGCTCTTCACTACCTTTCCTCTCTTATCTCACTCTACACCGTTCCTTGGGAACGCCACTCCTTTGGCAGATTCCTTCTGTGCCAACTCCATACTTCATCCATTTCATCTTGCTGTCCCATATGCCAAGGACAAACGACCTGAGTCTCCTTATTTAACAGTGTCTGGCTCCTTATTTAACAGCATTTATATACCATATACAAGGCGGTATATAAACACTGGTATATAAATTCCTTCTCTAACTCTATTCAAATCTAGGCTAAAATCCCACTTTTTTTAAGCCGCTTTTGGATTCTGATGCTCCTCACTCTCTTGTCCACTATGGGGCAGTTTCTCCAAATGGGTTGGTTTTGCACATAACATGACAGTTATGAACCTCACTTCTAAGCCTGGGTGTGTGGAGTATGATCTGTCTCTCAAATTTATTGCTAATGCTCAGCATAGTACTTGCCTCATGCCAAAGAGAGCTTCCTCCTGGAATTCATAAAATGTAATAGGTATTGGTAATTTGTCAAGATGTGCTTGGAAATTCTTCTTTATCAAGCCTGTGACTCCCAGTACAATGGGAAATATTTCTGTATCTTTCGGTCACAATTTCTTGGTCTCTGACTGTATTTCTTGGTACTTAATCTTCTACCTCTCCACGCGATTCACAGAATAATCACTAGGAACCGACACCTCTATCATCAATGCTGTTCTGGTGTTTTTCTCCTTTACCACTATTATCGGGTTTCCTCATGTCCAGTTTCTTATCCATTAGAATGGGAATGTTCCAGGTGGTCATAACCTCTTCATTCTCTGTAATTCTCTTAGGATCATGATCCCAGTGTTTTTCAGGGACACTGATATTGTAGTGTTTACAGAGTTTCCAATGGACGAGGCATGTTTCTTTGTTGTGCCTTTCTGTATAGGAATTTTCTCCTGTTAAAACCTTTCAGCCAGCTATAAGGTGAGTCACTGTTTTCAAGTCTTTCTTTGCCAGTTTTTTCAGTGCTCGTGGAAAACCATCTCATCCGTAATCCGCTATCCTGGGCTGTAACTATCAATCTCTCATCCTTCGTTTTCAGTTCACCTCTCGTTAATCATTCATGTGTCTGTTCTTGATCGACAAAGGGTTCCTGGAGTAGCACTTTTTATTTCCCACTATATTTATGCATTTGCCACTTGTTTTTTCTCGTTTGTTGATCTAATTCTTTGAAGAGTTTTTTCTCCTCTTTTGCAAATTCTGTTGCTTTCTTTCCTGTGCGTGTTTGTGGATTCTCACTCATTCCTTCTAGTCGTCAGAACGCTTGTCCAAGTTTGATGATGGAGACAGATTCTGGACATTTACTTTCATATTTCAGCACTTGTTGCATATTTGGATCTGATGATGCCTTTAAGTAGGCCTGGAAGCCTATGGGGGTATCTCTGTAGGTGCAATCAATCTCTATGAGGCCTAGCCCTCCTTCAGCTCTAGGAATATATAGTCTTGGCATACACTGATTCTTGTAAATTACATCATGGGCATGGAGGAGTTTTATTGTTTGCACATCCAGTTTTTCAAGCTTTTAAGAGGCCATTCCACAATCCTTAAGCTGTATGAGAGTACAGGAATTGCCAGCTGATTAAAGCACTTTTCAATAATGATTTTAATCTCCTGAAGTATTCTTTACTGATCATCTCTCTCAGTAATTTCTGCTTGAGTGTCATTCATTCTTCTACTCTGAGATACTTATATACACCTTCCTGTTCAAGGTTCTTGATGTCACAGCCCTCATCCAGGGAGATATTTTCTGTTTTGCTCCATTTTCCTCTAAAAAAAAGTTGCCGTAGCACACTTGTCAAGGCCCAAGTCATCCTGATGTCATCAGAAAAGCTTTTCACCACATGGAGTTGCTCTGCTAATTGTTGGTTGCTGGAACTGTAAACTTCAGATCATCTACAAATAGTAGATGGGATGTTGCTTCTGGGTTGTTACCTTGATTGCATTAAGCACCACACAAAACAAAAGTTGTGACAGGGACTCTCACTGAAATATTCCTCGCTGGATCTTAATCTTGGGAATGATGTACTGACCATCTTCATATCTCAAAAAGAGTGTGGTTTGCCATATTGGCATGGAAAACTTTATCAAACCAGGATTTATTTTATACATTTGAAAGCAATTTATTATCCAAGAGTATGGGATGCTGTCAAAAGCTTTCTTATAATCAATCCATGCTACACTGAGATTTCTGCCTTTCTTAGCACTGGTCATGATGGCCTTATTCAACATTAATTGGCCCTCGGTTCCATATGCTCTTCTCTTTTTGCGAGTTTGCTCTATTGCATTGATGTTATTGAGCTTGATATGATCATATATCCTGACTGCATCTTTTGCAGTGAACAGCTTATAGATTGTAGGTAAACAAGTTATTGGTCTGTAATTATTAGGAATATTACTTGGGTTTGCCTTTGGAAGGAGAAATGTCCTTCCTGTAGAAAGCCATTGCAGTGTTAAGTCTGGCTGCTTGGATTAGAACCGGACTGCTAAGATGGCCGACACGTGTTAGTTCGCTGCTGATGGTCTCTGTGCTATATTTCCTATCTCTCTTTCTTCCTTTGAAATGCCGTGCAAGCAACCCAAGACCACAGCAGCACCGACTAAGGGTCCTCTTGATGCTTTTGAGAGGCCCACTGGTGCAGAGTATTCTCCAGTGCCTAGCTCGCTGGTGGTGTCAGGAGCAGAAGGAGGCTTGCTGTGCCCCTCTGAGCTTCAGATTACACTCAGCCCGGAAGTATGGACCCCTCCCGCTCAGCCTGCAGGGCTAGATGTGGCAACAGCAGAGGCAGAATCTCGTGGTGCTGAGAGATTCATGGCCGGCATGCCAGCAGTGACAGGCAGCTCCGCGACGGAGGCATTCATGGCTGCGGGGCCAGCTGGTTTGGTGGAGAGCTCAGCTGCAATTAGAGAACCTTTGGTTGTGGCATCTGAAGACGGGTTGGATGTTTCTTCTTTGACTTCTACTGGTATTTTGGAGGCAAAGCCTGTTGAGTCTGTTCTTGTCCACCCAACTGTTGTTACCTTGGATTCCCTTTGGGAAGGACTACAGGCTTTGGAGCATTCTTTTTCATCCCAGTTTGTTGCCCTCCAAAGTGCCCTAGCCTCTATGATCCAATCTACAGATCATCAGAAGCAGGAGGTGGCCCGTTTATCTTCTAAAGTGACCCAGTTGGAAGTTAAAGTGTAGGATGCTGTAACTTTCTCAGGTACATTTTCTAAAGATTTATCTGCTGTCTATGGGGAGATTGAAATGTTAGAGAACTCTGTCAGGAAGGGAAATTTGCACTTGTTAAATTTTCCTCGAGTTCCAGCTGTCTCGCTGAAGGATATGTTCAATTTCTATGTAACTTCTGTCTTGAAACTCCCTTTGGAATCAGTTCCTCCTTTGGCTAGGATTTTCTATTTGCCAACTGCCAAGCGCAAGGACCATGGAATTTCTTCACCTGCACATTCTCCTCTGATGGACTCTTTGGATTTGAATGGGTTTCTAGAGACTACAGATCCGGGTTTTATCCCGAGGGCTACTCTGCTCCTGACTTTGGCTTTTCAGCCTGATAGAGCTTTACTCTTGAAATTATACTTTAAGGCTAGGAATGAGCCCTTTATGGTGGGGGGGGGGGGCAATTAGGATGTTTCCTGATGTCTCCAAAGCTACTCAGAAACGTAGGCAGCATTTTATTTTGTTGTTTCACCAAGTCCTGCAGTTGGGTGGGCTATTTTTTCTGCGCTATCCGTGTAGATGCCTAATTAAATATCAGGGTGTTAGTTATACTTTCTTTGAGCCTGCACACCTAACTCCATATGTTGCTAGTAAAGATGGGCTCTACCTTAGCAGTTTGTGTTGCTCCATCTATTTCCTCTATAGTGGTGGGGGTTCTGGGTCTGTGAAATAGTAAAATTCTGCATTAGTTTTGTGTCTATTTCCTTTCATTGTTCCTTTGATTGTGTCTTGCCCTCTATGTATTTTGTGGGCTAGTGAATCTTAGTTCTTCATGAAGAGTGTAAGAATAGGGACGGTGATCCTCTATTCTTTTGTCTTTTTTTCCCTCTTAAATTGTATTCTTTTCTGTAACAAGTATGTACCTTGTGTAAAATTGAAATTGCATAAATAAAAAATAAAAATATTAAAAAAAAAGTCTGGTTACTTGAACAATTGATTTTTGCAGGGCTCTTCCAATTTAGGGCTTGTTTTAACCTGCTTTCCAGCTCTTTTGTTGTTACTGCAGGCCATTCCACAGGTTTGATGTTTGATTTTTCTAAATGTTCCTATATGCAGAGTTACTATTCTGCTTCTTGATTGTGCTCTATAGGGCTCTCATATATTTTTCTCCAAAAGGTTTCTGTTTCAGCATTGGTTGGTGCTGCTTTTACCATATTAATTAATGTTCTTTCCTAATTTCCTGTAAAATTCTTTTGAATTCTCTCTAAATAGTTTATTTTAATTTCTTTTCTCTTTTCTTCATATCTTTGCAGTTTTTGCGCTTCTGCTGCTACTTTCAATTTATTATTGGAACATAAATTTCAGATCTTCTTCTGTTAATGCAGCATGCTTCAGCTTGATGTCTTGGATCTTCCTCAATATCTTTGATAATCTTAATCCTTTTAGATACATATCTATCAGGGATACCTCCGCACGCAATGATTGTATTTTTCCTTTAATGTACTTTTTCCAAGGAGGAACTGTTATTGTTTTCCTTTTCTTCTGGCCCTGCACTTTAGTTGGTAGTATTCTGGCAGTAATAATTTTAGCTGCATAATATTGTATTTGATTTATTTTGGTGATGTCAATAAATGGTCCCTTTATACTGGATATGGCCTTGCTTCTCTTGAATTAAACTTGGGTAATCTTTCTCTTGTTTGGAATCCGGCATGTTCATCTCTTTCCATGTGAACTAGGAGTTCTATCTTGAAATCCTCCACCTCTGGGTCTTCCTCCTCCCTTTCTTCCTTCTCTTCAGTTGATTTGTTGACCTGTCTTTTATTCAGCTCACTGTGTTGCTGTTCCAGATCTTATTTTATTTATTTACATTCTCTTATATACCATGCTATTCTGCATCAGTGTGGTTTACATTGAACAAACTGAATTTACATTGAACAGGGCATTATAACTTGGAGATAACTATTTTACAGGGAACATGGGCTATGGAGGGTTAAGTGGCTTGCCCAAGACCACAAGGAGCACCTGTGGGACTAGAAACCCCAGTCCTTCCGGCCCAAGGTTGCTGTCCTCTAGTGGGATTTGAAGCCCTGACCTTCCAGCCTGAAGTACCCTGCCCCAACCACTAGGCCACTCCTCCACCCCACTGCATCCTACTTCTCACTAGGCCACTCCTCCACTCCATCTCTCAGCTACATCTCCCCCTCAACTGCTCTTTCTTTTTCAGTGTATTCTTTTCTTCTGGTAGTCTCACCTAGATCTTGTCCGCCTCCCTGTATTTTGTTTTCCACAGAAGCCCTTAGTTGCTTCAAGATGTTATCATTCAACATACTTCTCTACTTTGATCTGTGAAATTGAAGATCTTAAATTTGCATCTCTTACTTTTTGCAGTTTTTCTAGTGGCAATTTTCCTCTTTCTTCCAGTTTCCGGTGGATTCTTTTTGTATGTCCACTTGATTTAAATATAGGGTTTGTAGTATTAAAACAAATAGTACATTATCTCCTCTGCATCTGCAGAAGTCCACTTAACCATATTTAATCCTCTTAACTTTTTTATTAATTTCTGTGTTTTATCTCCTGCCACAGTGGGTCCATGAACAGGCTCACCATAGCCTTTTTCTGTGGCAGGGAAGTCATCTATATTGCAGTACTTGCACTATCACAACTGCCTTCCTTAGCCCTACTGCATAAGCTATAGGTGGGCACCTTTGTATCTTGGGCAAGATGACAACATCTATGACCTGTGATAAGGAAGCTTATCATAGTTCAGGAGGGAGCTATAAAAGAGGTGAATTGGCTCTGAACAAGCAACCTGTTTTTGCTGGTAGAAATACTAAAACAGAATGTTTTCATAAAAGACTACAAGTCCCAGAATGCACCAGGTTACAAACAGCCTCTAGAAGAGCTGAAGTGGGGAAACATGTGTTCAATCAGGAGAGCTATGAGGTAATCCCCAATCACTCATCTCCAAGGGCAAGGCTTGATTCAGCACACCTGGGCTGTGCTAGGGTGGAGTGTCCCTCCAAGCATGTTAAAAGTAAAGGATATTCTACACATAGACAGAGCAGACAGAACCAGGAGAACAAGGAGAGACAGAAGCAGAAGCCATTGGAGAAAGAAGAGAGACGACTACAACAGCAGAAGCAACATGGAAGGAAGAACAGAAAGACATCTTGGAGGTCTAAAGAAGGAGGCCACAGCAGTACGTGTGTTGGGTGTGATTCCAGAGGCAAGCATACTCCTTTGGACTGGAGGAAGCCAGAGGATTGGGGTTATAGAGCCAGGAACTCCCAAACGGCACCTTTGAAGGAGACGGCTGCATTTGGAAGGGGCCCTAAGACCAGTGTAAGAAGGTATGTGAAGAGAGACCCAGTGTCCAGGGATCTTGATTGGAAGGCTGGACATAAAAGCTGGACTACTTACAGGCCAGGATACCAGGAGAGGAAACCTAACAGCAAGGGAAGCTCAGGTATGAACTTTGATCTATGCTCTAGCTCTTCACCTGGAAGACAGCAGGGAAACTAATATTATCCTGAGAGTGATCAATTAAGGAATTCCTCTGAGCCAGACCATGATATTGATTCCATGATATTTGAGGAAGAAGGAGATATATCAAATGATCAGTTGGAATACATGGACTGCTCTCTGTCTAGGCTGCTGTTTTAAAGTACTTTCTCACTAATACAACAACCACCAAAAGGAACTGTAACTTGTTCTTTTATCTACCCAGAAAAGTCTCTGCAAGAAAGCTTTAGGGTAGGATTGAGCCACATAGAGAGAGTGAACCAGCAAAGGGGTTTGCAGCTGGCTAATTATTGGTAAATGAGCCAGGCACAAATGCACGTGAGCTCTGGAAGGAAACTTCTTTTTTTTGTGTGTGTAAATAGAAGAAAGTTATCCTTGATAAAGAACAGTTTTTTTGTTACTTTTGGGTTTTGTTTTTGCCTTTTGAAGCACTGCTAAGAAGGTCATTAGCAGGAGCCATCAAAAAGACCTTTTCTGTTTCCCATCAAGGTCTTTATTGATTTTTGCTTAAGAAGTTCAGTTACCTTATATCATGTTTTGTTTTTCCTGAGTACAATTCTTGAAGCAAGTGTCCTTTTGGGTTACCAAGTAAATCTGTGTGGGAGAATTAACCCCATGAATAAAATCTGTTTTCTTTGCTTACACTCGAGCATCACAACTCATTATTTTGTGAACGGCTGATTCTGGTATGAATGAACTACAACCTCCACAATCCTTTGCAAGTCATAATAATATTTTGCTTTTGCTAAGACTGTGGACTTTCACGACCAGCGCCCCCGTTTACAGTGGCGTAGTAGTTCGTATTGCTTTTACACAAAGGATTTACAGGATTTATAAGGATTACAACTGAAATCTGAAAGAAAAAAGTTCAAGTCAAAAGCTGGAAAGTGGATTTTTCCCTTAACAACACTTTGGAGAAAAAAAAGAGGTGGCTGTTCCAGGAGCTGTTCTAAGGAGGAAAAGACCTTGTGTGAGCTGGATTCATCACTGGCATAAGGTAATAAGTACCTGGGCATGACTAGTGGTGGATGGGAGTAAGACACAGGGGTAATTGGAAAAAAAATATAGGAGAAAAACACCTGTTTGGAGGGTGCTGCTCTGTGTTTTTTTTCTTTTGTTTTCTTGCAGGGATACAAGATGGATCTCAAGGAATTGGCCAGCTGGATGGCAGCCCAATTTAGCAGGCAACAGGAGCTAGCGCAGCAGGCTCAGGGCACTGCAATTAAAGCATTTAGGGACCAGCAGAAGCCAGTGCTTGATCTGGTGGAAGCCTTAATTGCTCTTCATAACCAAAGTGGACCGGATGCAAGACCAGCAGTAACAACTGGTATACCACATGTGGACAATGTGGGACTCAATCAGGGAATTGGGGCATTTAGTTTTGGGAAGCTGACTCCAGATGATAATGTTGATGATTTCCTTGAATCTTTTGAGAGAGTGGCACAAGCATTAGCATGGGCAGTAAGGCTGGCAGCCTCATTAACTGGGGAGGCGCTTGCAGCTTATAGGGCAATGCCAGCAGCTCAAGCTTTGAATTATAGGGATGTAAAGGCTGCTATAAGAGATCGCCTAGGGTTGTCTATTTCAGAGTATAGGCAAATGTTTAGAGCTACTGCATTAAGAGTGGGTGAAACACCCAGGGCTCTGAATCAGAGAATCAGAGGATTGGCTGTAAAATGGTTGGAGCCTGAGGGAAAGTCTGTGGAAATGTTATTAGACATTATTATGCTTGAACAATTTATGTCTGCTGTGCCTAAAGATCTGCACACTTTCCTTATACAGCAAAATTGCCAGAACCTTGGAGAGGCAACCATGCTAGCAGAGAGATTCTTGGAAGCCACACAGGCTTGTCATAGAATGGGTGGCCCTCTGAAGGTTGATGCTGAGGCAAGCTGTGCTGTATCAGAAAAGAAAATGGTTAAACATGTTTCTGAGAATAATTGTACTGTGCCAACCCAGATTACAAAGTGGAGTAAAAAGAAATGTTTCAAATGTGGAAAATGGGGACATTTGGAAAGGGGATGCCAGATACACACTAGCTTGATGGGTGTTGATTTAAAACAGCCCAAGGAAGGATTCCTTTTGGTGGTTGATGTGCAGGGAATTACCACAAATGCTCTGTTAGACTCTGGGGCAGACCAGAGTATGCTGTCAAAGAGGCTTTGGAAGAGGATAGAGGCCCAAGAAGGATTTGAGCCTAGAACCCCTGAAAGCCAGGTTCACATCAGATGCATTCATGGTGCTGCAACATCATATCCCACCTATAGGCTAGTGGTTAAGTGCCTGGGGGAACAAGAGAAAATTATTTTAGCAGTGGTGCCTAGGCTTCCATTTGATTTGGTTCTAGGAAGGGACTGGCCAAGATTTAAGCAGGGACTAGTGAAAGGACTAGGAAAGAAGGAGGGAGAAGGAATGATGGTAATAGCTCCCGGGCCTGTGTTTGGAAGTCCTCAGTCCCTAGCTAAAAAGATGGTTAAGCTTCCAGATGGCCAAACTATAAAGAAGGAAATAGGTAAGAAGAGGGGCCTTGTATCCACCCGTTCACAGGCTAAGGTAAAGAGCCAGGAGGAGGGGGAGCAGGCAGAGTTATTAGGAGACTTACCCTCTCATGATGATTTAATAACTCCACCATCTAGGAAAGTAAGAAAGTTGAAAGCACAAAAGCGTCGTGAGAGACTTTGCAGAGCACAGGGTAGGGCTGAGATGTTGGCTGGTCAAAGTTTACCCTGGGTGCCAGCTGAGTTAGTGGCAAAGTTTCCTAACTTTCCACAAGAACAGCGAGCTGATCAAGCTCTCACCCGAGCTTTTAAGTATGCTCAGGAGGTCAGGGAGGAGTTGCCCAGATTCATACTAGATAATGAAATATTATATAGAGAGAGTCAGGACCCCAGAAATGGGACCATACGTAAACAATTAGTGGTACCCACAACTTTCAAAGGACTAGTACTTAGATTAGCACATGCTCATCCAGTTGGAGGTCATAAAGGGATGCAAGGAACGCTGGATCAAATACTTATACGTTTTTACTGGCCAGGTATTTTCAAAGAAACTGCACAGTTTTGTGCTGCATGTCCAGCGTGTCAGCGAGTTACAGTGACTCACCCACCAGTGGTGCCTTTGATTCCCACACCAATTATCACAGACCCAATAGGTCGCATTGCTATGGATATTGTAGGCCCATTAGTCAAAACGCCCCGAGGTTTCCAATACATCCTAGTTATGGTAGATCAGGCAACAAGGTTTCCCTGGGCCATACCACTGAGGAATGTTTCTGCAAAAACAAGAGCTTTAGAGCTAGTCAAATTGTTTTGCGAAGTGGGATTCCCAAGAGAGGTGTTGACTGACCGAGGGTCCAATTTTGTATCCAAATATTTGGCCCAGGTCTGGGATGCCTTTGGCATTCATCATGTGAAAACCTCAGCCTACCATCCTCAATCAAACGGTTTGGTGGAGAGATTCAACCAAACTCTCAAACAAATGTTGAGAAGGGGGTTAAGCAGGAGAGGTAAAAGAATGGGATATGTTATTGCCCTTTGCCTTATATGTCTGCAGGGAACGAATTCAGGTGTCCCTAGGTGTAACTCCATATGAATTGATGTATGGTAGGGCTCCACGGGGTTTGTTAGATATTTTGAGGGAACAATGGATTGATCCTGAACCAGAAAATCAGGAGGTGCCACAGTTTCTACGTGACTTGAGAGCACGTTTAAAAAGGACCTCGCAGGTTGCTGAGAAAAACCTGCAGGACAGTGAAGTGCGCCAGAAAGGGTGGTATGATAGGAAGGCCAAAAAACGCCAATTAAGCATTGGTGAAAAGGTTTTGGTTCAAGTAGCAGGTACAGCCCCAAAATTTGAAGTACAGTGGAAAGGGCCATGGAAGGTTGTTAGACAGGTGAGCCCAGTATCTTATGTGGTAGAAAATACAAGAGGTCGTAGACAGACCTACCACATTAGTGTACTTAAATCTTGGAAGGAAAGGCCTGTAAATAATGACCTAAAAGCCAGCCAAGAAGTAGGTGAGCATTCAAAAGAAAATACTCTCGTAGGTATTACGGACTGTAGGAAAGAAGTTTCACCAGTTGCACCAGTCCGTAATAACTTAAGCAGGGGGGTATGTGATAAGGAAGCTTATCATAGTTCAGTAGGGAGCTATAAAAGAGGTGAATTGGCTCTGAACAAGCAATCTGTCTTTGCTGGTAGAAATACTAAAACAGAATGTTTTCATAAAAGACTACCAGTCCCAGAATGCACCAGGTTACAAACAGCCTCTAGAAGAGCTGAAGTGGGGAAACATGTGTTCAATCAGGAGAGCTATGAGGTAATCCCCAATCACTCATCTCCAAGGGTAGGGCTTGATTCAGCACACCTGGGCTGTGCTAGGGTGGAGTGTCCCTCCAAGCACGTTAAAAGTAAAGGATATTCTACACATAGAGAGAGCAGACAGAACCAGGAGAACAAGGAGAGACAGAAGCAGAAGCCATTGGAGAAAGAAGAGAGACGACTTCAACAGCAGAAGCAACGTGGAAGGAAGAACAGAAAGACATCTTGGAGGTCTAAAGAAGGAGGCCACAGCAGTACGTGTGTTGGGTGTGATTCCAGAGGCAAGCATACTCCTTTGGACTGGAGGAAGCCAGAGGATTGGGGTTATAGAGCCAGGAACTCCCAAACGGCACCTTTGAAGGAGACGGCTGCATTTGGAAGGGGCCCTAAGACCAGTGCAAGAAGGTATGTGAAGAGAGACCCAGTGTCCAGGGATCTTGATTGGAAGGCTGGACATAAAAGCTGGACTACTTACTGGCCAGGATACCAGGAGAGGAAACCTAACAGCAAGGGAAGCTCAGGTATGAACTTTGATCTATGCCCTAGCTCTTCACCTGGAAGACAGCAGGGAAACAAATATTATCCTGAGAGTGATCAATTAAGGAATTCCTCTGAGCCAGACCATGATATTGATTCCATGATATTTGGGGAAGAAGGAGATATATCAAATGATCAGTTGGAATACATGGACTGCTCTCTGTCTAGGCTGCTGTTTTAAAGTACTTTCTCACTAATACAACAACCACCAAAAGGAACTGTAACTTGTTCTTTTATCTACCCAGAAAAGTCTCTGCAAGAAAGCTTTAGGGTAGGATTGAGCCACGTAGAGAGAGTGAACCAGCAAAGGGGTTTGCAGCTGGCTAATTACACAGGTACACTACCAAAAAACTGCCTCTAGTTTTGCAACTGATTCCTATAGATTTTGGGGTGCTGAATCCAGGAAAAATAGCCAAAATGTTCCATCACGTCACGTTTTCTTGCAAAATTAGATTTCTTACCCATATAAGGAATGTTCACATAATTTCTTTTTAGCCGACTGCAGTTTATTTTCTTGGCCCAAAATAGAGGTTGTAATGGTTAACTAACTAGAAACACTCCCTCATGATATTTTAGAGTGTTTTGTATTCATTTTATACATTAACAGGACAATTGGGAGGCGGGGGGCTAAATCCAGTACTCGCGCTGGCGCATGTTCTTTCCTGTTCGCCTCGCCTCGTTCGCTCGCTCAAACACGGTGGTTGCGACATGAACGTTCCTGTCAAATTTCAGTTTCTTGCAAGTTCATTATTACCTTTTGTTTGCTCAGTCGTAATCCAGCTTTATTCTGAAGTGGTTCACTACAGTTGTAGTTTGCAGTGCTGTGTATTTGTGATGGCTCACAGAGCCAGAGGTTGCGTCAACTCTCCGGACAGTTTTTGTTTTATTTGTGGGGAATATACCGTGAAAAAGCGGCAGAGAACATTTCTGCATTTATTAAAAAAGTATATTTCGCCTATTTCGGTTTGAAGTTAGGCGATCAAGACAAACCGTGGGCTCCTCACAAAGTGTGCAAGACATGTGAGGAAGATCTACGCTTATGGATGAAAGGTAAAAAACAAGCATTTCGTTTCGGAATACCTATGATGTGGCGTGAACAAAGAGACCACAGCAGTGACTGCTATTTTTGCTCTTGCATTGTGAAGGGATACAACTTAAAAAATAAGAACGTAATAAGTTACCCCAACCTTCCCTCAGCAATTAGGCCTATGCCTCATAGCAACAAAGTACCTGTGCCTGAACCACCAAAATCTTTGGATCATATTTGTGTGGACGGTTCTGATCATGATGAGACTCATCAGATGGCTTTTCCCGATGAGTCCAGTACTTCCGAGTTTGAAACTGAACCAGATCCGAAACCTGAACTTTTCTCTCAAGCTGAATTGAATGATTTAGTCCGGGATTTAGGACTCCCAAAAGATGCTGCTCAACTGCTAGGTTCTCGGCTTAAACAGAAAAATCTATTGTCACCAGGAACAACTTTTATTGGTACCACAACTGCGAGACACAATTTTTGAAGTATTTCAGCAAAGAGGAAGATTTGGTATTTTGCAACGATATATACGGAGTGATGGAAAAGTTTAAACTCAAGTATGATCCTGCTGAATGGCGGCTGTGCATTGATTCGTCAAAAGACAGCATAAAAGGTGTTCTTCTTCATAATGGCAACACATTCGCTTCAGTTCCTATTGCTCACTCTGTTACTCTCCAAGAAAAATACAAGAATTTGGCCCTGATTCTTCAGAAGATTCGTTATGATGAGCATAAGTGGATGATTTGTGGAGACTTTAAAATTCTATCCATGCTATTAGGGAAGCAATCCGGTTTCACCAAATATCCCTGCTTCCTTTGCTTGTGGGATAGCCGGGCCCGCGACCTACACTGGGGGAAAAAAGACTGGCCAATTCGGGAGTATTTGAGACCCGGTGAGAAAAATGTTCTTCATGAGAGCTTGGTACCTCGTGATAAAATTCTATTACCACCTCTCCACATTAAGTTGGGTCTCATTAAGCAATTCATCAAGTCCCTTCCAAAAGATGGTGAGTACTTTCGGTACCTTTGCTCAAAGTTCCCCCGACTTTCTGAAGCAAAGCTAAAGGAAGGAGTGTTTGTTGGCCCTGATATAAGGAAACTCATTTCAGATGGAGCATTCGCTGAAACGATGTCTGAGAAGGAAAAAGAAGCCTGGGATTCCTTCAAGGATGTTGTTCTCAAATTCTTGGGGAACAGGCGGGATGAGAACTATAAGGATATTGTTGCCAGGATGCTCAATGCCTTCAAAGAACAAGGCTGTAACATGAGCCTGAAAGTCCATTTCTTGCACTCCCATGTGAACTACTTTCCCGAAAACTTGGGGGCGTACAGTGAAGCACAAGGTGAAAGGTTTCACCAGGACATCAAGGATGCAGAGAGAAGGTACCAAGGAAGATGGAACACCACTATGATGGCTGATTTCTGCTCGTTGCTGCTGCGGGAAACCCCAGATGAAAAATACGCCAAGCAGCGCACCAAGAGAAGCATTCGGGGGAAGAAGAAACGGGCCCACCAGGAGATTAATTGACCCAAGAATGACTTTAAAATCTAAACTGTGTTGACAAATATCGTGTTTTTACTAAACTTTGAAATAAAAATTTGCTAGTTATTACCACAGTGTCGGATCTCATTTATTAGAATTTTATTTTCACACCATCGGGTGTTTGTCTTCATGTATTGCAATGGTGCGGTTTGCATTTTCTATTCTTACATACATACCTGTACAACATTTTTTGCACATTTCTTTGCTTTGCTTTGTGTCTAACCTCGCTCTTATATGCTCAATGTTTGTGCACATGTATGTGGCTGTTTTAAGTGCAGACAATTTTGCTACCATCACAGTGTGTTTTGTTGACAGTACTCTATTCTTATGTGCTGCCTTGTTACAATTTTCTTTATTCTTATTTGAATAACTACTAAACAATTAGTATAAAGAATTCATCCAAGAAACTTTTATCTCGATCGAACTCAATCTGAAACGTTCACCTCAAACTGCTAACCCAATGTAGCAAAAAATCTGTACGTGATGGAGCAAATTGGTTACCAGATTTGGATTCAGCGCACCAAAAAACGTAAAAATCAATCGAAACATTAGAGGCAGTTTAAAAAAAAAATTTTTAGTGTAATTATTGGTAATTGCGCCAGGCACAAGTGCACGTGAGCTCTGGAAGGAAACTTCTTTTTTTGTGTGTGTAAATAGAAGAAAGTTATCCTTGATAAAGAACAGTTTTTTTGTTACTTTTGGGTTTTGTTTTTGCCTTTTGAAGCACTGCTAAGAAGGTCATTAGCAGGAGCCATCAAAAAGACCTTTTCTGTTTCCCATCAAGGTCTTTATTGATTTTTGCTTAAGAAGTTCAGTTACCTTATATCATGTTTTGTTTTTCCTGAGTACAATACTTGAAGCAAGTGTCCTTTTGGGTTACCAAGTAAATCTGTGTGGGAGAATTAACCCCATGAATAAAATCTGTTTTCTTTTCTTACACTCGAGCATCACAACTCATTATTTTGTGAACGGCTGATTCTGGTACGAATGAACTACAACCCCCCAATCCTTTGCAAGTCATAATAATATTTTGCCTTTGCTAAGACTGTGGACTTTCACGACCAGCGCCCCTGTTTACAGACCTCAACTTGTAGATAATAGCAGATATGTCGCTAGCCTAGCATATGTGGATATGTTGCTGCCCCATGGAGTGTGCATGCACTGTTGTCATTGTGTGTGTCAGTTTGTCAGTTCTGTCCATCTCCTGCAAGGAGGGGCGGAGGGAAGAAGCCAGATAGCCTCCCCAGCCAATCCAGCCACACCCACCACCTATAGGAGCATCCTTGGAGGCAGCAAGCTTTAACTACAGCTCTAGTTTTGGCCCCAACACCACCACACCTGACCCCCCCCCCCCCCCACAGTCAATACTTCTCAGAGGGAGAAGGAGGAGGAGGCCGCCAAGGAGGCCCCAGAGGTGGTGGCAGAGGAAGATAAGGCAGAGGAAGAGGAGGAGAGGGCGAAGGGGGACCAACATGAGCAGCAGGAGGAGGACGACACACTGGAGGCAAAATGGGTGCACATGTACAGTAGTCACAGGGGCTCCCTAATACGGTAGTGCAGACTAACCAGTGATCATGCCTTGCCTACCTGGACCCTGCTATTATCAATGACTGGGGCATAACAGATGCATGACCGCAGGATCTGTCCTTTACTAGTGACAGGGTTGCAGGAGGATTTGGGTATGGGCAACTGGATGGGAGCCACAGTACAGTGACAGACCCCTGCACGCATGTCAGGAAACAAAGTGCAGTAATGAGGAGGAGCCCACGACACACAGCACTTGGCTGCATCCCTGACAAGCCCAAAAGGTGCCTCCAGGGTTCTGAGGCATCAACATAGTTACTCATTCTGCAGCCGCCTACCATGGCTCAGCAATACTGCTGGGACCATGGGCTTTGCTCCTTCCTGCTGCATTCCTAGCCTCCCAGGTCAGTCACCTGTGTGACATGCCTTGTACCTCCCCTCTAGGTCCATAGCTCTCCCTGCACTTCTCATTCCTCCACACACAGAACTTCAGCACCCAAAGATTGTGTGTCACGCTGTGAGTGCACCCACTAATCAGCCTCCCTGTGCTCTTCTCCCATACTGCACTGCTAGCTATACATAAGATATAGGTATGTTCCTTCCACTATATCGGCCCAGTGGCCAGCATACACCTCCCCATACCTGCCCAGCGGGAGCATGGTATAGCTGCGTGGTGCATGGACCATTCTACAGCAGCTGATCATGCAGCATACCCATGCTGTGATGGTGGTGTTGGGCAGTGGCTCTAGCTATGTAGCACGCTATAACCGAGAGTCCACTTGCCTGGTTTTATCCATGAACCGCGGAGTATACGAGATATTCCATTTACCAGGTTTTGTTGGTTAACCGTGTAGTAAATTAGATAGTCCATTTACCCCGTATTTTTATTAACCGCGCATGGGCCAATATTTTACTTACCTGGTTGCCTTTGCTAGCTAGTAATTATGATGAATATTCATGATTAGCCTCTTCCACAGATATGGTGGTTCCCAGCACACACCATTAGCACCAATATTTGGCTTTCCTGTGCATGAATCTTACGCGGGTTCCTCTTATCCTTTTGGGTGGGGCATATCCAAGGGTATGGCCTCATAACCGTGCATTTTTAAAACCTTTGTGTGGGTAGCCTTCCGTCTTCCTCATGGTTAACCATTCAGATGCTACAGCTAGCGCACATGGCCATGAAATGCACCCGTAATGCTAATTTCACACCCTCAGAGACTGCAATGCCTCTGGGGCTCATCAGAAAGGAGCATGCCACCCTCTTTGGCTCTGACAATGCCAGCACACAGCAGCATGGCTGGCAGATTACCTGCAAGGTAAATGCTGTGCATCAACACAACCAGGATGTGGAGGACCTGAAAAAAACAGCAGAGTGCAAAGGAGAAGAAGGCAGCTAACAGCAAGCTGCCACCTGAGTGTCAGAAACCACTGAGCACTCTGGAAGAGCAGGTGCTACAATTCATGGATGACATTGCCATCACTGGCATTGCAGGTCATGATAACTCTGCTCCTGCCACACAAGAGGGTGAGTAGCTCCTGCTACCTGGCTAATGTGTCACATGCTAGATTGCTTTTCCAAATGGCACAGGGTACTAGGTTTTAAAAGGTACTTGAAACCTCTCAGGAATGTTTTTAAACATATATTTGGTCCTCCTCATCTCTTTTTCCCTCCCTTGGAGGCAGTCATTACTTTATCGACACCATTGGTGACCCACTATTGATAGCTTTTCTGATATAGCTCACTATGCAGCACATAAACTCATATTCCACATCCACACTATGCACTAAAGTGGTTTATTTGTTTTATTGCTCCCCTTTTTTTAATAATTTGGTTTTATATTTTAGTATGATGTTTTTATGTTTTTACATTATTGTGTACATTATCTTTTATAGTTTTGTTATTTATTTTATAATATTGTATTTATATTATGATTATTATGTATTTTCATTGTTTTTATTGTACTTTTTTGAAGTTTGTTATCCTTATTTCCCCTGAAGAAGGCCTTACCGGCCAAAATGCTTTGGGGCTTAATTAAAATCTGAAATCCGCCAATCTGTGTACCAGCTCTTTTGGTTCCTAGTATTACGCTGCAGGTACTTGGTTGCTGTCCCTTGGTTGTTCCTATGACCTTATGAACCAGGAACATATCCCTAACCCCCTAACCCCTACAGTGGGCCATAAATCTACATGTATTTTCTATATTTTACAAAGGGAATCCATGTATATATCAAATAATTTCCTCACTGGGATTTACACTTGCTCTGGGGCATGAATAGAATTTTCAGAAGTGGTCATTTCAGCCAGGATTTAACACACGGGACAAAGAGAGCTATTCTTCTTAATCCCATGTTGTTTATTGCCTCCACCAAAATAAAAAAAAATACAATTTATTTATTTCTTATACTGTGCTCTTTAGAATCAGTGTGGTTTACATGTATACAAACAGGCACTTTTTATTCCCTTGTCCCCAAAGAGCTCACAATCTAAGTGTACCTGAGGCAATGGAGGGTTAAGTGGCTTGCCCAAGTTGTGGCCATGGGACTAGAGACCCCAGTCCCTCCAGCCTGAGGTTGCTTGTCCCTGTGTGGGAATTGAACCCCTGATGTAACCTGTCCAAACCACTGAGACACTCCTCCCTCTAATTATGATTAGAGGGAGGAGTGGCATCTACAATTGTGAGCTCAGTACATATATGGCAGCATGTATATGTATAAATTTACAAAATGTCTCAGCTGCATGTGTGTGCATGTGCTACCTTTTCTACATGGAAGCTACCGTGTTGGTTACAGTCAGTTTTACCACATGTCAATTTTTCAAAAGGCTCTTCCAGCTTTACATGGCAGTAAATCTACATGTCTTAGTTCCAATCTCAACATGATATGTATACTAGGCATCATGACATGTTATAGTCTTGAAGGTCTTCATAGAAAGAAAATATTGTTTGCCTGTAGCTTTGAAACATGAGAAGTCACGTTTTAGATAGTGTGTGGAGATCAGAATTGAGATGTCCAGCACAGGTTACACTCAGTTTCAACAGTATTTTAGAAACGGCTCTGCTAAACAAAGATCTCTTCTGAAATACAAAGGCGGAAGTGCACGTGTGCTCGTGAATGTCAATGGTACCATTTTACAAATGTGTACATGGGAAAAATTAACAGGGGAAATGCAGCAGCTTATACATGTAGAGGTGGCCCAAGGGTGATGCGGGCCTCATTTGCATATCCACTGGGCATCATTTGCATAAATTTTTAATTTATTTTATTTTAAAATATATATGTTGCCCATCTAAAATTTTTAGCGGCTTTCAAAGGAGCTCTTCACAAGTCTCTTTTTTTCTCCTGGCAATGACTTAGGGGCATGCTTACTAAATATTAATGTGTGCTAAGTGCCACTACACCATAAATGGGTGTTCCTGCACTTAACACACACTAACATTTATGAATGCGCATTAACTTTTAATAAGCATGCCTCTTAATGAGTGTCTAAATACCATTTGATTGGGCAGTGAGGATACAGAAAGACTACCAGATTTCTACATTACTATCCTCCAGTGCCAACTGCCAGGCACATTAGGAAGTACTATAAACCCTGCCCATTTAGAACACATCCCAACAAAATGACTAAAGGTCCAAACCAAAAATAAATCCAAAATCAAGGCCAATAACATCCCAGGCCACACAACCTATATGTCTAATAGACAAAAATGAGTGAATACGGTCAAAATGTATTTTTTTGTTGGATTTATTTATTTATTTTATTTTATTTATCTATTTTCTTTTATACCTCCCCTTCCAGAGATCAAGGGCGGTTTACATGGAACAGTTTAACAATCTTGTACACTTTTGTATACATTTACATTGAACAGTAGAATTCAACTATGTACAGGTAATAATACAAACAACTGTCAAACTATTTACATTGGCTATTTACAGAGGCTATGTATAGTGTGTTACAGAGTTGGATAGTTATTGGGCATGTGTAGGTATTGGAATTAATTTCCTTTTTTTGTCGTAAGTCAGGAGTGTGTGTGGCAGAGAACTGTCAGGAGTTAGTTAATTGTAATTTTAGGAAATCCTTTCTCGTGACAAGCCCTCTGTCTTTGGATTACTTCCTTTGGAGGAACCTGTTTCACATACTCTACTTGAAGAAGAGCTTTGAGTTTTCAATGGCTTGAAACACAGAGCTGTGTCGCATGGACTCTTAAGTGTTATTGGACAATCAACCGAGTTTGCATATCCTAGTTATAGCCTTGTCACCAGATGTTATTTCCACCGGAGCATCACCAGTTGGTGATATTGGCAGACAGTGTCCTTCGCATATATGTGGTGTTGGTTGAACTAATGGGTTTCTCCCATTCTACAAGAGAAGTCCTCCTTGCATAAGATAAGTCTTGTGCTTCTGTTTCGCTGGATGCGTCTTTACACGTTTGTGGGGAATTGGGCATCGGTTGCCTTTTAATTAGAGAAAAACAGAGGTTTGTCATGAGAAAGGATTTCCTTTCATGACAAACAATCCACAAAAAAATACAACATTTTGACCGTATTCACTCATTTTTGTCTGTTAGACATATAGGTTGAGTGGCCTGGGATGTGATTAGTCTAACGTCTTGATTTTGCTTTTAGAACCCATAGCAAACCTGCCATATCATAACAGCACTACCAGGACTCACAAAGCACCAAATTCTACCTATCAAAAGGCAACACTGCAATATTAAACCAATACATCTCAGGGAACCCCAAAAGCCAAACTTAGAATGTACAACAATACTGGAGAAATTAAACTATAAATTAATTTCCTTTTGTACTAAACAAAATGCAAAGATGCTACTGATGCACACTTCCCAGAGCTGACATATTCCAGTTAATAAATTCAAAATAAGATAGGTTTTTTTCTACCTTTTGTTGTTTGGGCACTTTATTTTTCAATTGCAATTGTCCAAGTCACTTTCTTCTGCTTTCTTCATGTCTTCTACTAACTCTCCATTGTCTGCTGTCCATTTGTCCTTTCTTCTGTCTTCTAGGTTTTTTTTCTATTCTCTCTCTACATCTGCCTTAACATATTGATCTTTCCCCCTTTTCTCTTTCCTCAATTTCTTTCTTTATTCCTTTTTCATCCACTCAAATTTCACCCTTCCATCCTCAATCTCCGAATACCTGGCCAATCGTAGATTTTTCTTCTCTCCACAAAATGTATTTTCCTCTCTCCATCCTCACTCCCCCAGCCCCATCCACTTCTAGGCCTCCCCCAACATCAGCTCCATTCTAGTTCCAGCCAGTCCCAGCATCTACAAATAAGGCTTCCAAAATAATCCACTTAATGCATAAAATACTTGAGAATTACTGAATTTCTCCAGAAAGAGAAGAATTTTATTTAAATTATACCCTATTATCAAAGTCATTTAAGTTGAAGGGAATAAATGGAAGACCTTATATCATAGTTGGCTTAGGAAACATAATGCAATTAAAATATGCTAGCTGTCTAGGATACTTTACCTTTTTTCCATATTGGCCATTGCATTCCTAACCTCTTTCTTTAGCACTCTCAACAAGATTGTGAAAGGCTTGGTGTAACATAATAATGCAATGTGTGCGATCAAGTCAATGCTTACTCCTAGCAACCCAGGCCTTTCTTCCAAGGCAATACCATCTCTATGCAGACGACTCTCAGATCTACCTCTGTGCCTGAAATCTCTCCAGGAATCCAGGCCCAGATCTCCGCTTGCTTATCTGACATTGCTGCCTAGATGTCTCATTGCCCTCTGAAATTGAACATGGCAAACCCTGATCTCCTTATCTTTCCACTTAATCCTACCTCCCCCCTTCTTCTCTTCTCTATTTCTGTGGATAATATTAGATTCCTCCCCATTTCCTCAGCTTGCAACCTTAGGGTCATCTTTGACTCTACTCTCTCTTTCGCTGCACACATCCAACCAATAGCTAAAACGTGTTGCTTCATTCTCTTCATTCTCTATAACATCAGCAAAATATGTCCCTTCCTTTCTGAACACACTACTAAACCCTTATCCACTCAGTAGTCATCTCCTGTCTTGACTATTGTAACCTGCTCCTCACTGGTCCCCTGAATCATCACTGTCCCCTCCAGTCTGTTCAAAACTCATCTACTCGTACATCGCTTATCTTTGGCCAGTGTCACTACACACATGACTCAAGTCAATTCATTGGCTCCCTATCTGTTTCTGCATCCAGTTCAAGCTTCTTCTACTGACCTACAAGTGTACTCTTTCAGTGGCTCCTCACTATCTTTCTTCTCTTATCTCACTCTGCATCCCTCCTCGGGAACTCCGCGTCTCTAGAAGATGTCTTTTATCTGTGCCCTTCTCTGCCACCGCCAACTCCAAACTTTGTTCATTCCAACTCGCTGCACCATATGCATGGTAAAAAAACACTAAATTCAGTATGTTGTGCTCCCTCTCTAGCCTTATTCAAATCCAGGCTAAAACCCCACCTTTTGAGGCTGCTTTTGGACCCCAATGCTCCTCATTCTCTTGTTCGCTACTTACAGTATCTGTTTCTTACTATACTCTAGTCCCCAGTTTTGCAATGTTTTTTGTCTTGATTAGATTGTAAGCTCTGATGAGCAGGGACTGTGTCTTACTAATGCTGCATATGCCTTGTAGCACTATACAAATGATACATAGTAGTAGTAATAATGCTAATGGGAATATATCTTGTATTTGGAGATACTCAAATTATATTATTTCTTTGGGAGAATTATTCTTAGGTGCCGCCTATCGTTAGCTAAAGCAGACTTGCACAGGTTATTGAGAGCTGCCTGTATTATAAGGTTTAGAGTGGTAGTGCTGTGTGGGTTAAACGGTTACTAGATGCCTTTTGTTTCTCTCTTGTGGGATTAACAATGTGTTGCATTGTGCAAGAACTATGTTCTTAATTGCTCTTCAATTTTGCTGTAAGCCTGCTGACACTCTTGTTATATTCCCAATAAATATTAAGTTTAAAAAATTGAAAAATATCCTGAAACACTACATGTTACAGAGAAAATAATCATAATGCAGCAATTACTCACTGGGAGCCAATTTGAATATCCTTTGAATAATTTATCATTCAGATATGAACAGGACCTCAATGATAATTAACAGTGCATAAATTAATGTAGCATGTCAACAAACTTTGCTGACCTAAAATTCACTCTGGTTGGCATTATTTAGCAGTGAATGATAATGAAATTATACTACACTACATACCAAATTATTATTTTCCTAAAAAATGTCTGAGTAAGTTACATTTTAGTGCTCTTGTACTCTGGGTCTAAACTGATGGGTTGCTCATGGAGCACAACCCCTCTGACAGAGATAGTCGGAGGGGTGGAAGAGAAGATCTTAAACTGAAGAGTCATCCAAATTCTAATAAAATGGAGGTAAATAAATGAAAAGTCACTTCACCCTGGAAAAAAAACAATTCATTGACAGAGATGTACAGTAATTGATACACTGTATTTTAAATATGTGGGAGTAAATTCTCGAAGAATTACATGCCTTTTACATAGATAAAATTGGGTCCAATATTCAACAGGACTTATCTGGTTACCAGCACCTGTAACTGCCAGCAGGATATGCAGTGGCACTATTTAGATACTGATGCAGAATATTTCTTCTGACGGCCTTGGAACCATCCGGATAGTGCTGGCGCATTCTATGGGTGGAGCTTGTAAAGAACTAATAATTATCTGGATAGCAGCAATACTCAGCATTATCAGGATAAGTTATCTAAAAAGGTGATCTAAAAAGCTGTCCTAAATTGACAAAAACATAAAAACACAAGATTTGCCATATTTTGTCAGACCAATGGTACATCAAGCCCAGTATCCTGTTTCCAACAGTGGCCAATCAAGGTTACAGGTATCTAGCAGGGTCCTAAAAGGTAGACAAGCTCCATGATGCTTATTCCAGGGATAAGCAGCGGGTTTCCCAAGTCCATTTTAAAAATGGCTTATGGAATTTTCCTCCAGGAACTTGTCCAAACCTTTTTTAAACCCAGCTATATTAATAGCTTACACCACATCCTTAAAATTTATTTATTTCTATTTATTTATTTTACATTTCTTATATACCGCACTATTTGACATCAGCGCGGTTTACATCGAACACAAAAATTCAGCACAAAAACAAGTGTCTGAGTTACATTAAACAGGGTCAATAAACTTGGCTAACAAGGTAATTATGAATCACAGGAAGGTAAACTTGGATTGTAAAGTAAACTATTTACATCTTTAAATTATAGGACAATGGAACGTAATTAATGGTAAGTGGTAAGTAAAATGAATGTCAGAGCTTAATTAAGCATTAGGTGACATATTTTTCTGATTTGTTCTAAAATGTGCTACTTAGCAACTTCATTATTTGCTTTCAAGCCTTTGTACTTTTTGAAAGTGTAAACAACTGATTAGTGTTTCTGATGTTATAGTGGTAGATCATTTTGCATCCAGTGATGACCAGATGGTGAGGTTCAGTATTAGGACTAGGGCTGTTAAAATCCATTCAAAAGCGAGGGTCTTAGACTTTAGGAAACTAACTTTGCCAAGATGGGCCAATACCTCAGGGAGTCGTTAGCAGGATGGGAACAGCTGGGGGATGTAGAAAAACTGTGGGCAAAACTGAAAGGGGATATTTTAAGGGCAACCAACCTTTTTGTTAAAATGGTAAATAAAGGGAAAAGGAAAAGGAAACCACTATGGTTTTCGAAAGAAGTAGCTGAAAAAGTGAAGAAAAAGAGGGAGGCCTTCATGAAATACAAGAGAGAGGAAGACAGGCATCTATATTTGGAAAAACTCAGAGAATCTAACAAAGTAGTCAGGAAAGCAAAGATTCAAAAAGAGGAGGAAATAGTCAATGCAATAAAATGGGAGGATAAGAAATTTTTCAGATATGTTAGTGAAAAGTGGAAGGGCAAAAGTGGTATTGTCAGACTCAAGGGTGAAGGGGAGGAATATGTAGAAGCTGATGAGGATAAAGCGAAATTGCTTAACAAATATTTCTGTTCTGTGTTCACAGATGAAGAACCAGGAGCAGTACCTCAGAAAACACCCACAAACAGGAAAAGAAGCAAGGGGCACCTTGAACAATTTTCAGAAGACTGTATTTGTGAGAAACTAGCTAAACTTAAGTAGACAAAGCGATGGGACCGGATGGCATACACCCTAGAATACTGATGGAACTTGGGACGTTCTAGCAGCTCCACTGACTGACCTTTTCAATGCCTTGTTGGAGTCGGGAGTGGTGCCAAAGGACTGGAGAGAGGCACATGTGGTCCCTTTACACAAAAGCAAAAAAAAGAATGTGGTTGAAAACTACAGGCTGGTTAGTTTAACTTCGGTGGTGAGTAAATTATTGGAAGCACTGTTGAAAGAGAAATAGTGAGGTTTCCAGAGTCCAGCAGACTACAGGATCCGAGGCAGCATGAATTCACCAGAGGCAGGACTTGTCAGACAAATCTGATTGATGACTTGGTGACCGGAGGGTTGGACCGAGGGAGAGCCCTAGATGTCGTACATTTAGATTTCAGTAAAGCCTTTGACACTGTTCCTCACAGGCGACTTATAAACAAACTGAGCACTCTAGGGATGGACCCTAAAGTTACTGTTTGGGTTGAAAATTGGTTGAGTGGAAGGTGACAAAGGGTACAGGCAAATGGAGCTCACTCTGAGGAGAAGGAGGTTACCAGTGGTGTGCTCCAGGGATCTGTCCTTGGTCCGATTCTTTTTAACATATTTGTTAGTGATATACCGGAAGGGCTGTTGGGTAAGGTTTGCCTCTTAGCAGATGATACCAAAATCTGCAATAGAGTAGACACCCAGAAAGGTATAGATAACATGATGAGGGATCTAGCTAAGCTTGAAGAATGGTCTAGAATTTGGCAGCTGAGATTTAATGTTAAAAAATGCAAGGTCATGCATTTGGACTGCAGCAATGCAAAAGAGAAATATAGTATAAGGGGTGAAGTACTTTTGTCCACTAAAAAAGAGCAGGACCTAAGCATGATTGTGTGTAATGATCTTAAAGGAGCTAAACAGGTAGAAAAGGCGATGGCAAAAGCTTGAAGGATGCTTGGGTGCATTGGGAAAGGAATGGCTAGCAGAAGAAAGGAGGTGATAGTGCCTCTGTATAAGTCTTTGGTGCAACCTCATTTGGAGTATTGTATACAATTCTGGAGATCACACCTTCAAAAGGATATAAATAGGCTGGAGTCAGTACAGAGGGCGGCTACTAAAATGGTTAGTGGTCTTCATTATAAAGCATATGAGGACAGACTTAAGGCTCTTAATATGTATACCTTAGAGGAAAGGTGGACTAGAGGTGATATGACTGAGATGTTTAAATATCTCCGTGGCATAAATGCACAGGAGGAGAGCCTCTTTCAATTGAAAGCAAGCTCTACTACGAGGGGACATGGGATGAGGATGAAAGGGGATAGATTCAGGAGTGATATGCGGATATATTTCTTTACGGAAAGAGTGGTGGATCCGTGGAATAGTCTCTCATTGGAGGTGGTAGAGATGAGGACAGTATCTGAATTCAAAGAAGCATGAGACAAACACAGAGGATCTCTAAAGGAAAACAGAGGAATGTTGTAGTTATTGATATGGAAGGGCAGACTAGATAGGCCATGTGGTCTTTTTCTGTCGTTATGTTTCTATGTGTTTACCCATTCCATTCCAATCATTTTATAGACCTCTGTCATACTGTATCTCCCCTCAGCCATCTCGTCTCCAAGCTGAAATACTCTAACCTCTTTAGCTTTTCCTCATATGGGTACTGTTAAATCTCTTATCATTTTGGGCATTATTCTCTGTACCTCTTCTAATATAAATATATCTTTTTTGAGATATGATGAGCGGAATTGCTCACAATACTCGAGGTGCAGTTGCACCATGGAACAACACAGAGGTATTATGATATCCTTTGTTTTGTTCTCTATTCCTTTCCTTATAATTTTTAGCATTCTATGTGCTTTCTTGGCCTCCACTGCACACTGAGTAGAAGATTTCAATGTATTATCCACAATGATGCCTAGATCCTTTTCCTAGGTGGTGGTGGATATGGATCCTTGCATTGTGTAACTATAATTTGGATTGTTCTTCCCAACATGAATAACTTTGCACATCTACTTTAAGGAGCAAGTTTACTAAGCTGAGCTAACTGTTAGCAGACACTATTTGTAACTAGATCCCATGTTATTCAATGGAACCTACAGTAGCTACAAATAGTGTGTGCTAACCGTTAGCTCAGCTTAGTAAATGTGCCCCTAAATTTAATCTGCCATATGAATGCCCAGCCCTCCAGTTTTTCAAAGTTCTCTTCCAGTTTCTTGCAGTCCTCTTGTGGTTTAACAGCTTTGAATAATTTTGTGTCATCTGCGAATCTGATCACCTCACTTATTGCTCCCATTTCCAGGTCATTTAGCGATCTGATTAGCTATCTGGATAATGGGCTTAATGTTGCTACTGATGGTCAGTGCTAAATCCAGATCTTCAAGTCCACTATCTGGATATTTGGATATTCTGGCCACTATCCAGATATCGGCAGTGAATATTCAGATTTTTTCGACTGATGTTTTAAAAAAATCCAAATGGTGTGGCACAATAGTGCTAAGTCAGTCACGTCCAGGTAAGTATATTTGAAACCATTTGACAGCATGCACGTACTTTAATTGGAGGAGATTTTATACAGCCTTTTCGGCATATAAAGTTTGTTTTTCAAGCAGGAAAGGGCTTTTTGTAAAATTGTATGACTGCATACAGTACATGAGTAAAACGTATAGCCACGGTAAGAGTGAGCCTACGCTTACTAGATCCTGCATAGGCAGGAACAAATGCGGAATTGTGATGTACTTGCATATTTAAAAAAAATGTGTGTACACACATAGAGAACATGCACAAATTTGCACCTTCTTGGTGCATTTCTGTGCTGCTGGGGCAGGGCATGGGAGCCTATTTGATAAAGATGCTTACAGTAGGCACCTATGTTACCTTTATAAAATAAACTCAAAATAGGTGCTCTCTGGACTTCTAACATAATGCCCTGTTATATAGTCACTCCCCGAGGGGTGTCAAACACCTTGCTGGCCCACAAGGCGGGAGCCTGGGGCTTCGGTGTTGCTCCTTTTCTAACAGCAAGGACTTTATGTTGCCCTCAGGGATTTTGGGTCCCAATAGCTAATTGAAATAAGGAGGTAGTTGTGGTCGAGTAGCTATGCTTAAAGAGGTTTTATTTCACGTCCCGGGAGAATTCTTGCAACAAATATCAAAAAGCAAATAAACCATACAGCTGGTATAACACAAGTGAGGGACTACAAATGGGAACAAAAATGCTTATTGTCAGCTTTAACTGAACAAAAAGAGGGAAAAACAGGTTTTCAATCACACACTTTTAACTGTGAAATCTGTGCTCTCCCACAGATTTCATTCCAGCAGGCTTTCTTAGGCCCCTAACAAAAAAGAGGTTATGCTATCAGAGAAAACAAGCGTACAGTCCATTTTGCACATATCAGAATTATCATCACCAAAGTCACAATCCATATCTTCAGGTGCTTCTTGATAATTATAACTTGCAAGGCTGTATTGTGGATTAGTGTTTTTTTCTCTCCTCTCGGCTGGGTCAGAGCACCACTCCCCCCTATCACTGCAGAAAGGTTCTTTACCACACACTATGGAATCTTTCCTTAGTGGGCTACACACTTCCTGACCACTGGGGGTAAAACTCAGTGCTCCTCTAGTCCAGGTACTTTGGCTTTCAGGCTGAGCTCTGCCTGGCTGGTGTGTAAACGGGAAGTGGAAACTTTTCTTCCCCTCTCTTCCTTTCACAGGACGTCTTTCTAAAGCATGGGAATTATCTCTTGGACAAGTATTCTGGCTCCCCAGGTTCCTGCTATTGTGGTTATCTCTTCTCCCTGCTCCTCGTGGTTTATATTCTGGAGTCTCCCTCTGGCCCCACACGGACCTTGGCTTAGTGCAGCCTAACTTCCCAGCACTAACCTTTGTGAACTCCTCTTGGATAAACCCCTCTGAGGTGCAGATTGATTCCACGTCAGAACCTTCCAGGTATGGCTCCTGGTTTTTCTGAGCACTGTACTTTCCTTTCCCTCGAGTCCTCTCAATGTCTCCTTCTCTCTCTGCCACAGAGACCGAGTCTGACTCCTGGCTTGCGTCTCTGTGTTTCCTTCTTTCTCCACGTGTGCCTGTATGTGAATCTGTGCATGAACCTGCACGTGTCTCTGTACGTGGCTCTGCTTTGCTGAAGACTGACCTTTTTTTATCTGCGTCATTCCTTGAGACTTGAGTTAGCTCAACTCTCTGCAGCTGTCTCTGCTTTGCTGATGAGCTATGACGTAATGGTATCTCTGGTCGTTTCTCTACAGCCTGTGCTCTTGTTTTGCTTGGTTGCCCCTGACAACCCCTAGCCATGTGCTTTGCACTGCTGATTTTAAAACTGCCCTGAGTGTTTTCCTCTACTTCCATCGGCTCAATCTGCCTTGCACCATGACAGATCCCCCCCCCTTAAAATATTATGGGCTGCAGTTTTTACCTGACAGCCCGGAATCTCCATTCGGGACCTCTCTCGGGGCAACTCTGCCTGGGACCTTTCACGGTAAATAACAGTAACTAGGCTGGCATTGGCAGACCTGTCCTTCCACAGCTTGAGTACGTTTATGTGATAGGTCTGTTGGCGGCCCCTCTCATTTCCTACCCGGTAGGATACTGGACCAACCTTCCCTATGACTGTACCCGGGCCCTTCCACCGGGACTCGAATTTCGGTCCGGGGTCGGCTACTTGTATAAGCACTTTATCGCCTATATTTAGCTGCCTTGGTCTGGTGCCCCTGTCGTAATACTGTTTCTGCTTATTCTTAGAGGCTTGCAAATTTTCTCTAGAGGCCCTAGATGTCCTCTCTAGGCGTTGTCATAGTTCCTTAAGGAATTGGGATACCCCAACCTCCTGCATGCTCGGCTCTACCCATTGCTCTTGCAGGATGTCCAGGACACCTCTCGGAGCACGGCCGAACAGCAACTCATATGGAGATGCCCCCAGGGACCCCTGTATGCGCTCCCTGCATGCGTACAGCGTGAATGGCAGCAATGTGTCCCATTCATTCATTTCCCCCATCTTCAGCCCTCTGCGTAATAGTTGTTTTATAGACTGGTTCATATGTTCTACTATCCCATTAGCCTGCGGATGGTAGGCGGATGTTTTTATATGGCGGATGCCAAAGGCTTCCCAGACCATCGCCAGATGTTTTGACAGGAAGTTACTCCCTTGATCCGTCAGGACTTCCCTGGGAAAGCCTACCTCACAGAAGAGTCTTATTAACTCTAAGGCTATCAACTTGGCTGATGTGTTTCTTAAGGGAATGGCCCAAGGAAACCGGGTGGCGTGGTCAACTATGACCAGGATATATTTGAAACCTCTTGGTGTCTTCACCATAGGCCCTATTATATCGATACCCATTCGGCTTATAGGAGCCGCTATGGTGGGAGTCGGCACCATGGGTACTGCCTTAGGCTTTGTGACTGTCACTCTTTGACAACTGGGGCATGCCTCACAGAATTGACGTGTCTCCTTGAAGACCCCGGGCCAATAAAATCTAGCTAAGATTTGGTCCAGCATCCCCTGGATCCCCTTGTGACACCCCACTGGGTGGTCATGTGCTAATCTTAATACGCTAGCTTTAAAGGTCACGGGTACTACTAATTGTTTGCGAATGGCACCTTTATGAGGGTTTACACACTCTCGGTATAGGAGATCATTCTCCAAGAAAAACCTTGGTAGGGTTTGTCTAACTTCCTCCGCCCACTAAAACGCCCTTTTAAGCGCTGGATCAGCTCTCTGTTCCATTGGGAATGAAGGAAATTTCCTTACGACCTCTGCTGGTACCCAGGGTAACCCTACAGCATCCTCTAGCTCGGCCCTCCCCCGGGTCCTAGAGTACCTCTCCCTACGCTTCCTAGGTTTATCTTTCTTCCCTACTTTAACAGGAGGATGTACAAGGTCATCATGATTAGGGAGAATAGCTAGCCCTTCCTCATCTGGGTCCTCCCTTTGGGCATTTTCCTCCCCTTCGGGTTCCTCTGTATTTTCCACTGCCTCCTCTCCCCTCCCCGAGGGCTCTGCTTGAGAGCGAGTGGATACTAGCCCAAGTTTAATACCCCAGTCTTTTCCCAGTACATTATGGAAGGGAGGCCAATCTTTCCCCAGTATCACATCCTCGAGCAGTTCGGGAACTACGGCCACCTTCATCTCTTTGAGGGTGCCCAACCCTTGTACTACAACATTGTGTATGGGATAAGGGACAAATGCGCCATGCACGCACTTAAGCCTGACTTGTCCCTCTGCTTGACTCGGGGGCGACTGACTGTGCCCCTCAATGGCTGCCCAGAGCCTCTCTGAAATCATGCTCTGGTCAGCCCCCGAGTCAAGTAGAGCCAGTGTGTAAGTACCTTCTATTTGGACCTGTATGTGGTATTCATCCTGTTCTGTTTCCTCTGTCCCTGTCACCAGGACTGTGCGTTCTGTGCAGGATCTCTGATAGTGCCCAGTTTTTCCACACCGAAAACATTTACCTTTGGGTACAGAACAGACATTCTCATCAGAGACATTCACATTCAACTTGGCAGGTTTATACATCCTATCAGACACATATTTTCTTTTACTGCTACTTTTCCTCCTCCCAGCTGCCAACCAACTACCTTGGCCTGGTGTGTCAGTCCTCTCAGCCGCGAAATATCGCTCGGCTAGAGAGGCTGCATCCTCTGAGGACTGGCAGTGCTGGAGGGTCAGAAAAGACTTAAGCCCTTTTGGAACAGCCTCCATAAATTGTTCTAATACAATTTTGTCAATCACTGTTTCCACTGAACTTCCCTCAGCTAACAACCATTTCTTTGCTATACTTTTTAGCCTCTGGGCTAGAGCTTTGGGAGTTTCTCGAGGCCCAATTACTGCCTCTCTAAACATATACTGATAGTGAAGTGGGGTAAGCCCCAATCTATCTTTTACCGTTTTTTTTACTTCACTATAATTGGAAGCCAATTCTGCAGGCATAGCTTTGTATGCTTAAAGAGCCTCTCCTGTGAGCGATAGGGCAAAGCGGGTGGCCCACTGCTCCTCTGGCCATTTCAAGGTAGTAGCTATCCTTTCAAATGCGTCCAAGTAATCGTCCACATTGTCCTGTGGTTGTAGCTGTCCTAATGCAAAGGCACCATATGACCTTAGACCAGCGGCTTGGAGAGCCATGGGGACGTCCTCAGTGACATCTCGGGGCTTCTTTAAAAGCGCGTCCAATGTCTCTAATAATGGCCGCTGCTGCTCCTGTATGGTCCTTTCTGTTTGCTGCTGCAGGAAATGGATAAGCTTGACTTGCTTATCCCATTGCGTCTTCATCCATCCCGCTACATCCAATGGCTCCATCCTTCTGCCTTGGTATACCTAGAGAGATAGAAACAAAACAAAAACCAAGTGCGATACCACCACACTTTTTTTTTTCCACCGTCCTCTCTCTGCCCACCAGCACCCCCCTTTCTCACTGTATCCTCCCCACGTCTGACCAGGTACTTTTTACCTTAGCCTCCATGCAGGGGTCAGCTTGTGAGAAAGGTGTCTCCGGGTTCCACTCCTGGTAGCAGAAAACTTCTTGACGGTTCTCTCTCCTTCCGGATGACTGCTTTCCTTCCAGCAAACTGTAGTCCTTTTTGTGCTTGTCCCTTTTGAGTCTTGCGCAAAAATCCAAACAACGTCGCCACTTGTCAAACACCTTGCTGGCCCACAAGGCGGGAGCCTGGGGCTTCGGTGTTGCTCCTCTTCTAACAGCAAGGACTTTATGTTGCCCTCAGGGATTTTGGGTCCCAATAGCTAATCGAAATAAGGAGGTAGTTGTGGTCGAGTAGCTATGCTTAAAGAGGTTTTATTTCCCGTCCCGGGAGAATTTATGCAACAAATATCAAAAAGCAAATAAACCATACAGCTGGTATAACACAAGTGAGGGACTACAAATGGGAACAAAAATGCTTATTGTCAGCTTTAACTGAACAAAAAGAGGGAAAAACAGGTTTTCAATCACACACTTTTAACTGTGAAATCTGTGCTCTCCCACAGATTTCACTCCAGCAGCTTTCTTAGGCCCCTAACAAAAAGAGGTTATGCTATCAGAGAAAACAAGCATACAGTCCATTTTGCACATATCAGAATTATCATCACCAAAATCACAATCCATATCTTCAGGTGCTTCTTGATAATTATAACTTGCAGGGCTGTATTGTGGATTAGTGTTTGTTTCTCTCCTCTCGGCTGGGTCAGAGCACCACTCCCCCCATCACTGCAGAAAGGTTCTTTACCACACACTATGGAATCTTTCCTTAGTGGGCTACACACTTCCTGACCACTGGGGGTAAAACTCAGTGCTCCTCTAGTCCAGGTACTTTGGCTTTCAGGCTGAGCTCTGCCTGGCTGGTGTGTAAACGGGAAGTGGAAACTTTTCTTCCCCTCTCTTCCTTTCACAGGACGTCTTTCTAAAGCATGGGAATTATCTCTTGGACAAGTATTCTGGCTCCCCAGGTTCCTGCTATTGTGGTTATCTCTTCTCCCTGCTCCTCGTGGTTTATATTCTGGAGTCTCCCTCTGGCCCCACACGGACCTTGGCTTAGTGCAGCCTAACTTCCCAGCACTAACCTTCGTGAACTCCTCTTGGATAAACCCCTCTGAGGTGCAGATTGATTCCACGTCTGAACCTTCCAGGTATGGCTCCTGTTTTTTCTGAGCGCTGTACTTTCCTTTGCCTCGAGTCCTCTCAATGTCTCCTTCTCTCTCTGCCACAGAGACCGAGTCTGACTCCTGGCTTGCGTCTCTGTGTTTCCTTCTTTCTCCACGTGTGCCTGTATGTGAATCTGTGCATGAACCTGCACGTGTCTCTGTACTTGTCTCTGTACGTGGCTCTGCTTTGCTCAAGACTGACCTTTTTTTATCTGAGTCATTCCTTGAGACTTGAGTTAGCTCAACTCTCTGCAGCTGTCTCTGCTTTGCTGATGAGCTATGACGTAATGGTATCTCTGGGCGTTTCTCTACAGCCTGTGCTCTTGTTTTGCTTGGTTGCCCCTGACAACCCCTAGCCATGTGCTCTGCACTGCTGATTTTAAAACTGCCCTGAGTGTTTTTCTCTACTTCCATCGGCTCAATCTGCATTGCGCCATGACAGGGGGCATTTTATAAAGTCATCTTGGCAATATACACAGCAGTAGATGTGGCAATATATGTGACTAAAATAACTTTTATAAAGTTAGATAAGGCATAAGGTTTATGCAATGGCATGCAGGTATGTATTTTTACAGTAGGCATTACCAGGGGTGTGGTTTGGGCTGAGCACGAGTGAAGTTGCGCAGTATGGACATAGATTATAAAATATGTTAATCTACTCCTGTGCTTTAACAATCAACTCTCAAGCCTCTCAGGGTAAGCACCATGTTAGACTTTCCAAGCACATCTTGATAAATTGCCCACGTATGTTGCACAAGAAAGAGGCTCGCTTTGGCATGATGCAAGTACTACACCAAGCCTTAGCAGTGAATTTGAGAAACCCGGGCTGAATAGTGAGGTTCATGACCATCATGGTATGCACAAAACTAACCCATATGGAGAAATTGTCTCTAAGTACTATTACTGCAGGACTTAATACTAGTATTTCATAAATACAAATAGGCGCCTACTTGATAAAACAGTCTTAAGTGAATTCCGGCTACCTTAACCTAGGTGTCCTCCTGTAAAATTGCCCTCCATTTGCATACTTTAGTCTTCATAAAGAAAGAGGTCTTCCATACAACACATTTTAATTTTCAAAAATGTTTGGACATATTTGTAGCTTCATAGTAACCATATTACATCCCAAAGTACTGCACTCCTTATGATTAAAAAGTGGCTTGATCTGTGCAGGATAGTTAGGTGCCCTATGAAAAATTCATCTTATGATATTAAAAGGAACTTGAGAAATTCACCTGATGATGCAAAAATCATTACATATCGATTTTGAGATTTCTGCACATTTAGTAAAATGTCTCATATTGCTTAAAATTATATTATCTGCAGCTCATCATACCTGTTATAAGACCAGTGCAAGAATCTAAAGATGCTAGTCTACCTGAACTCTCAGAGACTACTCAAGGATCAAGTATGTCATCAGCTTTGATTTTTTTTTTTTTTTTAGGTTGCTACAATAAAAGATTTCAGAACCTATGAAGAATCCATTTTACTCCAGGAGAAATATGGCCACCAGTATACTATATTGCACATTGCTTAAAATACAAATATATTAAAAAGGCACAACAGGCATTTGTAGCACCACTTCTATTTAGTCTAGTTTTCTGTCCTTACATATTGCTTCAGGCTGACCTACGACCAGAAGAGAGCTCAGTCACCAGATTGTGATAACAAATGTTCACAGGTTGATATTCAGCAGCACGTATCCGGATAGCAGCACTAAATGGGTAATGCCACTGCGGGCCCCACTATCTGGACATTCAGCACTCGCCTCTTTCTGGATACTTGCACTGAGTATTGGGATTATTTTAGCCACATCAGACAGCATTTAAAAAAAAAAAACACCGACTTCCATGGCTGAAAATTGACTTGACAGAATTTCTGACATGTATGGCTATATAACCATCTTGACATTCTGATAAGGTGGTACAGAAAATAGTTAAATAAATACATAAATAATAAAACTGTGCATACAAGTTTTTAAATGCTGTTAACCTGCTGGTCAGCTATTCTGGAGTGTTGGCTTGGGTGGGTCAGATTAAACCATTAATCTCCCCCCCCCCCCAGAAAAACTAAAAAAAACCCAAATTCTTTTATTTGTAGAGACCTCTAAGATTCTGTTTATCAGGACCTCTAAGATTCTGTTTACCGTGACCTGTGAAGACACATTTTAGAAATGATATCTAGGTGGAATTTGGGACATGCAGGTCAAAATCTATGAAAAAAGACTGGCCATGAGCAAGTTTTGACCTGATCTCAGAAACTTGCACGTGCCCAAACAGGATACCAGTGGTCATGACCATGGCCACATAGACATCTCCATGACAAAATTTTAGAAAGGGGGGCATCTACAGTATCTCATGCTGCATACATGTTCCTGCATAATATTTTGCAAGTGGAGATGTGCATCGGCATGCCGACCAGAAAATAAGTGTCTGCGTTTCTCTTCAGTTGTCTTTATGGTCATGAAAAGTACTGCAGATATGAGAGTACCTTCTTCTCTAATCCATCCAGGTGTTTTGGTGGCAGAATGAGAACTTTTGTGATGTCTATTTGTGTGCTGGATCAGGAAAAGACATAGGGGCATGTTTCATAAACACCATTGCTGTGCGGGTTCCCGTTAGTGTGCTGGTGCCATATAAGGAGTGGGCGGGCCAGGCAGAAAAAAGCAAAAAACTGGACCGTACATGTGTGCATCGCGCTAATGTGCGGGGCCCACATTAGCGCATGGGAAGGCTAAGTGGGGCGCTGCTGCAAAACCAAGCAACAGAGCCGTAGTACAACGTTGAAGACACCGACCAATGGTGCAGGGGCCAGGGGTTCAAACCCCCATTGCGCTCAACAAAAAAGACCAGCTGAGGCACCAACATTTATGGGCAAAAGTGGTTAGGAGGCATATTAATTTTGGGCAGCAGAAGGAGGCGCACTGTTATTTTTATTACGGCATGAGGCGGCGCACTGTTTAGTGTGGGCGGCAGATAGCGGCGCATTGTTAAGTTTGGGCGGCAGAAGGCGGTGCGCTGATAAATGTGGGCAACAGAAGGCAGCGAGCCGGTGGGCAGAAGGCGGCGCGCTGATGTGTGAGGGGGCAGTCCAATAGTGGGAGGGATAAGTGGCGCGCTGATGTGCAAATAACAGGAACAGAGCCATAGCACAATGGTAAAGATACTGACCACTTGTGCAGAGATCATGGGTTCAATTCCCCACAGTGCCCATTGAAGACAGCTGGCTGAGGCATTATTTTAGGGGCATTTCCATGTTGTGCGGCATAAGGCGGCACGCTGTTAATTTAGTGCGCCACAAGATGGCGCGCTGATGGCTACAAGGCTGCGCGCGGATGCACAAAAACAGGAACAGAGCCACAGCACAATGGTTAAGACACTGACCAATGGTGCAGGGGCCAGGGGTTCAACCCCTCACAGTGCCCAGTGAACAAGGCTGGCTGGGGCAGTATGTATCATGGTGAGGAGTGCTGTAGGAGGCCTTCCATTTATATTTTATTTCCCACCACTAGTAAACCCGCTCTCACAGTGTGTTAACATACAGATGCCCGTAAGGCACATGTTACAGTGCACTGTCCGCCAAGGCACCCTAGAATGTCCCCTATAGGGCACCATGTATGTTGTGACACAGGATAATGTATAGTGCACCCTATATGGATGGCAACCATAAGGTGGCCTATAGGGCGCCCTATAAAGCACCCTCAGAGGCACCTAATGGGTATAGTAAGCTGTGTGTGGTTTTGCCGGCATAGACATATGTACAGTAAATAAAAATAAAGCTGTGGATGGCCCTATCAAAGGGCCCCACTGTAGGTTTGAACCCATGACCTCTGGCTGTACAGGGAGTGACATAACCATTGGGCTAAAGCTCTATAGCTGATAGCAAGCCCCTGGCTGGCTGCAGAGAGCCTGCACGTCACCCCACAGACAGTCTGCTGTTGTAGACAGGATAAGGTTAGGCCACCGTACCCATGATGCACTGCACATGCAAATCAGCTGTCCACAGATGCATACAAGATGGGGAATGCACCCCAACAGCTACCCGGCCTGGTAGGGGGAATTGTCCATGTGCACCCACACAGCACCTCGGCCTGGTAGGGGGTCCTGAGCGGGTGGACTACCAGCAAAGAGTAGCTACACACTGTCACATTGTGCGGGTACTGTGCTCACCCTGAGGGTGTGATGTGGCGGCCAGGACCAGGTCCACAACACCAGCCATGGCTGGATGAGGCCATGACAGAGCTCCAAAACAGTACTAACCTGTGAGATAGGAAGGTGCTGCAGAAACATGTTGGTTATCGCTGTCTGTCTCATTTAGTGGAAACCCCCATGGACCCCCCCCCCCCCCCCCCGGCAGTAGAGTCGACCATCAACCCCAGTCCTGCTGGGGAACAGACACCCTACAGGGCAGTCTAAGCAGCTCCACACACAATATCAGACAGACTTTAGGCCTGGATATCCAAAGATGCACCCCAGCACTATCAGATATTCACCTGCAACAAGCCATCAGCCGCTGCACCCTGCAAGGCACTCCATCAAGACACATACCAGCTGTGAACAGTCTGCTGGTTAGCCCTGATGGAAATGCATGCACCCAAAACTGGGGTGGCAGCACACACAAGCAGAGAGTTCTGTGAGGAGACCCCAACAGGAAACCCATATATATCACAAGAGAGAAACACAATACAGCACTATGGGGATGCCTAGCCATGCTGTCATCACTGCACACTCAGGGTGAGAGTGCTCCCCCAGCAGCACATACAGAGGTCACCCTGTCTGTGTAGGTGGTGGCCTGGCACTACAATGTCACAGCCAGTGCCCTATGCCCTGTGCAGATGCATCCTGGCCAGCCCACCATGTCTGACCTATACCCATGGTACCTTGCTGCTCATTATGCACATTGGCAGGCCAATACTGGCAATAGTGCTGGCAGTGTGGGTTGGGGAAGGTGTTTGCAGCCAACACACACTGTATAGACAGACACACACTCCCACACCTATGCCAGCATTGTGCTACTATTGAGGGGTGATTAGCCTTGGCCACCACACCGGTCCTGGGCACGGCACAGGCATGAATATGGTACGCAGTACTGCTGGGGGTCACTCCCCAGGGTGGTGAACACCATCAGAGGCCAGGCCTGGAGCACACACCGCAGACACCAAACAGATTGTTCGGATGGGGTCAACTAGCAGTATGTGCGTAACGTAGGGATATCTATCAGCCTGTACTCTTAGCAAACGTTTCAGAGCTGTGTACCTCAGGTGTAGGGTGACATTGCTAAGGTATGCAGGTGCTGGTATTGGGAGATGCACGCAGGGTCCAATGTTCTGCCTCTACAGGAGACATTGGCCAATGGGGCCTGTGGGTGTGGGTGTGGGTGTGTCTGCCCCTGTTGGCTGCTGCTTTACGGCAGCGCTTCCCCACTCCAGCCCAGTTTTGCATCACACTGTTCGGGTCTTCCTGCTGTCCCTCATGAATATGCATGAGCTACATCTACATACCGTGCATAGATATACAGCACAGGCATTTGTATGAGTGGCAGCATGGAACCTGACTGGTGTGTGGCCCACCAGGACTGCATTTGGGGGATTCTGCTGTAGGTTCTGCCCCTGTTCATGGTGTCTGTGCTCAGTGGGGTAAAAGATAGACGTATTACCATTGCATATGTCCTCGTCACGAAAGGTGTGTCCTTACTGTCACTGTTTATTTGTGGGGAAAATATGTGGGCAGGATTGCTGGTAGCCCCAGCTGGTCTTTGAACCTGTGACCTTCTGTTCTTGCATGCATTGTCTGTGTGCACTGCACCACCGTGTAGCCACAGCTTGGCTGAATTCCCTGGATAGTCCATGACTGTGGATCCGGCAGTCTGTTGCTGTGGACTGTGCCAGCCTGCACATGGCTAGGCCTCTGTCTTCTGTCGCTAGCAGCCACTGCCCCCTGCACCACATGTACTCGTCCGCCAACAAGCTGGCATGAGCTTCTCCCATAAAAGGCAGGTGACCTGATTGGAATGTGGCAGTACGGGACTGCATTTGGGGTACTTGGCTGTGGGTAATGCCCATTGTTGTGGTGTGTGTGCGTTGTTGGGTAAAATATGGGTGTTTTCCCCATGCTTATGTCCCCTGCAATACAGGGGTGTCTGGGCAACAGTGATATTAATGGGCAACCATAGCAAACACTCCCAGGAAAGCTCCACAAAAGGAAATGTTTTTTGGAAGAGTCTCCGCTCCGTAAACCCTTCCAAAATTCATTTCTTTTTTCTGGAGCTTTGCTGGGTGTGTTTTCTGTATTTGCCCATCACTATAACTGTTCCCCAGCTGAATTACTATTTTTAATAGTTCTGTTGTGGTCATTTTCTATTTTTATTTGCACTTTTGTGCTGTGCACATGTATCACACTGCTCACGTTTTTCTGGTTTCCCCGGTTTTCCTGTACATTGCTGACGTAAATGGTTTCTCTTCCCTTTAAATGCTTTCTACCGCGAGGGTTTCCTTCGCGGTAGTTTTTACATGCAAATTCGGGCCCGATACTGTGCGGGGAGCCTCTCCCCTCCCACTCTCCACCCATTGACCCCCTCCCACCGCCCCTCCGGAGCCTTCCTCCGCCCTCCTTTAGCCATTCCACGCCTCTATCGGACATTTGAGGGCCCGCACTTGTACGGGGCCCGTTAGTGTGCCGCGCACCTTTGCGGGGGTGACACGCACATGTGCAGGGCATTTAAACGTGTTTATTAGCGTTTCAGTGCCGCGTTTCCGTGCGCTATTTTGCGGCGCGCACATTTCCGGTTTTTAGTAAACATCCCCCATAGACGTTAACACTGCTGGTTTTAGAAACACTATTTCTGAAATCTGGTGTGAACGATCGGGGAGCGGGCTCCCTTTAAGCTGGCTTTCCCAACGATCAAGTCACATGGGACATAAATCTAGCTTAGTACGGTCTGACACACTCTTGTGTGACATGGACATGATCGTCCCAGAGACGTCCCTATACCTGGCTTTCTAAAATGGCTCTGGGGATGTCTTCATGATTTGCACATCTATGTCCCCGTTTTCAGATGTTCAACACACTAAAGAGACTTCTAAATTGACCCTCATATTGTCTCTACTGGAGACTGCTTTTCTGATTTCTCTGTGATCCATTCTGTTTTGAGAACAGGAAGGAGTCTTCTTTCCAATGATGTATCAATCTACCCAAATGAAGTAATGCTGAGAGTGGCAGACAATGACATAAAGAAGGAGGAGTAGTGAAACTGGAGGGAATTTAAAGGCGTAGAAAGACCTAGCCCTCAGAGTGCTGCCTCAAGCAAGCACCTGGAGAGAAGGAGGAGGACTGGAGCATCCTTCTGAGGAGAGGAGTCTGAGGCTGCTTGAGCCAAAGCATCACAGTGGGTTCTGGAGGGGGGAAAAGCCAGGATAGTGTATGGGGGGGGGGGGGTGGAGAGAAGATGTAGGGAGTTATAGCGTACCAGGGATCCTGATTCAAGGAGTGCCAAATGCTCAAGGGAAACAACGCTTGAAACCCTGTCAAGTTCAGAGGCCTGTGTATTTGTTTCCAGAGAGGAGAGGAAGTGATGTAGCTTTGCTCTCACTAAGGAAGGGTCCAAGGACTTGGATTGTTGGCAAGGATTAAGAGACTGTAAGTGGGTTACTTTTAATCTTGGGACATGTTTACTAAACCGTAATAACAGATAAGATGGAGTTCAGTGTACAGTGGGGGCATCAAACTAAAATGGGCCCTGTGCAAAAAAACCCTGTGCTAAACAGCTGGCAAGAGAATTGATGGAGAAAGGACAAGTTACGGGCATAACAGGGGCAATGATGGCACATTGTGGTTGGCACAGGTTTTTTGACCACACGCTGACTGTGATTGTGCATTAAATGCCACCTCAGTGGGTGATATTAGGTGCACCGGCATGCCAGGTTACCTCAGTGCCACATGTTATCAAAGTGCCAAATGCAGGGGATGGACGCATACATCTATCAAAGAGTAACATATAGCACATAGAAACCATACATGTCTGGTGCAAGACTATAGACATTTTTGTCCATTTTAAATCAATCTAGCTTACATAGTAACATGTGGCAGATATTCAAAGTGACATAACTCGCCTAGTTATATATTCTCCATTATTATACAGCTTAATCTGGATATTTCACTTGCTAATCACCAGATTTTGTCTGTGGGAGGAGTGAAGGTAAAGATGGTGATTATCCACTTAGAAGCAATATTCGGCTGTTAAACCAATATGTTATCTATTGACATTAAGCCTTGCCAAATAGCAGGCCTAAAATAAATGGACAATGTCAGGTGTAGTCACTGCTTACACACATTCAGGTATGATCACTGCTTACACACTCTTTAAATTGATAAATAACTGCTCAATAGATGCATTTTAGCTAAGTGCTGGGTCAGTACTCTGTACTTTTTGCCCCAAATGAAAAGGCGGAATACAAGTACCCTATTAAATTAAACAGTGATTGCTCCCAACTGAACATCAGGTCCATATGGCAACACAATGGCAGAGAAAAACCAAAATGGACCATCTGGTAAAGTGGTTAGATTGTAACCACTGCCCCATGCCAGTTATAATTCAGTAAATCAAAAAAAATGCCCAGGCATCTTTGACAAATTATGCCAACCCAGAGCAAGACAATCTAAAATACAAGTAGATATTAAGGATATGAATTCTTTGCATAACAATAGAGTTATGAAAACATTGCAGCAGCTTCAATACAATCTAAAGGTGAAAATGTCAAGTAATTAAGAAATATTTGCCAACTGTATACCTAACATTATCTCAGTAGGATTGTTAAACCACACAGACAATGGATCAAATAACGCTCTGCCTGTTCCATCATCTTTTATTTCAATGGGCTGCAAAATGAGTCTGAAAATGAATTGAATGCAATTTAATCTTCAGCATGGGATCAGCACATGCAGCTATTAATAAGGACAACTATGTGCAGCTTACCGTCCTTTTCTACCCTGAAGACAAACGTCCTGTGGGAGGTAATAACTTCAAATTTGTTCTCCCCATGTACTCGGACTTTAGTTATAGCAGACAGTGGAATTACTCCTTTCGAATAAACTTCCTGTATTAAATCAAATGTGTACAAGTGAGATGCATGGAAATGATAGAATAAAAATATAATTTACTTCAAAATTACTTTCCTTTAGATCTAAAACCATCGTAAAGCCAACATTCCTTTTCTCCCAGTTTTGAAGCATGCAAACCAGTAAAAACAGAATGAAAAAAGTGTTTTTTTTAAAATTTGCCTGCCTTTCCCTAAATGTTTACTCTGCCCCTCACTATCTTAAGGTTAAAGTGAAGCTTCGGCCCACTGTCACTCCACTCATGCTGCCTCTAGTTATTCTGGCTTAGTTTAGTTTAATTACATTTGATATTCCACCTTTCATAAATAATAACAAAGTGGTTCAAACTAATAGAAACAATAAAATTAATAGTAAACACTGAAAACATACAAATAAGATAAAAAATACAAAAGTGACTATGCAAGGCAATTTAGGCAATGGAAAAGAATAATTACTAGCGCAATGCGCATATTAATAGCTGAGCAAGGTGGATATATCATTATATTGTATTGTTAACATTACTGTCAAATAATCACATAGAACTTTATTTTGAATACTGTGTTGTATACTTTAAAACAAAGGGCTATGTCTACTAAAGGGCGTTAGATGCTACCACGGGGGTAATGCAAATTTATCAGCCGGTAGTAGCAGCTAACGCAAGAGAAATGCAGATATCCCGGGCACTTTTCTCTGATATCTGCATTTCACACAGTGGACACAGGCAGAGGCGGCATCAGGGCAGGGAGTAGACATTCCTATTTTTTGCAGCCACCACACAAAAATATTTGCGTGATAGTTGCCAAAAATGGCCCAATCATGGCTGCAGATAATGTCACCTCAAGAGATGCCGTTATGTGCAGGCAATCCTGCTTGCATGGCATCACGGCACTTCAGATCGGCAGTGCTCATCTGGCTTGCAGGCAAGCAGCCCACCCAATTCCCCTGATTGCCCCCCCCCCCCCTGATTTGACAATATTGTCGATGAGGCACTGAGAACATAAAAACTGTGACCTCCTCTCCTTTCAGCACTGATCCTTCCCCAGGACAGCTTCCAATCCCCATCAGGAATTGTCTGGGAAGAATTGGAGCACACACACAATGCAAATCCTGGTTAAAGTGCTCCTCTCTTGATCCCACCCCCCAAATCCCAGCTAGCCAGTCAGACCACTGACCTCTCCCCCATTGAAAACTCAAAATCCCACTAGCCAGTCAGCCTAATGGAGGCCCCCATCACCCCTTGCCATACCTCAAAGTCTCTGTGGTCCAGTGCTCACCAGAGGTAGAAGCATTCCTTCCCCTTCCTGTCCCATTGTCAGGGTTGCACAAAATGGCCACGATTATGTGGTGCTTCCCCCTAGCATCCTGAACCTAGGGGGCATCACCCCGCGATCAGTGCCATATTTGTGAGTACCAATGAGGAGGGTGGGATCAGTCCTAAAGTAGGAATAACTCTGTCGACCCACTTGCTATCTGTCATCCTCTTGTATTTACCATAAGGACCCACAATCCCTGCAGATGCAGAGATTGCAGGTCTCCACGGTAAGTACAAAACCTCTGCAAATCTTCAGAGAGGAATCTAGGAATGTTCTCTGCAGATACCATAGAGGTTTTGGACTTACTACATGCCTTTTGCAGCTATTGCACCTCGTTAGCTGCAAAAGGATACCGCAGTTCTGTAGACATGCTCCAAAATGTGAGTTTTTTCCCCTTTTAGAAGCTGGAATTATACTGTGCAGTTATGTTATTTTCATACTGAAGTTGTAATTTTAGATCTGCACTATGTTTAAGAATTCAGAAAAGCTATATCACATTCCCTTATTGCTTGAAGTAAAATGCATTATAACTGTTTTTGTTCCATATATTCACAACAGTCCAATGATAAATATTATAGAATTCCTTAGAAAATAAAGTAATCAAAAATGCAATAGCCTGGATGAATTAGCTGTCCAAAACAAACAGAGGAATCCCACCACAAGGGTGCACAAACAAACAAAAACAGTGGTAGTCCATATGTATCAAGCAGGTAAAAAGGGAAAAAAAGCCTTAAAATTTATTATAAACCAATTTACATATAAAAAACATAAAAAGCATAAATAACCATACAAATATAAATATTCATAAAGGGCCGAATATTCATCTAGGTTGGCTGTGCCCCGCTACGGCGCATAGCCTTCTGCGCCAACCCTTAACCCTGGATAGTCAATGCCAGGGTCATATGCGCCCCCGGTATTAAATATCTGGGTTTGCTGCACAGCCTCCCAGCTGCAGTAGTCACGCTTATCTTTTAGCTGCAGTTCGCTAACTGAGCAGCATGAAATATCGCCACTACCCAATTAGAGACGGTCGCCCCCTCTACTCTTCCATGGAACGCCCATGGTTATCATTGGGGCATGTAGGGGAGAAGACTGGGGATATTCAGAGGCACTAACCGTGCTAATTCCATTGAATATCCTGCCTTTCAAATACTGGGCCTAAAATGTCCAAAAGATCAAATACAGCCTAACATATTTCAGCCAGAAGCCTGCATCAAGGGCATAAAACACACACACACACACACACACACACACACACACACACACATATACATGGAGGAGAAATCTGCTCCAATTAGGAGAGGTAACTCTCCTTGACCATCTGGAGGGCCCAGGTATCGGTGGTGATGGCTGGCCACCTGTGAGAAAACAGGATCAGACGTTCCCTTATGGGCTGCTGGGTTGAGCTTCCTGGGGGTGTAGAGGCTATGCCCAAGGAGTCAAAAGCTTTCACCAGGCTGGGCTGGAGCCAGTGCCTGGGTTTTGGGAGTCTTGGGCTTACGAGGGTCATGCCCTTGTCCCTTGGCCTGCTGACCCTGCTGGGGAATTGGGGAGGCCTGATACTGAGGGTAGTTTCCATAAGCCTTTCCCTTCCTCGAGTAAGGGGGCTTTTTACTTGGGGCCTTCCATCAGGGAAGGATAGCGGTCTTCTTAGAAAACCTAGTCTTCATCAGGAACTCAGACTCCAACTCTGCAGGCTTATCAGTCATGCATTTGCCAAGGAGGTTCTCTCATTGGCAGGGGACATCAACCAATTTGTTCTGAACCTACTCCTCCAAGTCAGAAGACTGCAGCCAAACCTGGCATTGGGCACCGATGCCCACTGTGGCTACTCTAGCCACTGACTCAAAGCCATCATAGGCTTCTCGAGTCATGAATTTGGAGCACTGATAGCAGAGGACAGGCTCCAGTACCGCTGGAGGGGTTCCTTGGAAAGACCAGCCAAGAACCTAGTGAGTTTCTTTGCCAGGTCCCCAGGTACATGCCCATGTACATCTGGTATGCCTTGATCCGGCCAATCAGCATAAAGCCCTGGTAGCACTTTCTGCCCAAGGCATCTAGGGTACAGGCCTCCCTGCCCGGGGGCACTGAGGAGTGCTTCTTCTGGCTCTTAAGCTGATGCATGGCAAACTCCTCCACCATGGAGTTGTGTGGCAGTTGTGCTTTCTGGAAGCCCAGGCTCCAGCAGACCCAATACATCAAATCTAGCCATCGGCTCATGATGGGTACTGATGCCAGTGTTTCCCACCAGCGGAGGAGCAGCTGTTCCAGGAACAGGGGAATGGGCACTGTAAGTGCCTCCTTTGGAGGGGCCTCGAATTGGAGGATCTCAAGCTCCTCCTTGCGAGGGTGCTCCTCCGACTCAGTTTTGAACAACAATACCTTTGACATGTCCCGCAGGAAGTTGAGGAAGGCCATATCCTTAGGTGGGGGTCGGCGCTGGATCTCGGAGGGAAACATGTCTGAGGGTACGTTGCAGTGGTGATGGGTGTTCGGGGATTCCTCATCCTCAGTCTCTGAATCCGACTCATAGTTGGTGGAGGACTCGAGGCTGGGCTGGGTTTCAAGGTTGGGCCCAGAGCTCAATGCCCTCAGAGGCTCTGCGGGCAAAATGGGCCACTCATCGGGGAAGACCTTGGTCCCGAGGATCGGGACCGGTCAAGACCGGGGTCAAGGATTGACTCAAGGCTGATGACACTCAAGAATCTGCTTGATTTCAGGGATGTCCTCAAGGTCAAGGCCAAGGCCCCGGTGGTCTGGGCAGATGACCTGGTGGAACCAGACATTAAGGCCTGCTTCTGGGCCTTAAAGGCAGATAAGCTGCTCTCCAAGGCCACAACTGTGGTCTCCAATCCAGATTACTCTGTAGCCTTCGGCGTGGGCACCGAGGATCTCAGGTCCAGCGCTCTTTCCAACAAGGGAGAGTCATCAACCAGGATGGCCTCAGAGGTCCGAAGCCAGTCACCAGAGGCCAATGAATCCTTTTGGTTGACCTTGGAAGGCCGCTCCCGCTACGAACCCTCAGACTCGTGGGGTGGACTGCGGGACCAAGCGCAGGACTTACCTGCCTTCTCCAACTCATCCACAGATGCTAGCCTCAAGGATTTCTTCTTCTTCTTGTGTTACACCACTAGGGTGCTCTGATTGGAGGACCCCCGGCTTCGGTCGGTGGTGGCGGGGTCACTTCGGGGCTCCAGGGTCATGGAAGGGGCCTTGGAGCATGGCGTCTCTGGAGACTCTGGAGCAGAGTCTGACCTTTGGAAGATCTTGTCAAGCTGCTGCTAATGACTCTTATTGGCCTTGGAGGACATCTTTTTACAGAGGCCACAGGCCAAGCGGTCGTGGTCTGCCCCGAGACAATGGAGGCAGCAGTCATGTGTGTCGGTGAGGAACATGGCCCGTGAGCACCGATCAGACTTTTTAAAGCTGCTGGCAGAGGCCATATGGGGAAAAAGGGTACCATTGAGGTCGAAGACCCAGGGCTCTGCCAGTGAAAAGGGGGCGAACCATGCTGGTAAAAAAAAAAAAAAAGAAAAGAAAATTATGAATCCGAGATGTGATGCTGAGGAAAGTGAGCTCGAGGGCGGGAAAGGGAACTGGTACTCGACTGGGGAAGAAAACTTTCAAGAGAAAAAAACTAACTCTTTTTCCAGGTAAAAAGGACATACGTCTGGTGAGCTATTTGGAAAAAGGAGACTGAGGCAAGATGGCACCCTTGAGAGGGAAGGGGACCACGCATGTGTGATGCATCTCCCAAAGGCTTTCGCCGTCGACATCACCCATATGTGAGGACCGATTTCCTGCTTGTTCCCGGAGAATAAATTAATTCATTTAACATGTTCTCATTAGTATAGATGGTTTATCTGATAAATAGATTAGATCCATAGTGAAAATCTATTCGAGGAAATACAGTTTATCCATATGATTTGTAACATTTTCCTCCACACTTTACTGAAATATTCAAAGTATTCTACATAAGAGTCCTAATTCTGAATTACAAAACCAACAACTAACTTTGCTAAAACGTAGCATAGACCCACACGCTAAAAATCCCATGCTATCCTGATAGCATGTACTGGGGCAAGGACTGGGACATGGGTGGTTTTCAGGAATTCCCCATGCATCGCAGCTAACATGGGCATGAGACACTGGGGCTAACCACGTTTGATGCCGTTAGTGTTGGTGCAACTAATGTTTCAATGTGTGCCATTAGTTATGCTCATGTGGCAGGTAGTGTGGTGCTGGCACAGTAGACCTGTGTGAATAGCAGGGGGGTGGGAAATGCACACCCCTGCAGTTACTGCTGATGATCAGGGCTTAGCAAACATGCCCCAATAAGTCTTCTAGTTTTCACTGGTGTCCAAGCAATAAAAAATAACGGCTGGGTAAATCAAAGTGGCATTGGCACGTTCATTAATTTATCGCAAAAAAGGACCATTGTTAATTACTTAATGGTTCCCCAAAAAGTTTTCCTACACTTTTTTTGCTAAGCCTAGACATATTCCCTTCACTGATTACTCTATAAAAGCTAGAGACAATATTTGATGACACCATTATTCCTGGACACAGCAACAAGCAATCCTGCTGACCTTTTAATTCAGACAAAGCAATATTGCTTCTTATAATATAGCCTTACAACTGAACCCATTAAAAAAATGTGTGGCCTGTAAATAGTGTTTTCTTTGAAATATGTGAATGGCATTCTTTTTCCTGCAATAAAACTTGATTCATTTTGCATATACCACATTTCTGTCACATGGGTCAATTAACACAGGAACTATTTATATTTTTAGCAAAGGGTTACACAAGAGCCGTAAGTGCAGGGAGTCATTCCATTATATTCCCTCAGCCAGATTCAGTCCTATGAAATTTTCTTTAGTAGGAGAGCCTAGAATTAGGTGATCTTTAATGCGGCTGGAATGTTTACCCCTTGGTAAACTGTTTAAGGGTAGAGGAGAGGAAATGTGTTTTACTACCTACAATGATGTAGGCATTTCTTCTGGGTTAGACTTCATCATACACAACCCTCTTGCCTTAAAAACAATTTATAACTGATGATATTCAAAATAAGCTTAAGGAAATTTAATCCTTATTCCTTTTAACTTCAAGATATTTGTTGCTATTATTGACTTCTCCCTTTCCATAATGATTAGTACGCAGAAAGTTTAGAGGTCTGTAAAAATCCGGTTAGAAAAGTATATGCAATATAATGAATGTCTAGGTGGCCATGGAGTACATTTTATATGTCTTAGATGCTTTTGGCATATCTATACACATGGAGCCTGATTCAGGAAGGCGCACATGTGGGCCGTCCGGATGCCCAGGAACAATACGGGCCCAGATTGTACCCGATTCTGCACTGCGGGAGTTAGATGATCCCATGGCTGCAGAATCGGGCACTGAGACAGCCAGGCGGTGCCCCAATTCTGAGACACAGGATATCCACCTGGCACCCTGTCCAGTCCTCCCTATGCTCCTGCTAGGGTGCTGCTGTCGTGGCATCCCATCACCATGGCACCCGGATGCCCGCCACAGAAACATACTTCCTGTCCCCACTGCCCGACCCTCATTGGGGCCTGCCAGGGCCAGCATCAGGCAGTGGGGACCTTCCTGCTGCCGATTCCTGCCTTGAGGGGGGGGGGACTTCTGGGCTCCATCACCACTGCTTATTCCACCTCCACCTGCCGGATATACAGGGCCGTGACCTGAATTGGCCCTGTACGTCCTGGCACCTCAACCCGTCCCAACTCCGCCCACTCCCTGCCCCCTCCTGCCCCCTTCCAGCTCCCCCTACACAGCAGATCAGTGTGTGCGAGGAGAGTGTGAGGCAGCATACGCTCCCAACAAATAGCGGGGCTGAACATCCTACTTGGATTTGCATCTCCGAAGCGGGCCTATAGCGGACATGCAACATGGAATATGGAATATATGTATAAATGATAATTTTATGAACAAAGCTACTTATAAATAGAGATGGCAGCACAAAAAGGAGCATTTTCTGGACATGGATTGCAAGCTCCTTTGAAACATATATCTCTGAAAATCTCCCCTTCAGCATCTACACCTCCTTCAAACTCTTATTGCCTCCAATTAACTTGTCATTTGGACTTGGGCTTAGAGGAGTGCTCAACTGGCGTTATGTGCATACGTCTTTGACAGGGCTGATGTTAGGATTCCTGGCACTCCCTGCAACCTATAGATTATGGCCCTCCTCCCTCATTATTGTTAATTCACCTCAATGTGTGATGTGTGTTTTATCTGTGCCATTTTGCCACATTGCAGAGGGGTAACTGCAGGGGATGTACCTTCTTTTCTGCAGCAAAGAACATAAGACTTTACCTTACCTTGGGTAAGACTTTACCTTAGAAACACAAGTACAAATAAATCAGCCACAGCTCTGTGAATTTCAGCCTTGAAGGACTACCAAAAGGGACTGCTACAGCTGGAAATAGATCTGCACTTGTAAGTATTTATCTTCTGGAATATACTCTAAATCTTGGGGAAAAAGGAAATTTTTGGGGTTAAACCTAATAAATATATGTATTTTAGAATTCAGTGTTTTGGCTGAGTTAGTCAGGCTGTAGTACCACCAAAAAGCTTTTCATTTAAATCAAATCAGAGTATAGCTTAGCATACAAGTATAATAAATAGTTTCTGAGTAAAAGAAATAAACTTGTTTCTAGTGAACTTAACAAAGAGGCCTTCCAGTTAGGAGGCAAAAGATCTGTGAAGTTGTCTTAAATAGGTGTTAAAGTCAAGTGAGAGATCAAAGCAGCAATTTGAAAGGCCCCCTCTATCAAATCAAGGGTTGTGTGAATCACAAAGGAAATTAGTAATACTTTACCTTAGAAGCTCAGGTCAGAGCACTGTGTAGCAAACAAGCTTTTATTGAATCTTCTTTTCCTCCCACCCACCCTAGGGATATCTTAGCTTTATAGGCTTTTAAACCTATTACAGGGAAGGAGGTGCTCATATTCACTTTCATGTGTGGCTGGTTATTCTCATCAGGAATAAATTAATTAAGGACCTGAGATTAATTAATCTTGAGGTGAACAAAGTCCATTAAACATAATCAGCCCGATTCTGTCCCAGACGTAGAACCCTCTGAAAGTCCGATCAGAATCGAATGTACAGAGGGCGTCACAATTCTGATTCTGTGGGGCACGTCTAGCCCCGTGGGATCAGTATAGCAATCTGGCATGTACGTGTAGGTTGGGACTGTGATTCAACCCGGCCTACATGTACAGACACTGCTCGACTAACTCAATCAGGGCTTTTAAATGGAGCTGCGGCGCCATGGCATCCAGTTGCTATGGAACCGCGGCTCCATTTAAAAGCCACGATCCTGGCTACCAGAACAGTTTATGCCCCTCAGCCCAATCCTCGATTTAGCTTGCCAAGGTCAGGATCAGGCTGCGGGGAATGCTCTCTGCCCCCTGCCACCCTTTCCCGACCCCAGGCCTGTCGATACACGATATCCAGGGAAGTTATTCCAACTTGGAGGTGGAATAACATCCCTGTTCAAGTTGCCGGCCCCGGACGTACAGAGCCAACATTAGAATAGGCCCTGTATGTCTGGGACTGGCGAGCGCCCACTGCCTGGCTTAACGCTGACCCCGATCCTCCCCTTTCCCGCCCCCTTCTAGCTTCCCCGTACAACTGGCAGGGAAGCTAGACACTGGCAGCAGGGGGCAAGAATAGCGGGGATGGACGTCCTATCCCCACTATTCATGGCTCAGAATGAGCCTGATTAGTTATAGTTGTATTAGTATAAGTATCCCCAGCAAACCTAAGTAAGTAAACAACTTAAATACCTAAACAAAACCTTATAACTAAGATGCAGACAGCAGTCTATCCCCACTATTCGTGGCTCAGAATGAGCCTGATTAGGTATAGTTGTATAAGTATCCCCAGCAAACCTAAGTAAGTAAACAACTTAAATACCTAAACAAAACCTTAAAACTAAGATGCAGACAGCAGTCCGGGAATGAAATGGGGGCTTTACAATCTTTTGCATTGAATGTCAAATGTATGATTTTCTTTCAATTGGTGAGGGGTCTTATGTGTGCACTAGGTGCAAGGAGCTCTTTGCTCTCAGGGAATCCTTGGAGGCTAGATTAGCAGACTTGGAGGACATAAGGAAGAAGATAGGTATATAGACGAGACCTACAGGGATGTGGTAATGGAGTCCCACCTCCAGTCTGACAGTCTCCCTCTTGCCATGAAAGAGAGAAGACACATGACAGGAGAGCATCAGGCTGGTGTGGCAGGAAGTGATCCTACAGTTAGGACCTATCCTCCATGTAATGAAAAACCCTCTCACACTGAAGAGGTTTCACCAAGGCCATATGCCCATGAGGAAACGGCTAGGACAGCTGTTATAGTTAGTGAATCGATCATTAGGCATGTTGATAGCTGGGTGGTTAGTGAATGTGAGGATCACCTGATAGCATGTCTGCCTGGTGTGAAGATAGCAGACCTCATATGCTACCTAGACAGGTTTTAGATAGCACTGGGAAGGAATCTGATGTCTTGGTAAAATGGAAAGCCATATCTATATTTTAAAAAAAAAACCTGCACATTGGTTTTTGCACCTGTCCCAAGGCATACCTAAATAGCAGCTCCCAGGTTATATCTGGAGTGTCAAGCAAGGGGCAGCCGCAAAGACTGACAGAAACACCCCCAGCATCCTGACATACATGTTGCCATACTCTTACCCCTGAAACTATAGACAATTGCTCCAAATTCTGCAAATACTGATATGTACTATTGTTCTCAAAAAAATCTGTAAAGGTCTAAAAATTGTGACCCTAGTTTCATCTATTTTCTCAAAAAAAAAATTTTATATATACTTTCTTTTTTATAAAATTTTTTATTTAATTTTCTGGATGTGGGTCTCAGAATGAATGGGGGAGGAGAGCTACAGGCCACAGGTACTGAAAAGCCTGAGAAAGTCCTGACCCCTTCCTTACATCAAGGACACCTACCATCCATTCTATATATAAACAACAGCTAAAATGTTCTTTCAAAAGCAGATTTAACTTAATCGAGCTCTGCAAACTCTTACTCAATAATGATCACCACTTATTAGTAAGTATTTCAATTAAGAGGGATGTTTGTTCAAAAGGAAGTCCAGGTTATCAACAACCTTACTGCTTGGGAAAACCAAACCAGGTTTTCAAAATTTCCAAAATGCTGTATAATTCTTTATATTGTTCCAAAAAGAGAAAGCAGTAGGTCACGTTAAACCGAAAACTTATCTGTGACGAAAAAATCCTCATGGGTCCCTCATTTTTCGTCACAGATAAGTTTTCGGTTTAACGTGACCTACTGCTTTCTCTTTTTGGAACAATATAAAGAATTATACAGCATTTTGGAAATTTTGAAAACCTGGTTTGGTTTTCCCAAGCAGTAAGGTTGTTGATAACCTGGACTTCCTTTTGAACAAACATCCCTCTTTATTGAAATACTTACTAATAAGTGGTGATCATTATTGAGTAAGAGTTTGCAGAGCTCGATTAAGTTAAATCTGCTTTTGAAAGAACATTTTAGCTGTTGTTTATATATAGAATGGATGGTAGGTGTCCTTGATGTAAGGAAGGGGTCAGGACTTTCTCAGGCTTTTCAGTACCTGTGGCCTGTAGCTCTCCTCCCCCATCCATTCTGAGACCCACATCCAGAAAATTAAATAAAAAATTTTATAAAAAAGAAAGTATATATAAAAATTTTTTTTTGAGAAAATAGATGAAACTAGGGTCACAATTTTTAGACCTTTACAGATTTTTTTGAGAACAATAGTACATATCAGTATTTGCAGAATTTGGAGCAATTGTCTATAGTTTCAGTTTTATTGCTTCGCAAACCCTAAAATAATGGATTTGTCTGATACTCTTACCCCTGACATCCAACACACCCCAGACACCACCATTAGACCTCCCAACCTTTTGACACCTTTGATATCATCGCAGCCCAACCTCTTACCCACTGACACCACCTCTTACTCTTAACAGGGATTTCTATGGTGGTCTGTCATGGAGAAGCAGCTATCAGCAGTGGCTCCTGTTATGTCTTGCACATGGCTTTCAAAATGGCACCTCTAAACCCTAGCAATAGTCTTTCAGTACTATCACTAGGAGTCAAGCTTTCAAATAAGGGTGAACATAAGAACATAAGATATGCCATACTGGGTCAGACCAAGGTCGATCAAGCCCAGTATCCTGTTTCCAACAGTGGTCAATCCAGGTCACAAGTACATAGCAAGTTTCCAAAAAGACAAACAGGTTCCACAATGCTTGTATTGGGACAAAATGTGGATTTCCGGGGTCCTCTTTAATATATGGTCTATAGACCTTTCCTCTAGGAAATTGTCCAAACCTCTTTTAAATCCAGCTACACTAACAGCTTTTGCTACATTCTCCGGTAAGAATTCCAGAGTTTGATTACATGTTGAGTGAAAAAATATTTTCTCTTATTAGTCTTAAATGGGTTACACTGTAACTTCATCACATGTCCCCTAGTCTTTCTACTTTTTGATGGCATAAACAATGGATCTATATATATCCATTCCACAATGCTCTTTAATTTATAGACCTCTATCTTATCTCTCCTCAGCCATCTCTTTTCCAGGTTGAAGAGTCCTAACCTTTTAAGCCTCTGTTCATAGGGGTATCCTTCCATTTTAATAGCTCTTCTCTGTACCTTTTCTAATTCCGCTATATTCTTTTTAAGATACAGTGACCAGAATTGCACACAATATTCAAGGCATGGTCACACCATGGAACGATACAGAGGCATTATAATATCCTTTGTTTTATTCTCCAATCCTTTCCTTATGATTCCTAGCATTCTATTTGCCATTTTGGCCGCCACTGTACACTGGGTGGAGGGTTTCAACTTGTCATCCACTATAATGCCTAAATCATTTTCCTTGGTGGTGGTTCCTAATGTGGAACCTTGCATCGTGTAACCATAGTTTGGGTTGTTCTTTCCTAGTTGCATAACTTTGCACTTGTCTACATTAAATTTCATCTGCCCTTTAAACGTCCAGTCTTCCAATTTATCTAGGTTCTCTTGCAATTTTTCACACTCCTCATGGGTTTTAACAACTTTAAATAATTTTGTGCCATCTGCAGATTTGATTACCTCACTTGTTATTCTTATTTCCAGGTCATTTGTGAATATGCTAAAAAGCAGCAGACCCAGCACAGATCCCTTGGGTACTCCACTAATCATCTTTCTCCATAGGGAAAATTGGCCATTTAGCCCTACCCTCTGCTTTCTTTTAACTAGTTCCTGATCCACAATAGTGCACTGCCTTCTATCCCATGACTTTTTAATTTCGCCAAGAGTCTCTCATGAGGGACCTTGTCAAAAGCTTTCTGAAAAACCAAATTCACTATATCAAGTGGCTCACCATTGTCTACCTGTTTATTCACACCTTCAAAAAAATATAACAGATTAGTAAGACAAAATCTTCCTTGGGTGCATGGTGCATGGTGTATGCTTCTTATTTGGTAGCTTGACTCCTAACAGTAGTACCACAAAACTATTGTAGGGATTAGAAGTGTAATTTTAATACTGGGCAGTTGACAGAACAGGAGTGAGTGGTGTATAGTAGGAGCCAGGGGGAGGTTGCTTGAGCTGTGATGGTGTTGAAAGAGTGTTAAGGGGTGGGGGGAGGCTGAAGAACTGGACAATCAGAGTGTCAGTGGTATCAGGGTTGGGGATCTGGTGATTTCAGGAGGATGGGAGAGGAGTGGGGGGATATGCTAGCTGTTGAGGAGGAGGGTTAAGGAGGGGACTCCATCCTGCCACTAGATAATTTACTAGATGTTCCTGGCTACAGCAATGTATAATTTGTGAGACAGGATTACTACTGTAGTTTTTCAGCATCTTCATTTCTCAAATTGTTTTTCTTACTGGGCTTACCAGCAAATCAGCTTGCACTCCTGTGCATCCTTTGAGGTATTTTAGAAAACAACATTCCCCATTCGACAGAGCCTTAAATATGCAGGAGAAACTGAACACATCCTGTCCTGCATATTTCACTTCCCCTCTCCACAACCTATGTAAAATTGGCCTTCACATGTTTCACCAGAGCTGTTTTCTAGGAGTATCTGATTGACTTCTGCTTTTTTTTTTCATGATTTCTATGGATTTTTGGAACTGTTTTTCAAAGGGAAATTCAAATTGTAACTTCATGAATGCAGGAGATAAAAATACAAACTAGATAAACTGAACTAATGCATTGAAATTAAAATTTCATCAAATTGACTGGGTCGAGTTTAGGTGCCCAAATTGATTTCTTTAAAAACTGACTAGGGCTAAGCATCTAAATTTAGGAACCTATTGTTGCTAGGCACATCAATTCAGGCTCCTAAAAAGGATAGCATTGGGAGTAGAGTTAAGACACAGAAAAAACAGTGGTGCTCTTAGTAATGAGCTCAGTGCTAGGCACCTATCTCTCCACAAATGTTAAGCTGCAAACTAAGGGGTCCTTTTACTAAAGTGTGTTATGTTTTTGCACTTAATGTGCATTGAATTCAAAAACTGATGTATGTTAAGTGCAAAGTGTGAGCATGTTCGTGACAGTTAACATGTGGATATGTATCCTAACACAGGGCACTATTACTACGACTGCACTTATCTTCACTTATTGAGGTGGCTTAGGCGAACCTGCACTAATGGTAACATTGACATATAACCCCTGCAGTAACTGCAATGTGTTCATCATGCCCTCTCTCTGCACCAACCCCATCCATTTGGAAATCTAACATGTGATTGGAAGTTAGCATGAAAACTGGCATGCATTAGCCCCTCATGCCCCCACGGTAACAGTTACTGCAGGCCTGAGCATGCAGTTAACATATGCCACAACATGCGTTAACTGCATAATGCACTTTAGTATAAGGACCTTTGGGTAAATAAATTATGTTGAAAATTCACTTAGAAGCTAAAGTGAAGTGATACGTGCATTTCAAAATTCAACCCTATTGTTCTTACTACTGTATCAACTGCATAGATTATTGAGAGACAGATGGAGCTATCCTGGCTACCGAATATAACACAGCACTGGGCCTGTTCTGGCCTCACATGGGTAATGAATGGAAGAACAAAGGGCTGGGGTAGAAAGAAGACAAGAGGGGGGTTCAGAGAGTTTTTGAATAAGGCCCTAACTAGGTAGGTGCCCACACAGAGCCCTGACAGACCTGCAATGTAGTAGAGTAATGGCATCTCACCTCTTGGAGTATGTCTCAAGAGACAGTAAGGGGAAATTCATCCTTCTCAATCTCTTGCAGGGCTTGCATTTTCTCTCACCATCCTTTGCATTTTGCACAATAGGAGGGCATTAAGGATTGTGCTGCTTTGGGAAGCTTGTGTGTGCAAGTTATGTTGCAACTGAAGTTATGTTGCAACTGTAGCTGAAATTTTCAACAAGAGGATAGTGATCTAGGCTGTTCATCCAGTGGGATAACTGCTAGGTTGGACTAGCTCCCAGGAAGAAGCTGTGGTACCAGAAGATAGATGTGATGGGCACAGTACATGCTTATTGGCTATTTTTTAAATTTATTTTTATTATGCATTTTAACACACTATACAACGAAAGAAGTAATAACACAACTACATACCAACCCACACCAATACATTACCAACATTTACAACATTCCATGCCCATCACCCAGCCCCAGAGAATCACTGATCACTAAGAGGGATGAATGCGCCTTTATAACCCCCACCCAGCATAAGTTTAATTAAGAGTATAGCAGCTCTACACTCATAGAAACACCCGTCACATTTACCACCCAATTCTTACTACCGGGGGGGAGGGAGAGGGGAGGGAAAAATGAAGGGAGGGAAAAAGGGGACCACATGAGAGGAAAGAATCAAACAGTTATCGGAGAGGTAGAGAAACCGAGGCAAATAGTATGAAGGGTGAAAATTACTGGGAACGTTGGATGTAATGATCCAATGCCCTCCATTTTGTTGTGATGGGGGGACAGAACCCTCTTGCCAATACCCGCATACATTCATATTTACTATACAGACACAATTGGATCCACCACAAACACCAACTAAGCTGCCAAGGTTCTTTCCAGTGCCTACAGACTAGGGCTAACACCACTCCCACCATGAAATCAAGTAGGAAATGATTCTCAATAATAAGGGAGGGGATACCCGCTAATGATCTAAAGATAAGAATATGCCATGACAATGGGGCTTGAAAATTCAGAATATGTTGGATACGCTCCCATACAGGCTTCCAAAATAGCTGAACACTAGGGCACTCTAGTATCATATGAAAAAATGTCCCTGGGACAGCCTTGCAGGACCAGCATAAGTTACCCACCGTGTTATTCCATTTGGCTAATTTGATCAGTGTGATAAAAGCTTTATGTGCCAGAAAGTAAAGCAACTGAGTTAGAGAGGCAGATTGAGAGACTCGTACTACCGAATCCCAGAGTTTAGTCCATAGCCACTGATTTGACGGCTCACCCAACTCTTGTTCCCATTTTCTTTTGATTCCTATGCATTTTATTTGAGCATGCTCTAGAATTAGCTTGTAGATCTTAGAGGCAGCCCTAGGCGTACCCATCTGGACTAACCTCTGACTGCGTGACAACACGTCTGATGGAGGCAGACCGGATTCAGAGGTGGATATACAGTGCTTCAATTGGAGCCACTGAAAAAAGTAAGCACCAGGTAAAGCATACTCATCTTTTAATGCTGAAAATGATTTCCATTGGCCACTTTGAATAAGGTGACCTATTGACCACATACCCCAAGAATACCAACCCTTCCAATAAATAGGTTTCCCCATAATTTTAAGGCATGGGTTGAACCATAAGGGGGATTGTAATGATAAATGGGAAAAAGTGTTGACCTTCTTATACATAAATTGGTACGCATTCTGTGTGTCTCTTATTATTATAGAGCAATAAGCCCCCTCCGGGAGATGCATTTCCAGGAGAAATTCCTTTGGGTAGCAATTTAACCAAACGCTTCTCTAATTCCCACCAACTTGGCCATTTTTCCTGACTATCCCTCTGTGCCCAAAACACCCCGTGCCTTAATATGAACGCCTGATGATACCAGTGGAAGTCTGGGAATTAGACACCTCCAGCCTCTCTGCTACGCTTTAAAGTACGCTCTAATGTGGCATAAAGTGAACCAGGTAACAAAAATGGAAGCATTGCTAAAATGTAATTAACCTTGGGGACTATAGTCATTTTTATCGTTTCTAGTCTCCCCCACCAAGTCAACCTCAAAGGCGAGCACAATTCTGTCATTTCCCAGACCAACGTTGACAACTTCTTTACATTGTGCTGCATAGTATCTGTAAGTGTATTTGCATAGTGAACCCCGAGATATTTAATGCCCCCCTGCTCCCACCCCAGGGGGTGTGTGGAGATTCCCGCTTTGTGAGTTAAACAATTGAGAGGGAAGGTGACAGATTTATCCCAGTTAATTTTATAACCATAAATCTGTGAATACTTCTGAATTTGTTCAAAAATCGTTGGAACTGAGGCCGGCGTAGCAAATAGGAGAAGGTCATCAGCATAAGCTTCAACTCCATATCGTCCACTTTCAAGCCCTGAATGTCTGGGTTCTGGCGAATTAAGATAGCGAGGGGTTCTAATGCAATATTAAATAGGAGGGGAGAAAGGGGGCAACCCTGCCTAGTGCCTCTTTTGGGGAAAAATGTTGAAGATAGGGTATTGTTTACAGCCAATATAGATTTGGGACAAGCATACAGAAACTTTACCATACTGATGAAACCCTCTCTGAACCCAAACCATTTTACAGCCGCCAGGAGAAATGACCATTCGAGTCTATCAAACGCTTTTTCAGCATCAAGGGTAATCCCCACCAGGGGAGTCGCCCTTCCTCTCAGCCTCCTCCAACACATGACACAAAACCCTCACATTGTCTGAGGTGGAGAGTCCAGGTATGAACCCGCATTGATCAGGATGGATTAGGGAATGTATGACTTCCGCCAACCGTTTTGCCAGTATGGATGCATAAATTTTATAGTCGATGTTTAACAGAGAGATGGGCCGATAATTGCTCACCTTACTCGGGTCTCTACCTGGTTTTTCTAGTACCACTACTTTAGATGTCATGAACTCCCCAATTTGTGGCGACTGATGCCCCAACATACTATAATATTGCATCAAAAAGGGGGTCACTCCCTCGTAAAGGTTTTATAAAACTCAGGGGGTATTCCATCAGGACCTTCAGCCTTGCATGATTTTGACAACTGGATCGCCCTTGCAATCTCCTTATTGGTTAAAGGAGAATCTAGTCTCTTAACCTCCTACAACGATAAGACGGGAAGTTCCACATCCTGTAATAAGTTCCCAAATGGCTCGATATCTGTTTGAGACTCCGATGCATATAACTTTGAGTAGAAGGCAGCAAAATATCCTGCAACATCTTTATCTTGTGTCACTACACGCAGGGAATCCTCTTCTATAATATTGGCAATTCTGGAGGCTTCTTTTCTGTTATTTAAAGAGCATGCTAGCATTCTCCCGGCCTTGTTCGCCTCAGTGTAGTATCTACCAGTTTGGGCCTGGAGAGTCCTCACTGCTTCTGCAGTCAAGAGGGAGTTATATTGGAATCTTAACTTCTGGATTCTAAGAAGAATACAGGGTTCTTCCCTCCCTATTAACAGTCACTAACCAGCTTTAATTTGTTCATTTAACCTAAGTAACTCTTCATTGCGCTGCTTAGCTACTCCTATCGAGTAACTGGTTATATTCGCATGGGTGGTTGCCTTGAAGGCTTCCCACCAAGCCCATCCAGGTGTATCTGTGGGGTTATTAAGCAAGAAAAATTTGTTGATCTTATTACGCATCATGTCACAAAACTGAGAGTCAGCAAGTAAAGATCTATCAAAAGTCCACGCTCTGGGTACGCTTCCTTTGAGACTAATTTCTAAATCCAGGGAGATGGCTGCATGATCCAAGACATGCGCAGCATGAATGGTGGACCCAACAATATTAGGAACTAAAGACTTCCTCACCAGAAAAAAATATATTCGCGAATGGGAAAAATGTGGCATAGAAAAGAAAGTATAATCTCTCTCAGTAAGATGCTGAAGCCTCCAGATATCTACTAGGCCCTTTTCAGTACAAAGTGATTGAAGCGCATGGAGTCTCTATGTGAACGGTAAGGTTGCCGATCAAACAGCTGATCCATCACTAGATTGAAATCTCCACCTAATATTAGGGGATCCTGGACATTCTCTGACATAACCTCTGCTATATCATAAAAGAAACTGGGAACATCTGGATTAGGAGCATATACATTGAGTAGCTCCAAAGCTCTATTACCAATTTGCATTATCGTTCTACACCATCTGCCTTCATTATTGGATCCTGAATAAGTAAAAGATGGCAGCACTGATTTGCGAACCAAAATGGCTACTCCATTTTTGTTTTTAACTGCTGGGGAGAAGGCAGCAACCATAAAAGTAGCATTAGCTAACTTCTGGGATTCAGCACTATTTAGGTGAGTTTCTTGTAAGTATATTATGTCTGCTCTCTCTTTTTGTCAATAACTCAGAATTTTTTTACGTTTAATTGGGTTGTTGATGCCCTTAACGTTCAGCGACAGAATTTTAAGTTTGTTCACCATAAGCACTAGATTGTACAGCCTCCAACCCCCGTGCACCTCGCGCTCTCATTTTAGAATACCCTCTCCATAACTCCCCATAACCACACCCATTCCTTATTCTCAGGCGCCATGACACCCTCCCATTCTTGTAGGACCCTTGACTAGCTGCTGGGCAAATAGGCAGCCTAAAAACAAACATTTGGGCGAGAATAACCTCTGAGAAGAGGGATACCAGAGGGGCTCCCTAAAATTTAACTTCTGCTGCCCCGCATAACTTCCACATTCCTTTTAATCATAATATGGAAGGGAGAGAAAAAATCCACTGAACACATGCAACTTCTATCCCTATCGTAGACTAAAGTGGAATTACACAAAGAAGGGTCTAAATTAAACTGATTAACCTTATTGCAATGGGCTCACACTGTGGATGCCCAAATGCTTTTACTCGTACATTTTAAGTGTACTATATTCTGGATATTAAACAAACTGGCGTGACACCAGTGATATATTATATCTTCTAACCTTGCTAATGACAGCATTTACATACTATCTTATTATAGCGAGACATACTTAACCCAGCTACTTCAGTTGAGCACTGACTAAAGCACTGGGAGGGATAGAAACTGCTTAGAAGTCGTATAAAAGAAACCAGAAAAAACAAAGCTTTATGTCCTTCGGAGCGGCTTAAAACAGCTATGTCCAAGACCACCGACTTATATCCAGACAGCTTTAAGTTGAAAAGAAAATAGATAACATGTTATGTCAGCGCATTTGCATCGCTTCTTTTTCATCCAAAAAGGCTTTTAAAATGCTGGGGTCCTCAAACGAACACGTTTGATTGTGAACTGTAACTTGCATTTGTGCCGGATAATACATCCCGTATCTGGCCTGTAGTTTCTGTAATTGAGGACGGCATTCCAACAGCTGCTTCCGTCTATCCACAGTAGATTTAGCAAGATCGGGGAAAAACATGAGTTTGTGCCCTTCAAATTCCACCGGAGCATGGGTTTTGGCAGCGCTCATGATCTCTACCGCTTGCTGATGTCTTAGAGCTCTGAAGATCATGGGCCGCGGGTACTTCCCGGTTGATCTGGAGTGCGAGGGGATGCGATGGGCCCAATGGATTTCTAGCAGGTAACTCAACTGAAGACCCAAAAGTTTAGGCAGGAGCACTTCCATAAATTTTATAGGGTTCGCTCCCTCTGCACCTTCTGGGATACCTAGAACTCGAACGTTGTTCCTTCGAGCCCTATTGTTCAGGTCTTCCAAATTCCGTTCTAGTTGTGAGATACGCCTTGTGTTTCGAACAACCACATGGAATAATTCCCTCTGCTTTGTCTGACCATATAGATAAAGAAGCCAACTGATCTTTCATGTCCGAGAGATCTATTTGAAGAGATCCTAAAGAGTTGGCATTGAGCCGAACCAATTCTTTTACGGCTCTTATCTCTGCAAGCAGTTCAGGTAGTCCTTCTTGTTAGTCTTTTGATGGCGCCATTGTTTGCGGCAAGGGGGGCTCTTGCTTGGAGCGTTTTACACCCAATGAAACATTACTCTGGAAGTCCAAACGTGCCGGTTTAGGTGCCGACATATCTCGAGCTCGATTCACAGACAGGCTTGTCTTTAAACCAACTATTTTGACAAGCAGGGCAGCTGATTCTAGCAGGTTCCTCTGGAGCAAAAACTCTATACCTCCATCTTGCTCTGCGGTTAGCTCCGCCTCCTCCATGCTTATTGGCTATTGACTGTTGGGACATGGAGTGGCACAGACATTTTATTTTATTTTTATTTAGACAGATTTGTATACCACCTTATCCTTCAATCAAAGTGGTCACATCACATCACAATTGGAGGGTTACATTAAACATTAGGGTGCTTGACAACATTTAGACAGTACTATTGGAGGGTTACATTTAACATGAGGGTAATTTACAACATTGTACAATGAACTCGTATGTCTAGTTGGGATGAGTGGGTGTCTGTCTGATTGGCAGAGGTAGTTGTATTACTGTTTGGGTGGGGAATGTTGTCTGTATGCTCATATGTTTCTACAAAGAGCAGGGTTTTAAGGGCTTTGCAGAAGTCTGTGATGTCATTTAATGCCCTCAGGCTCATTGGGAGGGAGTTCCATAGTGTGGACGCCAGTAGTGATGGAGCTCTTCTTGAAGTTATTTGTTCAGTCTTGTGATATCCTGCAGGTGTGATGATCATGTTGTCATTATTAGCCCTTCTTGGTCTATTGTTGGTATCCCTTGTTATGATGTCTTGGAGTACATCTGCTGAGAGATGGTGAATGATTTTAAAGATGATTATGATTGTTTTAAATTTTGCTCTTGCCACCATGTCTGGTAGCAGTGATCCATTTGGGACTGGAGGGACTGAAAGATGGCCCACCATTAGGAAGTGGTAGGAGAGCCATCCTTTAGAGATCTTCTGTGCTAGTCCCATGATTTCTTGATACCATCCTTGTCTCTACTACCTCCACTGGGAGACTATACCCGCATCTACCACTTTTTTCATAAAGAATTTTTTTCGAATATTACTCCTGAGTTTATTCCCTTTCACTGTCATCCTATGTCCCTTCATAGCAGAGCTTGCTTTCAATTGAAAGAGGCTCTCCTCTTGGACGTTTATGCCATGGCAGTATTCAAATATATCTATCATGGAGGAGGCAAGATGGCGGTGGTGATCAGCTCCGGGTGATCCGGCTCTCTACGAAGTGCTCTGCTCGTGGGTGCTTGCACTTTCAGTGGTGGAGATGCGATGCAGGAAGCATAAGCAAGCCTCCTTACCCTCGAGTGAGGCTCATATTGGTTCCGCTGGGCAGAGAATGCTTCAGATGTGCGGCTTTGTGATCTTCAGAGCTGGAGCGGCATCCTCGGCGGATCTGGCATCGAGTACTGATCTGAGCATGTCAGGGGTAGTGCTTTCCCCTGAGCAGCAGGCCCCCCCCCCCCCCGCCATGCCCCGGAGGTGTAGCAGAGGCTTCGGGTGTGCTTCCCGATGGCATGAAAACTAGTACGCTGGTTCGGGAGAGTGAAAAGGGCTCCGTGGCAGGCTGCACACATCTGATTTCGCCGTCTGGAGGAAGAGAGAAAATGGAGGGTATATGTTTTTTGGGAGATAACCTACCCCAGGCAGGCAGTTCTTTGGTATCCATCGGAGGTGCTGGTGCATTGGTGAAACCCCAAAAAGTTACGTTGGAGGTGCTATGGGAGGCCATTTCCACCATGAATTTGTCTCTTGTGACTATTTCATCATTTGTAAGTACTGAAACTGTTTCTCTATGTACTCATATTCAAGAATGTTCCAGAGTTCAGCAGAACTCAGAAGTGGGGAAGTTGGTGCGGCTGGAGGGAGATCTTGAACAGCTCTGGGAGTTGCATGGTGCCCACATTAAAGATAGAAATGTGTCTTCTAGGAGAATGGAATACCTTGAGAATCAAGTCCGGAAGAACAATTTGAGACTGATTAATTTTCCTAGATCTCCATTGCACTCACCCATGGAGTTGGTTCGTAGGTACTTCCAGGAGGTCTTGAAGATCTCTGAGGAGCACCTACCACCGTTGACCAGGGCTCAATATCTTGTTGTCAGCCGGGGTAATCAGGGAGTGTCTGGTGAAGCTCCAGTAGAACCTGGAGATCTCACTGGGTTCCTGGAGAATTCTATGGAGCTGATTTTAGCTCGCACCACTCTTCTTGTTACGCTGGCTCTTGAATCAGATGAATCGTTAATCCTTAGATCATATTTTAGAAATTTCAGTGTGCAGTTTTTGGGTTCATATGTTCGCATTTTCTCCGATCTTGCTAGGGATACCCAGCTAAGGAGGAAGGAATTCCTCAGGTTGAAACCCAGGATCCTTTCCCTCGGTGGGTCTTTTTTACTGAAGTTTCCTGCTAGATGTTATGTTAGCTATAAAGAAAAGTTGTATTTGTTTTTGAACCTCATCAACTACTGGAGTTTCTTGTAGCTAAAGAGGATTCTGTGGTTGTTGTTGACTCCCATTCGGCTGATGTATAGGTCTCGCACAGCTATGAAATATTCTTTTTCTTTTTTTTGTAAAAAAAAAAATTAAGTTTTCCTGATGCCTCCTCCAGTTTTAACAATTGTGGGTTAATGTTTGGCTTATGGTGTATTATTTTCCTGTATGTACTATGATGGTTATATTTTTTTCCTGTTTGCCAGTGTTTCTTCATTCATTCATTCATTTGAATGTATTGAAAAACTTAATAAATGTTTAAATTAAAAAAAACAACACCTCTCTATCATATCTCCTCTATCCCGCCTTTCCTCTAAGGTGTACATATTAAGATCCTTAAGTCTGTTCTCATATGAACATAAGAACATAAGATATGCCATACTGGGTCAGACCAAGGTCCATCAAGCCCAGTATCCTGTTTCCAACAGTGGCCAATCTAGTTCATATGTACCTAGCAGTTTCCCCAAAAGACACAGGTTCCACAATGCTTGTATTGGGTCAAGCATTGATATCCTGGGTCCCTTCTTAATAATGGTTTATAAGAACATAAGATATGCCATACTGGGTCAGACCAAGGTCCATCAAGCCCAGTATCCTGTTTCCAATAGTGGCCAATCTAGGTCATACGTACCTAGCAATTATATGCTTTATAATGAAGACCACTAACTATTTTAGTAGCCACCCTCTGTATGGACTCCAGCCTGTTTATATCCTTTTGAAGATGTGGTCTCCAGAATTGCACACAATACTCCAAATGTGGCCGCACCAAAAACTTATACATAGGGACTACCACCTCCATTCTTCTGCTGGCCATTCCTCTCCCTATGCACCCAAGCAGCCTTCTGGCTTTTGCTGTCATCTTTTCTACCTGTTTAGTCACTTTCTGATCATCAGACGCAATCACCCCCAGGTCCCACTCTTCTTTCATGGACAGAAGTACGAGGGTTGCTCAGAAAGTAATGTTCCACATGTTTTTTCTCAGTCCAGAATGAAGATAGAGGTGTGAAATTGAAAGGGTAGTAACTTGGAACTTCAAAGGACACATGCGTGTAATTTTACACAGTCGCCCGACAAATAGCGAGGCAGTAGTTGCCCCCCTACACTGTACCGCTCCCTTGTATATTTGCAGCCCAAACGCATGCCCAAATGCATGACCGTGCATATTTTAGCATTAAATCTCAGCTGCCAATTTCTTGACCATTCTACAAGCTTAGCTATATTCCTCCTCATTTTATTTAATCCTTCCTGGGTGTCTACTCTATTGTAGATTTTGGTATCATCCGCAAAGAGGAAAACCTTACCCAACAGCCCTTCTGCAATGTTACTAACAAAGATGTTATAAGCAACCTGTATTTTTCTGTATATGTATTGTCACGTTGCTTGTGCATGTTCAGGTTTGGGTCCTGTTTCTACAGTATTTCACCAATAATGTTGTTCCACCTGTTTTCCATTTATGGTGTATCATGTTTTATTTTATATAAGGGAGATGCCTATAAGATTGGGGTTATGTATTCTTGCTCCTTATGTTATTTAATAAATGTGTACCAAAGAGTCAGTCAAGAAATACATTGTATTATTACAAGATCTGAAAAAAATAAAGATAAATCCCTGCATTGAATAAACTTGCCTCCTTCACAAAAAAAACAATACCATGCCATATGTCATTTTAAGTTAATTGACAATTTGCAAAATGTACTCTGTGTATTTTTACAGTCATTAGTTTAGTTGGACAGAACAACCGCAGTTGTTTGGCAGAAGCTTTCCATTTCTCAGTTAAACAATTCTTATAATCCAGTCTCCTTTAAAGACAGTGGATAAGTAACAAATACCAAATTAATCAATCAATCAAAGATAGCACAGTTACTTACCTGTAACAGGTGATCTCTGGGAACAGCAGGAATAAGTCTTCACATATGGGTACGTCGGTACCGACAGAGCCTGCGCGGAAACGCCCCCCATCGTCCAGAAAGAAAGCCCTTGGGAGCATCCACACGCATGCGCGCTACCATTCACTTCCCTCTCATCAGTTGGGTTTGTAGCTGAGATCGAAGGAGGGAAGTAGACAAATTAGAAAGAGAGAGAGAGAACAACTCCTAGGGGAGGTGGGTGGGTTGTGAAGACTTATTCCTGCTGTTCCCAGAGATCACCTGTTACAGGTAAGTAACTGTGCTATCTCCAGGAACAAGCAGGAATGAGTCTTCACATATGGGGACTCCCAAGCTAGAGATGCCTAGATGAGGTACCAGCATGTTGCAAATCTAATGGATGGGCCATGCTATTTCCCAGAACCTCAGGCATCCAAGGGATGGAGGGTAGGAGTTGAATCAAAAAAAAGGGGGTGCTGTGGAACAGCTTGACTAAACAAGGTATCCAGAGGGGCGTCCTTGTGTAGATCATAATCGTTAGTAAGAATTGAATCTCAATTTTCTAATGTGGACCTTACTCAAAAGTATTGCGAAAGTATTTGTTGAGGCTAATATGGGTCTGTTATTGAGAGCCAGTACATTATCCTCAAAAGAAATTACCTCACTGTGAAGTAGAGGAAAAATAAATTTAGCAATACAGGTAGAGGTCAGAAGCCTTAATGGCTAGAACTAATCCCAGAAGAAAAAACTGGGGGAGTTTAAAGGGGTTGGACTTTGGAGGAAAAATTAAAACTTCTGTAAAGGCCAAAGTTTAAAGCTCTTTGTCCTTGGAGCAGAATAAGGCTCTAGGAAAGAGAGGAGATAAATCTGACTGGTCTGGATGAAAAGGTAGAAATATGCCTTGGAGAAAAAGGATGGGTCTTTAAGGCCCCTTTATCCAAATGAAAGAAAAGAACATTTGTACTAGGCGCTGTAGCCCTCAATTTCTTGAAGATCAGTAATGTCTTCCCTAAGTGATGTAACTTAGGATAATGACTTTACATGGAGAGCTTCAGATGTGACGTAACCGAAAGGTTACGGTAAAAGAAGGTATTTCCTAATTACCATAGAAATTGGTTGTCCATTTAAAATCTTATGGTATGCTGAAACAGCATTAATATGGACAGTAACAAATCTTTCAGAGTCAGATATATATATAGAGAGAGAGAGAAAGATTCACCTAATAACAAGAAGGGGTAAGACCTACTTGAGAATATTGATAGAGAATCTCTTTCTGGTTACAAGTGAAAGAACCATAGAGAAGGTTTCATGGAAACCGGTAGGATGTTCTTTACTTATAAGGAGAGGTCTAGATTTCTTTAAAAAAATTCTAGCCCTTGAATAACCAGGTCTCGAGACGTACGTGAAGGGGTGCAGAGGAGATCCTTAGTCTTAAGACAGAAAGTCTGGATCCTTCTATAACTTCAGTATAGTAGCTGGAGAAAAAGACGCAATATAGGGGATACCATGCTTGCCTCTCTATGAGGGCAATATGAGTATCATGCATTCTTTGTTCATCATAAGCTTCAATGAAGTATTGGGAATTAGAAGGTATGCACTAAATAAGGACCGACTGCAGTGAAAAGGAATGCATCCCTGTTGTAAGAGTTCCACTGGAGATGTGGAACAACCTAGGGAATTGAGCAATTCTTTACGCTTTCACGTGGTCTAAGCCCTGGTTCCTTTTCCTTAAAAGGAAATTTTTAAGGAAGATGGTAAGAGTAGGAAAAAACCAGTCATGTAGGAGCATGACTGGGCAGAGTCTATCAGCTGAAGCCTTTTTAACCATCTGGAAGTTACCTACTAGGAATGGCTCTGACGCTCTCCGGCAAATGCCCATAGTTGCAGAGCTTTTTTGTATAATTGCAGAGAGCATGTTGTAGGTTGCTTAAGTGAGATCTGGCTGTTTAATTGCCAGTGTGCAACTTAATCTATTCTGTTGGAGCCAAAAATAATTGAAGATGGGTAAGAATAGTAGACAGGCCGGTTGCCTGCAATGATAAATTGTCCAAGTGGGTTGTGGAACCTCTCTTGGAGTTATCTGATATTAAGGCAGCAGAAAAAGTTAGGTCCTATATATAGATTGGAAAAAAGGACCGACAGACATAATTAGGAGTGGTAATACTCAATTACTGTCTGATAAGCTGCTTAAAAGAAATATTTGAGAAGAAGAAGATCGCAACGGGGAAGAAAACTCTGTATGGAAACCACTTACTGGAGTAGGTATTGAAGAAAATCCTATGGGCTTAGAAACTAAGCCCTCCAGTTGAATAGTATTACTCTTAGAGACTGAATGTCTCAACTAAGAGGGATAGAAAGTAATACAGAGTTGAGAAAACTTACAATTTGGTAAGTCCCTGAAGAGGTAAAGCCCCTTTGCAGTCAGAACTATGAACTATCCTCGTACAGGAAACTGTCCAGGTAAAGGGCATAGCTTACGTTGTTGTTAGTTGTTACTCCTCTTTTTCCTTCAAAAAGGAGAGGAGAAACCTGTTACCTGTAGGGCATGATTGTCCTCAATAGCTCTTGGAGCTAAAAGAATGGATTTCTCTTGTGACAAGAGATTCATGCCTAGAGTCGAGGATTAAATCAGTGTATCACTGATATCTCAGCATGGATGAGATGAACTGTAGATGCTTATGTTGATAAGAAGTAGGTATACAGGTTCTAAACCTCAAACAGGAAAAAGAGATTTAGTGAATAAAATATCAGAAACCCTGCGACTGCTGGGTCTGCTGAGTCTGCTGAGGTTTTGTTTTTCTTAGCCTGGTTTGATGTTGCCCTTCTTTGGAAAGATCTGCATGATGGGTAGAAGATGGATACAACTTTTTTCCCCCTAGGGCAGGGGTCACCAACCTGCGGCCCGCGAGGTCCCTTCGTGCGGCCCGCGAGGCTCTACCCCGGTTAACATTACGTGCGGCCCGCCAAGGATTCCCGCCATTGTATCCACGCGCTCGCAGCTCACCGACGACCACCTGCAAGCGTCCCTTCTCCTGTCAGTGTCATCTGTGAAGCCGGACTTTAAGCGTTTGTCTGCTAGCATGAATCATCAGCCATCTCATTAAATTCAATAAAGGTGATCAGCCATTGTTTTCATAATTTTGCGTTTGTTGTTTTTTTTTGCAGGGGCGGGGAGAAGGGGGGTGCGGGCCGCGAGCCTCCCGGTAGTCGGCTGTGCGGCCCGCGGCCCTCTGGAGGTTGGTGACCCCAGCCCTAGGGGGATAAAGTTTCTTAGGAGATTTTTTATTAGCTGGGATAGAGGAAAGTTTTGACAATCCTCTGAAAGCAACATTATCAGTGCTTAAGTGATTAGCTTGAAATAAAGCATCCTTGTTAAAGAGATTTTCACCAGTACAAGGAGTATTTCCCAGCCTTTCTTGTATCCCTTTGTCCAAGTCTGAAGCTTGGAGCCAGGCTATGCATCGTGCCCCTATGGCTATAGCAGAAGTTCTGCTAATAGACTCAAAACAGTCCAGGGAAGCACGATTAAGGAACCTAGAGACATTTTGAGCATGATTGACTAATAAGAAATAGTCTGCTCTTTTATGTTCTTGAAGAAAAGAGTTCAAAAGTTTTAAGTTCTTTGTGACCTCTTCAAGAGAGATTCCCATATAGAAAATATATGAGATAATTCTTGCTGAAATCATGGATGCCTGGAAGCATCGACGTCCAAAGGCATCTAAAGTCATAGACTCACGACCTGGCGGATAAGAAGAGTGCTTCTTTGCACTCTTAATACGCCTCATTGCTGATTCTACAACAATAGAATGATGAGGAAGTTGAGTCTTTTGAAAACCTGGAGAAGGTGGGACCTTGTACATAGTGTCAAGTGTTTTAGAATGTGGGGATACCGTTAAGGAAGTTTCCCACATTCTTAATAATAGATCCTGTAAGATCTGATGCAAAGGAAGCATGATCACCTCCTTTGGAATCCAGGGGAATTTCAGAGTTTCCGAATCCCCTGATATAGATTCTTTACCAGGTATAGAAATGGCAAGTAACTTTGCCATATCAAGCAGAAAAGCTTGAAAAGAAATCTCTCCTGAGGAGGACCCTCTGAAATGAGAGGTAAAGGCTGGAACTGTTGAAAATTCAGCCTTGGTACCGATGGATTCATCCCAGTCATCGGGATCGGAAGACTTGAAAGGATGAAGCATCGGATTTTCTTTAAAGAGATATCTTCGGTACCGCTCGAGGTCGGTACCGAAACGAGTCGGTACCGAATCCTCCATGCTAGAGAGTGATTCCAGGCTTGGCATCGAAGGAAGCGAGTCTGTCGAAGAAAGCATCGACGGTACCGACACCAGTGCTGATGTCGATACCAGTACCGGTACCGAAGCCGATACCGATAGTCGGGGAACGGTCTGCAGTGACTCTAGCGGTACCGAAGTAGCTGAGAGATTTGCTAGACTGCGTTCTTCAGTGAGGAATATTTCATCCATCACCATAGCAAATGCCAGGGTGTCGGTACTGCCCGAAGGGGCCACAACCACCGAGCATGGCCCAGGTATGTCCATGGAGGTAAGAATCTCGGGAACAACCTGAAGCCCTGTTAATGCTTTGGAGCCCAAAGACTCCTGCCGGGGCTTTATTGACAAAATGTCCTCGAGGGCAACGCCAGAGGCATCTCGATGCTTGGTTACCTGATCCTGGGAGGAAGAAGATATTCTGGCTGGTGACATCGAGTCTGATGTGAACCGGGTATCGAGTTGTGCTAGATTCTGAAGACTTCTTCTATTTAAGCTCCTGCAGGAGAGACACTCCATTGGGCAATGGTCAGGACCTAAACATTTTAGACACCAAGTATGAGTGTCTAAAAATATATTTGTACCGCCACACTTTGAGCATTTCTTAAGGATAGTGGCTGGCTTTTCCGTAATGGAAAGGATAGAGGCCTAGTGGCCAAGAAACTGTCAGGCACTAAACAGGAAAAAATTCCTTAGAAAAAAGAAGACATTTTTAGTAAAAGGAAAGAAAAGCACCGGTGGTACCGGTGGGCGTCGAAGGAAGGCAGGCGCGACCACAAAAAATAAAAATAAAAAAGAAGAATTTTCTGCGGTGACAGGAATACGTCCTGTCGGCTCCGCGGAAAATGAAAAACTGATGAGAGGGAAGTGAATGGGCGGGAAGGCAGCGCGCATGCGTGTGGGATACTCCCAAAGGCTTTCTTTCTGGACGCTGGGGAGCGTTCCCACGCAGGCTCCGTCGGTACCGACGTACCCATATGTGAATACTCATTCCTGCTTGTTCCTGGAGATAGAAACATAGAAACATGACGACAGAAAACGTCCACATGGCCTATCTAGTCTGCCTTTCCAAATCAATGACTACAACAGTCCCCTTTTTTCCTTTAGAGATCATCAAAATAAAATGAAAAGCTCAAAATATTTCAGGTACGAATAAATTGCTACAAAATAATTCAAAAGATTTTTTGAAGACAGAAAACTCACAGAGATGAGAGCTAAATTGCTGCCAGTACATCTTATGACATTACTAATCTTTAAAAAAAAACATAACAAAAAAAGTAATTATCCATTTTCAAACAAATCATACTTTCTTCCAAAAATTTGCCACTATAATTTAGCTTTGCATTTCTTATGAATCAAATGTACTCATTTACAATTGGAGCATCTCATTACTTTGTGCTGAAATTCACAATTTACCTTCTGAAACTAGGAAAGCCCTATTACAAAGATATGCTGGTCTTTGCAGACATCTGCTGGCCATATTTTGTAGTAACAGTTTTTGATAACTGGTTTTATTTTTCCTTCAAGCCCTAGTGATCCAGTCATGAACAAATCTTGCAAAGGAAGAACTATTCAAGAGTTCATGTCTTGGCACATTTTCCTTTGTTATTTTAGAGCCTTTTCTTTTTTTCCAAGTCTCAAGATTGCTACACCAAGTCCTCATTTCAGTCCTTTTGAGGGTAATTTTATAAAGTTGTGCCTAGTTAATGCACAAGTTGCTCTGCATCTTTTGCATTTACTTTATAAAGTCAAATACGTACATACTTAACCAAGCAACCGGGAATCATGGTTTGCTCAAGCTGTGCCCCTATGCACAACTACAGTGACAGTATGCACCATTGGCTGGATGAGTGTACTTAGGAAACAGCAATCAGCTAAAGTACATTCATAAAGGCCTATCTAGGCATATAAGTCACTAAAAATATGTGATTCACATGTGATGGTATAGAACTTTACATGGCTTCTTATCCAATTACCTCTTCTATGTTTGTTAACTATTCTGTATTATTTTTGGTGTTAAACCTCCAAAAATTAAAGCAGAGTGTTTACAATTACCACAATAATTTTGTCAAGTTGGCAAGTACCACACATTAACTGCAGAACCTTACCAATTTTCAGTAAATAGGATTCAGAATGTACTGATTACTTTATATATTTATGATATTTATAATGTTCTTATAAAACTCTAGTCAATTCATTTTCACTGGATACTCTTCCTTTGGCATAATTAAAAAATGGTAAACTTTCAAAACAATCCAGCCAGTATATCACGTTTCAAGCTACACGTAGCTCTGCATCGGGGATATTTAAAACCCAATTCATTAATTCGATCCGTCTTGCCTACCCCAGCATTTTGTTCATGTTTCCATGTCCTGGGATATAAATGCTCCCGATGCAGGACTATCTTGAAGCATGACATCATGTCAGATGGACTGATTAGAAAGTTAAGTAAGTTTTAAATATATAAAAGGAATAGTACATCATGAAAATGATTGGACTATGGGACTTTTAAAGTTTGAACAGAAAATAAAGACGATGAAAAGTGTACACGTAGTGTGACACAGCAGGGTGTTTCCCCCATTTGTAGAATGGGACATTCTGGAGGTTCATCTGTGTGTGTCATAGGAACTGTCAGGGAGTGCACATATGTGTGCGTCAGTGTGTGCATGCGCTTGTATCTTTCTATGTGTCACAGAGACTGTTGCGGGCTATATGAACGTGTGTGTGTGTTTTACATGTGTGTGTATGCCATGTGTGTGTGTGTGTGTGTGTGTGAGCTGGGCTGCGCGTGTTCAATATCTTTCAGGGACTGTGTGTGCATGTAAAAAGAGGACACTACACTGACAAAACAGCGTGTTTCCCTTCCTTCATTTGCTAAATCATACATGTCTGTGGGTTTGGAGAGCAGTTCAAAGAAAGATTTAAATTGTGTCTCATTATGGTAGCAGGGGCTGTAGGAGGAAACCTTATAGATAGTCATCCATATATTTGGTTGTGTGATGTAGGAATGGGGTGCCTTTGCATATGGGGTGGGGGATGCCTCTGTGTATGTGTGTGTGTGGTGTGGGGTGCTATATGCATGTGGTGCGGGGGTGGGGTGCTTGTGTGTCTTGAGGGAGAAGGTTGTGTCTTTTGGCATATACATATTGTGGCCTTTTTTCCGCATGCATTCAACTTACAACCTCTTGCACTCTTCCCTCTCCCCTTAGCCCCTCTCCTTCTGCCCCTTCCCCACTCTGTAATCCCCTTTCCAGCCTTTGTCCCTTTCTCCCTTCCCTTACACTCTCACTTCCTGCTTTCCATTCCTCTCCCTATCTTCCTTTTCCAGACTCACTGCCCCTTTACATTTCTGTTACCTTTGCTGCCTCTGTCTTGCCCCAAGAGAGCTGCCATAAAGCAGAGAGAGTGGTTGGATCACAGCCTATCTCTCTTCCTTTGCCTGTGAAAGACGCTGCTCCCATGGGCCATGGCAGCCCTCTTGCCATGATCACAGTCACTCTCACTTCTTCCTTTGAACAAACAAATATGCCTATGGACAGACACTTCATGTAACTGAACCCTTGACAATGCGCACTATCACTCTAGTGAAACATGCCTAAAAAAAAAATAAGAGGGGAGCATTTACCTGGTTTGCAAAACTGCAAACAATGTAAATGACGCTCTGCAGGATATTCAGAGGCACTAATATGGTTAGTGCTGCTAAATATCCCCGGGTGCCACCGCCACATGCCCCGATGCTAAGCAGTTAGCATTGGGGTGTTCCGGGGGGGGGGGGGTGGAATAGAGGTGGCACCCCCATCAATAACCAGGCAGCGGTGATATTGAGCAACTGCCCAGTTAGCAATAAATGGTAAAAGTGAGTTTCAGGAAACCTTGGCCTAACTTTTTCTGCATTAGCTAACCAGACAATGGCTCAGTATTGCTACCGCCCAGATAGCCTCGTGGCAATGCGGCAAACCCAGATACTCAATGCCGGGATTCGATTTCAGCACCAGAGGCTAGCTGCATTAGCAGCACTAGCTGCCGGCCCTGAATATCCCCCATAGTCGAAAATTCTTATGTGGACCTGATTAAAATATATTAAAGGTGTGAATTATCAACAAGACCCACCATTGTTTATGATGGGCCATTCTTTATAAAAGAATGAATTGATGGTTTAAACATCACTTGGCATTTAGAAGTGATTGGGATTGACAACGGTACTGGAATATATTTTATAACAGTATCATAGGTGCCTTGGTGCCTTTATAAAGTAGCTACCCAGAAATAGACCTGATAGTGTACGAATCCCTTCGCTCAAAATGACAACTGTTCCACGGCAAGTATAAATGGGTATATGCACTCTCTGCATGTACTTATGTATTTATAAGATATGCATGCACACTGCAGCTCTGTCCAAACTATGCGCCCAGGGATGCTGATGTGTGTGGTCTGCATAGAACTTGGTCCACTCATGTCATACACCTAAGCATGTGTCTTTTGGGGAAACTGCTAGGTACGTAAGACCTAGATTGGCCACTGTTGGAAACAGGATACTGGGCTTGATGGACCTTGGTCTGACCCAGTATGGCATATCTTATGTTCTTATGTTAAGCATGTATACCCCTTTTCGGCATGCAAAGAATGCTTGATATGTGGGATTAAAATGATCAAGTTAGACCCTAGGAATTGTTAGTTGACAGATTAACTGATGGCTGGGAGTTTCTACTGCAAGATAAAATATACGCTTAGCTGAGTTAATTTTATCCCGTTTTATGTGAACGTTATCTGAATGGCAGTAAAAATACAGGAACATGTGATAAAATGGGCTAAGTCAGATCAAGGTCCATTAAGTGCAATACTGTCTCCAAAGGAGCTCAATCCAGGTCACAAGTACCCTGGAGATCCTAAAAAGTAGATTTATTTCTAGTACCTTATTTCCAGGAATGAGTGGCAGCTCTCCAGATTCTACCTTGTTATTCATTATATTATTAATTATTTATGGACTTTTTCAAACATCTTTTGAACCCCTGTCACATAGTCACATTGACCATATCCTTCAGAAACAGGTTCCACAGTTTCATGATTTGTTTTCAATCTGCTGGCCATAACTTTCATGTTTTTGGTTTCTTGAAAGTTAAAGAACCATTCCACATTTAATTGTTCCACCTTATTCATGATTTTATGAATACTTTTTCCATATCTCTGCTCTTCTTTTCTCTGAACCTTTTCTAGTTCTGCTGTATTCTTTTTGAGATGTGGTGACCTGAGCTGCAAACAGAGACATAATGATATTCTCATTTTTGTTCTCCGTCCATTTTGAATAATCCCTGACTTTCTATTTGCTTTTGTAGAAACTATGCTACACAGGACGGAAAATGCCAACCAATTGTCCACAATGGGCCCCATTCTCATCAGGGCATGTCCAGCCCATCTGGATGTCCAAAAATCCACGGGAGCAGAATCAGGTGCAAAGGCCTGGATGGGCAGGATGTGCCCAGATTCTCTACCACCAGACAGACATCTCCCACCCCATCTAACCCAGCCAAAAGGCATGCATGGAGCCCTGGTGGCAAGGCATCCTGACACCAGGACACCATGTAAGAGCCTCAATATGCCTCACAAGTAAGGAGATCCTGTTTCCCACCACCCGACCCCCAATGGGGCCTGCCAAGGTCGAGATTCGACTGTGGGGAATCTCCTGCTCTGCTCACCTGGTCTGGGGGGGGGGGGAGTCCTGCACAATGACTGCTGATGTCAGGGGGACTTATTCCACCCCTGAGGTGGAATAAGTCCCCATCTACCTCCTCAGACCCGAACGTATAGGGCCACGACCGGAATCGGCCCTGTATGTCTGGGGTCAGAGTCCCATCTCCTGCCTGCCCATGCTCCTCCTCAGATTCTCCTCTGCCCTCCCCTATCCAGATCTCCCCTGCATATTTCCTGTGTATGTGCAGAGAGCTTTGGGCACAGAATCGGCCCCGAACGAATAGCGGGGACTGAATGTCTGAACCGGACGTACATCCCCGCTATTCCAGTATCGGAATGACCCCCAATAACTTCAAGATCTTTTTCTTGGGTGGTGACTCCTTACTCATAACCAGCATTTTGCACCTGTAGTTGAACATAAGAGCATAAGATATGCCATACCAGGTCAGACCAAGTTCCATCAAGCCCAGTATCCTGTTTCCAACAGTGGCCAATCCAGGTCACAAGTACCTAGCAGGTTCTCAAAAAGACAAACAGATTCCACAATGCTTGTACTGGGGCAAGCAGTGGATTTCCTGTATTTTTTTTTTATAATGGTTTATGGACCTTTCCTCCAGGAACTTGTCCAAACCTTTTTTAAACCCAGCAACAATAACGAATTCCAGAGTTTGATTACACATTGAGTAAAAAAAACATTTTCTCTTATTAGTCTTAAATGGGTTACACTGTAGCTTCAATGCACGTCTCCTAGTCTTTCTACTTTCTGATAGTGTAAACAGGGAGGAGTGGCCTAGTACAGGGAGGCGTGGCCTAATGGTTGGGGCAAGGTACCTCAGGCCGGAAGGTCAGGGGTTCAAATCCCACTAGAGGACAGCAACCTTGGGCCGGAAGGACTGGGGTTTCTAGTCCCACAGGTGCTCCTTGTGGTCTTGGGCAAGCCACTTAACCCTCCATAGCACATGTTCCCTGTCAGTATTAGTGTATGTGTCTCATATCCCCTCGTGTTAAATGTATCCCCCAATTGTGTTGTGACCACTTTGATTGAAGGATAAGGTGGTATACAAAAACTGTCTAAATAAATAAAATAAACAATTGATCTAGGTTTACCCATTCCACAACATTCATTAATTTTTAGACCTCTATCATATCTCTGCCATCTCCTCCAGGTTGAAGAGCCCTAACCTTTTAAGCCTCTCCTCATTGGAGTATCCTTTAATCCACTTTAACATTTTGGTGGCTCGTCTCTATATCTTTTCTAATTCTGCTATATAGTTTTTTAAAATACGGAGACCAGAATTGCACACAATATTCAAGGTCCAATTGACCATGGAACAATACAGAGGCATTATAATATCCTTTGTTTCATTTTCCATTCCTTTCCTTATGATTCCTAGAATTCTATTTGCCTTCTTGGCTGCCACTGCACACTGGGTGGAGGGTTTTAACATGTTATCCATGATGATGCCTAAATTTTTTTCCTGGGTGGTGGTTCCTAATGTGGAACCATAGTTTGAGATGTTATTTTCTAGGTGCATAACTTTGCACTTGTCCACATTCAATTTTATCTTCCATTTGGATGCCCAGTCTTCCAATTTATCAAGGAATTTCTCACAGTCCTCAAGGGTTTTAACAACTTTGAATAATTTTGTGTCATCTGCTAATTTGATTACCTCACTTGTTATTCCCATTTCCAGATAATTTATGAATCAGCAGACCCAGCACATATCCCTGGGGTATTCCACTATTCACCTTTTTCCATTGGAAAAATTGGCCATTTAGACCTACCCTCTGCTTTCTTTTAGCTAGTTCCTGATCTACAGTAGTACACTGCCTCCAATCCCATGACTTTTTAATTTCACAAAGAGTCTCTAATGAGGGACCTTGTCAAAGGCTTTCTGAAAATCCAGATATACTATATTGACAGGCTCACCTTGTCTACCTGTTTATTCGCACATTCAAAACAAATATAACTGATTAGTAAGATAAGACCTTCCTTGGCTAAACCCATGTTGACTTTCTCCCATTAAACCATGACTATCTAAATGTTGTCATGATGCGGGCATTAATAAAGTTGGTTTTAAGAAAAGAAATCCTGTTTTAGAAGAACTAGATGTGCAGTTACCTCCAGGCACAGCTAGAGGGAGCAGGAGCAGACATACTGGTCTTAATGAACCTAATCTCACTGATGACCTGCAGCTGAAGGGGAACCAGGAAGTCAGCAGTAACGGTTCACTTTATAAGCCAGAGCAGAATGCTTCTGGAGAGGAGTGGCATAAGGAGTGGCATAAGCAGCAGTGGCATAAGCAGAGGAAGCAGTGGACACAGCAGGAGCTGAGGAAAGAGGAGAAAGAGGAAGAAGAATTAAAGAAGGGCCTAGAAAAAGGTTTAAACCCCAGAGAGGCTTTTGTCTCCACTCGTGATCTCCCATCCCATGATGACTTAGTCAATATCCCTCAGGATAGGGATAGAAAGACTAGGGCTCAAAAGCGAAAAGAGAGAAAGGAATGTTCTCAAGCCAGAGCAGAGTTGGAAGCGGGTCAGGAACTACCCTGGAGTCCAACAGAGCTGGTAAAGAAGTTCCCTTCATTCGCAGCAGAGCAACGGGATGACCCTGCGTTGGCACGCGCATTGGAGTATGCCCAAACAGAGAGAGATGTATTTCCTCGCTTCATAAAAGAAGAAGAACTCTTATACAGAGAGAGTATAGACCCACGGACTAGGGATGTCCGAAAACAATTAGTAATCCCAAGTACATTTAAGCCTGTGGTGCTAAGATTAGCACATCGTCACCCAGTGAGCGGTCACCAAGGGCTACAGGGAACCCTTGACCGGATAATGGCCAGGTACTATTGGCCAGGAGTTTTCAAGGAGGTCTCACAATTTTGCAGATCCTGCGCCTCCTGTAAAAAGTTGACCTACACCAGAGAAGTAGAGATTCCACATTTCTGGGAAAATTTAAGAAGCCGTTTTAGAGGAACTTCACCTTTTGTTAAAGAAGAGCTGAAGAGCACTCAGCGAAAACGAAGAAAATACTTTGATAGAGACACCAAGCCTAGACATCTAACCAGAGGTGAGAAGGTAAGCCTGTTGATATCAAACCCCACTCAAGAATTTGAAGCCCAATGGAAAGGACCTTATCTGGTGGTCAGATCACTTGGTCCAGCATCCTATTTGGTACAGGATGGAAAAGGACGAGAGCGGGTGTACCCCAGAACTGTTCTGCGAAGATGGCACGAAGGGTTAGCGCTATTTCCGTCAGCACAGAAGGCGTCTGGGATTACGTGCTGTAATGGCGGTCATTCAGCCCGTAATATTTTAAGAGGGGGGATGTGTCATGATGCGGGCATTAATAAAGTTGGTTTTAAGAAAAGAAATCCTGTTTTAGAAGAACTAGATGTGCAGTTACCTCCAGGCACAGCTAGAGGGAGCAGGAGCAGACATACTGGTCTTAATGAACCTAATCTCACTGATGACCTGCAGCTGAAAGGGAACCAGAAAGTCAGCAGTAACGGTTCACTTTATAAGCCAGAGCAGAATGCTTCTGGAGAGGAGTGGCATAAGCAGCAGTGGCATAAGCAGAGGAAGCAGTGGACACAGCAGGAGCTGAGGAAAGAGGAGAAAGAGGAAGAAGGAACTGGAGCTGGACTAGAAGGAGAAACAGCAGAGGAGCCTGGAGGCTATCAAGGACATAAGCCTGATTGCTGTGAAAGAAGCCAAGCTGGAAGCTGGAGGAGAAACAGACCTCACAAGGTGGGAAGCCAGAAAGCCCAAACTGGACCTGTTGTGCAAGGGGAGTTTGGTGGAAATTGCTCCAAGGTGAGAGGCTCTGCCACGCCTAGTTCCTATACCCTGCCTGTTTGTAACATAGAGAGAAGAAAGCTAAGAACCAGAGAGGGAGGTTCTGACAGAAGCTTATCTCTAGAGGATCATTGCCCAGTTTCACCTATTCAGAGGGAAAAGCATTTTTATAAGCAACGGAAGTTTTTACTCAGTGAGCCCAGGTATGAGGCATTGAACATTAACTGTAATGATTGTATTGCTAAAAGCTATGCTAAAAGAAGGATTCCTCCTAAGGGAAACAAGAGTGCAGACTGGTTCACTAAACTACCGCCAGCCTTAAGAGTCCCTGGTTATGTGAAGCCAAACTCCCAAGCTGGAGATTATCATGCTGAAATAGATAGGGACAGTGGAAGCCCTTTGAATCGGTATAGGGGAGAGGATTTGATGGAAGTGGATTCTCCCAGCACTATTCCCTCACCTTTGCCTGAGGAAATGGAATGTGATTGGTGCACTGCCTATGCTCCAAAGTGTGTATGCTCCACAGAAGAATAAATGAAGTATAATTTGATGTTTATTATACTGAATATTACTTTGAAGAAAACCTGCTTTAAACTGTGAAGTAACAGTTAACTAGCCAGTGAATATTGGTACCTTTTGAAACAAAGGACTGTTTCTGTTATCTAAAATATCTCTTAGTTGAACCTTGCTTTAAACGGGGAATAAAAGCCTTTATTACCCTACACTTGGACTCTTTGTTCTTTAACAGCGCTACCTAGTGGCGTATAATCTTTGTGTCACCGGCAACCGGGTGACAATGTTTAGTAATTCTGTTCTTTATAATGGTTTCTACCATTTTGCCTGGTACTGACGTCAGGCTCACTGGTCTGTAGTTTCCCAAATCACCGCTGGAACCCTTTTTAAAAATTGGCATTACTTTGGCCAGTCACCAATTTTCAGGTATTTCAGATGATTTTAATGATAGTTCACAGATGGCTAAAGGTAGGTCTGCAATCTCTTATTTCAGTTCTTTCAATATCCCTCAGAAGTATACTATCCGGTTAACGTGATTTGTTACTCTTTAGTTTATCAAATAGTACATTTTCCCGGTTTATAGATTTTTCTTTCAGTTCTTCCATTGCATCACCTTTAAATACCATTTTGGTCATGGGCAACTTCCCTACATCTTCTTATTTAAAGACCGAAGCAAAGAATTAATTCAGTCTCTCTGCTATGGCCTTTTCTCCTCTTAGTTCCCCTTTTCACACTATCTCATCTAATGGTCCAACTGACTCACAGGCTTTTGCTAAATGTACTTGAAAAAGATTTTATTATGTGTTTTGCTTCCATGGCAAGCTTTTTTTGTTTCAAATTCTCTCTTTGCCTCCCGTATCAATGCCTTGCATCTAACTTAACACTTCTTATGTTGTTTCCAGTTTTTGTCATTTGGCTCCTTTTTGCATTTCCTGAAAGATGCTTTTTTTGGTTACAACAGCCTCCCTGACCTCACCTTTAAACTATGAGGAGGGTGTTGGAGGGTGTTGGAGTTGAAGGTTCTTCTGCTTCTGTTGGGTGGTTGTGAGCGTATCAGGGTGGAGAGGAAGGATGGAGCAATGTTATGTAGGAGCTTGAAAGAGGTCGTGAGTGTTTTGTATTTTATACGGGCCGCGATGGGGAGCCAGTGGGGCTCAATCAATACCGGGGTGATATGATCAGCAAAGCCTTTTTTCGTGATGACCCTTGCGGCTACATTTTGCGCCATTTGCAGAATATTCAGTGTTTTCTTTGGGAGACCCTGCAGGATGGCGTTGCAGTAGTCGAAATGTGGCATGATGAGTGCCTGGGCAATGGTCCTGAAGTCCTGAGGTTCGATTATGCTCCTTAGTGGTTGAAGGACTCTAAGCTTGTGGAATACGGCTTTGTTTGTTTTGCGGAGGTGTTTCTCCATTTTTAGATTACTTTCAAACGTTACTCTCAGATATTTTATTTCCTCCTTCGTTTGGTAAGTATTGTTACATAAGGTGATTGTTGTGGGGGGATCGAAGTTTGGCTTTTTGGAGATGTACATTACCTCTGTTTTTTTGTGATTGATCGTCATGTTACTTTGGTGTAACCAGGTTTGCATCTCACTTAGGCACTCTTCTAGTTGGGTGTAGTTTGGGTTGGCTGTGTCAAGCTGAGTGTACAGCATAATATCGTCTGCATAGACGTGGTATTTGATATTATGGTGTTGGAAGATTTTGCAAAGTGGTTGCATATAAATATTGAACAGGAGTGCTGAAAGAGCCGAACCCTGAGGTATACCCTGAGTTTGCGTGAATGCTTTATCCTTTTCTCCGTTGAACTGGACCTGTTGCATTCTGTTTGTATGTGTCACAGTAAAGGATATTTTGCACCTTCAAAGTTGTAGGCATGTTGTGTATATCATATGGTACTAACCTGCAAAACTCCATTTTAATTCCTGGTTGTATTGCGTTAAAACAGGACAAACACAGAGGGGATGAATACTTTTGCAATACACTCTATGTCCTTTTTAAAGGTTAATGCTAGCAGCCTGGTTCCATCCCGGTTAAGATGGATTCATCCCTTTGGAAAAGCCCCTCCTTTCCCCAGAATGTTGCCTACTTCCTAAGAAATCCAAAACCCTCTTCCTTGCACCATTGTCACATCCATGCATTTGTACTTTGGAGCTCTGCCAGCCTTTTGGGTTGCACACATGGAACAGGAAGCATTTCTGAGAATGCAACCCTGGAAGTTCTGGATTTCAACTTCATACCTAAAAGCCTAAATTTGGCCTCCAGAATCTCCTTCCCACACGTTGCTATGTCATTGGTACCAACATGTACCAAGAGAGAAGACTCCTCCCCAGTGCTATATAAACCTTGTCTAGGTGGCATATAAGTTCTGCACCAAGCAAGTATGTTACCAAATGATCCTCATGTCCATCAGCCATCCAGCTATCTACATGCCCAATGATTGAATCACCAAATGTAATCGCTGTACTAACCCTTCCCTCAAGGGCACATGGCCTTGGAGAAACCTCCTCGGTGCAAGAGGGTTTTACATCACCTGGAGGACAGGTCCTAGCTACAGGATCACTTCCTGCCACACCAGGGTGATGCTCTCCTGTCACATGACCTCTCTCCTCTATGGCAAAAGGGAGGCTGCCAGAGTGGAGGTGGGACTTCAGTGCTACAACCCTGTAAGTCTCGTCTATAAACCTCGCTGTCTTACTTAGGTCCCCAAGTCTGCTACTCTAGCCTCCAGGGATTGGACTCGTTCCCTGAGAGCAAAGAGCTCCTTGCACCTAGTGCACACGTAAGATCCCTCACCAACTGGAAGAAAATCATACATGTGACAATCAATGCAAAAGCCTGGAAAACCCCCATCTTGCTGCTGGACTGCTATTTGCATCTTAGATTTAAGGTTGTGTTCAAGTATTTAAGTTGTTTACTTATGTAGATTTGTTGGGGATATTCATGCTAATACAACTATACCTAATATGTTTAATGGACTTTGTTCACCTCAAGATTAATTAATCTCAGGTCCTTAATTAATTTATTCCCGATGAGGATAACCATCCACACCTGAAATTGAATATGGACTCCTCCTTCCCTTTAAAAGGTTTAAGAGCCTATAAAGCTATGATTATCCCAGGTATTGGCGGGAGTTGAAGTGGGCAGGAGGGAAAAAAGACTTTAAAAAAGCTGCTGTTTAAACTTGCTACACATTGCCCTGACTTGTGCTCCTAAGGTATATTCCTATCAAGTTCCTGGGTGATTCACACAGCCCTTGGTTTGATAGAGAGAGCTTTTCAAATTGCTCCTTTAATCTGTCACTTGGCTTTAACACCTGTTTAAGACAACTTCACAGATCTTTTGCCTCCTAACTGGAAGGACTCTTTGTAAAGGTCACTAGAAACAAATGTATTTCTTTCAACTCAGAGACTATTTATTCTACTTGTATGCTAAGCTATACTCTGATTTGATTTAAATGAAAAGCTCTCTAGAAACAAATATATTTCTTCCTACTCAGAGACTATTTATTCTGTTTTACTTTCTATGCTAACTATACTTTGATTTGATTTAAATGAAAAGCTCTCTGGTGCTACTAAGACCTGACTGACTCAGCAAAACACTGAATTCTAAAATACAGATGTATCAGCTTTAACCCAAAGAATTCCCTTTTTCTCCTAGATTTAGAGTATATTCCAGAAGATTACTACTTACAAGTGCAATCTTTTTCCAGCTGTGTCAATCCTGTTTGGTAGTCCTTTTGGTAGTTGGGACTATTTTTCTCTGTGTGCATCACTTTGCACTTGTCCACATTAAATTTAATCTGATATTTAAATATCCAGTCTCCTAGCCTCACAAAATTCCTTCTGCAAATCCTTGCATTTCTCTGCCCTTTGAGCAGCTCACTGCTCTCACTGCTTGCCTACCCATCTGATGTGTCACTGATAAGAATTCTCCGTGAGGCAATACTGGTTTAAAAAAGCATACACATGCCCTCTTTGACAGGGGAAAGAAAATGAAACAAAAAATTCAATAGAAGCTGTCCAAAAACAAAATATAACACATATAACAAAACATTTTCTTAAGGAGCCCTTGGACCTTTCTACTAAAGTCTATGCTCTTCCTAGCAGACGTCCTATGGGAAGCTATGAGAGGAGAGTTGAGGACTGAAACATTTTTTCTGCAGTACTTCCTTTTAGAGTGGCCCCGTCATATATCCCAAAGCTTTATGAGAGAATTCCCATGAATCCTCTATGGAGTAAGGTTCTGGACTGGGAAGGAGGTCAGTCTCCTCTCCCACAGACCAGAAGAGAGCTGGAGGGAGGGAGGTGGGATTATATCTCCAATGTACCGTAATTAATGAAGAAGGCCACGCTGTGAAGTCTCTCTGGTGCTGATTTTGACATTTCACTGATGTAACTCTTCCCGAGGGAACCACACATGGACTAGAGAGTGTTCCCATTCTGAGGGTACTGTATAAATATCCCATTCTGGGTCTGTCTTGACAAAACTCAAGTCAAGACTGAGACTGTAACAAAGATTGAGAAATCTGGATATTTGGATAGCAGTATCAGCGAACTGAGCGGTAAAGCATAGTTACTCAGCTGTAACAGGTGATCTCCGGGAACAGCAGGAATTTAGTCCTCACATATGGGTATCGTTGGTACCGATGGAGCCTGCGTGGGAATGCTCCCCAGCGTCCAATCAGAAAGCTTTTGCGAACATCCCACAGTGCCTGCGTGCTGCCTTCCTGCCTTTCCCAACTGCCTCTCTCCAGTTGAGTTTTAAAGCTGAGACAAAGAGAGAGAGAGAGGGAAAGGAAAGAGATAGAGAGATACAACTCCTAGGGGAGGTGGGTGGGTTGTGAGAACTAAATTTCTGCTGTTTCCGGAGATCACCTGTTACAGGTGAGTAACTATGCTATCTCCAGGAACAAGCAGGAATCTAGTCATCACATATGGGGACTCCCTAGCTTTAGGTGCCAGGGAGAGACCCCAGAGGTTGTGTGTCCCTGAGAAGGGCTCCACTTTCCCCCATGGATCTCTGGCATCCTACCAGGGATGGTGGGTAGGAGTTGATTAGGTATGGAACAGGTGTTTGAGAACAGCCTGACCAAACAAGGCATCCCGCCGAGAGTCCTTGTCCAAGCAGTAATGGGCTGTGAAGGTATGAACAGAGGCATGTGGCTGCTCGGCAGATGTCGTCAATAGACACAGAGTTCAGATGAGCCATTGAGGCTGCCATGGCCCTCACGTTGTGAGCTGTGACATGGCCCTCCAGAGAAAGGTTCTTACTCTGATAGGCGAAAGAAATACACTGAGCAATCCAGTTAGATAGTGTTCTCTTGGAGACTGGAAGTCCCAAATGAGAAGGGTCAAAAGCAACAAAGAGTTGAGAGGACTTTCTTTGTTGCTGTGTCCTTTGTAAGTAAAAAGCTAGAGTTCTTTTACAGTCCAGGGTATGAAGATTCCTCTCTGCATTTGATGCATGAGGTACTGGAAAAAAGACAGGTAGGTAGATCTCTTGGTTGAGATGAAAAGGCAAGACCACCTTAGGCATAACATGTGGATGAGTCCTAAGGACTACTTTGTCATGATGGAACCTTGTATAAGGTGGATTAGCTACTAGTGTTTGCAATTCACTAATGCGGCATGCTGATGTGATTGCAATGAGAAAGATAACCTTCCAAGAAAGGAATTTCAAGGAGGTGGTAGCTAAGGGTTCGAAAGGTGGCTTCATGAGCTGCCCAAGAACCAGGTTCAAGTCCCATGCCACCGGAGGTGGTCTAATGGGAGGCTTAGTTAGAAGGAGGCCTCTCATGAATTTTGCTATAAGGGGATGAGAGGAAATAGGTTGTCCATTTAGAGGTTTAAGAGAAGCTGCAATAGCACTCAAATGGACTCTTACTGAATTTGTCTTAAGGCCTGCATTAGACAAATGAAGGAGCTACTCCAGTAACGATTCCAGAGGTATAGCAAGGGGGTTAAGACCCTTTTTTGAACACCAAATAGTGAACCTTTTCCACTTGAAAGCATAAGAACGTCTAGTGGAAGGTTTTCTGGAAGCACAAAGAACATCTTTCACTTGCTGAGAAAGATGAAGATCTTGGAGATCTAGGCCTTCAGCAACCAAGCCCTGAGATGCAGGGACTGGGGATTGGGATGCCATAACATCCCGTTCTCCTGAGATAGGAGATCTGGAGCAGACTCTAACTCCAGGGAGGGAGCTTGAGAGAGATGTAGAAGCAGAGGGTACCACACTTGCCGTGGCCAATGTGGAGCTATGGGAATCATATGGCCTCTGTCTCTCTGAAGCTTGAACAGGGTTTTGGGAATTAGGGGAATGGGTGGAAAAGCATACAGGAAGTCTTGACCCCAGTGAAGGAGGAAAGCATCCTTTGCCTGAGCTCCCTGAGCCAGAGTTTAGGAACAGAACCGGGGAAGTATGGTATTCCATGGACTTGCAAAGTTTGGCATTCCATGGACTTCCCCAAAGTTGAAAAATCCTGGCCAACTGGTCTGCATGCAGAGACCACTCGTGTGGAAGGAGAACTTGACTGAGTCTGTCTGCCCAAGAGTTTTGAACGCCTGGAAGATACACTGCCAGAAGATGAATCTGATGCTCTATGGCGAAGGCCCACAGTCGCAAAGCTTCGTTGCAAAGCGACAGAGAGCCTGTTCCCCCCTGCTTGTTCACGTAGAACATGGCTACTTGATTGTCCTTATGAATAAGGACTGTCTTGTGGATGAGCAGGGTGTGGAACACTCGCAGAGCAAGGAAGATTGTTATGAGCTCCAAGAGATTGATATGTAGACAACTCTCTTGTGGAGTCCAGGTGCCTTGGGTGGAGAGGTCTTGCAGATGAGCTCCCCAACCCAGTGGAGAAGCATCTGTTGTAAGAGTTGCTTGAGGCAGGGGTTGCTGAAAGGGGGACCCCAGCAACAGGTTTTGAGTGGACCTCCACCACTGAAAAGACAAAATGAGGCGACTTGTGTTTGCTATTTTGTCTGACAGGCAACCTGATGCCTGGGTCCATAGGGTGGATAAAGTCCACTGAGCTGCCCTCATGTGAAGGCGAGCATATGGTACCACATGCACGGTGGATGTCATGTGGCCTAGTAACTGTAACATATCTCAAGCAGTTAGGAAGTGTTTTAGCACTGCTTGAGAAGCTAATTGCACCAAGCGAAGGCAACGGGCCTGGGGAAGATAGGCCCTTGCCTTTGTTGTATCCAGCAAGGCTCCTATGAACTCTAGAGACTGAGTAGGAGTTAGACTGGATTTTGGGATGTTTATTACCAGCCCTAAATACTGAAGGATACGCATTGTGCAGGATAGAGAGGTCTTGGCCTCTGACTGTGTTGGAGCTCGAATGAGCCAGTCGTCCAAGTAAGGGAAGATGAATATTCCCAGAGTGCGTAGTGTGAACGCCTCTCCTACTGTCTAGGCGGTTGCCTAGGAGTAGTGGGCGTAACCTCTTAATGTCCCTTTCTGTTAATTGGATTCCCAGAGCCAAGGCTGCTGGGTAGTGTAGTTGTGTAATAAAGAATAGCCGGGGTTTTCAAGGCAAATAGGAAATTTATTATTTTTTTCTTCTTAGCCAATGAACTTTTCTTTTCAGCAGTTCACAATTACAACAACATAAATTAGATGCTTCTCCATTGAAAAAGGAAACAAAAACTTCATAGCAAACTGTTATAGCAAACACAGCAGCACTGTTTCTCAGCTTGTTTAACACAGCAGTAAATCTTTTCCTTCATTAAAGATTTTAGCTTTTAGGTTCCTGGCTTGGTTCAGCACAAACCTCTACTTCAGCTGAGCTCTGTACAGCACTTCACTTCTTTTTTACAAGTTGCTAAACATTTGCTTCTTTTCCTTCAAGCTGCTAAACATTTGCTTCCAGGCTACAAGCATTCAAATCAGTCCTTTGGATCTTCCTGGCTAGCACAAGAACATTAGCACTTCATTTGCATAATTCTCCAGCAGGTTAAGCACTTAGATAAGCTTCTTGGTTTTTCTAAAACTTTAAAACCTTATAGCTTTCTCACTTCTGGCACACACAGAATGAGCAGTCCATTTTCGAAACTGAGGAAACATTATCTGAAGCACATTCATCTACTTGCATGCCCTCATCATCTAAGTCAATTGGCACCTGGCTGGACTCAGCATCTGGAACTGCAGGTTTTAGTTTCTGTAACAACTTTAAAACCTTTCCCCACTGGGATTCCTCTCTACGCTGAGGGACACTGGAAGGCTTGAGGAGATCCTTATCCTTTATCAAACTTTGTAAGGTTTCCAATGTGCTCACCTTTCTTCTAGCACCTAGTCTCTTCCCAGACTTTGCTGAAGAGGACAAACTTCTTACCGGCTCTCCTAAGGACACTCCCGTACGTTGCTCATAACCAGCATTTTCCACAGGGCAAACTCTCCCGTCCTCCAAGCCAGCTGTAATCCTCCTACAAGCTGAGCTACCTTCAGAACTAGAGCTTCCTGAATGCTGCGTGCAATAGGGATTCCTCCTGAGACAGCTGCTGGAACACCTTCCTCTCACAGGGTTCCTCCTGGTTTCCTTACTTCCTGCTTCCTTGCAAGAGTCTCCTCTCTTGGACACACCTTCCCTGGTGATCACTCCTTCCCTCGTATTCTCCTCGGTGGATGCACCCCTCCTTCCTGCTTCCCTGAGCTTATATGAGTGTGAATGCCCTATAGCCTCAAGCTCCACCCCTGGGTAATCCTCATCACCTCCCCTGGTTACCTTGGAGCTGGGGCGTGGCTCACTATCAACAGTTCTGTGAATGCAGTTTTTTTCTTTAGCTGGAGTTTTAACCCTAAAACTCCCTGAACTATTTCCTTGCTCAGAGGAAAATGACTGTTTTTTCACCATTTTCTCAGGCTCTACTACAGTCTCGCCACCACATACCCCCCCCCCCCCTTAAGATATTCTGGGCTGGCGCCTCTACCCGCGCACAGCACAGAATTCCTGCTAGGATATGATGATCCATCTGACAGCTATCCAAATTACCTTCTCTTGCAGCCAGCCAAGCTAACACTACCTGCTCGTGCCATGGTCGCAAGACATTAATATGGAAAACCTGCTGTCTTCCTCTTCTAGTTTTTACCAAATATGTGACTGGGCCTACCTGTCTTATGACCCTATAAGGCCCCTTCCACCTACTTTCGAACTTCGGGCTTGATCCAGCTATTGTTACGATAACTTTTTTGCCCACCTCTAACTGGCGAGGTCTGGCGTAACGGTCATAGTAATTTTTCTGGTGGGCTTGGCTAGTGGTTATATTCCCCTCTGCCACTTGGGATGTACGCCGTAGGCGCCATGAAAATTCCCCCCTCTCTCTTGGGATAGGCTTGGTCTTACGCTCGGCTAGTTGTGGGCCCAGATCCACATCTGTCCTCTCCTCACAGGTTGCTGATAGACCTTTAATCTCCGCCCGGCCAGTGGACCCAAATCCTCCTGACCCCCTTACTGTAGTGCTCAATTCCACTACTTCCTCTACGGGTGGAAAGCCTACTCATTCGCATATAAGCTGTGCTATCCTGTCTCCCGTATTCACCTTCAAATCTGTCCGCGCGAAGTTAAGCAATAGGACTTTGACTGCCCCTCGGAAATCAGGGTCAATTACCCCCGCCCCCACATCTATAGAGTTCTTCACCACCAGGCCTGAGCGAGGAGCAATACGCCCATAGCAGCCAGGTGGTATCTCTAGTTGAATGCCTGTCTCTACCAATGCTCTGCCTTGTCGAGGAATGATAATATCCTCCACGCTATGCAAATCAAAACCTGCTGCTTGTTCAGAAGCACGTTTTGGGACCTTGGCATTTGGGGTGGTACGACAAAATTTTAGAATAAATTTTGGCTTACTGTTGGTGTCCTGTTTCTGAGGTGTTTTCCTATCTTGCTTTTTCTGCGGAACGCCAAACAAAGGAGCGGGTAGTGCCCTTGTCCTAGCACTGACCCTACGAGAGGATACTAACTGCTTATCCTCATTTTTATCCCCTAGGGATACTTTCTCTCCCTCTACTGGCTTAGATGTAGAGTGCCTCTCTGACTCTAAAGCTTCTGACTGTGCCAGGTTAGATGTTAAACCTGCCTCATTTTGTAGGCCCTTAGCTAAGCCTCGCCTAAATTGAGGCCAATCTCTCCCCAAAACTAAAGCGTGAGGAAGCTTAGGGACAACAACTACAGAAATATCTCGCTTTAAACCTAAGCCTTTTACTCTTACGGTATAGAGGGGATAAGATGATGCTGCACCATGCACGCATCTTATTTTTATGCTACTTCCAGACTCTTTTGGAGGCTGACTACCTTGGGATTGTATATCTTTCCATAGTTTCTGCGAAATCATCGACTGATCCGCGCCGGAATCTAACAGGGCTTCTACGGGTATATCTTCCACCTCCACAGCTAACAAGAATCCTTCCCCACTCTCCTTGGATTGGGTGGATACTAGGGCTGTTCTTTCCTGACAATTCCGTCTAAGATGTCCTGTCTCTCCACATGCAAAGCATTTTCTTTGAGCATAATCAGTTTTTCCCATGGGTTTAACTCTGGTGATTCTCCCCAACATTGTTTTCGCTTTCCTTTCTGAAACTCCTGCTTCTGCAAGGTTTAAAACACCCACCTTCGCTTGGCTGATCAATCTGGCTTCCAAGAAGCGCTCTGCCAGCGAATTTGCATCTCTGGTGTTTTGACAGTCTTGGAGAATCAGGAAAGACTGCAGTTCCTTTGGTACAGCTTCAATAAACTGTTCTAAAACAATACTATCCAACAGAGAATTAACAGTTTTGCCCTCAGGTGACAACCACTTCCATACCAACGTTTTGATCTGCTGGCATAAAGCTTGCGGTGTCTCATCTTGCTTAAGCTTGCAAGCTCTCAGAAGGCGCTTATAGACCATTGGAGTTAGGCCCATACGATCTCTAATTGTCTTCTTGAGTTCCTCATAATTGGAGGCTAGATCAATGGCATAGCCCTGTAGGCTGTTAATGCTTCGCCTGTAAGAGAGGCGGCTATGCGTGTGGCCCATTGATCCTTCGGCCATCCACTTAGGAGTGCAACTCGTTCAAACACTTCCAAATAAACATTTATGTCATCTTCCTTGGTCAGGGGACCAAAGGAAAATATCCCTTTTCCCTGTGAACCCAGTCCTTGCGAGGCTCCTAAGGAACCTGACATAGTCCTTAAGGCTTCGGTGGTTTTTTTCTGTTCTCCTATCCAGGCACCCATCAACTCTAGGAGCGGCTGCTGCTGGGCCATCATCCTGGCGGCTGTTCGTTCCTGCGTCTGGGCAGCCATCTCCTGCTGCTGTTGGAACTGGTCCGCCATCCAACTCAGCAGCTCACCTTGCCCCATCTCCGGTTGATGCTGAAATGAGACAAACAGAAAAACAAACACCAAGTGCGGCTCCCAATACCAGCACCCTTCTGCTCCAACTCCGATTGAAAACTGCTGTACCCCTCCCTTGCAGCGGTATCCAGACTAACCCTTCTTATATACGGGTTACCTGCTGCCAGGGTTGACTCGAGCTTATCAGCAAAGCAGGATCCAGCTGGAACATCAGCTCCGGTCCGTCCCTCTGCTGCTACTCCGGTCCGTGTTTTCTGAAGTTTCATCTACAGCTTCTCTGTCCTCAGAGGCTTCTCCAGAGGTTTTCTCCTTCTGTACAACTGTAAGCTTCCTTTATGCTGGAAATGTAGGCTAGAAGATATCCTCAAAAATAAGCCACCTGTGAACGCCTCTCCTACTGGCTAGGCGGTTGCCTAGGAGTAGTGGGCGTAACCTCTTAATGTCCCTTTCTGTTAATTGGATTCCCAGAGCCAAGGCTGCTGGGTAGTGTAGTTGTGTAATAAAGAATAGCCGGGGTTTTCAAGGCAAAGAGGAAATTTATTATTTTTTTCTTCTTAGCCAATGAACTTTTCTTTTCAGCAGTTCACAATTACAACAACATAAATTGTATGCTTCTCCGTTGAAAAAGGAAACAAAAACTTCATAGCAAACTGTTATAGCAAACACAGCAGCACTGTTTCTCAGCTTGTTTAACACAGCAGTAAATCTTTTCCTTCATTAAAGATTTTAGCTTTTAGGTTCCTGGCTTGGTTCAGCACAAACCTCTACTTCAGCTGAGCTCTGTACAGCACTTCACTTCTTTTTTACAAGTTGCTAAACATTTGCTTCTTTTCCTTCAAGCTGCTAAACATTTGCTTCCAGGCTACAAGCATTCAAATCAGTCCTTTGAATCTTCCTGGCTAGCACAAGAACGTTAGCACTTCATTTGCATAATTCTCCAGCAGGTTAAGCACTTAGATAAGCTTCTTGGTTTTTCTAAAACTTTAAAACCTTATAGCTTTCTCACTTCTGGCACACACAGAATGAGCAGTCCATTTCCGAAACTGAGGAAACATTATCTGAAGCACATTCAACTACTTGCATGCCCTCATCATCTAAGTCAATTGGCACCTGGCTGGACTCAGCGTCTGGAACTGTAGGTTTTAGTTTCTGTAACAACTTTAAAACCTTTCCCCACTGGGATTCCTCTCTACGCTGAGGGACACTGGAAGGCTTGAGGAGATCCTTATCCTTTATCAAACTTTGTAAGGTTTCCAATGTGCTCACCTTTCTTCTAGTACCCACTCTCTTCCCAGACTTTGCTGAAGAGGACAAACTTCTTACCGGCTCTCCTAAGGACACTCCCGTACGTTGCTCATAACCAGCATTTTCCACAGGGCAAACTCTCCCGTCCTCCAAGCCAGCTGTAATCCTCCTACAAGCTGAGCTACCTTCAGAACTAGAGCTTCCTGAATGCTGCGTGCAATAGGGATTCCTCCTGAGACAGCTGCTGGAACACCTTCCTCTCACAGGGTTCCTCCTGGTTTCCTTACTTCCTGCTTCCTTGCAAGAGTCTCCTCTCTTGGACAGATATTCCCTGGTGATCACTCCTTCCCTCGTGTTCTCCTTGTGGATGCACCCCTCCTTCCTGCTTCCCTGAGCTTATATGAGTGTGAATGCCCTATAGCCTCAAGCTCCACCCCTGGGTAATCCTCGTCACCTCCCCTGGTTACCTTGGAGCTGGGGCGTGGCTCACTATCAACAGCTCTGTGAATGCAGTTTTTTTCTTTAGCTGGAGTTTTAACCCTAAAACTCCCTGAACTATTTCCTTGCTCAGAGAAAAATGACTGTTTTTTCACCATTTTCTCAGGCTCTACTACAGTTTCGCCACCACAGTAGAAATGCTGCTACCACAGCCATGCATTTCGTGAACACCCTTGGTGCAGAGGCCAGACCAAAAGGAAGCACCCTGTATTGGTCGTGCTTTCCTTGAAACAGGAACCGAAGGAACCTCCTGTGGGTTGGATGGATGAGAACATGGGTGTACGCATCCTTGAGATCTAGAGAACAAAGCCCATCCTGACTCTGAAGGTATGGAAGCAGAGCTCCGAGAGAAATCATTTTGAACTTCTCTTTGACAAGGAATTTGTTCAATTCTCTGAGATCTAGGATAGGTCTGTATCCCCCTGTTTTCTTTGGGATAAGAAAATAAGGGGGATAGAATCCTGTGCCCTGTTGATGAGGAGACACTTCCTCTATTGCCCCTTGGGCAAGAAGGATGGTAATCTCCTGACCTAACAGGTCGATGAGAGAGGTCGGAGAATTGAACTGCTTCACTACCGTGGGAGGGGGCATGCTTGAAAAATGAAGTTTGTACCCCTCTTTTATGATGGAGAGTGTCCAATGCTCTGCTGTTATTTGCCCCCATCTGGGAGCAAAATGACATAACCTTCCTGGAATGGTGGATGGTTCTGGTCCTTCCAGAGCCAGAAAGGCTAAGTTCTCTAGCTGAAAGTCAAAGGCCCTGAGGAGGCTGAGACTGCTGGGCCGGTTGAGGCCTAGCAGCCTTTGCTTTCTTCTGTTTGGGTGGTTGCTGACGTTTGGTTGAAAACTGACCTGTAGAAGATGTTTTCTTGAACAACCTTTTCCTAACAGGATCAGCAGTAGACTTGGATAGTCTATCCAAAGTGGAATTTTTCTTGCCAATCTTTACCAAACAGGTTCTCACCAGTACAAGGGATATTTCCCAATTTATCTTGTACTCAGAGCTCTAAATCAGATGCTTGGAGCCAAGCAATTCTACGTGCACCTATGGCAATAGCCAAGGTTCTGCTGATACATTCAAAGCAGTCGAAGGCTGCACAGTTGGAGAATTTAGAGACATCTTGGGCATGTTGAGCCAAGTGAGAAATTCCTGCCTTTTATCCTCAGAGATGAAAGGACTTAAAGTCTGCAGATGATCAGTAACTTCCTTTAGGAACATTCCCATGTAGAGACTATAGGAACTGATTCTTGCAGCAAGCATGGAAGCTTGAAAGACTCTATGTCCAAAAGCATCCAGAGTTCTGCATTCACATCCTGGAGGATTAGAGGCATGTCTTTTTGCAGTTCTAATCCTTCTCATAGCAGATTCCACCACAATAGAGTGGTGAGGAAGCTGAGTTTTATGGAAGCCAGGAGAAGGAGGTACACAATACATAGTATCTAACCTACGAGAATGAGGAGAGGTGGTAAGAGGTGTTTCCCACATCCTCAACATGAGATCATATAGAATCTCATGAATGGGTAGGGTAGCTGCCTCCTTAGGAGTTTTGGGATATTGTAAAATATCCAACTCCTTGGCCCTTGGCTCTGTCTCAGGGGCCACAGTGATAGAGAGGCCCCGAGCCACCTCTCGAATGAAGTCTTGGAAAGACATGTCCTCTGGAGGAGACATCCTGCGTTTAGGGGAGGAGGACTCCTGTTGAAGAAGCATCGCTGCATCGAGAGAACTGTCAGAGTCCTCAGATTCTTCTGAGGAATCGAAGAACCGTCTGTCCGGATGCTCTTGCAGAGCCTGATACCCGTACCGAGCAAAATCGGTATCGGGAATAACCGATACCGGGGAATCGGTACCGGCGGGCATCGGATGACAGGGTACCGGCATAGCAGGCACCGATGCTGATGTCGATGCTATCGGTACCGGTGCCGGTACCGATACAGATGCCGGTGCTGATGCCAGTACCGGTGGAGTTGTCTGTCGCGGTACCAAGGGCGTCAATGCCACAAGGAAAGCCGCTAGACTGTGTTCTATGGACAGAATTCTCTGGTCCATAGACGCTGCCAATGCCTGGAAGTCGGTACCGGTGGAAACCGCCGGTACCCCAGAGCATGGCACCAGGAGATCTGTCGAGGCCGAGCCATCGAGAACATCCTGGAACCCCGATGATGGTGTTTTGGAAGCCGAAGCCTCCCACCGGGGTAATTCTGCCGGTGCAGAATCCTCGAGGGCAACGCCAGAGGCATCTCGATGCTTAGAAGGAGATCTACCCTTCGAGGAACGGCTGGATTTATGTTTAGTTACCTGAGATCCACGGGAAGAAGAGGAAGCCCTGGAAGACGTCGATGCCACCGAAGCCGCATCAGAGGGAAACAGGGTACTGAGCTTAGCAGCTCGGTTCTGTCGACTTCTTTTAGACATCATAGCACGGGACACACAATCTGTGATGGAGTGGTCAGGACCTAAACATTTCAAACACCATTCATGGGTGTCGGTGACGGAAATGGTACCGCCACATTTTGTGCACTTTTTAAAACCTGAAGCAGGAAGGAAACATTTTGGCCCTAAGGCCCAAAAAGGCAGGTGCACCTGAAGAAAAGGAAAAACAGATATCTTTTTTTTTTTTTTTTAAATAAGAATAGAAAAGAAAGACCGGCGGTACCGGTAGAGTGTCTGGGTAGGCAGACGCGACCACAAAAAGAAATAAAGAAATAAGGGAATTCTTCTGCGGTGACAGGAACACGACCTGCTGGCTCCGGGGAAAAAGAAGAACTGGAGAGAGGCAGTTGGGAAAGGTGGGAAGGCAGCACGCAGGCACTGTGGGATGCTCCCAAAAGCTTTCTGATTGGACGCTGGGGAGCGTTCCTGCGCAGGCTCCGTCGGTACCAACGATACCTATATGTGAGGACTAAATTCCTTCTTGTTCCTGGAGATCACTTGATTACAATGGCAGAAGGCCTTGAATCGCTGGTTCAGCAGATGAACATTTTAAGGGTTTTTTTATTTCCAATATATTTGTAGACATTAGGTTGATACTTCTCATCAGTACTACACTTTCTATACAGTACATATAAAGAGTTTACTGTTGGTATGCAAGTGTCACTTTATGGAGACCGACGACTGGAATGTATAGGAGCTGAGTTCAGCACAGATATTGCTGTGAACTAAATCTCTGTGCTGAGGCCTCTATTCTCACATATTTTTTTTCACCATTCGTCTTTATGTGAGTAGCATCTGGATAATCAAAAGCTTTATTTATTAAAAATGTTTTAAGCGTTTAATATAGCAAGTGTGCTTTCTTGGTGTGATTTATTGTATAATACAGGTAGCAATTTTACCCTAACAGCTCTGCTATGAATGTTAGAATCCCTCTTCCCACCAAAAATAAACTCATATCAGTAATACTTTCTGCTAACTTGAAGTGGAAGCAATCATAATCATTTACTAATTTCTTCAGGATATTTTCAAGGATATAAAGATTCACAAATGAACAAAACATTTCTTTGGAAATATATGCAACCCTATGCTCTGCACATGTGTCTTGGAACATGGCAAAGTCCTTAATCTTTTTTTTTTTTTTTTTTTGCAAAGAAAAAAATCAATGAACCCTAAATTAGTTGCTAAAAAATGATTCTCAGATCATTCGTTCCTGTTTCTCTCTCCACTTATGGTAACCACAGTAGATCTGAGAATTTAACTACGCAGGATGTTTGTTTGACCACAGGTTTTTTAAAGTACTGCCTTCTGACTTGGTAAACAGCTCAGTTATACCCTTTCATTTCCTGAACAGCAGTGCCGAGAACCTACGGTATTCTAGTAGGAGGGAAGGACAAAGTCCACTGCACTTGTTACTTTTGAAAGTATGAGGCAACCATCATATTTTCTTGTGCTGAAGGGAATATCTGCACCTGTTAATAGCCTATAGATCTATGGTTAATTTATGGTTACTTTTATTTGATATACCTCCACAGTGCAAGTAGTTTATGCGGTTTAAAATAGCTAAAATCAATAGTGAAAAGAACTCCATATACAAGATAGGAAAGTGACAGTATTAAGATAAGAACAAAAGCAACAGAAAACATGCAAAAAAACACATACCACAAAAACACGAGTAACAAGATCGACAACTGCTTAAACCTGCACAGGACACCAAGTGCTTACGAGGCTGTTTGAAGTTGAAAAACAGATTTGAAGAGATATGTTTGAGCATCTTCTTAAAAGCCCTATAATTCAATTCAGTGCACAGCAGCGTAGGCAATGAATTCCATAAAGATGGGGTAGTGGCTGAAAAGGCCATTTTCATGTTGACTCCTATTTTATTTCTGCTGGGGAGGGGAAGTGAAGTCAATAACCATGTAAGGACAAAGTGATCTAGCAGGTGCATGGAGAGTAATTAGATATAATGCTGATTTTATGCCAGGACAAACTTTATTGTTGTTCAAAAGATGGGAATTGTTGGGGCTGAATTATTTGGGATGATTTTTTTAAAAAGGATGAGAACTTAGTTTTGCTGAATTATGGGTTAAGTATACTTTGAGGGAACATCATTTTTATGGTTTCCTACAACTACAGCATTTTTTGGGCATGGGGAGAGAAAACATGGTATCAGGAGAAAACTTATTTTGAAAGTAGCAAGATTGACAATAAGGCCTCAAAAAGAGAAGAGCAAAGGACCACATTGGCTATAAGCCCTCAAAACACACCAAGAGAATTAGTACAATACTAAGATCAGCTACAAGGGTCTAACCTACCCAAAGAGACCAGCAGAGCACCTTCATCAGCCACAAGGCCCTAAAACACATCATGGACTAGCACTACACCTAGACTGGCTGAAAAGCCCTGAAACACACTAAAAGGGATCAACACAGTAAGAAGATGTACTTCAAGAGCCTACAGCATGCTAGGAGGACAAGTAGTAGAGTACCTTGATCAGCTGCAAAGTCCTAAAACAACCCAAAGGACAACACAGCACCCAAAAGGGCTGCAAGCCTTTAAAACACCAGAGCCAATACAACAGCAGAAGAGGCACCATGAGCCCAGCCCACAGGATTGGGGAGCTAAGCTGTGTTCCTGCAAGTTAGAGTCCTAGCAGAGAGCACTTAAACACAGAAGAAGATCCTTGCAGGGTAGAAGAAGCATTCTCAACCATCTTCATGGTCATCCAGGACTCTCATTTCCCTAATGCACCAAGTCACCATCTTCAATTCTACCTGCTTCCTACCCCATGACAGTGCAGACGAAAACCATCCCATCTCCTCTATGGTGGCCTGCGTCAACCCGTGCTGGGCCTACTGCCATGACATCCCACCAGGGAAAGAAGGCAGGGTCTCCACTTGGGAAAGGAATTTTGTTTTTTCTGTACTTTTCAAACCACTGCTATTTTCACTTTTGGATGGAGTCCTCAACCTAGGCTCAGTGCTCTCTTTTGTACTGAACTGGAAAGGATGTGGTTTTACCAAATGATGCTGCCTGCCACTGTTCATAAAATAGACCTTCAGTTTTCTCTGCAAATGTGCTTCCTTTTTTAATTGCATTCTGCATACCATGGATCCTCAAGCACTTTAAAGTGCCTCCACACATGTAATGTTTTTACCAGAGGGGTAGAGCTGCTGATCTTGGTGCTGCTGCTGGACCAGTGGATGGGTCAGAGGAAAGAATGGAAAGCCAGAAGGGTTCTTCCCATTCTATATCGTCCCCTCTACCTATGCAGTAGAAGTAGCAGTGGTGGAGAAGGTACAAGAAAAATGAAATATCTTTCCTAAGTAGAACCCATATCCCTTTCCACCAGCCAGATGGCAAGGCAGTAGGCCCAATGTAAATCAAACCAGGTCAACATGGAAGACATGGAATGAAATTCATTAGCACTGTCACAGGGCAGGCAGCATCAAGGGTGGCAACTCAGTGCATTGTGGAAATGACAGCCCTCGATAACCATTCCTTAACCATGGTTGATAAGGTAGGGTTTAAGAAGCTGCTTCATCTCTTAGCTTTAGCTTACTGAAGCCCTACAGGACAAGTTTTAGTAGTCATATTATCTCCAGTCTGCATATTCAATTGTGTCACTAGCTGAAGGCAGAGCTAGCAAAAACAGAGACCAGTTGTAGCATGCATTTCAACACTGACATCTGGACTAGTTAGAATGCTATACACATCTACCTCTTGTTGACACCACACTGATGGCAGCCAGATGAGACAGGACTAGGCTATAGGTCTAACAGGGGAGCAACAGTGGGAGGGTACTGATGGGCTGTACTGTACAGCCAAGTGCTGTATTACAGCCATATGTGGCTATCTGGTTTTTTTCAGAAATAAGGGCAACACTTCAGGGCTAACACATAGGACATAAACAGCACCATGCATTCAGGTTGTTTTGAAAATGATAGTGGGATGAACATGGTCAAGGCAGTGCGGAGACAGGCTTTCATGGGATCAGATGCTTTGAAAATATGCTGGACGTGGTTGTCAAAGACTCTCTAGGCCTGGAGAACAAGGCAAGTGTCAATCCCGTTTTTCTGGACCATTCTTCATCCTTCTCCTGCTTTGCACCTTTGTGTATGTACTCCTAGGCTTGTTATTGTATGGCTTTCACCCTCTTAAATGTCATGCTGGTGTGTCACACCTTTCTAGCTGTATGACTGTGAAACCAGTCTTGAAGGACTACAAAAAGGGACTGATGCTTCTGGAGAGAGATCTACAATTGTAAGTATTTACTTCTGGGAATTTTTTCTAAATCTTGGGGGAAAAGGAATTATTTTGATTAAAGCTGATTAATCTGTGTAAATTAGAATCCAGTGAATTTGTTAAATCAGTCAGGGCCTAGAATCAGTAAAGAACTTTTAGTTAAACTAAAAACCTAACAGGTAGCTTTCAGTTTAAATTCAGAACACAGCAGCGGGCTTTCAGTTTGAATTTAAAGCCCAGCACAGAGCTTCTAATTTAAATTCAATACTCAATTAGGGCCTAGTATCAGCAAAGAATTTTCAGTTTAAATTTAAAACCCAGCAGAGAGCTTTCTGGTTAAATTTAAAACCCAGCAGAGAGCTGCTAGTTTAAATGTAATACTCAGTCAGGGCCTAATATCAGCTTTAATGTAAATCAAATCAGAGTATAACTTAGCATAAAAGGAAAAACAGGGTCAGTATTCTTTGAGCAATACATTGTTTCTAAACACCTTTACAAAGAGACTTTCTAGACAGGGAGCAAGAGATCTGGAATTGTTTTAAAAAGGTGTTAAAGCCAAGTGACAGATCAAAGGGGCATTTTGAAAGACTCCCTCTATCCAAGCAAGGGCTGTGCGAATCACCCATGAAATTGGTCACAGATTACCTTAGCAGCACAGGTCAGAGTACTCTGTAGCAGCCAGCTTTTAATAGGTCTTCTTTACCACACCCTCCATCCCCAACTCCCACTCATCCCTGGGATAATCGTAGCTTAGGAAAGGTGCTTAAACCTCTTAAAGGAAAAGAGGTGCCATATTCACTCTCAGGTGTAGCTGTTTATCCTCATCAGGCATACATTAAGGACCTGAGATTTATTAAACTTGAAGTGAACAAAGTCCATTAAATGTATTAGGTATAGTTTTATTAGCATAAGTATCCCCAGCAAACCTTAGTAAGTAAACAACCTAAATATCTAAACACAACCTTAAAACTAAGATGTAGACAGCAATCCATTTGTGAGATGGGTGCTTTCCAGTCTTTTGCATTGAGTGTCACCTATATAATTTTCTCCCAGTTGCTGAGGGGTCTTACATTTGCACTAGGTACAAGGAGCTCTTTGCTCTCAGGGAACGAGTCCAAACTCTGGAGGCTAGAGTAGCAGATTTGGAGGGCATAAGGAATACAGAGAGGTACATAGAAGAGACCTACAGGGATATAGTGTTGAAGTCCCACCTCCAGTCTGGCAGCATCCCTGCTGTCATGGAGGAGAAAGGTCACGTGACAGGAGAGCATCATCCTGGTGTGGTAGGAAGTGATCCTGTAGCTAGGGCCTCCAGGTGATTTAAAACCCTCTTGCACTGAAGAGTTTTCTCCAGGGCCATGTGCCCACGAGGGAAGGGTTAGGACAGCTTTTATAGTTGGTGATTCAATCATTAGGCATGTAGATTGCTGGGTGGATGATGGACATGAGGATTATGCTCCTCATACTAGATCAAGTCAGCTTGCTCTGAATTAAGTACTCATATCTTGAAAATCATACACTTCTCCTTCTCCAAAGGTCTGGTACCATTATCTCTAAAAACTGCCTACATCAGACCCCTACTAAAGAATACCAAGATGGACCCACATGACTTAAACTCCTATAGGTCCATTTCAAGCCTTCCTTTTCTGGCTAAGAGAAGATAGTCTAGCAGCAGATTCATGACCACATTGATGCCTATGCTCCTTTGGACCATCAACAGCATGGATTCCATCAACAACATGGCGTTGAATCCCTGTTTCATCTTGTTCATGCCCATGACAATCTAGTCATGAGCATGAACAAGACAAACAGGGATTCATTCTAATCTTCCTAGATATCGCATTGACCTTCAACACAGTCGACTACAACTGAAAGGCATACAAACTTAGCCTTAGAATGGTGTAGACCATATTTAGCAGATCGCCAAGAATTGGTACACATAGGTGCTCAAATATCACCCGAGTACCAGCAAATCCAAGGAGTACTGCAGGGTTCTTCCTTATCTGCCTTGCTTTTGAATATATACATCCAACCAATTTGCACAATAAGCCAATCCTACAGTATACTTTACCACATCTGTGCTGACGATGTACTGCTCTACTCCCCTTTCTCCACAGACAGTCCCAATTACATCAGAATTACAGACTGCTTTAATGCAGTCTTGGACTGGCTGAGAACTCATAACCTGAGAGTGAACTGTAAGAAGATGGAAGTTTTATTCATCACAAAAATCCATCCATCATACTACCACCTGCCTTACAGGTAAAAGATGCTGAACTGAAGACTAAACAAGAGGTGTGATATCTAGGTATCACTTTGGACCAGCAACTGATGATGGAATCACATATAAACAATATCACTAAGGCCCTTGCTGGAAGCCTCTGACTTCCGCACTGTATTTCAGGCTTGTATCACCCCAACTTCGACTGCACAAACGTCATTCTATATGGCCTACCAGACTGCACACTCCATCCCCTACTAATGGCCATGAACACTGCAGCACGAATCCTATATGGAGCTGATATGAGCATGTGACACCTATCCTAAAGCAACTTCATTGGCTCCCTCTAGCTAGCCACCTTAAGTACAAAGTCCTCCTAATGACATTTAAAATCCTGAACCACCTCTCTGCAATCTCCCTGGAAGAACTCATACACTGGACACTGGACAATAGAGTTAGGAGGACAAGCATGGCAAACACCCTCACTATCCCTGCATCAGCTAGAACAAGCTCCTAAACTGCCAGGAACAGAGACTTCACTCTATATGCGCCATTGCTCTGAAACTCTCTCCCTGCCCCGATCCATATCATCTCCGCCCTGTCTACCTTCAGGAAAGCAATAAAGACATCATCTCTTCCAACTATACTATGAACATGTAACATAGCCCAAGCTGGACCGTCCTCCTTGCCATAGCCCAGACACACCTTCACATCATAGTCCTCCAGTCATCTTGTAAATAGTTTGCCCAGGTTCTACCCAAGTTGACTCCCCTTTTGTAATATTAAAGGTTAATGCTCAGCGTGATATAAAAGGCTACTGTTCACTGTAATTCCCGTTAAGTTCTATTACTTCTTCTGTGTAAACCTGTTCTACGTAATGGGTGGATAATTGTTCTCTGTAAACCGTGCTGATTTAAAATAGTGTGGTATATAAAACCAAATAAATAAATAAACTTTAACGCCTACTTTAAGGAGACTGTCGTAGCAAATGTATCAATTTCCTTTATTTTCTTGGGTTTCATCCTAAAGCTGTGCTTTTTATACCACATTGATTGTACATAGGCAGGGAGAAGTAAATTTCTAATCTAGTTTTATGTGTTAAGGGTAATATCTGTCAGCACTGAAACGTGTGCATAAGCCTTTTTTATTATAGCAGAATAAACAATATTCCTTCCTAGTTATGCTTACCTTTTCGTTATTGTAGTAAGACAAACTATCCCCATCAAACTTCACCCAGCGCTTCTGAAACATATAACTTCTGTAAAATGAAAACAAACATCCACATGAAGTACTCTACATCACAGTTTTTCTTTACATAATAACATAGTGTAATTGTGATCAACATTATTGGCACCCTTATATATGCACACATATTTATTTATTTAGACGGGTTTGGTATACCGCTTTATCATTAAAATCAAAGCAGTTTAGCACAACAAACAATCAATAATATTGTGTATTCAGAAGCATGCAGTGTAAGATTAAGGAGAGTGCTGAAAGATGCAGTGTGCTAGATTTTTCAGTGAGCTATATACATAGAGATTTGATTACAAATATACAAAAAATGGGTCCATGTGAGAGGTGAGCTAGTGACAATGATCTATTGCCTTGAGAGTACTTCAAAATGTAGTCAGTTCAGGTGAGGTCTTTGAAATGTTCTGTAAATAGAGCAGTTTTAAGAAGCTTTCTGAATTCCTTTAGGTCTTTGGTTGATCTTAGGTGGTCTGGGAGGGAGTTCCATATAGCGGGCGCTGCTAGGGAGAGTGCCCTTCTTGATGTGGCCTGATTTGTTCTTGCAAATTCTTTTGGTGTGCTGATGGTGTCTGAGGTACCTCTTCTTCTTGGTCTTTTGTTGTCGTCAGTTTTTATGAGTGGTCATAGGCTGTCAGCTGAGAGGTTGTGTATTATTTTGAATATGTTTATAACTACTTTGAATTGGATTTGAGAGCTGATTGGGAGCCAGTGTAGGTGGTACAGTATGGGGGTGATGTGGTCGTGATTAGTACAATCTGTTATGGGTCATGCGGCTTTGTTCTGTGCTAGCTGAAGTCTTTTTTGGTAGCCCCTGATATATGTGATTGCAATAGTCTAGTGTGGGAGTGATGAGGGCTTGACAGACTGTTCAAAAATGTTCCTGAGTGAGTATCGGTTTGAGCCTTCTGACGGTTCTCATTATGATGTAGGCGCTCCTTGCTGTTTTTGCAATGTGTGATTGGAGGTTAAGTTCCTTGTCAAGCATTACTCCTAGGTATTTTATTTCTTGTTTTACTGGTATAATGATGTCGTTCAGGTTGATGGTGGACGTGGGTGAGAATGATGTGTTTCTTGTGATGAATAGCGCTTCGGTTTTGTTGTAATTTATTGACAGATTGTTTTCCTGAAACCAGGTTGCCATATGTTGGAAGCAGTTGGCTATGTTGGAGTAGTCTGGGATGTCCAGCTTGATTGGTGTGAAAATCATTATGTCATCTGCGTATATGGTGAATTGAATCTTGTGGTCCTTGATGATGGCACAGATGGGTTGTATGTATAGATTGAAAAGCAGGGTCGAGAGTGCTGAGCCTTGTGGGACTCCCTGTGTGGCTCTGAAAGGTTGGGAGGTCTTAGATCCATATTTGACTTGTATTTGTCTGTTGCTGAGGTAAGAAATAAACCAGTTCAGGGAGGTACTGTGTAGTCCTGCCTCCTGCAGTCTGGTTAATAGGGTTGTGTGACAGACAGTGTCAAATGCTGAGGAGATGTCTAGGAATATCATGAGGATGCCCATTTTGATGTTGTCGGTCGTCAGTAACAGTCTGTCGAATAGTTGTATTAGTAGAGTTTCAACCCCATGGCTGGGTCGGAAGCCATGTTGATTGGGGTCCAGAGGATTGTTGTTTTCAATGTGTTGTTGGAGTTGATATTGGACTACTTTCTTGATGATCTTGGATAGGAATGGTAGGCTTGATATAGGTCTGTAGGCGGCTGGGTCTGTTTTAGCTAATGTGGTTTTCTTGGGAATCGGACGTATTGTGGCTAGTTTCAGGGCATCTGGCATTATTCCTTTGGTGAGAGAGTTCTGTATTATTTTCCGTATGACTTGCGTCAGGTCTTCTTTCGTTGCTTTAATCCAGGATACTGGGCAGGGGTCTGAAGGGGCGGTGCTGGTGTTGAGGTCAGTGATGATTTTAGAAAGTTGTTTGTTCAAGGGGATGCTGAAAGTGCCCCAGCTCTGTGTTGATGTGGATGACCTGAGTTTGACAATCTCATTGCTGTTCTTAGGTGTTGCAGTGAATTTGGTCTTGAGGTCTTATATTTGACACATAGGGGTATGTTTACTAAACCATCTTAATGTGCGCTCTGACACGTTAGCGCGTGATAATGGCGCTTTACCGTGCGATAAAGTACCTTATTGCACGCTAACGCGCTCAGCAGCACTCAGCGGCGCAAACGAGCGCTGAAGGTGAAGTAAAGGCTCCCCGAGGGCGGAGGAAGGCTCCCCAGGGGCGGAGAGAAGGGGTCAATGGGTGGAGAGTGGGAGGGAAGAGGCTCCCTGCACACTAACGCTGTGGATTTTGGGGCTGAAAACTAACGCCTGTGAAATGCTGGCGTTAGAGTAGATTTAAAGGGAAGAGAAACCATTTCCGTCAGCAATGTACAGCAAAGCAAGGGAAACGTACAAAAGGTGATAAGTGTGATACATGTGCACAGAACAAAAGGGCAGATAAACATTGAAAATGACCTGAACAAACTGGAAAAAAAACATAACCTAGCTGGGCAATAGTGATATCAATGGGAAACATCAAAAAACACTACCGAGAAAGCTCCAAAAAAAAGATATCAATTTTGGAAGGGGCTATGCTCTGTACCCATACAAGGTGAATGATCCCACAGTGAAATAACGCTGATCAGGGCTTTCCCTTGTTACTGGACAGGTTTCCTATGGCATGCACATGTCCCACAACAGCAGGGTGGGCATGTCGGAATGGGCAACTGGACAGATGCTGGAAAAGGGGACACAGAGGGCTGCAGGCGGCACATGCTGTGGTGCAGCTGGGCCACAGTGCGGACTAGGGTGATGCCTAGGTGGCCCATAAGAATGCTGAAACAGTAGAGCAGCCAGACAGCAACTGATGAGGGCCCAACATGGGCACGAGTGTGTTTCCCATAGTGTCACAGGGGATAGTACCCAGCAGGTACCCCCAAGGGTACAGAACATTTGCAGGCGGTGCTGGGGGGAAGCGTGGACATCGATGCAGGCACCCCTACCCCAGAACCCGCACCATAGGCAGCCACCTACCCGCACACTGGATGGCCCGAGACTGCGCACCACCAGCACCACCAGCAGAAGGGCATGTCAGCATGGTGACAGATGGGTACTGGTGGTGGAGGGGGCAGTGGCTTCTGCCCACAGCAGACCATGGCCCAGCCCTGTTTAGATGGGTGTCGTGCACTGCAACAGACAGGCTCTGTCTGACAAACAGTCATGGTATCTCCAGGGAATGTACTGTCATGGTGGTGCAGGGCACACAGCCAGTGTGTTCAGGAGCAGAAGGTCACAGGTTCAAGTCCCAGCTGTGGTTCCTGCCAACCCAGTCCCCATATTTTACCCACTACTAAAATGCGGTAATACAGACAGAACCTTTAGTGCAGATAACGTAAACATGTCCAAAACGCCTACATTTTACCCTACAGAGCACAGACACCATAAACATGTGCATTAGCTAGAGCAGAGTCCCCCAAAAGCAGTCCTGGAGGGCTAAACACCATTCAGGTCCCATGCTGTCTCCAATAACTATGCCTGTGCTGCATTTCTATGCACCGCCCCCATGGTATGCAGATGTATCTCATGCATATTCATTAGGGATCCAATTCTCTCTGCTTATCAAACTATGGTGTTACATGATCTACAGCAGCTTGAGAAAAGCACCTTGTGCCATCATTCCAATTTAACTAAAATGAGTTGGAGGGTTTTGACAGAAATGACGTCTGATCCGACCTTAGTAGTTCGTAGGGCAGACAAAGGGGGAGCTCTTGTATTACAATCTCTGGAGGATTATCAATTTTCATTGAATCAACAATTAGCAGATAGATCCACATACACAATTTTGGAGGGTGACCCAACAGCTGAAATTTCGGCAGTAATTCAATCACTTGTGGGCGAAGCATTACAACACGGATGGATTACTATGAAAGAACACCGATTCCTTATTAAACAACATCCTAAAGTTCCGATCATATATCTTGTACCTAAAATACACAAATCCTTATCAGCCCCTCCGGGCCGACCGATTGTGTCATGCCGCGATTCATTGTTGGAGCCGTTGTCGATTTTCTGCGATAATTTTTTGAAGCAGGAAGCCTGCAAAGTAAAATCCTTTATTAGGGATACTACTCATTTTTTGCAGATGATAGCTATGGTAAAAGTCCCTCCAAATGCTATATTGGTTACTCTCGATGTTGTATCGCTATACACAAAAATAGATCAACAAGAGGCACTTCTCATGTTACATGACTGTTTTCAGTTAGCTCCGTCCCGACTACCACGATCTTTTTTGCTTCAGCTAATTGAATTAGTTCTCACAAAAAACTATTTTCTCTTAGGAGGAGTTTACTATCAGCAGACCTCCGGTATAGCAATGGGAGCAACAAGTGCACCCTCCATAGCGACTCTGTATATGGATCAAATGGAAATATTACAAATCTACAGCTCTTCAGTATTTGAAAATGTATTGATTTGGAAACGGTTTTTAGATGACATATTCTTCATATGGACTTCAGATATATGCTCTCTTACGACGTTTCTAACATGGCTTAATACCTTACGGCCAAATATTCAATTCACCGCCCATGTGGCATTATCCACTATAGAGTTTTTGGATGTTCAAATCAATTTACTTGAGGGTTCCCTTTCCACTACTCTCTTCCGGAAACAGGTTCAATGAAATAGCTTATTACATTATCAGAGTTACCACCCAGGCCCCATGCGGAGGGGGCTTCCTTTTGGTCAATTTTTGAGACTCCGACGAATTTGTCATTCTATTGAAGAATTTAATCTACATGCTCAAGACCTTAGCTATCGGTTGGAACAGAGAGGTTACCCTCAGGGAGTGATTAAAAAAGCTTGGAAACGAGCACGCTATATTCACCGTGACTGGCTGCTGGATCCACAATACACAAATACCACTTCTGTTCCGGAGGATTTCATCACAGGCATTCTCCCCTTCATGGAGAGAAGTTCCGTAGTGTTGCAAATCTTACGAACTCATTGGTCCATGTTACAGTTGTTGGATTGCTTCAATAAACCCTTACGTGTTGCTTTCTCGCGAGGACGAAATTTGGGGGACATTTTGATGAAGATGTCCCTAGCCATAGATCGGTCTCACCGTCCTACGGTGACCGTAGGTCATTCTCCATGTGGATCTTGTTCTTTTTGTACTACAACATTATCGGGAGTGGAATGGCATCATCCGCAGACTTCTCGGTCTTATAAGCGTTCTTGGGACACTTCATGTCAATCTACCCATGTAGTATATATGTAACTCTGTCCTTGTGCTCTATTATACATTGGCCGGACTATTCGTCCGGTCAAGATTCGTCTTTCTGAGCATGCCTCTAGATTGCGTCAGAAGACACTTACGGCTCCGATAGTTCAGCACTGCCTTGATAAGGGCCATTGTTTTGCTGACCTGCATTGGACAGTTATAGATCATATTCCTATAGATCCCCGAGGAGGGGATCGTGAAAAAAAGTTACAGAGATCGGAACAACAGTGGATCTTTCGACTATCTTCTGTGGAACCCAATGGGTTAAACCAAGAGATTGATTGGCGGAGTGTTCTATGACCTTACTATCTCCACGACCAATTAGGACAGGGATTCCCTAACCTATGGGAAAGCCCCTGCTCTCATTGGCTGGTCCCTCTCATATAAGCGAGTTAATTTACAACGGCCCTTTAAAACGTAGATGCCTTTGCCGCAAGGACGGCGTTTCTAGTTTTTGTTGCCTATATTCATGAAGTTCAGGAAGCATTTGATACAGGGAACCATTTCCCGAAACGTGCACGTCGTGCTACTACATTTCTGGAAGAGCAACATGTCTTTGAAATTTCATAGCGGGAACTCAGATAAGTGACAGCTTTCGTTTTTAAGAAAAAACTGTTTGGTTACATTGAGTAGGACTTATAATAAAATAAAAGAAGCTGGCAGTCTGGCGGGGGAAGTGGTCACTCACCTCCTTCCTACGGCTTAGCTCCGACAAAAAAATTGTTTTACACAATTATCCATTTCTGTTGACTGCAGAGGCTTCTTTTTTAAGTGATTCCTTTGTATTAGTTATTCATTAGGGACAGCATGAAAACCCGAACAGGGTTTGGCCCACCAGGACCGGAGTTGGGAACCTCTGCCCTAGAGCAGTGGCCAACAGGGGCAGACTCACCCGCACCCACAGGCTCCATCATCCAAAGCCACCTGGAGAGGCAGGATTTTGGGCCCTGTGTGTATCTCCCAATACTAGCACTTGCATACCTTAGCAATGCCACCCTAAACCTGGGAATATGGTACACATCTATCAAAAGGTTGCTATGATTACTGGAAGATAGCAATTCCTAAGTTAAGCACAATTTGCAGATTGAGCTGCATCATAACAACCTTTCTGATGTCTGTGGAGTGTGCTACAGGTCTTGTGTCTGACAGTGTTTACCACCCTGGGGAGTGACTCCTACAGTATTGCGTACCATAGCCATGCCTGCACTGTGCCCAGGACTGGTGCGGTGGCCAGGGCTGTCAAACACCTCTATAGTTGCACAATGCTGGCATAGGTGTGGGGAGTGTGTGTCTGTCTATCCAGTGTATGGTGGCTGCCAACACCCTCCTCAGCCCACACTGCTAGCACTGTTGCCAGTATTGGCCTGCCAATGTGCATAATGAGGAGCAAGGTACTGTGGGTATAGCCTGGACAGGGCGGCCTAGGCAGGATGCATCTGCACAGGGCATAGGGCACTGGCTCGGACATTGTAGTGCCAGGCCACCACCTGCACAGACAGGGTGGCTACAGCATGTCCTGCTGGGAGGTCACTTTCACCCTGACTGAGCAGTGACCATGGCATGGCTAGGTTCCCCCATAGTGCTACATAATATTTCTCTCAAGTGATATATATGGACTCTCTTTTTTTGGGCCCAATCAGTGACTTATCTGCTTGGTGGGTGTGCTCACTTCCCAGTTTTGGGTGCACACATCTCCTCCAATAACATGCACTGTGGACTAGCTAGCAGACTGTCTGCAGTTAGTATGTGTATGACTGGAACACCTTTCAGGGTGAAGTGGCTGGAGACTCACTATGCTGGCTGCTGGAGAATGTCAGACAGTGGTGGGGGGCAGCTGAGCATTTCCAGGCCTACTGTCTGTCTGCTATTGCCTTATGGAATGCTACAGATCTGCACTGACTGCCCTGTAGCGCATCTGTTTCCCAGCAGGACTGGGGTTGTTGGTCCCCTCTACTGCCACCATGGCAGGGCAGTAGACTGTGGATCTGTTGGTGGGAGATCCTGTCCCCCACCCTGCTCCCCAGAGAGCAAGTTCGGTGGTACTACATAATCCGCCTATGGGTCCAAACACCCCCCTCCTTTGAATCATGTGGCCATGGCACCCACAGAGGATATGCACTATTCTGGTGCATCATAGTCCACAAGGGCTAGACGTGACTGGGACATACATATGAGCACAGGTGTATCGTAGGTGTGTCTGAAAGAACTACCTATCACACACTGGCACTAATGGGGACCTGCAGCATAGCCTATCTCAAGGAGGGCAGGTGCTGTGGACCTGGTGCTGGGCGCTCCACCTCACCCTCAGGGTGAGCACTGTACCCGCACAATGTGATGGTCTGTAGCTACTCTGTGCCAGTAACACGCACGGTCAGTACCCCCTACCAGGCCTAGGTGCTGTGGGGGTGCATACCCCATCTTGTGCTCATCTGTAGACTGCTGCTTTGCATGTGCAGTGCATCATGGGTATGAGTGGCTTAACTCTATCCTGGTAACAACAGCAGGCAGTTTGTGTGGTGACCTGCTGTCCTTCTGTGGCCAGCCAGCAGTTTGTTTAGAGCTGCAGCCTACTGGTTACTTCACTACCTGTGGAGCCAGAGGACGTGGGTTTGATCTCACAGTGGGGTTATTTATTAGGGCTGTCAGTTTCTTTTTTTAATCTAAATTAGTACTGCCAGCAAAAACACCCTCACAGTGCTATAACCTTAAGTTTGTCTCTCTCTCTCTCCCTCTCTCTCAAAACCTCCCCACAGACTTCACCCAGTCTCTCTCATAATCCTCACCTTTATCCAGTTACTCTCACTCATCAATGATTGTGCCTTGCTGCAGCTCCTGAAAAATGCATCATTTCACAGTTATAAATTTATGCCTGCCATTCATTTGTCTAGATCAGTGGTTCTCAACCCGTGGGCAACGGACCAAAGGTGGGCCGTGACAGGGAGTATTGTGGGCCGCGCTGAAGTCAGACCACTCTTGGGCTTTTTTCACGAGATCTTGGTTTTTTTTATCAAATCTTGGGATCTAGGGATTTTTATTGGAAAGCTTGGGTTTTTTTAAAGACCAGGTGTCACTGCGCCGGCGAGTTGTCATTTCCGGTTACGTGACATCAGTCAAGTCACTTCTGGTCTTATGCTCGTCATCATCAGATAAGATTCATCACTCTCACCAACCAATCAGGACTCGAGTAAGTTTTTCACAAGCTGCCCCCTGCCCGACAGGAGCTCAATTAGCTGCTGCCTGCTCGCTGCTGAGTTGCTGCTGTGAGAGTGTGACTTGCTCTAGCAGCATGCGAGAGTAAGACCCGGCTGGCGCCATTTGAGGCAGGCATTTGAGGAGGCCTGCTCGCTGCTGAGTCATTGCTGTGTGAGTGTAACTGTGAGTCTGGGAGAGCACTGTGAGTTGCTGCTGTGAGAGTGTGACTGTGAGTCTGTGAGAGCACTGTGAGTCACTGCTGTGTGAGTGTGACTGTGAGAGCACTGTGAGTCGCTGCTATAAGAGTGTGACTGTGAGAGTGTAACTTGCTCTCGCAGCGCGTGAGAGCAAGACCTGGCCTGCGCCATTTGAGGCAGGCAGCCAGCTATGCATCTGTGAGCAGCGTGCGCAGCATGAGAGCGAGACCCGGCGCCATTTGAGGCAGGCAATGAATCGATTTGTGAAACGTAAACCTTCAACTTCACGTAAACAAATTGATAGTAGTGGCAGCGAAAGTGATTGTGATCGAGACAATGTTAAAGTTGATACTTGTAAGAAAACTAAATATGTTTGAAAATATGATGTGGAGTATATTAAGTACAGTTTCTTTCCATCAGCAAATGACCAAAATCTGCCACAGTGTGTTATTTGTTTGAAAATCCTCTCTAATGAGGCAATGAAGCCGACAAAAATGTGTTATCATCAAACTACAAGACATCCAAATCTACAGAATAAAACCAAAGATTTTTTTGAACGTAAAGCCGAGGAATATAGTAAACAGAAGACAGTATTAAAAACAAGAGTCACTCTCAATGAAAAAGCTCTTAAAGCATCGTACTTGATTGCCCAGAGAATCGCAAAATCAAAGAAACTGCACACGATTGGAGAAGATCATATCATGCTAGCCGCTGTTGAGATTTGTGATGTATTGTTCGGCTCAGAATATGCTACGAAACTGAAAAGCATTCCTATCTCAAATGATACTATCTGCAGAAGAATATCTGAAATGTCCGAAGACAATGTCACGCAGCTAACTGAACGATTACAATCTAATAGTTTGCTATTCAATTAGATGACCCTAATTCCAAAAGTCACTCCATACAAACATTTAATCCAAGTGGAAAATTATTTTGCTAACGGGAGCAACTAGAAACACTGTTTTAAATGCAGCAAGTTATACTTCATTCACACTCCAGGAGGTTTCAGACCAATGCAGTGCTCAAAACTAATGCTCACTTTTTAGAAAAAACTTCAGCGCATAGGTAACATCAACAACCAAACTGGAACTATTTTTCTTTTTAAAGTTGCTTACAAAAAAACACCAGTTCTCCACCACCAATGTATCAGAAGCTATTAAAATTTTTAAGAAACCCTTAGCTTTTCATCTGTAGTCTCTTCTGCCTCTACGCCTCCCCCGGTACCCTTGTAGCATTTCACTCTGCATGGAGTTTCTTCAGGAGGGTAAAAAATGCTGCTGCCCGCGTTTTATCAATGTATTAGTTGATGTTGCAAAAGACGCCGCGCATCAATTAGATGAGTCAACTGACATTGTCGGCGAGTCACAGCTGCTTGTTTATGTTTGCTATTGTTGGCAAAATGGTATACAAGAGGAATTTCTTTTTTGCAAGTCATTGTCAGCGAGAACGACGGCCGATGAAATATTTTGTGTTTTAAATGATCTTTTTCACAGCTTTTGGACTGCAGTGGACGAATTGCATCGTTGTTTGCACCGATGGTGCTGCTACAATGACTGGCCGCAACAGTGGTGTTGTTACTCACATAAAGCAAGTGTCACCCGAGATTGTAGGCACCCATTGCATGATCCATTGTGAGGCATTGGCTTCAAAAAGTTAAATGAAACTCTGGGAACTGTACTCGAAGACTGTGTACAGATTGTAAACTTCATTAGAAATAGAACAGTGAACAGACGATTATTTGCTCAACTTTGTATTGAGTCAGATGCAGAACACAAGCATCTCCTATTGCACTCGGCTGTGCGTTGGCTGTCCAGAGGAAAAGTTTTTGCAAGGGTGTTTGAGCTTCGTTTAGAATTGTTGCAGTTTTTGACCGAACACAATCTCGACCTGGCAGCTAAGGTCGCTGATACTGAGTGGCTTGCCATGCTGGCCTACCTTGCTGACATTTTTAGCCTTTTGAACAGTTTGAACATATCACTGCAGGTTAAAAATGCCAGTATACTCAAGACATACGACAAAGTTGCAGCCTTTAAGAAGAAGTTACGACTTTGGCACACGCGACTCGAGAACAATTCACAAGACATGTTTGACTTGTTTTGTCAATTTATAGAGAGCAATAAAGTTAATGGCGAGATGTTGAAAGGGGTACTGGTGTAATCAAAGAGCACCTGACATCTCTTGCTGAATATTACGACAAATACTTCACGCATGAACACATTGAAGCTTACGACTGGATTCGTAATCCTTTTCAGTGTGCATTCTCTGAATTAACCAGTCGTGCACAAGAAGAATTAGCGGAGCTGTCTAGCGAAAGCACATTACAAATCAAATTTAATGACCCCGTTGTGGATATCTCTTCCTTTTGGTGTACTGTTTCGCTGGAATATTCATTGTTGTCAGCCCTGGCAATGAAAGTTCTTCTACCTTTTTCAACAACTTATTTATGCGAGATTTCATTTTCTACATTGACTGCCATGAAAACCAAATATCGGTCAAGCATGAACGTGGAGGATGAGCTTCGAGTGTGTTTGTCAGAAATTCCAGCCAGAATACACATGCTATCCAACCAGAAACAGTGCCATCTTTAACAATAAAGGTAAATGAAAAGAACTTTTTTATACCAATCAATACGCAGTTAAACATTTAGAGAAAAATATAACATAATACTTTATAAAGTTATATTTATAGTATACATATAAAGCACTTTATTAGTTTATTAACTTTATTTAACACATGGGCCACAAAAATGTTTGAATTTTAAATGTGGGCCTTGCAGCAAAAGGGTCTGAGAACCACTGCTCTAGATTAATGAGCCTATTGCTGAAAATCAGTGCTAAGCACCTAATGTTTTTCCTCCACTCTAAATCACCTCTATCACAACCCACTTTTTTATATTCTTAATTTTAAGAGTTTAGTGGAATTATGAGTACAAATTTAGGAGCTATGCCCTACTAAATTTTCAAAGCAGCCAATTTAGAAGCCTAATGCCTTGAATATTGGGACCCAAGTTTAAGGGCCTAATTTACTAAGACCTTTTTCTATTTTGGGGTCAAATTTCAAAAGCTCTTATCCAGCTAACCATGGAACTTATCCATATTAGAGCACCGAGAGAAATAGTGCCTCTGAATTTCTCCACATACTGCTTCTGCGCTATCTGCGGGGGGCTGTGACATTCCACAGGTGCGATAAATACGATGCTGGCTACTATCCAGATAATCACTACCATTATTCAAATAATGGGCTATCTGGATAACCTGGGCCACTGAAAAAGCTCTCCAAAGTGGCTATCCAGATAATTTATCTGGATAGCAGCTGAAAATCACCACTACCTGGATTACCTGGATAAAGGACATACAAGAGATTATGAAAGTACCAGATTGATACAATCTACTGAATAACTCTACTCTACTGTAAGAATCTAAATTAATACAATTTCGTCTATTACTATAGTGTATAGCTTTGAAAGTTGCTTCACTAGGCTATATAAAGTCCCAAAAGGCAGTATATCAAGAAGGAAAAGAAACAAAACTAAGCAATTTGGCTATTCATCGGCAGCCACTATCCAAATACTGCCACTGAATATACAAAAGAGATCTAAACACCTTTGGTGAACATCATGGTGTTTAAATATACAATGCTCTGAGTATCACCCCTCTGTGTCTATGGGGGAAAAATCTATTCCTGAATGGTCCATCCATAAACCTCTGATACCTGCTGAACAAGCATATCTCTATTGCAAGTAATGAAAATTTATATAACAAGGAACTGTCTTAAAGGACTAAAGAGAGCACTAAATAACCTGTTAAAGACATTTTACCATTCTTAATACAGACAAAATATAAAAAAGGTTATCAAAATGAAGACCCGGCTATAGAAATATAATGACTTAGGGCCTGATATTCGAAGCATTAGGCGCGGATTAGATGCTGAAAAAGATGACTTCCCTGTGTAAGGATGCCATAACTAGGTATAGCAGATGCTGAACAACATGGTTTGCATCAAAAATCCGCCATAACTGGGTAATGCTAACCAGATATCCACAAGGGTGTAACAGGGCGTGGCCTCATCATACCCATGTAACGCTGATATTCGAACAGGTTGAGCTGCACCCTAAGATGCTATAAACTGTTTAAATCTAGGTGAGGGTTTGTGGTGCTTAGAATACAGGACTGCTATCAGCCAACCCATGTACTAGAGAAACACATGTATTACTGAGAGAGACGCTATGTGGGGACTGCTCAGGATCCTCCAGAGGCAAAGATGCAATCGAAGAGCCTAGGCACAGAGGAGGAGGCAGCAAAATGCACAGATACAGCAATGAGCACTGGCGCAGCACCACAGGTGTGGGTACCAGGCACCAAGTGTGTACAGGCCCAGTGTCATCTACCTCCAACTCACAGAGAAGGTATATGACCGATACCGCCTTGACGGTGGCACAGTTACTGAGCTGTGCACCATTCTCAGTCCTATTCAGCCACTCAGCCATTCAGCTACTGGCCAGTTAACTTAAATCGCCTAACGTCTGGTGAAATAGAAGCAGGTCTAACTTTAGGTAGGTTAGCTATCTGGTCAATGGTTGAATATCACCGTTGACCAGATAGCTAAAACGCTATCCAGGTATGCCACCTATTAAATGCCGGTAGCTGGATATGGCTCCAGCATTGAATATCCAGGTATAAATTAAAGTTGTGTGTTGGCAGCTGCCATTGAATATCGGCCCCTGCATTTTTACAAGGACTGTAGATAGCATGGTTTGTTCACTAAGGGGCATGTTTACTCAAAAGTGGTAATTTTTTGCACTTACCAGGCCCGATATTCAAAGGCATTTCCATGGTTTACAGATCTGTAAACTGTGTAAATATCACTTAGAGCGACATTCAGTGGCACAAACACAGTTAGTGCCATTGAATATGCCTGAGTAAGGCCACTACATACCACGAAGCTGAGCGTGTAGCATTGGGAAGTGTTGTGGGTGTTCCGGGGTGGAGGTGGCAACTGTCGCTAACTACTTAGCAGCAATATTGCATCGTTGCCCAATTAGCAACCTGCAAGAAAAGATAGGCCTAGCAAAAGCTGGCATATCTTTACCTGTGGAAGCTAATCAGCGACCCTGGATATTCAATGCCTGGGCCGCATATGACCCCAGCATTGATATCCATGTTTAACTTTCAGCGCCGGCGGCTAGTCACTGTAATCGCCTAGCCACTGGCATTGAATATTGGGCTCACCATGCGCTAAGAGCAAGTATTAGCATGTGATAAGTGCAAGGCTATGTGCCAACTGTTGGGGGTCTGCCCAGCTTATTCCCTGCAGTTACCACACAGGAAAGATCCTTATCACACAGCAATGTCATTCGCAATCAATGCGGGTGCACTAAATGCAACCCATTGAGGTAGTATTAAGTGCACCCACGCTAACTGCAACCTTGAAAATTATCATGTGGCAATTCCCCTGGCACTACATAAGAACTTAAGAAATGCCATACTGGGTCAGGTCAAGTCCAGTATCCTGTTTCCAGCAGTGGTCAATCCAGGCCACAAGTACCTGGCAGGTTCCAAAAGAGTCACACAGATTTCACAATGCTAGGCCCAGGGTATGCAGTGGATTTCCTGGGTCCTCTTTAATAATGGTTTATGGACCTTTCCTCCAGGAATTTGTCCAAGCTTTTTTTAAACCCAGCTACACTAACAGCTTTTACTACATCCTCTGGTAATGAATTGCAGAGTTTGATTACACAGGTACACTACCAAAAAACTGCCTCCAGTTTTGCAACTGATTCCTATAGATTTTGGGGTGCTGAATCCAGGAAAAATAGCCAAAATGTTCCATCACATCACGTTTTCTTGCAAAATTAGATTTCTTACCCATATAAGGAATGTTCACATAATTTATTTTTAGCCGACTGCAGTTTATTTTCTTGGCCCAAAATAGAGGTTGTAATGGTTAACTAACTAGAAACACTCCCTCATGATATTTTAGAGTGTTTTGTATTCATTTTATACATTAACAGGACAATTGGGAGGCGGGGGGCTAAATCCAGTACTCGCGCTGGCGCATGTTCTTTCCTGTTCGCCTCGCCTCGTTCGCTCGCTCGCTCGCTCAAACACGGTGGTTGCGACATGAACGTTCCTGTCAAATTTCAGTTTCTTGCAAGTTCATTATTAACTTTTGTTTGCTCAGTCGTAATCCAGCTTTATTCTGAAGTGGTTCACTACAGTTGTAGTTTGCAGTGCTGTGTATTTGTGATGGCTCACAGAGCCAGAGGTTGCGTCAACTCTCTGGACAGTTTTTGTTTTATTTGTGGGGAATATATCGTGAAAAAGCGGCAGAGGAACATTTCTGCATTTATTAAAAAAGTATATTTCGCCTATTTCGGTTTGAAGTTAGGCGATCAAGACAAACCGTGGGCTCCTCACAAAGTGTGCAAGACATGTGAGGAAGATCTACGCTTATGGATGAAAGGTAAAAAACAAGCATTTCGTTTCAGAATACCTATGATGTGGCGTGAACAAAGAGACCACAGCAGTGACTGCTATTTTTGCTCTTGCATTGTGAAGGGATACAACTTAAAAAATAAGAACGTAATAAGTTACCCCAACCTTCCCTCAGCAATTAGGCCTATGCCTCATAGCAACGAAGTACCTGTGCCTGAACCACCAAAATCTTTGGATCATATTTGTGTGGACGGTTCTGATCATGATGAGACTCATCAGATGGCTTTTCCCGATGAGTCCAGTACTTCCGAGTTTGAAACTGAACCAGATCCGAAACCTGAACTTTTCTCTCAAGCTGAATTGAATGATTTAGTCCGGGATTTAGGACTCCCAAAAGATGCTGCCCAACTGCTAGGTTCTCGGCTTAAACAGAAAAATCTATTGTCACCAGGAACAACTTTTTATTGGTACCGCAACCGCGAGACACAATTTTTGAAGTATTTCAGCAAAGAGGAAGATTTGGTATTTTGCAACGATATATACGGAGTGATGGAAAAGTTTAAACTCAAGTATGATCCTGCTGAATGGCGGCTGTTCATTGATTCATCAAAAGACAGCATAAAAGGTGTTCTTCTTCATAATGGCAACACATTCGCTTCAGTTCCTATTGCTCACTCTGTTATTCTCCAAGAAAAATACGAGAATTTGGCCCTGATTCTTCAGAAGATTCGTTATGATGAGCATAAGTGGATGATTTGTGGAGACTTTAAAATTCTATCCATGCTATTAGGGCAGCAATCCGGTTTCACCAAATATCCCTGCTTCCTTTGCTTGTGGGATAGCCGGGCCCGCGACCTACACTGGGGGAAAAAAAGACCGGCCAATTCGGGAGTATTTGAGACCCGGTGAGAAAAATGTTCTTCATGAGAGCTTGGTACCTCGTGATAAAATTCTATTACCACCTCTCCACATTAAGTTGGGTCTCATTAAGCAATTCATCAAGTCCCTTCCAAAAGATGGTGAGTGCTTTTGGTACCTTTGCTCAAAGTTCCCCCGACTTTCTGAAGCAAAGCTAAAGGAAGGAGTGTTTGTTGGCCCTGATATAAGGAAACTCATTTCAGATGGAGCATTCGCTGAAACGATGTCTGAGAAGGAAAAAGAAGCCTGGGATTCCTTCAAGGATGTTGTTCTCAAATTCTTGGGGAACAGGCGGGATGAGAACTATAAGGATATTGTTGCCAGGATGCTCAATGCCTTCAAAGAACAAGGCTGTAACATGAGCCTGAAAGTCCATTTCTTGCACTCCCATGTGAACTACTTTCCCGAAAACTTGGGGGCGTACAGTGAAGAACAAGGTGAAAGGTTTCACCAGGACATCAAGGACGCAGAGAGAAGGTACCAAGGAAGATGGAACACCACTATGATGGCTGATTTCTGCTGGTTGCTGCTGCGGGAAACCCCAGATGAAAAATACGCCAAGCAGCGCACCAAGAGAAGCATTCGGGGGAAGAAGAAACGGGCCCACCAGGAGATTGATTGACCCAAGAATGACTTTAAAATCTAAACTGTGTTGACAAATATCGTGTTTTTACTAAACTTTGAAATAAAAATTTGCTAGTTATTACCACAGTGTCGGATCTCATTTATTAGAATTTTATTTTCACACCATCGGGTGTTTGTCTTCATGTATTGCAATGGTGCGGTTTGCGTTTTCTATTCTTACATACATACCTGTACAACATTTTTTGCACATTTCTTTGCTTTGCTTTGTGTCTAACCTCGCTCTTATATGCTCAATGTTTGTGCACATGTATGTGGCTGTTTTAAGTGCAGACAATTTTGCTACCATCACAGTGTGTTTTGTTGACATTACTCTATGTGCTGCCTTGTTACAATTTTCTTTATTCTTATTTGAATAACTACTAAACAATTAGTATAAAGAATTCATCCAAGAAACTTTTATCTCGATCGCACTCAATCTGAAACGTTCACCTCAAACTGCTAACCCAATGTAGCAAAAAATCTGTACGTGATGGAGCAAATTGGTTACCAGATTTGGATTCAGCGCACCAAAAAACGTAAAAATCAATCGAAACATTAGAGGCAGTTTAAAAAAAAAATTTTTTAGTGTACCTGTGTTATGTTTTGAGTAAAAAAATATTTTCTCTTATTAGCCTTAAATGGGTTGCATTGTATCTTCATTGTGTGCCCTGTAATCTTTCTACTTTCTGATGGTTTAAACCACTAGCAGTAGCTTAGTGGTTAGAGCAACTGCTTAATACCCAGAAGCTCAAGGGTTTAGTTCCCACTGGTACTCCATATGACCTTGGGCAAGTCACTTTACCCTCCATTTTCTCAGAAGAAAAGGCCTGGCAATCTACGTCTGGTGATACATTGCCAAGAAAATTCAAAGGCAGTTGGTTTGCTAGGAGTCAGCACTGACTTGATAGCACAAAAAAAAAAAAACATCTACGCACTAACTGCAATATGCAGTTCACACCCACTTTCTGCTCAGTTCTCAGCACAGGATTTTTACCACACAAGTTGCTTTTAGCATGTGGTAACCATTACTTTGAGTCTGTGCTAACTGGTTAGCATGTGTTAAAGCGCATATTAACTATTAGCATGGTTTAGTAAACATGTCCCAGTGATTGTGGACAGCCTATTAGTTATTCTCTGAGAATGAATTTCAATTTTAAAATCTATTAAATAGTTAATTAAGCAGGGATGAAATTTATCTCTTTCAACAATATTATTTTCCTTGCTTTCCCATTATAACAGTCCAGCTTTAGGGCTAGCAGATTGTGCTAGTTTATCAAAACTTAATTAAACAATAGTGGTTTTGGTTCAATATGATTATATTAAGTGATACATATATTTCATAGAGCTTGTCAACCTGAAAAAGCTAAAGTAAAATTTTGATCCCATTAAAATGCCAATAAATCCTATAAGTACTGCATCATTTTTCACTCTGAATTTGAAAGTAGAGTCATTTCAAATCAAGAATGAATCACAAACCAGTTTTCTTTTCAATTAAAGTATGCACTTGAATATATTGAACTTTCAGACTGAATGCAATTCATTGGGCATAACTTCATATTTCACTTCTTATGGCTACAACAGAAAATATGTCTCACTAAGATGACAGTTTTGTTATTTTATTAATTAGTGCTGCTATGTTAGTGTTCAATTATATTCAGTACACATGCTGGTATATTTGTATAAAACCTAAGTTGAAATTAGACTTACTTGCTAATTTGCTTTCCTTGAGTCCCGCCAGTACAGTCCAGGTGAGCGGGTTGCCTTCCCCCACCAGCAGCTGGAGACTGAGCATGCTAAAAAACTTGGTGATATCACCTCATATAGCCTACCAGTACCACCCACCAAGGCCAGTATCCTACTGACAAAGCAACTGCCCTAACAACCAACCATCAAGCCAAACAGAAAAACCAAATCCACCATAAGAACAAAGATGATTAAATATCTCATGTTTCTCTCCATGTTGATCTTTTTCTTTGTTTTGTTGTATTCTTTTTTTTTTTTTTTTACATATGGATTGTCGTCGCGACCCACCGTACTGAGCGCACACACTTACAGAATACCAGGGCACTTTCCCGAGAAACCAAGGAGTGCCCCAATCAGTCAGCCCTAACCTACACTGATGACCTCTTTGAGAGCTGGGCTCAGTCCCTTTCAAACTGAAACCCCTGAGAGAGTTCTGGACTGGACTGAAGGGACTCAAGAAAGCAAATTAGTTAAGTCTAATTTCCTTATCATCTCTCCAGTCCAGTCCAGATGACAGGGATGTATGAAAGCAGTACAGTACTACAAACAGGCAGAAGCTGGGAGTCCAGCCTGCAATACCAAGGCTCCAAATCTCGCCTCCCTTGCCACCTGAACATCCAAACAGTAATGACAAACTTAAATATGCAGTGATGAACAGGTTGCCGCTCAGCAAATGTCTGCGGGAAGTACCAAAATGCACTCGGCCCACAACACAGCCTGTCTCCTTGTGAAATGCATCCGCAGACCCTGCATTATCGGTCTTTGGTCTCCTCCGCAGTAGGTATGCTGAAGCAATTGCCTCCTTGATCCAACATGCCACCAACACTTTGGAAGCCGCCTCACCTTTTCATGGACCACCAAACAGTACAAACAGATAGTCTGACTTCTGAAATTGCTACATACTCTTCAGGTAGAGGTACAGAACTCGTTGCACATCCAAAATATGCAGTTGCCTCTCCTTTGCCACATCACTTCTGCCCTCAAAAATTGGCAGTGTGACGGCTGGTTCAGATGAAAGGCCAAAACCACTTTAGCAAGAAGGATAGGACCGGTCAGAGCATGACTTTTTTCCCTAGAAATCAATAGGAAAGGCTCACAACAGGAAAAAGCCTGAAGCTCAGATATCCTTCGGGCGGATCATATCACCACCAAAAAGACTGCCTTCAACGTCAAATCTTTAAGAGTCACCTCCCTTTATGGTTCAAAAGAGCAATAAGACCAAATCCAGATCCCATGCAGGAACAAGGGCCCACAGAGGCAGCTGCACCTGTTTTACCGCATGAAGAACATGTACCATATCCGGTTGGGTCACCAGGGACACTAACTGGACCCATCCATGGTAGCACACTAAGGTAGCCACCTGCACTCTCAATGAACCAACTGCTAACCCCTTGTTGAGACCCACCTGGAAAAATGTGAGGATTCCCAACAAGGGAGCTGCCAATGGTTTGAGACCATGATCCGCACACCAACTCTCAAAGATGTGCCGCATTCTTACATCGGACAGCAACACTGAGAGCTTTTGAGCCCTCAAGAACATTGCTATCACCTGTGGTGAATAGCTCTGCTTTCTCAACATAACCCTTTCAAGAGCCAAGCCATGAGCAATAATAGATCCACTTGTAACATGAGTATCGGACCCTATGACAACAGATTTGGTTGCACAGCAATCTCCACGGCTCATCCACTAGCAGCTGCATCAGGTCCACAATTCTCATAGCCAATCAGAGGCTATGAGAATTGCCAGCTCTGAAAGCATCTCGATACGCTACAGCAGATGTCTGATTAGGGCCTAGGGCGGAACACATAAAGATGCTCATTCCTCAGCCATGGCTGTATCAACGCTTTCAGCCCTTCAGACATCCGCTCCCATCTTCGACTGAAAAACCATGATGCCTTCACATTCTAAAATATCGCCATGAGGTGCATGATGGACTGATCCTACTTCTGGGACACCCATTTGAAGATGCCCGTATAGAGGACCCACTCACCTGGATCCAAGCGATACCGCCTAAGGAAATTAGCCTGCACGTTTTCTTTCCCTGTTACATGTGTTGCCAAGAGAGCCATCAGATTGGCTTCCGCCCTCACCAAAAACAGAGTGACTTCATCTTCCAGGGTCACACTGCCGATTGAAGTACATCACTGTTGCAGCATTATCTGACAACACCTGAATCATCTTCCCTTGAATCAGCAGGCAAAAGAAACAAACAGCCAGAAATACTCTTTTCATCTTCAACCAGTTTATGGGCAAGGTAATTTGCTCACACATCCAACGCCCCTGTGTGACCTGACCACTGCAGTGTGCTCTCCAGCCTGAAAAGCTGGTATCTGTGGTCAGGGAAATCCAGTCGGGCATCTCCAGTGTTATCCTGGCTAACAGATTCATTCTTACTAGCCACCACTGGAATGCCAACCTGGAAAAGATGGGGCACACCAGCTTCCTGGATAACTCATGATGTTGCAAAGACTATCTCCCCAACAGAACCCTCAGCAGAGACCTCATGTGTGTACTCATTTAGGTCACGAACTCCAGCATGGCTGCCATCGAACCCAACAGTCACAGGTAGTGCAGGAGATGCCAATTGCAAGAAATGGTGGACCTGAGCCCATATCTTCTGTACCCCATTGGTGCGCAGGGTGATGCGGCCTTTGTCCATCTGGAACCACACTCCCAGATGTATCAGATCCTGTGAGGGTTCCAGATGACTCTTGGCAAAATTGATCACCCAACTTAGTTGCCAGAAGTTGGAGATCATTCGCTGTGTAGCTCTGGCTCTCTGCATATGACTTCGCTCGGAACAATGAATCATTGAAGTAGGGATACATCAAGACCCTTTCCTGATGCAAAGTGGCTGCCACAGTAACCATTACCTTGGTGAACGTACAGGGTACTGTGGCAAGACTGAACGGTAACGCCCAAGACTGAAAGTGGCCCATAAGAGCCACAAAACGTAGAAACCGCTGCTGTTCTGGAAATATGGAGATGTGCAAGTATGCCTCTGTGAGACCGAGAGCTGTCAGGAACTCTCCTACTCATACTGCAATGATGACCAAGTGCAGTGTTTCCATGCAGAAAGCAGAACCTGCAGACTTCTGTTTACTTGCTTGAGGTCCAAGATCGGCCTATAGGTTCCCTCTTTTTTGGTAATCAAAAAGTAAATGGAGTATTGACCACTTCCAGACAGCTCTGTGGGAATTGGCACCACTGCTTCCAGCAGCACGAGCTGCTGGAGCATCTCCTGGACGACCCTGGCTTTTCGCAACATCCTACATGGCGAGAGCATGAAGGAATCTGTCAATAGGCATTCAAACTCCAAAGCGTACTTCTCTCGTATCACCTCCAACACCCACTGGCCTAACGTTATCTGGGTCTAGGCAGGTAGAAACCATTGCAGTGATCTTCCTACTGGTTCCACCTGACCCTGGACCCCCCTCACTTCATTGTAACTTCTTGGAGGCTGAGGAGGGGGCCAAGTAATATCCTCTGCCTACTCCTCTGCCCCCCAAAATGCAGAATCTCTCTCTGGGTACTGTGCTGTCTGAAAGGGAGACAATCAGGCCACCCATAAATGCCGAAAATCTCTCGGCTGTCCTCTGGCCAGCACCTGACTCTTGGATGGCCTCAGCTTATCCTCCAGGATCTTACTGCCCTTAGATTCCCCCAGCTCCTTGACCAACTTTTCTAACGCTTTCCCAAAGAACAGTTTCCCCTTAAATGGAAGCTGGCTAAAACACGTCTTGGAAGAGACATCAGCTGCCCAATTGTGCAGCTACAAAAGTCATCCAGCTGCAATAATTGAGGCCATAATCTTGGACATGGCCCTAATCAGATCATAAAAGGCATCTGCCAAGAAGACTGCACTCAACTCTAGCCGAGCTGCCTCAGGGAGCACTTGCTGAGAGTGACCCTTGGTCTCCAGCAGGACCTGAGCCCAACATAAGCATGCTCGGGATTCATAGGCCCCGCAAATGGACACTTGCAGTGTCATGGCATTGATGTCAAAGGCCTGCGTAAGCAGCGCCTCCATCTTCATGTCCTGAGGAACCTTCAAAACCGCTCCACCTTCCACAAGAATGGTGGTCTTCTTAGTTACTGTGGACACCGCCGCATCCACCTTTGTGGCCTGCAACCGTTCGTTGCCCTGATCCGGTAATGGATACAACCTAGCCATGGCTCGGCCATTCCATTGCTGGGGTTGCCAACTTTTTGAAAGAGAAAAACCTGCCACCTGTGGCAAGCTATGCTCCGCTCATGCCCATCCCTGCTCCGCCCTTGCCCTGCCCCATCCCGTTGCGCTCCACTCCACCCTTGCCCCACCACCTGTCTCACCCCTGCCCCCAAAAAATAATTGCAGAGAGGGCAATGTGCAAACTGAAGAAGCAAGATTTCTACACATTCTTAAACAGAAATCCCATACTAACAAAATACCCAGCATTGGTTGTACACACACATACAATACAGATAGGCCTTCATCCAGGGCCGGCCCGTCCATTCAGCAAGACCACACTTACTGTGATCCAACCACAAACTAAACTCTGCAGCCCATCAGGCAGTGCCAGTAACCACTATGGCAGGGAAAAGAAACATAGAAACATGACGGCAGAAAAACTACAATAACATAGTAACATAGTAAATGACATCAGATAAAGACCGGTATGGTCCATCTAGTCTGCCCACCACTCTATGTAGGACACCCCTATTTGTTGAGAATTTAGATGGTTCAATTTATTTTGATTTTATCCTGTTGCTGTTAAGGGATCTACTGTGTCTGTCCCAGGCCATTTTGAATTCCGCCACCGTGTTTGCCCCCACCACTTCCATCGGGAGGGCATAGTCCTCTTTTTATCTTTACAGATCCTCTGTGTTTGTTCCATGCTTTTTTGAAATCAGATACTATCCTCGTATCCACCACCTCTACTGGGATACTATTCCACACAACTACCACTCTTTCCGAGCAGGACCATACTGATCCAAAGGTTCTGGTCCCTCAGGAAGCCTGCCTCGACCTTCCCGATATGCTCTCAGTACTACCGTGGATCCAACAGCCTCCCATTCAAGGGATCAGACTGAATGTGCCAGTTCAGTTCTGAAGCTCTTGTGTTTTTTATTATCTACCTCTTGGCTTCTTAGCTTCTGTTTGGCTACTAAACCTACTACCAACCATCCAGATCCAGAACCTATGTCTCACACCTATGCCCATCTAGTGCAGTCCAGCACTGGTCAGACGCTGCTCACCAGCTGCTGGAGACAAGAAACTGGCCTTGGTGGATGGTACTGCTAGGCTTTATGAGGTCACATCACCAACATTTTGAGCAAGCTCAGTCTCCAGCTGCTGTTGAGGGGAGACAACCCTCTTGTCTGGACTGGACTGGAGGGATGAAAAGGAAATGTATCTTATCTTTCCCTACACCTCTTCTCAGGAGCTCTGCTCTACAGGCAGATTCCTTCTATCTGCCCTTCTCTTCCACTGCCAACTCAAGACTTTGATCTTTCCACCTTGCTGTTCTTTATGCCTGGAACAAACTACCTGAGTTGGTACATCAGGCTTCATCTTTGGCCCTTTTCAAATCCAGGCTAAAAACTCAGAGCCCGATATTGAGTCACAATGACTATACGCCTCTAAGGCACATAGCCATCGCCACTGAACTTTATAAAATTAAAATGATAAAATTATATAAAATTTGGGGCTATATACAGTCACTGGAATTGAATATCCAGGTCTGCCACAATGTGCCGCAATGAGCCATACAGCATGGGAACTAACTGGGCAGCGGCGATATTGAACCACTGCCCAGTTAGTTCCCACGGGTAAAGATATTTGAGTTTTTCCCATTCCTATCTTTACCTGCAGGTCACTAACAAGGCAGTGGTTCGATATTGCTGCTGCCCAGTTAGCAAATGGTGCCACCTCTGCTCTTCCTCAGAATACCCTGATACTACATGAATAGCATCAGGGTGTAGCAGCAGAACCAGTGGATATTCATCGGCACTAACCATTCCCCTAGATATATCCTTCTCTTTTGAGTTGTCTATTTTGACTGTTGTGTTATCTGTCTTGACTAGACTGTAAGATCTTATGAGCAGGGACTGTCTTTCACATGTCTCTCTACAGCACTGCATATGCCTTGTGGCGCTATGACAAAATTAGAACTTACCTGCTAATAATAAGAACCAGCCACATAACCCCAACATTGGAACAATTCCACTGGCCCCCATAATCGCTATAACCAAATACAAAGCCATCCTCACTATTTTCAAAATCCTACACCATCTATCACCACCAATACTTCAAACACTTATTAGCAAAGACTCTGAAAACAGAATAAAAAGGAAAAACAATAAAAACCTATTAATAATACCTAAGAGCAAAACTAAAGCAAGCAATAAGTAATAGTAGTAGTAGTAGTAGTAGTAGCTATAGGGCAGCAGGGCTGTCTCAACCACTGTGTAAGACACCTAGGGCAGCAGCTTCTGATGAGTGGCAAAAGGCAGCAGCTGCCAAAACAAAACAAATAGATCCTGACAGCCAGACAAACTCATAGAGTGAGTGGGCACATGCATACATATAAAAATAAAGTTAAATATTTAAAAATATGGGGGGGAGCCCATATTCAGTGGCGGTGATTAGCGCTGTTAAAGCGGCTGGCCATTGCTGCTTTAAATTAAAACCGGATAGTCAATGCTGGGGTCATATCCAGCCACCAGTATTGAATATCTGGGGTGGCTGGATAGCAATTTAGCTAACCGGTCAGCACTCATATTCAGCTGCTGGCCAGTTAGCTAAACCGACTAAAGTTAGGCTAACATTTAAAGTGCCTAGCTTTAGCCAGTTTAGGATAATTGCTTAGTGACTGAATGTCACTGCTAAGCAGTTATCTTCGGGTTCTGCTCCCGGGGTCTGGGGAGGAAGGAGATTTAATTATTTATTTTATTTATTTACAGTCTCTTTTATATCGCGCTATTCAACATCAGTGCGGTTTACATTGAACATAGAAACTTACACATTTCATTGGCTGATCCGTGTTTACAATGAACAGGTATTAAAACTTGGATAACTTGGGGTAACTATTTACATCTATGCAACAAGATAGGTATTACCTCATTGGACATATTCGTGGTTGTTTGTGTGGTAAAGGCTTACTTAAACTGCACCAGTTAGATAGTGGATGGGGCTATTATAGCACTGTCTACCGGGTAATACAGGAGGAAGAGATGGTGCTTCAAGACCTTTCTAAACTGGGTTAGGTCAGGGATTGCTCGGATGTTGGGAGGTAGGGTGTTCCAGCATCTGGGCGCAAAAAATTTGAAAGCCCTGTTTGCTGTTGACCGGGTGCATTGGGTTATTGATTTTGGGACTATCAGTGTATTAACTGCTACCGATCTTCTGGACCTATTGGAGGGCGTAGTCTGGATCAGCTCTGCTAGTGATGTGGATGAGAGCCCATTGACAGCCTTGAACGTCAGCAGTAAGGTTTTGTATGTGAGTCTACCATGAATCAGGAGCCAGTGTAAGTGCTTCAGGATGGGCATCACGTGGTCTTTCCTGGATGCTCCATGTAGGACTCTTGCTGTGGCGTTCATCGCAAGTTGCAGCGGGTTCAAAGTGGCTTGAAGGAGTCCATGCAGAATTGAGTTTGCATAATCCAAATGTGGTATGATCAGTGCCTGATAAATTGTCCTGAAGTCGTCTGGTTCCAGCAAGAATCGTAGGTGCCTGAGGGATCGGATCTTATGGTACATCGCTCTCACTATGATGCCTATGTACACCTTCATGTCCAGGCGCTGGTCTAAAGTGACTCCGAGGTACCTGATCGTGGGTTTGGTCTGGAGATCTGTTTCCTTGACTTTTAGAAAGGCCGGTGTGGAGAAATTTTGATTCCTTGTAATGAATAGGATCTCCGTTTTCTTGTGCTGAATTCTGAGGTTTTGGGTTTGTAGCCAGTTGGATACTGCATCAAAGCAGTTTGTCAGCAGAGAGAGGTCTGGGTTCTCAGTTGAAAAAGGCATGTAAAGCTGCACGTCATCTGCATATTTTATTTATTTATTTATTTAGCTGTATTTATATCCCGCTTTTCACCGGGTCAAAGCGGCGTTACATAGAGGGGTGGGGAAATTAAGTAAAGGGCGGGGCCATCACCGAGGAGGCAACATTGATGATTTTGACATAGGACAGACTTTGGACATGGGACAGACGTTAGACATAGACAGGATAGTATAGCCTTGATTCAAAGTTCATGGTGGGCGAGGTCAGTGGTTAGTGCGCTTTTCGGTGGGAGTCGTGATGAAGTATTCCTGGAAAAGGATGGTTTTTAGTTGTTTTCTGAAGGATAGTAGGTCGGCGTTGTTTCTGAGTCAGCTTGGTAGGGAATTCCATAAGGATGGAGCATAAAGTTCAAAGGCTCCGTTGCAGGTCCGTTGCAAGCATTTAGTTCTTTTGTGGGGGACTGTGAGGGAATTGCTGGAGGCTTGTCTGGTAGTTCTGCCGTGGGCTGGATGAGACAGTAGGGTGCGAAGCTGGGTGTTCTGTGTTTGGTGGATGGCTTTGTGGGTGCGTAGGATGGCTTTGTATTTAGTCCTTGCTTCCAGGGGAAGTATGTGAAGGTCTTTGAGAATTGGGGTGATGTGATCGGTTTTCTCTGCTCTCTGGATGATTCTCGCTGTGGTGTTCAATGCTGTTCAGATATATCAAGCAGTTAACACTGTTCAGATATATATATCAAGCAGTTAACACTGAAAGACCGGATAAGGTTACAGATGGGCTGCATGTATATGTTGAACATCAGAGCAGAGAGGGAGGATCCTTGCGGGACACCTTGCTTCTGGATTGCGTTGGAGAGAGGAGATGGCACTGTCATCCATATTGCTGTAGTCTATAGACCTCCGACTCAAATTGAAGAGAGAGACAATGAATTGATTATAGATATTGCCAAGATAGCATCAAAAGGGGAAGAAATCATATTGGGTGACTTTAATCTACCTGATGTGGATTGGATTACTCCTTCTGCACATCTGGAAAGAAGCAAAAGAATTGTGGATGCTCTCCAAGATGCATTATTTAGACAAATGGTGATGGAACCAACCAGGGAAAGCTCAACGCTGGATGTAGTGCTCACCAACGGTGATAGTGTGTCAAATGTCTGTGTGAGTGCCCCTGTGAGCAACAGCGACCATCACACAGTGTGGTTTGAAATAAAAGCCATGGTACAGGCCAATCATAGCAAGCTCAGAGTCCTAAACTTCAAATACACTAACTTCAATCAAATGGCAGAGTACGTAAAGGAGGAGATGACGGGGTGGGAAGAGATAAAGGAAGTGGAATTGCAATGGGCTAAACTAAAGGAGGCAATGAAAGGAGCAACAGATAAATATGTAAGAAAAGTAAATAAAAGCAAGAGGAGAAGGAAACCTATTTGGTTTTCCAAAGAGGTGGCTGCTCATATAAAGGCAAAAAACACAACTTTTGCAAAATTCAAAAGCTTGCAGACAGAAGAACACAGAAATGAATACAGGATCAAACTCAAAGAGACAAAAAGAGAAATAAGGATAGCAAAATCAAAGGCAGAGGAAAAGATGGCTAAAGATGTTAAGGGTGGCAACAAAAATTTCTTCAGGTATATTCGGGAAAGGAAAAAGATCAGAGTTGGAATTGCAGAACTCAGAAGTGCTGGGAAAGGACTCGTGGAAAGTGACACTGAAAAAGCAAAATTGCTAAACAATTACTTCTGCTCTGTGTTTACTAAAGAAGATCCTGGGGATGGACCAGCTGTGACTTCCAAATATAAAAATGGGAATGAAGTAGATACCACACCATTCACAGCAGAAGAGGTGTTAGAACAACTTGCTAAACTGAAAGTGGACAAAGCCATGGGACCAGATGGGATACATCCCAGGATACTGAAAGAGCTCAGAGAGGTTCTTGCAGGACCGTTAAAGGATGTCTTCAACAGATCCTTGGAAACAGGAGAGGTTCCTCAGGACTGGAGAATGGCTGATGTCGTACCTCTACACAAAAGTGGTGACAGGGAAGAAGTGTCAAACTACAGACCCGTGAGCCTTACCTCGGTGGCAGGAAAAGTAATGGAGGCACTCCTGAAAGAGCGAATAGTGAACTTTCTGAAAACCAACAGCTTGCAAGACCCGAGGCAACATGGTTTTACCGAAGGACGATCTTGCCAAACAAATCTGATCGAGTTCTTTGACTGCGTGACCAGGGAACTAGATCAGGGGCATGCAATGGATGTCATCTACCTGGATTTCAGCAAAGCCTTTGATACTGTTCCTCATAGGAGGCTTGTCAACAAACTCAGTAGCTTGGGGATGGGTCCCAAGATGGTAAACTGGATTAGAAATTGGCTGACTGACAGACGACAGAAGGTGATTGTACATGGAGCTCACTCGGATGAGAGGAAGGTGATTAGCGGGGTGCCCCAGGGTTCGGTCCTAGGCCCGGCACTGTTCAATGTATTTGTGAGTGATATTGCTGAAGGACTGAATGGAAAAGTCTGTCTTTTTGCAGACGACACAAAAATTTGCAACAGAGTGGACTCCCCCGAGGGAGTGGTTAACATGAAGAAAGATCTACAAAAGCTGGAAGACTGGTCTAAAGCTTGGCAACTACGATTTAATGCAAAAAAGTGCAGTGTCATGCACTTGGGTAGCAGAAATCCAAGAGAAATGTATGCGATAGGGGGAGAAAGGTTGGTATGCACAGTTCAGGAAAAAGACCTTGGTGTGATTATCTCTGCTGATCTCAAGGTGGCAAAACAGTGCAACAAGGCAGTGGCAAAAGCCAGGAGGATGTTGGACTGCATACAAAGAGGGATTACCAGCAGAAAAGAAGAGGTACTTATGCCACTGTATAGGTCACTAGTGAGGCCTCACTTGGAATACTGTGTTCAGTTTTGGAGACCATATCTTGCAAAGGATGTAAAAAGACTGGAGACTGTTCAGAGGAAGGCGACCAAAATGATTTGGAGCCTGCGTCAGAAGCCTTATGAGAAGAGACTTGAAGACCTAAATATGTATACTTTGGAGGAAAGGAGGCACAGGGGAGATATGATTCAGACCTTTAAATACTTAAAGAGAAATGATGAACAAACAAACCTCTTCCAAAGACGGGGAACCTGTAAAACTAGAGGGCATAACATGAAACTGCAAGGGGGTAAATTGAAAGGCAATGTCAGGAAATATTTTTTAGAATCATATACCACAAAAAAACCCCTGAAACCAAATTAATAACCAAATAAATAAAGGTCCCAAGAACAAACCCCCTGAAAAGTATTTTATGAAAAAAGTAACTTTTTTTGTCGGGATATGATAACAAAGTACAAGGAACCCAGTCCGAGTACCGCTGTAACAAGTCCCCTTTTAATTAGATATGGATCTTTGTTATCATATCCCGACAAAAAAAGTTACTTTTTTCATATAATACTTTTCAGGGGGTTTGTTCTTGGGACCTTTATTTATTTAGGAAATATTTTTTCACTGAAAGGGTGGTGGATGCTTGGAATGCCCTCCCGATGGAAGTGGTAGGGGCGAACACGGTAACGGAATTCAAAAAGGCATGGGACAAACACAGAGGATCCCTTTACAGAAATAGGAAAAAAAAACAAAATAAAAACGGTACCATCTGACTTCTGAACCATATAACGTCTCAACAAATAGGGGTGTCCTACATGGAGTGGTGGGTTTACCCCTGAACAAGGATATGGGGAGGGGTGGCCTGCGCGGAGCGACAGGTGCACCTACTCTTGCCATCTTGCTGGGCAGACTGGATGGACCATGCTGGTCTTTATCTGCCGTCAACTACTATGTTACTATGTTACTATGGTGGAAAGGATCCGATGATGTAGCCCCTGATCATACATGCTGCCATCTGTCAGAAAGGTAGGACTTGCACCAATCTAGCGCTTTGTCGGTGATCCCCTTCTCTTTAAGACGCTCCAGGAGACGCTCGTGGCTTACCGAGTCAAACGCAGCTGCAATGTCCATGAAGATGAGGACAAACCCTTGATGGATGTTGTCAATTCCTGCTATTATGCTATTGATGAGTGTGGTGAGTAGTGTTTCAACACCATGGGCCTCTCTAAAGCCGTGTTGGCATGGGTCCAGTGGCGCGGAGGCTTCTATGTGTTCTTGAATTTGACTTTGGACTTCCTTTTCAATTATTTTTGCCAGTAGGAGTATGCTCGATATCGGTCTGTACGAGTCTATCTTCTGGGGGTTGAGCTTGCTGTTTTTTAGCAAAGGTCTTATGGACATGTGTTTGAGGGATTGTGGGAATGCACCTGTTGCAAAGGATTGGTCCATGAGTCTGACTATAAAAGGGCTAAAGTGGGACCATAGTTCTTTAATCCAGAACGCAGGGCAGGGGTCGGTTTGAGCAGTGGTTGTGTTGATCGCAGCAATAGTGTCTTCAATGTGCTGCTTGGGTGGTGTAGAGAAGATGGTGAGAGGTGTTCGGTAGCATGGCTCGAGAGAGGTGGCAGGTGCTAGGGCCTGGTTGGTCTGACATAGCTTGGATTGTAAGTAGTCCGCAAATTCTTGAGGGTGGATCTCGATTGAGTGATCCGAAGCTGGTTCCTTTGTTAGGTTCTTGACGAGAGCAAACAGGTCATGTGGTTTGTTCAGTGATCGTTTTAGAGTGTCTGTGTGGAATTGTCTCATGTTCTTCATTACTGCTTCGCGATGTATTGCCAGGTGGGAGTTATATGTTCTTTGATCGTCTGCCGAGTGTGAACGACGCCAACGTCTTTCCAGCTTCCTTAGGAGGGTGAGGGAGGATTTCAGCTCAGTGGAGTACCAGGTTGCAGAGGCTCGCTTCCCTGGAGGCTTGTTAGTGCAAATGAACTAAGGGTTTTATTCCAGTCGGAAACCAGGTCCTCAGGATTGTGTGCAGTTGAGGTGAGTAATGGGTGTGTTGTGCTCAGAATCAGGTCCTTGTTGAAGGCCTGGAATCTTCGTGGAGGTGCTTTGGTGGCACAGCTCAGCCTTCTGGCTTCCTTCTGACTGCAGCTGGGCAAGGGTATTTGGAATACGATCAGCTTGTGGTCAGACCAGGGAACTGCAGTAATGGACAACTCGGGGATGTTGGATGAATTGAAAGTTGCCTGTGCGGCGAATACCAGGTCCAACATGCCTCCTTTGACATGGGTGGGTTCCTTGATCAGTTGTCTATATCCTAGTTCCTTAAGAGCTTCAAGAAAAGCTGACGCGTGAGAATCTTGCAGGGAAGGCAGGTTGAAATCTCCTAGAACCCAGCTTGGTGCGCATGGGTTTTGGGTGTTGGAGGCAAGGTCGATTATTGTTGAGAGGACGTCTGGGTCTGCTGATGGGGCCCTGTATAGGAGGTTGATAGAGCAGCACTTGTTTGCTATTGTGATTGTGTCACGGAGTGATGTGCTGGTTGCGTTGCACAGGTGGAACTGGAGGTCCGTCTTGGTGATGACGAGTACTCCTCCTCCTCCTTTTCCGTTTCTATGGCATGTATGAATTGAGAAATTGGAAGGCAGGAACTGGTTGAGGAGGATGTTATCGTCACTGGAAATCCATGTCTCTGTGATCAGGAGTATGTCAAGGTCATGGAGTGATATCATGTCGGAGACAACTGGCCATTTCTTGCATATTGAGCGGGCATTTATGAGCGTACATCTCATAAATTGAGGGAGGGGGTTTTCTTCATGTTTTGCTTTCTTATTATGTTGTAGTACAATGTGTAATAGATGGTGGTGGAGTGTGCGAGTAGCTTCCTCTGATTTGTGGAAGAGAGCATTTGACCATCTCTTCCTATGATTCTGAAGAATTGATATCTGATTGTGATTAGTAGATAAGTCTGTAACACTGCTTAGGCCTATGGAAAGGAGATAGAAGGCAACTGTGACGATGCTTGACAGGGCCATTTTAGGTGTCTACCCTGTTATGTGTGGTCTGGGTCTTGGCTGAATGACCAGTGGATAGGCTGGAGGATTAGGCTGTTACAGTATGGTGTATGGTTATACTGGTCTGGGTCTTGGCTGGAGGACCAGTGGCTAGGCTGGGGGATTAGGCTGTTATAGTCTGGTGTATGGTTATGCTGTTACCACGGACTGGTGGACCTACAGGTGTCTATGTGTGACTACACTGCAGGTATACCAAGCTAAACAAAGCGCGTGTTACAGGCAGGCAAGTATAGGGTTGGCTTGTAGCATTCAAGTGGCAAGGTGTGGGTTACAATGGCAACTCATACACTTCAAAGCAGGTAATACAGGCATCAGGCTATGAACAGATGGCTTATGGTATCATAGTAACAGAACACACATTTAGTTTTGTTCCTCTAGTAATAGGCCTAATGGCTTTGTCTTAGTGTTTAAGGCTCTTTGGGCCGAGTAGAGTGTTCGGTTTTACTTGCGTTTTCCTATCAGGCGTTACGGCTCCATTTTGTGATATTCCTTTGTTAGCTTGGTGGACTGTGCTCTCCGCATGTGGTCCCCGCCTAAGGGCCACACCCAACGGCCCTCTGGCGAGGCCCTCAGGCGCGGGCGCACCGGATGGCGATTCTTTTCAAGCTGAACCTCTGCCCCAATTGGGCAGCTGAGCGGCGGCGGAAAATGCTGATCAGCTGGTCTGATGCAGCCCCAGCTGCTCGATCCCAGGCTGGGAGAGCTGCCGCGGGCTGGGAGGGCAGCGGGAGAGACCCCCAATGCTGGATGGTGCTTCTTTTCAAGCTGAGCCTCTGCCCCGATTGGGCAGCCGAGCGGTGGCGGGAAACGCTGATCATCTGGTCTGATGCAGCTCCGGCTGCTCTATCCCAGGCTGGGAGAGATGGTCATGAGACCACTGGATGAAGAGAAGAAAAAGAGATGGTCATGAGACCACTGGATGAAGAGAACAAAAAGGCTTTTAGGGAGGTTATTGGAGGATGGCACAATTTTGGAGAAAATTCTGAGGGAATGGGAGGGCTACATCAAAATATAGAAAATGAACATAGAAAGACACTATACAGCCTATATAGTCTGTTCTTCCAAACCAACAGCCCAGTCTCTATAGCCTCTTCTTCTGTGCTTCTCCCATACCACCTTGAATTTTGATGCATTTTTCATCTCTACCACCTCCACTGTTCCATGAATCTACCACCCTTTCTTAAATATTTCCTTAGATTACTTCTGAGTCTACCCTCTATCACCCTCATCTTATGACCACTCATTCTAGAGCTTTCCATTGAAAAAGGTCCTCCTTCTGTGCATTTATACCTTGAAGATATGTAAAGTCTCTATCATATATCTCCTATCTCACTTCTATTGAGGGTCAATATTGAAAAGCACTTATCCATATAGCAGCTGTGACTATACAGATAAATATCTTATATGCTAATTTTCTGTGCCACTATCTGGATAGGCCACTGAAAATTATTACAGATACAGCGAGGGCAGAACATGGGCATTCTGCCCAATTGTGTGGATAGCGGCAATATTTAGTCTGCTTTCTATATAGTTTTGTGGATAAATTTAGTACAGCAAAAAGGCTATCCTAAATTTAACTGAATTCCTAAATGGATAGTAGACAGAATATCACATCTATCTGTATATTCAGTGCCAATTGCTATCCAGACATCAGCACTGAATATATGCATTATAAGAATTATTTTAGAAGCTTTATTCATGCTTCGGACCTCTGAAAATGAACATAGAGACATCCAAAGCACAGAAATGTCTCCAGAACCATTTTAGAATATGGGTGTGTGGACTCTCCAGCATAAAGACATCCAAATCTGAATGAGGGAGCAGTGGAAGAGTGGCCAGGATGTTCCCAAGAACTGAGACATCAGCGGCTGATCTCAGAAATGTGCTGAATTTCCAGAGCCACATCTAAAATTTTACCTGCTACAGGAATGGATAGGTATTGGGAAAGTGCTTCTTTTGGCCATAAAACATACAGAGAGCATAGCAAACATCCATCTTTAGTTCTCTGCACAATCACAACAGCAGCAGTTGAACTCTGGCTGTCCTGCTCCTAGCCCACTACTCTTAACATTACACTATTCCTAGACATCCATGTTCTGAACATAGTAACATGCGTAGTAACATAGCAGATGACGGCAGATAAAGACCAGCATGGTCCATCTAGTCTGCCCAGCAAGATGGCAAGAGTAGGTGCACCTGTCGCTCTATGCAGGCCACCCATTCCCATGTCTTTGTTTAGGGGTGAACCCACCACTACATGTAGGACACCCCTATTTGTTGAGACGTTAGATGGTTCAGAAGTTATATGTTTCCGTTTATTTTGTTTTTATCCTTTTGCTATAAAGGGGTCCACTGTGTTTGTCCCATGCCGTTTTGAATTCCGTCACCGTGTTTGCCCTCACCACTTCCATCGGGAGGGCATTCCAAGCATCCACCACCCTTTCAGTGAAAAAATATTTCCTGACATTGCCTTTCAATTTACCACCTTGCAGCTTCATGTTATGCCCTCTAGTTTTATAGCTTCCCCGTCTTTGGAAGAGGTTTGTTTGTTCATCATTACTCTTTAAGTATTTAAAGGTCTGAATCATATCTCCCTGTCCCTCCTCTCCTCCAAAGTGTACATATTTAGGTCTTCAAGTCTCTTCTGATACGGCTTCTGACGTAGGCTCCAAATCATTTTGGTCGCCTTCCTCTGAACAGTTTCCAGTCTTTTTACATCTTTTGCAAGATATGGTCTCCAAAACTGAACACAGTATTCCAAGTGAGGCCTCACCAGTGACTTGTACAGTGGCATAAGTACCTCTTCCTTTCTGCTGATAATCCCTCTTTGTATGCAGCCCAACATCCTCCTGGCTTTTGCCCCTGCCTTGTCGCATTGTTTTGACAGCTTGAGATCATCAGAGATAGTCACACCAAGGTCTTTCTCCTGAACCATGCACACCAACCTCTCGCCCCCTATTGCGTACATTTCCCTTGGGTTTCTGCTACCCAAGTGCATGACACTGCACTTTTTCGCATTAAATCGTAGTTGCCAAGCATTAGACCATTCTTCCAGCTTCTGTAGATCTTTCCTCATGTTAACCACTCCCTCGGGGGAGTCCACTCTGTTGCCAATGTTTGTGTCATCTGCAAAAAGACAGACTTTTCCATTCAGTCCTTCAGCAATATCACTCACAAATATATTGAACAGTGCTGGGCCCAGGACCGAACCCTGGGGCACCCCGTAAATCACCTTCCTTTCATCTGAGTGAGCTCCATGTACCATCACCTTCTGTTGTCTGTCAGTCAACCAATTTCTAATCCAGTTTACCATCTTGGGACCCATCCCAAAGCTACTGAGTTTATTGGCAAGCCTCCTATGAGGAACAGTATCAAAGGCTTTGCTGAAATCCAGGTAGATGACATCCATTGCATGTCCCTGATCTAGTTCCTTGGTCACCCAGTCAAAGAACTCAATCAGATTTGTTAGGCAAGACTGTCCTTCAGTAAAACCATGTTGCCTCGTATCTTGCTACCTGTTGGTTTTGAGAAAGTTCACTATTCGCTCTTTGAGGAGCGCCTCCATTACTTTTCCCGCCACCGAGGTAAGGCTCACGGGCCTGAAATACTATTCTGGGGATATCTATATAGATGCCACTGCAGATGTCCATATCAAGCATGTCCACATTTGTCAAACTGTGCCTGAACCTGGACGTGCCTGCTTTTTTCAGACATTCTGGCTCTGACGTTCCAGAATGCACTTGAACATCATTTATAAAATGCCACTTTATATTTAAATGCTACAGCCAGCTCCTATGTTTTAGTATATAGGCCCCATATTATACTGTACATAGATTTCCTCTTCTCTATTTCATGCTTGCTTGCTTTCTAAGAAAGAAGATTTTAATTGCCTTGGCTGGGATATTCAGCGGCACTGACAGGTTGGTACCACTGCTATATGCCCAAATGCTTGCTGGCTAGCACTGGGGCATTCTGGGGGTGGTATCTAGCAATACCCAGGCAACAGCAATATTGATCCACTGCCTGGTTATTGATATGCAGCAAAAGTCAGGTGCAGTAAAAGCTGGCCTAACATTTGCTGCCAAAGCTAACCTGGCAGCGGCTGAATATCGCCACATTCCAGTTAACTTTGCTGCTCTCTATCCGACCTACATATTTAATGCTGGAGGCTGGATATGGCCCCAGCACTGAATATCTGGGTCTCAGTTTCAGTGACAATGGCCAGCCTCTTTAGATCGCTTGCTACCACCCCTGAATATTGGGCCCACTGTGCTTTAATAGAGCAATACAGTCCAAAAGAACAACAGAAATATTTTCTAGAGATGCACACAATTTTATGAAAAATCTGAATTCCTTCCTTGACAGTGGGCATAATTTTCCTAAAGTATCTTTGTAAGCACAATACATACCCTTGAGGTGAAAGTTTATCCAGCCAGCCTGCTTTAATTACCCTTGTTGATGAGCCATAGAAGCACGCATATGGAGATATTGGTGAATCACTCTGAATAGCTGTTGTCAGGTCATCAGTTGGTTCAACCATTGGTTGAGATAGCAAAGAGTAGCTCATTCTACTACCAAAGCTCCAGATTTTTTCTTTTTGACTCTTCATATGTAAGAGAGAATGATTTTTTGGTGCTTCCGGATTTCTTGCTCTTAAATTCTTAGCATATTCCTCCACAGTGGAATACTCAGACTCTAGCGATGGTCCCTCTGGGGAAATATCACTTTTTTCATGGAAAGTCATTTCTTTTTCTTCTTGGTCCTCAGAGGTGCAACATTTCCTGTCAAGCAACCAAAACCCAACAGCAACAAATTAATGTCTGTATTGCGCACTAAGAATAACTCGATGCCCATGATTATATAAAATAAAGTTAAAGCAGTAAACTGTTAAAAAAGGATGTTTGACAATGAAGCAGTCATACAAGATTATTTAATATTGCATGTTAAAATAATAAATCAAACCATATATATTTTAAACACTTCTTTTCTAAAGATGGTATTTCCAAAGCACAATACAAAAATTAAGGGCCCGATCGTCACACCGGCGGCTAGTGCTGCCAAAATGATTACCTGCCAGTGCTGAACTTAAAACTCACAAATTCAGTGTCAGGACCGTATCTGGACTCTGGCATTGAATATCCAGGCTACCCAGCTTGCTGTGAAACTAACCGGGCAGCTGAGATATTCAGCTGCTGCCTGGCTAGCTTCAGCAGTGAAATTTAGGCCAGGGTTTCCTGCGTCTGACTTTTACTGTGTTTAACTAAGCAGGCAGCGGCTCAATATTGCTGCTGCCTAGCTAGCAATGGGTGCTGCCCCAGGATTGCGACAGCACCCACTGAATATCCCACAGAGCGGCATTTACATGATGTTCAGGTCTGCAAACTGTGTAAATGCCTTTGAATATCCCCCTTAGTCCTTAATTAAATCTGATTGTATAGAGTTCTTTTGTCATGGGCACGGCTAGATTAGCAAACTAGGAACATACCTACGTTCCAAAGATTAAGGGGCCCTTCCAAATGACCCATGTACTCAGGAGATTAAGATCTACAATTATCTGTTTGGGATTTTTTTCAGGATCTTGCTGAGTCTTGTATTAAGGGAGGCATGGCCTAGTGGTTAGGACACAGTATCTAAAGCCAGAAGACCAGCAGTTCAAGTCCCACGTGGGGACAGCAATCTCAGGCTGGAGGGACTGTGGCTTCTAGTCCTATAGGCATGCCTTGGGCAAGCTACTTAACTCTCCTTTGCCTCAGGTACACATAGGTCAAGAGCTCTTTGACGACAAGGGAATGTATCCAGTACCTGTTTGTAGTGATTCATAATGTAAAGCCACTTTGATTGAAGAATAAGGCAGTATAGAAAACTGTTTAAATAAATGTCTGGAAGCTAGAAGGATGGCTAACTTCTGCACAATTTTCATAGTTTAAAACTTCTATTTGCAGTTGTACATTGCAATCCTCCCCCTGTGTGAGTGAGCATGCCCTGCCTTCTTCTAATGTAACTAGCAGCAGGAGACCATGGGTAGCATCTAACCAATGGGAAGGCTGTGGGAGCAGAACAATGGAATGTTTATGTAGTCATAGGAAGGGAGGAGATGAATTGGGGAAAAGTTCCTGTGACATAGAAGTTAAGGTTGTATGAGTGGTGGGCGATAGAGGAAAAATTAAGCCCCCTCCCCCTCCAAACAGAAACGTGCCTCAATGCATTTCTATAGAACAAACTGTTCCAACAGCTGAAGCATGCAAACACTGATTTACAGTAACAAAGTGATTACAGAATTGCACCTGTCATGCTTTCATGCTTATCTCCTCTCCCAATCACAGACACAAAGAGAAACAACATAGCTATAAATACACACACACACACACAATTAACATGTATACACATGGACACATGCATACATGCAAGCATACACACACACACAAAACCGATACGCATACAGAGATATGCACATGCACGCACACACGCACACACACACACACACACATTAGCAGTGCAAATACAAACAGGTGGGTAAATGCATGCAAGTACTTTTACAGAGGGCTTGGAAAGAATTTCATGAACCAAGCTCTGCATGCTTTCCCCACTAGTTATAGTTTTGCAATTGTAATATATTGATGTGAGTATATAATAGCTGATCACTAAAGACTGGAATGCATCCAGTCTCTTGTTTTAGCTCCTAGATAATTATTTAGAAAATATCATATTCAAATAATCAGTCAGATTTTGGGTAATATTATACCTTGACTTGTTTAAAGAATCATCCTCTTCATTTATCTTAGCTTCTTCAATCATTGGAAATTCACTCCCAAAGGTTTCCTGATGAGAGGAGATCAATTATGAAATGAAGTGTTTATTTAAGAACACTGCTACAAATGTTAACATCTTGAATTTAAGAGTAGTGCCTTTTGACTCTATTGGCAGCTCTTGAGATTTTAAGCAGGTGCAGCTCATTGGATTTTTTTTTTAATGTCAAGACATCTTGAGGATTCTATCTGAACATAGGAGAGATATAAGACAAGTGCTGGCATGTTGCTTCTGGTACCTTTATTGCCTTCAGTTTGAGGGCATGCAAACCCACATTTTGAAAGGTTTTGGATTTAGTTCATAGAGAGTTACATTCAAGTACAGCATGATACCTGAAGCAATGAAGAGTTAAGTGATAATCTCCAGGAACAAGCAGGAATAAGTCCTCACATATGGGTACGTCGGTACCGACGGAGCCCGTGCGGGAAAGCTCCCCAGCTTCTTAGAATAGAAGCTTTTGGGACCTCCCACTGCACATGCGCACTGCCTTCCCGCCTTCCTGAACAGCTCTCCTCAGTTTCTCTTTTTTCCGCGGAGCCAGCAGGTCGTGTTCCTGTCACCGCTGAAGAAATTGTTATTTTATTTGTTTCTTTAGACCGCGTACCTGCCTTCCCCATACCGATACCGGTATCGCCGGTCTTTTCTTTCTTTCTTTAAAAAATTATAATTCTTTTTTCTTATTTTTTAGCTTTTTGGTCACTTCAGAGAGGCCTCTCGGCCTACTCAATTTCTCCTCATGGAGAAGCCAGCCCCTGGATTTAAGAAGTGTACCAAATGTAATGCTGTTATTTCAGTCACAGACACCCATGAATGGTGTCTGAAATGTTTGGGGCCTGACCATTCCATACCGGACTGCCCATCTTGCTCCCACATGTCTAAACGTGGGCTGCAGAACCGGGCCAACAAATTCCATGTGCTGTTTGCTTCAGAGAATACAGCATCACAGTCATCCAGGTCTTCTTCTCCGGATGGATCTCAGGTAACCAAACCTTCTGTGGGCAAGTCCTCAAAGAGCAAATCTCCTTCAAAGCATCGAGAGGCTCTTAGCTTAGAACTTGAGGACCCTGCCCCAGCCAAACAACCCCGGCGGGAAGTCCAACTTCCAAAAACGCCAATTCAGGGGTCTCAGGTTGATATCGATGCTACGGCCTCGACAGATCACCTGTTAGCCTGCTCTGGGGTACCGGGTCACTCCGGTACCGACATCCAGGCAGCTATGGCGTCCATGGGCGATACTGTACAGTCCATGCAGCAGGCCGTCATGGCTTTCATTAAAGCTGCAACGCCATCGGTTCCGCTTTCAGCGGTTCCGGGCCCGATACCGGTATCGTCCGCCATGCCGGTATCGAGGCCGTCCACCTCTAAACGCAAGTCGGTACCGTATGGGCTTTCGCTCCATACCGGTTCCATACCCGATACGCCCGATATCGATACCGATCGGTACGCGTATCGTGCGTTAGAGGAAAGCACCGATTCCTCTGAGGATTTTCACTCCTCTGATGATTCTGCTGAGTTTTCACTCAACTTACCTGAGGAGCCCTCTTCTCCTAAAAGGAGAATGTCCCC